>CM018687.1:33856928-35056928 GCA_009363875.1 Mikania micrantha | reverse complement strand
ACACAATTCAAACACAATTGCAGTGTTATTTCAGAATAACGAACTGAGAGTGTGTTTGCGTGGGTGACGATTCACACAAACATATATGTGCATTTAAAGTTTTGAAATAATGACTGAAAAGTAGAAAACAAAAGTCAGAAAGCCAAACCATAGTCGTGTTCGTTCGGGTGACGATTCAAACGAATACGCACAAAGGTGACGCTATCTGACGAAACAAAATCGAATAAACGATTCGAATGATAATAAAATAAAGAAAATAAATACAAAAAAATTATTAGGAATCGCAACCTTTAAAATATTTAAAATAAATCCTTTTATTTAAAAATCCGTAAACGCGCGCGTAAAGATTCGGAAATGCAACGAAAAAGCAAACCGAGCAAGGGATCTGCTCTGAAATTGAACTTCAAATCCTCATAACTCACTCATTTCTTGATGAAATTGAGTGATTCTTGAGCCTAAATGAAGATCTTGATATCCTCTACATGAACGTACAAGGGATTTGCTCTGAAAACGACCAAACAAAAGGTAAATGAGCTGAGAAGTTTACGAAAATTAGGGTTTTCTACACCCTAGTCGAACCCTATCAAAGAACCGGTTTCATTCACCTCAAAACCTTAGAGGAAGTACCCTAGAACAGCCTAGTGAGTTGGGGGACACTAGATGTTGAGCTTAGAACCCAAAAAAATGGTGCAAGGAGCAACTGGGTCGTGACTGGCCGAATGGCCAAGGCTCAGCCAGGACGAATGGCCAAGGTCGAAGAACCTCATTCGCCGGTCAGCTCTGTTGCTTCCGTCGGCACCCATTCGCTCGGCTCTCATTCTCTCGGCCAAGTTCATTCGCACGAGTAACTTCATTCGGCCATGCACACCCTTCTTCGCCCGAGCCACCACATTCGGCCTAAGACATCCATTCGGCTAAGCCATCCTCATTCGGCCTATGGTCTTGTTTGGACCCTTGATCAATGAGTTAGACCCACATAACACTCGGCCCATGATGTGTTTCGGCCCACTCCTCATTTGGGTCAGCCTAATCATCCGGCCCACATTCGATGGTTCGGCCTATACTTGGATTAGCCCAACATCATCTACTTGGCCCACATGGATTAATTTGAAACAACCATTTAAAATAAATTGGGCGTGACACAACATGCATGATGGTGGGTTAATAAACATGTATTTTACTACAAAGGTGGTGGGTTTAGCATAATGAACTTCATAAAATCTAGACCATTAAAATAGGTTAACAAGTGATTTCAAGTATTGAGACCAATGAACATGCAAAACTCTTTTACAAGATGCTAAGAATCATTAACCTATGACCTAAATTCTAAGTTTATGTTTACAAAGTTGACAAAAATACACAACATGACAAGTGAAAAACAAAGTTAAACACAAACACAAATAACAAGATACACTAAGCTTACTCTAACAGGATTAATTGTGGGTATAAGTCATTATAAGTAAAACAAGGGCCGAATGATGATCGAGACTTACGGGCGTTAGCCAACTCTAGGGCTAACACCTACACAGACTCAAGTACATACAACTCATACTTACAAGTTAAAAACAACGTGAAACCAATACAGGATTGTGAATACAACAACAGATACAACAAAGAGCGTGTGCATTCTTGTTTAGGCTAAGTCAACCACAACAATTACAAGGTGAGTTCATACACCTCTTTTCTAATCTTAACTGATTTTATACTCTCGGGGCTGAGAAACATGCTAAATCTTTTAATTATTTAAAAGTTTTAGTTTAACATCATGCTTATACTTTGATTTAGATAATATTGCTTGACTTATTATCGTTTATCATTGTATGCATGCTTGTATGATCATGATATAACATAGACAATTAAGATGAATATGATATAATAACTTCATAAATCATCAACACAATAGAATAACATAGTTTTAAGATTCTATCTTATAACGCGTAGTTATTCTTACAAGTACAGACATTGAGATTATCACAGGTGAACATGATGACAATAACAACAACAAACATGAATGATATGAAGATAATATATCTTCATAACATCATTCAACACCAGAGTTAATTAAGTGCAATAAGACAAGATCTTATAACACTCAGTTTATAACTCGGTGCATACTACAAGATAACACGAAACAAATATCAACCACCACCTGAGTCGACTAAGTGTAGTAAGACTAGCTCTTATCACACCTTAGTGACAACAGGATGACTATATGGAACAACAAGGAATGATAATCATGATAACGTAACTTCATGATAACAAAATCATTCACACAACAATTAACATCGTATAATAAGACAAGATCTTATCTAACTTTGTTAACAACAACGAGAATACACAACATTGAGAACAAACAACATTGGTGAACACAATACAATTAATTACTATTGAACTGTTTGTATTATATCATTTCAATCGTGTGCCATATATTCAAGTTGATCATTATAAGTCCCTTCACAAATCGCTAACCAGTTAGTTTGACATGACTAAACCGACGATAGCATAGTGGTACCATAGGTTTGACAAACCTCCAACTTGTAGGGCTGGTATGTTGATCGTACTCATCATTGGCCGGTAACGTATGACCGCTGACAGGGCGATGAACAGTCAGGGTCTGAAAAGCGACACATGGTGATATTAATCTGCAGTGATATTGTAATTAATCCATCAGATTCTGTTGACTAGTAGACTGAGGAATTTATTTTCTCTCATGTCATATTACTAGTAACCGTTTCGATGAGGCCTACGGTAATACAAAGTGGTAGAGGTAAATCGGATGCATTGTGATCTGATTATGTGAGGATTGCAATGGATTCCTTTTAGGCTCTATTCACTTCAAGTTGAGAACAAATATCAATTGGTTAACTAACACTCTTATTATTAAAAGTGATTAACAATTAACCCCACAAGTAATAGAATAATAACAAAGATTAGATTAAATTAATCTAACTTCCTCAACACATTGTGGGTTTATCAATACTTCGGTTTGATAACTAAACCCCTTTTATTATATTATTCTACATATGATACAATGGGTGATGAACACAACGAACGGGTGATTAACAAACGGGATGAACAGGTGAAATGAAAATGGGTATCTATAGTTGTCCTGCCAGTGGTGTGGAGTTCTATTAGTTATGTGGTGGGATGTTGACTGGGGCTTGTTCCCCTAGATATGCCCTATATATAAGCATAACTAATAGGATGAGATACTACTTGTAAATATAACTAGGGATAGGCCATTTTGTGAACAGGTGAATCAAACAATTACAAGTATCATGTATGACATTGTGACTGCGTATGTGAACAATTCAAGGTTTTCAATTATCAAATTTATGAACTCACCAACCTAGTTTTGACTTTTTTTAAATGCATGTTTTCTCAGGTGAAGAACAGGTTTAGTCACCAGATTTCAAAAACATAGCTAGTGGACTTTTAGAAGACCTAGCTACATTTTGTGTTGATCATACTTTTGGAATGACAGAATAATGAATCATCTTTTGTAAATCTTGTACAGTTACAAGATTGAAACTCATTGATTCTTTTGAGTAGATTTACTTAGTTAAATTATGAAGAAACAATGTAATTTAACTTTGTAATTCTATATCATTGTCATGTTAGCATTTCTAATTTATATACCATGTGCTATGCAAACAATCTGATCATTTTGATTATCAAACGATATCGCGCCCCGAGAACCTTCCGCCCGACGGGAAAGTCGATCCAGCCCGCCGGCTCGGGGTGTGACAACTTGGGAACACAAACATTTGAACTTTAGGAATCTTTAGTTTGCCAAGTGTGTTTATAAGGTAAGGTGTGGTATCATCATCTACTCATAACTTGATTGAAAGACTTTGGACAAGCTAGGAAAAACTTGTTAGTGTATTCAGACTCCCTTTTTTATATTTCGTATTTTGGGATGTTACATATGTTGTATTCAAATCCGTTTATCAAGAATCAAAATCATTCATAGAAAACAATTATTATCATATTGTTTGAATCCTTATCATGTGTATGTCTGCTTTGATTAAAATCTATTATTTATATACATGTGTTTATCTATCGCAAAACGGTTGATATTACTATATGTTATGCTAGTATTAAATCTTGTTTGATAGACAAACATAGTTAATGTATTGGTTTATATGCTAATATTAAAACTGGTTTGAGAGACCATCATCTGTTACAAACTTGTGTTTTACATGTCTTAGTTTAAGACTTGATTAGTCTTGACTAAATTATATGTATTACACTTGTTTTAAAGAACATTATTATTATTGATATTCATATTATATGCAAAATTTGTTGTTTATATGTGCTTAGATTCAAATAATATGTAGAATAACTGTTATGCATCACTCTTTATAAATTTATTTAAATAGTATGTTATACTCAACAGCTATGCAAATAGTTGACCCAAAAAAAACTTTATTTACATATATAACAGGTTAAGATGAAGATATATGATAAAGACATATGATGAAGACATAGATTAGGTTTATAGGAGCTAGTTAATTAAAACATTATTTAGTATACCTTTTGTAAATTGTTTTGGACTATTTTATGTTATTTAATGTTAATGAATGTTTTGTTTGAATAATTTAATATGAATGTTTTAAATATTGAAAACTTAACATAGCACCATGAGCTTTTGAGCATTCACAATAGCGCCCCAGACGTACTCCGACGTCGGTCAGGAGGTGACAATTGTCGCAACACATGCGGTTTCGCTAGGTTTGAATTCTTGTTCAGCTAAGGCTAAAACTACACATCACACCAGACAATCATTTCTTACTATGTGCAACTCAACTCTACATACACGTACACCGCTCATATGGAGGAAAGAGGTTCCGATATAGAGAAAATCAGGAATCTCAGAAAGAGTGATTGCACGTTTCTTGCCACTTTATGAGTTGAATCACTCAAAATCAAAGCAACAAACTCTTTTGCTTTACTTGATTTGTGTGCATCTATGTATCTTCATACTCAACTCTTTCTATTGCTACTATAACGGTGGCATCAACAATATTGGTACTATTGGTGAGACTATTTTATGGTATTATCAATAATAATATACAAATAGAACCAATTTCATATATTAAAATGTTTATTTTGTTTAAATAAAAAAAAATATTATAGTTTAAATGGATTTGATATCTTATCTATAACAAGTTGGAGTAATTTAAATGACATGTAAAATTTAATGTTTTTTTAATAGTTAAATCATACATAATTCAACAAACAAACAATTTGGTTGTTAAGAGAGGGTCGGTATATTTTGACACACTGTATTTATAATTTAACACACTTATCCAACTATACGAGTCACCTAGGTTCATACCTAATGTATAAAGGGATGTTATACAACCAGTATTGAATTATACAATCCGTATTACCTTCTAAAATTTTCTAACAGTCTGATCTTGCGTATCATATATATGAGTTGTATTGGTTATACTACCCATACATATCTATGATATGATGGTATAAAAGTGTAAAATCACTAACACATCAAGGATACATTATAGATGAAGGCATTGAGTCATAAGGGGTGATGAGATGGTGTAAGAGAGATGAGGCTACATTATAGATGAAGGTGGGTAATAGATGCACACCGTAAATTTAACAACAGATCTCATTATCCGCTTATCTTCCACTCGCGAAATTGGCGCGTGGCCGTGTGAGGTAGGTGATGGAATCTAAGAGGCCAGTCATAAATGGCGACCTGTTTATCTATATAATAATCGCCGTGCCCTAGCTTGAGGCATCAACAGCTCCGTCATACAGACAGCATCAGAGTCATTGAAAGGGTGTCCTGAGGTAAAATGGGACCTCTTTTTGTTACTTCACTTCGATTCGATTGTCGTATTCTTTGTAATCTGGTTTTGTGTATCCATAGTCAACAATTTTGATTTTGATTTTGATTTTGATTTTGATTGTGATGAGATGCTATGTTTATTTTCAATTCCATCGTTTTCAATCTTGAATTAGTTTGATCTTCATACTTTGATGTACAGTTCAGTTTATAGACAACTGATCTGGTGGAGATCAAGTGATACAGTGATGGATTTTGAATCTGATGTTTTCTATCTAGAAATGGTTTCCTGAGGGTGTATGTCTGTTTATCTAATTGTAATTTGGATAAAATTAATATATAAATTGATCACCATAAGTAATAATATGATAGAAATCATTTCATGTTATGAGTTATGATCAGATAAGCGAAATCTCTATGAAGTTGAAAACTGAGGGATTGTCATGGATTGGTAGGCTTGAGGAAAAACTGATATTGTGGAGATCTTGCAACATTTAGACATATGGCCCTCACACATACATACCAATACCAATGTTGTCTATCTTGTCACGATTATGTTTTTTGTTGCCCGAGTGAAAGCTTACTATAAGTCACCCATCTCTAATTTGCTTTGACTAAGACATGCTAAAACATTTGATGGAAATAATCAAGGGGTAAATCGTGCGCTCAAAACAAACAAAAACAAATTGGCTGGCTGCATTGGGTGAAGTGGACAATAGTGATCTCACTAAGAGATTAGATGTTATATATTTGAATAAAACAAAATAACTACAAATAGCATCCATCTTATTTCGACACTGGTAATCTGTTAACAATCATCAAACAAATAAAAGTTCTGGTTTTTGATTTAGATGTGTGATACATGCAAAGCTCCATCTTGTTGGTGCTATGAATCTAACGTTCAGACCAATCATCATGGAGTATCGTAATTGTTTAAGATATTGAATTTTGATATCTAACAGGTCCTTTGGTCGGTAAGTAATGTTTTCTTTGTTAATGTTTTGTTATTCTATTGCTTAGATCACATACGAAAATGGTTAAGGCAGTTGTGGTTCTTAGCAGCAGTGAGGGTGTTAGTGGCACCATTTTCTTCAATCAAGAGGCAGAAGGTAATAATTTTGAAGCTGTATGGAGTACTGATGAACATAATAGTAAATTTACTTGATGGTTGTTGCAGGTGCTCCAACTACCGTTACCGGAGACCTTACTGGCCTCAAACCTGGACCCCATGGTTTCCATGTTCATGCACTTGGTGATACTACCAACGGATGCATGTCAACTGGTATGCGTTCCTCGAAGAAATCGTTAAAATGAGTTAGTTTATGTGTAACTTTGATATGTCTTAAAAGTGAATTCATTCTTTTGATGCTAGGTCCTCACTACAATCCTCATGGAAAGGAGCATGGTGCCCCTGATGATGAGATTCGCCATGCTGGTGATCTTGGCAATGTCACAGTAGGCGAAGATGGTATACTTTACATTTTTAGAGATAACATTATGATCCTTGCCTCTGCTAGTTTTATACAAAATTGGTATATAAGACACATAAAATTGTTCTTTGTTATTTAGGTCTCAGTTTATTGTTATTAAAAATGTTCTCGTTGTCATCATCTTTAATTCAAGCTTTTTTCATGTATTTTAGTTTGAAATTTAATTATTTATTAAAGATATTGTGGGATTGTGACTAATTTGTCATTCACCACCTCTTTTACTCTATCCATGAGCATGGTTTCATTTTCAAATTTCATGTGAGAAAAGTCTGTTAAAGATAGTTTTATATTATAAGTTATGGCTCTATTTTGTGAATGTTTTTTTTACTCCTATGTATAATTTCTTTGGCTTTCTTTTAGGAAAAGACTAAGGGGCCTTAGATTTTTATTCTTTGAGTTTTTATAACAACTCTAATGCTAACTTCTCTTGGTTTTCTTATCAATTCAGGTACTGCAAAATTCACCATTGTTGATAAGCAGGTGGGTTCCTTGCAGGATATTATGTAATTGAGTTTGAATACGCGTCTGATTCTACAATTTTAAAATATGTCAATTTATGTAGATTCCACTAACTGGAGCTCAATCCATCATTGGGAGGGCAGTAGTTGTCCATGCTGATGCTGATGATCTTGGAAAGGGTAAACTTCAATTTTACTTTGCATTATAAAACACACGTGTGTATGTGTTTGCATATGTGTGTGTTGTTGATTCTGAAACACTTGTCATACATGAGAAATGTTTATTTATTTGCTTTTACTGGATAAATAAGAATGAAAATTAACTCCTTTTATACACACTGAACAAAGAATAAAGTCATGACATAAGCTTGCTTTTCACTCGTCAACAAGCAGTCTAAGCTTAATAGTTCAATTACTTAAGTTGTTTACATGTCTTTCCAGATAAATTCATGATTCTACACCAATAATTATAAGTGTTGATTTCTAATACTATTTGCTCTATTATTGTTTGAATTTTACATATTTGTGGAGAAGGGAACTTTCAAATGACATAGGTTTCTGAAGTTCACTTTTGGAATTTGTCTAAATTTTTTAGAGACTAGAACCCTTAATTTTTTTTTCTTTTTTGAATAAATGGTTATTCATTTATTATTTTTCTTCAATTTGATTGAATACCCTGCTAAGAAGAAGTTGCAAACTCAGAAGTTCAGTTTCCCCAAACACACACATCTAATCTGTTTGACCTTTTTTATCTTTCAGGAGGACATGAGCTGAGCAAAAGCACTGGAAATGCTGGTGGAAGAGTTGCATGTGGTAAGCCAATTAAAATTTGTGTTTCCTCTATTGTTTTTTTATTTTTTTCCCTTTAGACAGGCAATTATAACTCCAATAAAATTGAAAGAGTTATAATGAGCCAGAAACCAAAAGATATCACACCTCCAAAAACTGAACCTAATGCAATTAATTCACCATTAAGTGAATAGGTAAAATGAACTGTTTGGGGCGGCTAGGGTAACAAATCGAAACGAGTAGGTTCAGTTGACCTTCGGACCTTTTTATCCTCATTTTTCATTAATATTTATATATAAATAACCAACACATATAATACAAAAGAACTTTTTCGAATTGGTGATGTTCACTGTTTGGTTTGGCCAGTTTTAATGAAAATTTTGGTCTGAACCGATATCTACGGTTTTGCAAAACGACAAACTAAGCCAACTGGGTTGGGTACAGCCCAGCTGACCTGTTTTTAGCAGTTTGGTGGTTTGAATATTTTATTTTAATTTTTTCAAACATGTTAGCTTGTCTCTAAAATTTTTTTGTTTTAAAAAAAAGATACTTTATGATGTATAATATACAATTATACATGAGACTCATTTGGTTCCCTATCAATGTCCCTCCAAATATTTAGACAAAATGCAAAGAATCCTTCTTTTATCACTTCACATCAGGATCCTCGTACTTAATCCCATGAGTTCCCTATATATAAGCTATCACTATATATATATATTCTATATATACTTACTTTGTGAGTAGAGAAAAGAGAAATGACATAAAAACTAAAAAGAATTATTTAATTGAACTGGCGGAATTCTTACGTGGGAGTTGGTGTTGTTTGCTTTGCACCAGGTATCATTGGATTGCAGGGTTGATCATTTGCATTTTGCATGCATAAAGCTATGGCTGGTGTTGTTACTACGTCGTTTAATAAACTAGTCTTTTGTGATAATTGAATACTCGATTATATTTTGAGTTGAGACTTGTTTTATGCCTTTGTTTGGGTTTTTGATTATGTAGACCAAAATTTTCAATAAAGAAAGTATTTTGCAACGGCAAATACTTGAGTATAAATCTTGATATAATATATAGGGTAATGAGTAATTGGTAACTCATGGTAATCGAGGTAACTTATTAACCCAATTTCATTGGTTGTCTAATTTAATGAATTTGAAATGTGTGATATATATTAAATCTGAGAAAAATGAGTGGTTGAGATTTACTTTAAGTGTATTTTGGAGATTTATTAGGTGTACTTGATTTGATTTTTAAAATAAAAGTTTACTCTCCAATTTTTTAAACCTTCATAACTTTTAGAGTTAATTACACGGATGGTTCCTGTGGTTTACCCAGATTGCACGGATGGCCCCTAACTATCAGAAATTACACCGGTGGCCAAAAAGTTTGCAAAAACGTAACACGGATGGTCCCTGGGTTGGATGTCTGTTAACTTTTTCTGTTAAATTTTTAAAAATGACCAAAATACCCTTAACCCTATCTAGTTTATTCTCCTTAATTTCTTACCCACCAGGCCTCCCCAACCACCTCTGCCACCGTCGACCCTAAAAAAAGGAAGAATCCACCACCAGCCAACCGCCCCCCGCATCTCCTCCAGCAGTTGTTTCCGCCATTTTCGCTGCTTCTTCACACAATCATCACTCTCCATTAACACTCATTCTCTATTCACGAATGCCAATTGAGACCGAGGAAGCCATTGCTAACCATATCGACTCATCGGAGCTCTCGTCAACGATTTCAACGGTTTCGTCGATACAGATACTTGATTGGTGTGTTTATTGTCATCACCAACATGTTCTGATACACTAGGGTTCCTGATTTCAAACGGACTATAATATCTTTTATTCATATTAAGAATCTTAAAATCTAAATTGAAAGAGGAAATTTCGTTGAATTTGGTTCTTTTGAGTGATAACAACAAACAGAATGATGCGTTTGTGTGTCGAAAGATTATGAATTTAATTGCAATATGAAGCAACGATTAGATAAGACAGGTTCGACAATTTCAAGAAAAATCCTAACAATCCAGAACGATCTAAACGAACCGACTAAGAATCAGTGGTCGATTTAACGATTTTGGAGATTACCTGGTGGCGGATTTGCAGCCGGGAGAGTCTCCGGCGGGAGAAGAGCCGGCGCCGATGAAAGGGAACTTTCAGTTGTGTATACCGAAATGGTTGGTCGGAGAAGAAAAAGGGTAAGATGGTGGTTGTTATTGACGGAGGTGGTGGTGGTTGACGGGTGATGTTGATGGTGGTTATGATTGACGGGTGATGTTGATGGTGGTTATCTGTGGTGGTGGTGGTCGCCGGAGGTGATCGGTGTTGGTGGTCGCCGGAGGTGCTCGGTGGTGTTGGTAACCGGAGGTGCTTGGTGGTGGTGGTTTCCAGATCGACAAATATGGTGTGTATATCTGTGTGTATATCTAAACATTTGTTTTTTTTAATTACAAGGGGTATTTTAGTCATTTCACAGGCAGTTAACAGAAAAAGTTAACAGACATCCAACCCATGGACCATCTGTGTTACGTTTTTGCAAACTTTTTGGCCACCGTTGTAATTTCTGATAGTTAGGGACCATCCGTGCAATCTGGGTAAACCACAGGGACCATCCGTGTAATTAACTCTAACTTTTATATACATTCTTATTTTTTTAAAAAAATTACACCATTAAATTTGTCACATTTTTATCTTTAATTCAAGTATAGTTTTGTCAAAAAATTTTAAATTTTCGAAATTACACTGATGTAACGAGCTGAATTTTTTCAAAGTGTAAATTACATTGATGTAACGAG
Source organism: Mikania micrantha (assembly GCA_009363875.1). NCBI lineage: Eukaryota > Viridiplantae > Streptophyta > Magnoliopsida > Asterales > Asteraceae > Mikania > Mikania micrantha. The sequence continues at coordinate 35,045,576 of CM018687.1, read as the reverse complement.
CTGAATTTTTCAAAGTGTTCATAATTACACTGTTGTAAGTAGCTGTAACTTATTATTTTTTTTACGTTACAATTATCTAACTTACTATTTTATTTGATATAAATTTATCTAATTAACTAAATTTTATAATAAAAAATAAGTTTGTAATATATATTTAAGATGAGAAAAAAAAATTTGATGGAAAATTTTTGAAAAAGAGAAAAATTATTGTACTTGTGTTTTTTACGTTAGTGTAATTACGAACGACCGAAAAAAATTTGGCATGACTATAATGAAATTAACGAGAAAAATATGACGAGTTTAATGGTGTAATTTTTATAAAAAAATAACATAGTATAAAAAAGTTATAAGTGTATAAAAATCAAGGGGGAAACTTTAATTTAAAAATAGGAAAATATATGGTTTTTTTAAGAGTGTGACATTTGTCACTCTTATATTAAATTTGATTTTTTTAATCAAGACAAAAGACCATAATGCCCTTTTGTATTAAAAATCAATTAGTGACACATGTCTCCATTAGATTAAATCTTGGAAATTTGAACCATTGGATTTGAGTTATAAAGTTTTCTTAATTAGAGTGAGTTATTATATGATCCCTTCCTATAATATATATATAGGGAAAGCTTCCCCTAAAAAGTCTATTTTGCCTAAGAAGGCTAAGAAGGATTTTAAAAACTTGAAAACCGAGTCAAACAAACCCCGATTGAATTAATTTTTACATCATTGGAACCTGCTTGTCGAACCCTAAAACCCAAACCTTAAATCGTAAACAATAAACCCTAATACTAAAACCAAAACTTTAAAAACAAATCTTTAACATAAAGATACAACTTAAAAGCTAAAACCAATCCCTAAAACCCAAAATATAAATCTAGTTGTTAAAACGAAAACTTAAAATCTAATATTGTAGGGTTCGATGAGACGGTTCCAATGTCATCGAAATGAGTTCAATCGGAGTTCGTTTGAGTCGATTTTGGAGATTTTAAAAATCCTTCTTAACCTTCTTAGGCAAAATATACTTTTTATTTGATCTTTCCTATATATATATATATATATATATATATATATATATATATATATATATATAGATTCATTCTATTAATAACCAATAATTTGTAAAGAACTAAAAGAACCACATTTATGGCCACAAGAATTCAAGTGTATAAAAGTAATTTCCTATGAAAGTAAAGAAAGTTAATTTTATATCATTCAAACTTGTGGTTAGAAATGGTTCTTTTAGTTTTCAACTAACATTGGTTCTCATTTGAATATCTCATATATATATATATATATATATATAGGGATTGAATCCTTTGAAAACCCAACCTTAGAGAGAAAACCTTTAAACCCTATGTGAGCCACTCATTTGGAATCTTGAAAAAAAATACGTGGTCCACATTAAATCTGAATAAAAAATTGGGTTTTGAATAAACAAATCATTTTTAATGTGGGTTAATGTGGACCACATATTTATTTTCAAGATTCCAAATGAGTGGCTCACATAGAGTTTAAGGGTTTTCTCTCTAAGGTTGTGTTTTCATTGGGATATATATATATATATATATATAGGGGGATGTTCAATTAAGAACTAATACAAGTTAAGAACTTAAAGAACCATTGTTAGCCACAAGTTTGAAGGGTATAAAAGTAACTTCCCCTATTTTCAAGGGAAATTACTTTTATACCCTTCAAAACTTGTGGTTATGAATGTAGTTCCTTAGGTTCTTTACAATTTGTTGGTTCTTAATAGAATGAATCCCTATATATATATATATATATATATATATATATATATATATATATATATATATAGGGTAGGGATAATTTGAAAACCACTTTTTATTGTGAAAACACAGCAAACCGTTGTGTAAAACATACGTAACACAACTAAAAAAGAAAATTTGTAAAACATACGTAAAAACGTACAACGTTTACGTATGTTTTACAACGTAAAAAAACTTATAAAATATTTTTTCGGCGCTTTTTTGATTTTTTGTTTTATAAAAATGTCCCAAATAATGTTACAAACCTGTAAAAAAATTCAAAAAAAAAACGTTCGTTTTACATGAGTTTTCATGGTTTCTCACTAAAACAAAGTTTTCATTTTATTAATACCCTATATATATATACTAGGTTAATACCCCGTGTATTACACGGTTGAATAAAAAATATAATAAATAGTTATCGGCTAAAATTTAAACAGTATAAGATTATAATCAAATACGACATGCGATTAAAATTTTATTTATTTATTACTTTAAGTAATTAAATAATTATATTATTTATTTAAATACTAAGTTTTTCAAATTTTGTTTATTTAAACATTTCATTTCAAAACACTGTTTTTGAAATTTTATATTTTATGATAATTTATTTTTTAAAAAATATTTTTTAATATTAATATATTTTTAATGTATTAAAAAACTTTTTTAATTTTAAAAAATATAAAAAGTATATTTAATATTTAATATCATTATGTAATATGAAATGTATATAATATGAAAGAGATGCAGTAAATTAAAGTTAATGTGATATAAAAACACGACATGTGTACCAGAAAACATTTATTTATTAGAATAGATATAAGATAGATGTGTTAGGCGGGAAAAGAAGATGAAGGTGTTCTAGGAACGCGTCATGTGTCCCTAGAAAACCTTGATTTATTAGAGAAGTAAGATATAGAGAGAGAGGATCAAATGTTAACTCTTCCTTATTGCGTTAATTGAATAACTACATCTTATCACTTTGGGGCCCACACTAAAATAAATTTAATGGTTGTGGTTTTTTCTATTTTTTAATTGATGTAGGGCTCACTTACATTAATAAGATGTACTTATTCGGTTAATGCAATAAGAAAGGGTTACCAAAGGAACCATCCCCTATCTAATAATCTAATAACTATATATAATGCATATATGAGAGAGAAAATAATGATTTCTTAAAATTAAGAAATGTACAACACATAAAGTTTGACATACAACCAGCCATTGCTTATGTACATCAAATGAAGCTTATGTTACTCCCACCCTTTAAGACTGTACAAGATTTAAAGATTAAGGTACAAGTAATATTGCACATCCTAAACCCCTTGAAAATTTTGAACTCCCGCTCTGTGGACTTTAACCCTAAAGCGTGTGTGCCATTCAAAAAATCAAACCTCATCTCATCTCCATTTTCTGTCCAGATGAATCCGAATCTCCAATTCCATTGGTATCTCTGCGAATCAACGCTAATTCATTGGTGTGTGAACATTGTTCGTTATTTATGCAAGTGATCTGGTTGGTGTTTTTTGACTGAATATCGTAGATCTGAACTGTTCTTGTCCGTCTGTGCCGAAGTGATGTCGGAAGCTGTAAAATCGCTTGTTGTATCTGACTATACTGGTGCGTTTTTGCGTAATTTATCAGTTAATTCCGTGTTAGTTGTAGTTTGAATACTGTTTTCCAATTCAATTTACGGTTTGAAGATTAGGTTTTTGTTTTTAAAGTGAAATCTTCCATTTAATTTCCATCTCTTTCGTTGTTAGTTTTGGATTCCAGTTGATTTAGTTAGGTTTTCAAGGATTATAAGCCCTAATTACTTGTAATATATTGATCAATTGTAAGTTTTGTTTTAGGATACAACACGCTAAGATGTTCAAAAGTTAACTCAGCTTTGCAACAGCTAACCTTGTTTAAAAGTCACAACAGGATTCACGATTAAGTTGTTTAAATAGCATTTATCATCATGATTTTGCATTGTTTATGAATCGTATGACATATGGTAGATCTGATTATGCTTCCCTTTCTAAAATTACAGGAACAATAAATAGCATGCGTTGTTTCTTGCTGAACGTATATGGTAGAGCTGATTTAGCACAGCCATCGTTGTCTCCTCATGCCTCCGGTAAGAGTTATATCTTTGATTTATGCTTCTACAAATTATTTTTAGTTAAATTATAGGGATGAGAATGAGAAACGCCTGTGAATGTATCTGATAATTGGCATTTAAAAGGTTGGCAGGCTCAAACATGACGAGGTCAAGAGAGTGGCAAGTTTTTGTGTGAAGGAACTGGTTTGAACCGTTTAATTTAACCTGGGTTTTGTTTGGGCTGTGGTGCTATCTATAAGCTGGAAGCTTCAAATGCTGTAGTAAAAAAAGCAGTGATTTGGATTGGGAGGTATGACCTACTTTTCCTACTTTTCTATATATGTATATGCTCATCGGCTGGAATTTGTTTCAATATTTTGCTACCTTTTTCATAATTGCATTGGCTGTTAAGAAATAAAATACGGTGAGCATATGCCCTATGTTTGAAGTTCAAGATGAGTTTTAACCAAAACATGCTAATATGTGTTTATATAGTAGATATAGATGTGTGTGTATAATGGTTGCCTCTGTCACCTAATTCCAACCTTGTATGATGATGATTGGGATGTTGAGAAAATCTATAAGTAACTGGACGTTCTACTTTGTTAGTTACTGAATAACCAGGACATGTAAAAAGTGTTAACCGTCTTTATATATCCCTTGTTTGAAAGTGTTTAGGTCACATGTATGTTCAATTGTTGTTTCAAAGATTCTAAATCATATCAAAACTGGCAGTGTGGGATAACAAGGAAGAAGGAAAAGAGTTTGGTCAATAGTGGGAAAACGATTGGGATGATGATGATGTTAGGATGTGTTACTCTACAACTTGGGAAGAATTTGACTAGCTTTCTTAAAAAAAACTGGTTACATTAAGTTAATTAAATATTTAGAATTTTGCAATCAATAGGAATTTGGGAAGAATTTGATGAGTTTCTTGAAAAAGAAATGAATTTGTGGATATTGAAGTTGAAAGAAAGAGAAGATATGACAAACTGATGGTTTCTTTTAAGGATAAAGTTGGAGGTAGTAAGGGAAGCAGTAAGCAGTTACGAAGATAACAAAAATGAAATGAAAGTTACACTTGTTTAATTCCAAAGAGAATTAGTGTTGTGATTTTTAATACAAATTCTAATGTTATTTAAGCTGCAAAACTTGTGCTTGATATGCTATTTAAGCTGAGTTCAATGATTTTTATGAGAGCCCATTGATTCAGAAACAGGCTTCTTGTAGAATGATAATATATTAGTTGAAGTTGAGATTCCATTAATTGGGACGCTATGGTATTTTTGAAACAATGAAAAATTGTGTTTTTTGGGTATTTTTGCCTGATATTTTTGGAGTTGATGTCAAGAATTCGTATATTACTAATGTATGTTATTCTTTTTGTGTATATGTGTATGTAAAACTCTTAATTTGTTTGTGTCTACCCAAAAAATGGTTGGGATATATTTAATCCCATCTCCCCACCCAGTTGTTCCCAGGACCTAAGTCCCACAAGACAGCTGTAGAGAGCACTATATATGTCACAAAAACAGTGATATATTAGCAAAATACGAACATTGTGTTGTATATTGTCGTTGCCGTCGCCGCATCGCGCAGGTTTCCGACTAGTATATATATATATATATATATATATATATATATAGATAGATAGATAGATAGATAGGATACGGTTCAAATAAGAACACATCAAAATTGTGGTAACCCGTAAATTCAAATCCAATTGTTTAAAAATTCTAGATTTATCAAGATTTTGTCATGTGTCACAAAGTACTTTTTTAATTAAAAAGGGTATTTTAGTTATTTGACTTGATATTAAAAAGTCATATTTAATAAAAAAGTGACAAGTGTCATACTTTAAAAATCCATCAATTTTTCTATTTTTAAATCAAAGTTTCCACCTTGATTTTATACACTTATAATTTTTTATACTGTGTTATTTTTTTATAAAAATTGCATCATTAAATTTATCATATTTTTCTCGTTAATTCCATTATAGTCATGCTATTTTTCTGGACGTTCGTAATTGCACCAACGTAATGATCAATAACTACAATAGTTTTCCCTCATTTTTCAAAAACTTTCCGTTTTTAAAATTTTTTTTCCCTCACTTTAAATATATATTGCAAACTTATTTTTTATTATAAAAATTAGAAACACTTTAAAAAATCCAGGTCATTACATTAATGTAAGATTATGTATTAAATTATGTAATTAAAAAAACATTTCAACAAAAAAAACATGTGGATTTTCAAAAGTGATAAATTTTTTTCAATTAAGATTTTTTTAAAATGGAAAAAATTTTGAAAAACTGTCGAAAACTTATTACAAAAAAATAATAAGTTACAGCTTGTTACATCAGCGTAGTTATGAACACTTTAAAAAATTCAGCTCGTTACATCAGTGTAATTACGAACAATTTGAAAAAATTCAACTCTTTACGTTAGTGTAGTTACGAACACTTTGAAAATAAATTAACAAAACTGTAGTTGAATTAAAGATAAAAATGTGACAAATTTAATGGTGCAATTTTTATAAAAAAATAATAATGTATATAAAAGTTATAAAGGTTTAAAAAATTAGGGAGTAATTTTATTTTAAAAAAAAAAGAAATTAAGTACACAACCAACAAATATCTATAATATCTTAGACAAATCTCAGCCACTTATTTTTTTTCAAAATTAATATGTGTGCTACTCATTTTAAAAGACTTTATCTAAACAACAAATTAAAATGAGTTAATGGGTTAACACAATTGGTTTGAGTTACCATTTGAACTATCCCATATATATAGGGGAGAAATATTTTAAAAAGGCTTAAAACTTAAAAAGCCTAAGAAGTGGTCTTGATCGTTGACCTTGGTATTTTACGATTAGAAACCCGTGGTGACAGTTTTGTAATTACTGTGGTGTTTGAAACACGTGGAATTCATTGCGATGGGCATAACCGTTATTTGGCTTTTTTGAAATCGAACCAAACACCGCAACATTCGTCATTTCAGTAATTGACGCTATGAAAACCTAATTTTTATCGATCGAACACATGGTACTTTACATATATGTTAATCTTACTGGTGTTGTTTTTGTTTTTTTTTTTGTTTGTTTGCATATTCTACTATTTAGTGTATGTTACTTAATTAGGTTATGGTGTTAAACGTCATATACTCTCCTCAAATTTATGGGTTATACGCACATGATATTGTTAAACGCCATATAGTCATATAAACGCCATACTCTAACTTACTGATTACAAAAGTCATTACCTCATTCATACAACCATTATATAGTTAAACACCATAATACCTAAATTTAAAACACAAAGTACCGTTTTAAATAAAAACACACCATAAATATGAAAATATAATGGTGAATAGGGATTTTGGATTCAAAATGACTTGGAATGAGTTGAATTCTAACACACCATACAACTGGAAAACACCATAATATCAACACACTGACCATCAAATAATGAAATAACACACCAATCAAACGACATTAAGTCTCCGTTTTTCTTCAAAACATGAATTCCACCATGAAGCCTTTCCAAAAAAAAAAAGAACGCCATAACTTAAACTTTAAAATAGTGTAACACATAACATCCGATATCTGGTATATATATACACACCATAAACCAAAACACAGAGCATACCTAAAAGATCATACATACAAATAAAATAAAATAAAATAAAAACCATGCATGTTAACACCAAGCATTAACACAATATAATTAAAAAAAAGCCATAAATGTTAAACACCGTATACCAATACACATAAACACCAAAATTATGCAGAACATCGTAACTATCCTAATAAACATGGCTTGTATGTTAAACACTATATACCAATATACATAAACACCAAAATGATACATAACAGCGTAATTATCCAAATATGGAAACGCCATGTACATAAACACCAAAATGATGCACAAACACCATGTATGTAACACCAAGCATTAACACAATATAATTAAAAAACACCATATATATTAAACACCATATACCAATACAAATATTGAAATTAAAAAATGCCAATATATAAACTAAACAAAGTAACGTCATTTGTATTCGAATGATTTATCGGTCGTTTACAATATGAATTACTGAACTCGTAAAATTGATATACGCCATACGAAAACGTCAAAATGTAAACGTCAATCAAATCGTAATTTTCGTTTTTTTAATCGTCTTTTTGTTATATTGAGATTTAAAAAAAAGGAAATAAATTATTAGTCTGAATATGATGCGAAATTCTTAGATTTTATTATATGGGAAGGTTCAAATAAAAACTCATTACTTTGTAGAAATTTAAGAAAACTTGTACTAAACAATCAATTTTTAAAAAAAAAATCATGATTTTTTATATTTAGCTTAGAAATGGTATAAACAAAGACATTTTTTAATAAAAATATTTAGATTACGAAGTTACATATATGTAATAAAAAAAGTTACACATATGTAACTCATATATATAGTTTACAAGTTACATGTATGTAATCAATGAGTTACACATATATAATAACATGAGTTACATATTTTTTTATTTTTTTCTTTTTGTTAACAGATCTAATCTTATAATAAAACAAAATGTAAAATAAAAAAAACAAAAAAAAAACGAAATTGATTGATAATAATTTTGATTTGTTTTTTAAGTTTTCTCTAAAATGGAGGTTTTCTATGGAACCCTCCCATATATATATATAGGGGAGGGTTCCTAAGAAAACCTTCATTTTTATGAAAACCAAGAAAACCATCTTTTCACCATTGATTTGTTTGATATACGGTTGAGATCAATAGTGACATAATTGTAAATAATTAGTATCTGAAAGGTATATTTATATTCTTTTAAGGGTACTTTGGGTAGAGTAAAACCTTATTTATAGAAACTTCGAATTGTATTTATTAGAATTTATAACTCTCCTTTTCTCTCTCTTATGTGCACCATTTTTTTAAATTTAAAATATCATTTCCATCAAATTTTATTTTACGTAATAAATTGAATCCAAAGAAACACATCAACACGTTTAATAATTTGCATTTAGTAATTTGCATTATCATTACATGTAATCATATAACTTATTTGTCAAAAAGTAAAAAATAACATCAAGTGCAAAAAATGTAATATTATATATTACATATACTTGATTACATATATGTAAGCTGGTTACATATATACCTGATTACATATATGTAATCATTTTAAGTGGTTACACACACATAACACACCTGAATATGTAATCATATTGATTACATATATGTAACTATTCGTAAAAGATGAACAATGAATATTAAGAGCAAAAACATGTAATATTAGGTGTTATATATACTTGATTACATATATGTAATCATATAATTGATTACATATATATATATATATATATATATATATATATATATATATATATATATATCTGATTACATACATGTAATCATATACCTAAAGTCATTCTTTTCATCTTCACTATCATTACCTCAAGCCATTATCATCTAGTCCCTCAACAAATCATTACCGGATCAATGAAATTTCAAACAAAAACAAGAAGGTGAGTTTATTCAGGGTTCTCTTTCACACAAAACACGAAAGGTGCAATTCACGACATCTTAAAACATTTTTAATTTTTTTACAACAAAAAAAATAGCAAAGCAAAAATGGCAGCTATAATGTCACCATCTGAATAGCAACCCCTTTTACATCAAAATGTTAAATCTACCACCAAATCAATAAAGATGAACACTATTGTTTACAATTTATATGAACTCGTTAGCACACAATTTATACGAGATGCTTGGTTTTGATTGTAATGCTGCTTAGAACCCAGGTTTACAATGTGATCCAACTTCAAACAACCAAATATATAACAACTCATAATTAACATAAGATCACACAATATTAAAAGCCCGAAAAGAAACATAATTAAAATAGTCATATCGATACAAAAAAAGTAATCAAAAACTAAAATCTCAAACACGTAAAGAACAAAACACGATATGCCAAAGGGGAACAAATTATCAAACCCTAAACAAGGGAATGCTGGAGAAAGAAAAGCCTTTGTAACCTTTGTATGCGTAATAGGAAATTCGTGTATAATAGAACCCATGTATGAACAACACAACTCCCAAAATCGCAAAAACAACCTTGATGTCTAAACAGGTTTGCTTCCGGTGATGGCGAAGAAGGAACCCCACTTCTGTTTTGGTTTATGGCAATATCCAAATGATCTTGTGGTTTATTTGTTTTATGGCGGTGGTTTTAAATATCCAGGTATACATAAATCATTTATGATAAATGATAGATTAATTACCCAAAATAATCGGTTACACATTACTAAAATACCCTTTGATAATTAAATAAATAAATAAATTATAAATTATGTGATTGGTGGAAATTAGTTTTCTTGGTTTTATTAAGAAATAATAGTTTTCTCATGAACCTTCCTCTATATATATATATATATATATATATATAGGGGAAGGTTCCGTTGTTAACCCAGTGTAATTGTGGTAACCCAGTGAACTTTCACAAAAAATGCCCGAATCTTTGGGTTTTTTCATGGTCTTTATTATACATATTTAGGGAGGTTTCTTTTTTGTGTTTTGGCTAATTCTCAATGCAAATCGAATTTGCCTCGGTGTAAATTCGAGTTGCATTTCGCAACATTTAGAAAAGTGCAAAATTTTTACACCGATTATTTACATTGCGAATTAGCCAAAACACAAAAAAGAAACCCCTCCTAAATATGTATAATAAAGACTATAAAAATAAACCAAAGATTCAGGCATTTTTTGTCAAAGTTCGCTGGGTTACCGTAATTAGGCATGGTTCTTATTTGAATCAAATCCTATATATATATATATGTATATATATATATATATATGGATTCATTCGAATAAAAACTAACAAATTGTAATGAACTAAAATAACCACATTTATAGCCACAACTTTTAAAGGTTATAAAACAGGTGAAGGTGCTATTATACCCTTTAAATTTGTTGCTAGAAATTGTTTATTTAGTTCTCAAGTTACAATAGTTTATATTTAAACGTCCATCTATGTGTGTGTTTAATTTCTGTCATTTTGTCATATTTATGCAATGTTCTTGTGGTTGAACCGGAACGGGCGGTCCATACGGCTCAACCAGGGATCGCTCACGGTTATGGTCCAATTATGCCTCTGTGAGCTGCTTCTGTTTTGGTCAGTTGGTTTTGACGGTCAGGAGGGTCGAACTCCAGAAACCACAACTGAACCGCTACAAAGCTCCTGCTTCTTCGGTTTGAAAGTAAAGAACTAAATTGACAGAAAGAAATGCAAACTTCGACTCTCCTGTTTTGTTATCATATGTCGTCTCTTCAACATCAAAATTAACAGGCTAAAACACTACCTCTTTGAATCCTGTCTTTAATCAAATTCGGCCAAGTAAAATGTTTGTTTATATGGGACCGTTTGGTAACGTTTGAACCATCAAGTACGGAATGGTTACGATGTCTGAATGATTAAGAGGGTCTAAACAAGTAAGTGTTGAACCGGTTAAGACTGTTTGGTCAGCATCTGAATGAAAAAAATACAAAATTCCTCAATTCTTTACAAAAACCTCAAAATGTTAGCCCCTGGTCGAAGTTCCCAACTGCCTCGTCTTCGCTACCTCCCCATTGCCATCGCCAACTCGACATCGCCGCCTCGTCTTCGCAGCCACCCCCGTCGATCTGACTCGTCGATCTTCGTGTCGCCATGGTCCTCGATCTTCAGAATCGCCATGGTCTTCGGTTGTATGCGGCGAGAAAACGAGGGAGCAGACGAACAACAGCGTATGCAGCAGAGAGGAAGGACAGCGGCGTATGCGGCGCCGGTGTATGCTTCAGTCGGTCGGAGGTGAGCCATGCCCCATTCAGACGACGGTGAGTTGTGTGTTTTCCAGTCAGACTTGTTCTCAAATCTGAATCATTCAGACCTTCATTTATATATTTTCATTCCATTCCGATGCATCTTTTTGTTGAAACAAACAACCATTTAGATTCAGACATATTCAAATGCTACCAAACACCCCCTATATCTGGTTTGGCTTCTAAAGATTATTATATGTATGTTAAATTCTTTTATAAACTTATAAGCCAAAAACAAATATGTTTACTAATTGAACCTAATTTTAACACGTGCATTATTTATCTTATGACACATGCAATCTCTTTTTCATCGATATTAAACGATTATAAAGTTAATAAATTCTTGTCTTTTAATTACAGTCACCATTAGGGAATTATAATTTGAGATCGGTATTTTGATGATGATAGATTTTTTAACATTAAAAGTCTACTTACCCGAGATCACTCTGGCAAATAGATTACCATTCTGTCCGAAAAACAGAGCATGATGATATGACATACCTGCCTAGTAGAAGACTCATTACACTAGGAAGATTCTGGCTCAACCTAGACCAATATTTTGCTCTAGGCAAGATTTAAACACAAGACCTTACATAAGAGAAGTCAAGGAGCTACCGTTAGGTTAGAAGCCCTTTGGTGGATGATGATGATGATGATGATGATGATACATGACACAATATCTTGACAATCTTATATAACATATACCATCAATGGTATGATTGGAAAACAAATATCTTCTCGTCATCTCCATGAGGGTTCGATTTCTTCGCTCCACCACCCCATTTTGTTGGGGTGTATATGGGGTTGTTAGCTGTCTTTTTATCCCGTGACCAGCACAAAATTCATTGAATTCCCTGGAATTAAATTCCCCGCCTCGATCTGTTCGGAAGATCCTTAGTTTTTCATTTGTTTCAAGCTCAATCATTGTCTTGAAGTTCTTGAATGTCTCAAGTGCATCGCTCTTTTCTTTTATCATGCATGACCACATATACGTGCTGTAATCATCAATAAGCACAAACACATATTTGTTACCTAATGGGGTTGATGGTGACAGCGGTCCACATAGGTCTCCATAGATCAGTTTAAGTACTCTAGTTGCTCTAAATAGTGCTTAATCAGGGAACTTATCTCTTGTTTGTTTTCCTTGTAGGCATGCTTCACAGGTTCTTTCTTCATTCAATTTTAGTCTTGGCATTCCGATTACCATCTCTTTTGCGGCCATTACTTCGAGTGACTTGTGATTCACGTGCCCCATTCTTTCATGCCAAGTCTCAGTATCCTCGACCTCTTTTATGCTCATGCACCTGTTATTTACCACCTGTAAATTTATTCGATAGATTCGGTTCAGTTTTGGAACTTTCAGTATTTGGCTTGTCCGAGGCTAAGTATGTTGCATTGTAGATTAGGAAGGAAGAGGACATTAGTTATCTTCCTCTCTTCCCGTTCTTGCAACTGATTGTTATTGCACCTCTTCCTTTGATTGTCAGTTATCACTAAATCGAACACTGTCGTTTACTACGTCATCAAGTGTCGTGAAGTATGACAGGTTTCCCGTCATCTGATTGCTTGCCCCATTGTCAAGGTACCATCCATTCTCATTTGGATCATCAGACCTGCATTGCTTGGCATTACCTTTTCTTCTTTCAGAAAGATGGATTCCGAACTCGTTTGCATCATCATCAGGGTTTCTTCTTTGGGATCTTGAGGTCTTGCATTGTTCTCTTTCTATCAGGGCACATGTTCGCAAAGTGCCCGTACTCATCGCACCTATAGCATTGCACTTTACTTCTGTCTTTCCCTTTTGCCTTTTCGGTTTTGACCCATTCTCAGTTTCCCCTTCCTTGTCCAGTTTTTCGACCTCTCCCTCGGCCCCTAGAGCTGTAGCTACCTCTTCCTCTACCACTGGGCATTTTTCTTTTCTTTTGAATGATGATTCTGAATTATGATATGGGAGCTTTCCTTGGTCTGGTAACGTTGGTTCTTCATCCTTGGTTCTCTCCTCATACGTTTTGAGGCGACCAACCACATCCTTGAATCCAACTGTATTCATGTCCAGGACCTGCTCCAATGAGGCCATGATCTGTATAAACCTCTGAGGTAGGCAAGTGAGGAATTTCTTCACTAGTCTATTTTCCTCGATTGCTTGTCCAAGCGTGGTGGACTTTCAGGTGATCTCGGTTAGTTTGTTTGCAAAATCATCAATTCTTTCGGAGTCTTTCATATTTAAAGTTTCAAATTCGGTCATCAGTGTTTGTAGTCTAGCTTCTCTTACCCTATCAGCTCCAAGATGGCGTGTTCTCAAGGCGTCCCACATCTCCTTGGCTGTCTTGAGTCCTCCAATCTGGAGTATCTAATTTTCGGGTATCGATTGGAATATGAGCGCCATTGCAACATTGTTCTTTGCTGCATCATTACTCCCTATCTCCACTACCTCCCAGACTTTGTGAACGTTCATTATGACCTTCATGCGAATCACCCATGTCGTATAGTTCGTGAGGGTTAGCAATGGGCATGTAAAGGATGGCGTGTGTCCTTCCTTTGCAGCCGGCGTGTGAGTTTCATCTCCCATAACGTAGTTTCGTTGTCTACGTTTATAGGTTATCGGTGGTGTCTTCTCTAGATCCAGTCCTTCGAATCACGATTTCCTTCGGTCGATGTCTCCGACTAATTTTTCCAGAGAAAACCGTTTGCTTCCTTGAATCGAGCAGATGGACAATCAACAACGTTAGTTGTTTCCAACCTTCTGCGTATTCGATTCCTTGAAGCTCTTTCAACAAGACAATCAGCAACCTAGATTGCTTCCAACTTGTTGAATCTTTCTCTGGTTTTGTTCGTAGTCAATTGATCGAATTGCTTCCCAGGTGTGCTATGATACCAATCCAATAATTAATTGGATCAAAAAAACAGAAACACAATAAACTCTTCTTTATTATGTTAAGGAAAAAATTGCTCAAAACCTTAATACAATACTCATACGTAATTCATAAACATAATCACGTATTTATAAAGAAATTCTAATCTTATCACATCATAACTAGGTACCCTTTATTCTCATGAATTATCTAAATTAATTCCATAGAATACGGATATAATCCACCAGGTAAATTAGCTAACAATACACTGTACCATCTTCAGCAGATTCAACAGAATTCCAAACACTCAAACCTTGAAGATTGATGTTCAACAAGATGGTAGCGATTGTCTTCATCCATTAGAGCCTGAACCTTGTAGTTTTTTGAGTTGAACATGGTTAAAAAATGGCAACGGTAGCATATGGTGTGTCTCGTATGGTATGAAAGTATATAGAGAATCAACAAGAGAGCATTTAGGAGGGAAAGTAAAAACACAATGATCGAGTCTTGGATAATGATTATAAGAGATGGCATGCGTGAAACAGAGGTGTTGTGTATTAAGCAGGGTTCAAAAAAAAATAAAAAAAAAATTGAGCAAAATCAAGAGCAATAAAGTTAGGAAGCTATCTCTTTAAGCTTAAATTATTACATTCGAAAAACTAATATAGTTATGTTTGATTATAGAGAATCAATCATATACGAAAAACTCTAATGGACCATAACAGGCATGTATTCAATTGGGTTAAGTCATATACAATTAAAATTCTAACACAAAACTTGTTTAAGATGTTCAATGGGCTTTTGTTGGTATCTTATTTTGCAACTGTTTGGAATGTTGCACATCCCAATAGCATCAATGTAACAGGAAGATGCATTGCCTTAAGCGAAGTGAACAAATGAAACATGTTAGAATTGTGTGTTCAAACCATTTAATTAAAATTGCATTAAAAGCAACATAATAATATACATAATTTTTAAAAAACAGTCCCATCTCATCTACTTTACTTTAAGGCAACAAGACTGAACAAATTAACTGTACAGTGGAGCTCTTTCTTCTGCAGAACCATAGTTTTATAATTTATAGCTCTCCAAACAACTAAGTTGGATAACAGTGTACAAAAAAAAAACAAAATCACTTACTTGCTTTAAAGGTCAACTTCTAGGAGATCATCACTCAACGAGTGTGTAAAACCAGTCTTGTTTGGCATAAATGTAACCCGAGGCACACCTCCAACTGGTTTTGATTCACTGTTGTTACCAGAAACCGAAAGATCTTGATTCACATTTCCACTCCATGATGATGTTCTTTGTGACATGGATCATAGCTAAATGATGATATGTATGTTGATGATGACCCTTCTTTTGACATATCATCCGTTGGTATAAATTTTTGAACGCCTGTTTCTGATTGGTTGGCTGCGGAATAAAATAATGGAGTTTGATTACCTGACGTGTGTTGTTGCAGGTTATCAGGAGCAAAATCAGCTTCTGCTTGTTCAGGTGCAGGGAAAGCTGTGGGAACAAAGAAGTTTGGGTTCGGGTTAGGACTCGTTTTAGGTTTGATGATCGAGACAGAAGGTGACTGAAGTATTTTGGTAGAGTTTCTACCACCTTGGTTGAATGTATCAACATACCTGTTAAATGCATGTCCAAATATGTCATGGTCTTTATACAAGTGTTTGAATTTTCATTTTGGAACTAAGCGTCTGACAATCAGTTATATGATAATCAGATCATTTTTATCATATGATTATTTAGGAGTCCAATAATCAGTTTCATATAATATATATGTGTGTGTAGACCCTCAAGGGGCAAAAGTAAAATTGCACCAATTTTAACGTTATTTTACTTATTTTGTGAAAATAACAATAAAAACATCGGAATGATTAACTTCAAATGATAACTTTAAGCTGGGGACTCCTTCGGAGCAGCCTCTCTATCCCAACTGGGATAGGGGTAAGGTTTGTATCCATTATTTCCCCCCAGACACTACTGAAAAGTGGGAATATACTTGGTAAGTTTGTTATAATCGGTTTCATACCAACTGCAACAAAATGAGTTCCAAAGGGTAAACTAAAAGTCAAAAATGATCTATTTACTTATTGTTTAAACCTGTTAAAGAGACCTTTACTCCCATTTAACAAAGCTTATTTTTTAACAGAAAAATACAAAATGTATGTCCTTTTTGGTCAGTTTTATCTATAAATTTCTTAAATCATAGAATTTGCCAGCCAAACATCAAATCTCAGACAAGTAAAATAAAATTAGAACACACATCCAAAATTCCAAACATCCAATCTCATACAAGTAAAATAAAATTAGATAAGTGATTTGCATTCAAATTAAATAAACAATTAAAAAATAAACTAAAATAAAATCTATTAATCCCTTAAAATGCAATGCTCTTCAAGCATGATTTGAGAAAATATGCAATTTTACAAGTTTAGAAGAAGATATACGCAGTTGCTTTTTCCTTGAATAATCAAAATTTGTCAAACACCAACATCTTATGACTGCTTTATATGCAACATCTCATTATATGATCGATTTTAAAGGCACACCCAGAGATCACCATACAATGTTATGACTGCTTAATGTAAAGACATGACAAATTTGTTGAGCTTACGTTGCTCGAACACCCGTTCTTCCACGTGCAGAAAACTGGTTTGTGGTGGCTGAAACCAGTGGAATTCCTGAGGTATGACTAGCAGGAGTTGGGCTTGCAAATTCAGAGCTCCCGCTGCTAATAGATTCATTTCTTAAAGCAGTATTTAAGTAATAATCTGGTGATCCATTCTGGAAAGTAGCCGTTGTTGGTGGTGGAGGAAGAGCTGTTTCCTCTGCTGGCGAGTCAACACCTTCTTCCACCCATCTTTTAAGTTTCTCATCATAATAGAATTTATTAGTGTCGCCCAATTTTGCCTACAAACATACATGTGAATTTAAAATAAATAAAAATGAGCTAAAATATATCACTTAACTTTTAAGCATAATATAGAATAAGAGATAGCAATTTCAACCCATGTAATTATAAATGTAATCTTTCAGTTACATATTATATCTAATAGCATTGTTGGTTGCCCTCCACATAAGTGGTGTGGGTTTAAATCCTTGCAAAGACAGCATTAGGTGGAATCAGGAGTAATAAATTTTTATTAAAAAAACAAAAACAAAATAATAGCCAAAAAGGAAACACGTCAAATATGTCAAAACATGTTGAAAGCTATCTAAAGCATATCCAAATGCATAATAACCTTCTAGACTTATTAAGATAAAGTGCAAACGGTTTTGTTATAACTGGTTTTTGTGATCATAATTTGAACATATTTTATTTAAAAAATATCCAGCTTTATATAAATGTAACCAACTTATCATTTTGTTCCAAGTCAGTCATTTTTTTAAAAAAATTATTCACTCAAACTTATATCAACATGTATTACCTACTATTCAGGTTAAAAACATAGGATTTGAACACCAAAATAAGTTGAATGACTTAATTGGAACAAAAAAAAAATATTTGTGTGACTTGATTGGGACAAAATGAAAAGTTGGTTACATTTCTATGAAGTTTTCCCTTTAAAAAACAGATGTACAAAACTGACTTTGCAGGTCAGCCTAACCCAACCATACCCACTTGGAGAGTTGGAGGTGTGCTTATAAATGACCTGCTTGACTTTGACGTCTTACCCAAAAGACCTGACCCATCGCTTTACCACCTTGATACAATGAATGGTACCTGTTTGTCCTGGCTGGGCTTAAGAACCATACTCACAGTCTTTTTTAAAATCCCAGAGCCAAAACTAAAGCGACCAAAACGTGAAGCATTTCCAGATGCTTTTCGCTGTGAATCAGCAGAGTCTTCCTTCAAAGTGTCATCTTGATCCTACATCAAATTTTTCTTAATAAATATCATATAATGAGAGTGGTGGTTTGGTTATTCGCTTCCCAGTACAATAGGTGTGCATTTTTAAAGTAACCATGTGATTTAAACAAAATTAGATAATATACAAAGGTGGTGAAAAATAGTGTTTTGATGATAATGAATATAAAAATTAAAAAAAAAAACTGGAATAAACCAAAATGCAAAATCAAACACCCTCTAATTAGAAAAATAAAAATTATATATGAAAATGGATGTAAAGAAACATTATTGACATTAATCTTATCACAATTCACAACCTGCTTGGAAGATCGACCAAAATCAGGTTCTGAAGCACTGCGGTTATGCATCAACCTTCTGTTTCCATCGACCTGATTGATTGCCTCCATAGATGGAGATGTAATTAAGGATGACATTGCCATTGTTGATTGACTAGTTAAAATCCCATGACCCTTCTGTGTTTGCACAGATGGTGGTGTGCCTCCAATAACACGATGTGCAGTGCTATCAAAAAGGTTGAGCAATTTCCCAACTATTTTACCAGGAACCAAGTTTGTAGAAAATCCTCCCTAAAGAAAAGGAAAAATAAAAAATTAGAACATTTTATTAATTTTAGAGGAGATTACCAAAAGGCAGAGGTGTAAACTAGCCGAGTCCGAGCTTGCAAAGGCTAAAGCTTGGCTCATTTAACTTACGGAAAGCTCGAGCTTGGTTCATGACTAGTTTCACGCTCGAGCTTGGCTCGGCCTTAGCTTGTTTATTATTTATTAATTATTTAATTGACTAATATATACGTATATAAATAACTATTTTTCATGTTATTTATACTTATAAAATTTATATTTCTATAATATATATTATTTATTTTATGATAATTTAATAAATAATTATTATTATGTACATATATATGTATATATATATATATAACATATTACATAAAAATTATACAAATAGCATGCTCTTTAGGTTTGCAAGCCTCCTCAAGCTCAGCAAGTCAAGCTCGGGTTCGGGCTTGCCCTAGGACCGTTTATTAATCGATTTTCAATAAAAAAAACTCAAGCTCGTTTATGCTCGGGCCGATTCAAGCTTTTAGCAAGCAGATACTGAGTAGTTCGTTCGCAAGCCAGCTTTACTTGTTTACACGTGCCAAAAAGGAAACATGGTACCTGTTGGTGAATTTTTATTCTATCCTCTAAGGATATAACCAATGGTCTCCATGTTTCTACCTCAGAATTTCGTCCAGTTTTTAAGGATTTCATTACTGCTTGGCAGTATCTGCATTAAGATGAGTGGGAAAAAAAAAGAAAGAATCAAGTTGATGTGGGAGCAGGTTGGTAACCGATCAAAATGGGTTGGGGTCAAAACCAATCATCTCTATATGGGTTCAAGCACACCAGGCCTGATTGGAGCAATCTATCAATTCTTTTGCCGGTTTGACTCATTAAGGTCTTTTCAACCCATTTGACAGAAATCACTTTTTATCTATTTTCTATACTTATCAAGTTTGACTTGTTGTCTATCAACTACAATTCTAAGCGACCTGTTTTCGTTTAAATGGGTTGAAATTGCCACCTCTAGAAGCAAGAAAGTTTATGGAACAGAAAAAGTAATATGCTTACTTTAACGAGTCTGACACTCTTCCAACTTCAGCCAACATGTAAGCGTAAATAATTTTATAAGGTTGAAACGGCACCAAAGTGAACTGGGTGTTTCCAAGAAGCTTTGAATATTCATACACTTCTGTCCTCTGCATTTACAAGGTATTGTTATTACAACAAACTAGTAAAAGCTATATCAAGATTTCAATATTAAATTAGACATATTGGCTTTTAATAATTCAAACTTTTATCAATTGGCCGCTACCGGTTCCAACTATGAAAATCTCCAATAATGGTCTGAACTTTCGACATATTTACCTGTATTGGACCGCCGTCAAAAAACCCTAACGGAGTTAATTTTTTTTTGAGTTTCGAATGGATTTTTGAGGGCTTTTGTTCAATTGGAGAATACGAGTCGAATGACGTATAACTTAGCTCGAAACGTTGTTCCAAATTTCCCAATTTTGGTGTTTAAATATGTCGAAAGTTCGTACCATTATTGGGGATTTTCATAGTTGGGACCGGTAGAGGCCAATTGATCAAAGTTTGGATTATTTAAATCCAATTTGCCATTAAATTATCTTTTTCAAAATTTTTAGAAGTCTGAAAACAAAAAAAATTGTAGTTTTGTGGTGTTTGTAAAGCTACTGATTGATGACGGTTATAAAACATTGTTTCTTTCTCTTTACTATGTCAAAAATAAATGAATAATTAAATAAAGCTAACATAAGCAAAACACAATATTCATATTCATCAAGTCGTCTTTTAATTTCAACTTCAGTTTCATTAAAAAAATTAATCAATTGCCTATCCTGGGTTTTTTTGCAGTACTATTACCAAATAAAATAGTAATAATCAGCTACATACTAGCACGCTTCAAAATTAATTATATATAACAAAAAGTTGCTAAAAATAAAAAAGATATATGGTCAACAAGAGTTTCTCTTAAAATCCTTTTTAGATACACCGTTGCATTAAAAAATTTTGGTATTTGAGATCACTAAATTCAATTTTTAATAGAGAAAAAAGGTAAATAAAACTAAGTTTATTCTGAAAGTAATGTACTGAAACACGTCTTTCTAATAAAAAGGTGCACTATTTCAGGTTTCCCCAAAAATCATAACAGTTCTTTTATTGGAAATCTAGGAACCCAAAGTTACTTTTTTAGTCATTAGAAAATCATTACTTGATTGTTGCATCTTTGATTCTAGTAAAAGAAGATGAGGTGAGACCTGAATAGCCTCGGGGGTGACATATGTACGGGGATGTTTCCAGTGATCTGCACCAATGAGACACAATCTAGCACTATCTGAATATGGTTCAAAGCTTACTTCTGCAACTAAGTAGCAAATGTGAGCTGCAATAATCTGCATCATATTTTTAGAATTACAAAAGAAATCCCAAAATCAAACTCAAGGAAGGTGATACATTCATATATAATTATATACTAACATTACTCCTTTCCTTCCACAAACAATCTCCAAGATGAATAAGCACCAATTCATCATCTTTTGTTCTGTTGGCAGTGATCACCGCCAAATTATCCTCCCAGTCATCAAGCATACTATTACCACCAAGTCGAGCCTATTGCAAAGGAAAAAGTGACATTATGTAAGTGAAACAGACATAAGAACCTATTGATGGCTAGATGAGCGGGTCAGATGGGTAGGAAAAGGGAGTCTGTCAGACTGTCACCACACTGGCTTGACCAGCAAACACCTTTGTCCATTTCTTTTACAAAATTAAAAAATTAATGCATTAATTATGGTTAGAAAACCATTACTATTACAATAATATACTTTGGGTAACTTTCAACCCTATGAACAGTTCCACTTTTACCTAATTTTGGTGATTATGCCTACTTCACTCGCTTGGGAAACACACCCATATCAACCTGTTTATAAGTAAATAAACCAAAACTGCTACCTCTATTTACAATAAAAGACATGCATATTTTTGATAAACCGTCTGGATTGTGGTTCAATGTGGTAAAAAAATATATATGGCTATTAACTGAACTAGTGATATGGCATTACCTGTGCAGGTAGTTGAGACATATTTACAGCACCGGGGATAACACCATCTATTGTAGCATCAGCTGCAAACACATCTGCTAGTTGACCAGCAATAAGGAGGCATAATGTCCGCAAAGGCGATCCAGGCACTAATTGGGAAAGAGCCATTTTCTTAGCCGTGTCCACATAAAGCTGCAATAAAGATTTTAATATATCCCATAAATATAGAAAACTAATCAGATTGACTACACAATATATATATATATATATATAATAAGTGTGTTCATGTGTATGTGTGTAAAGAGAGACCTGATCACCAAGTTGTGCTGCAAGAACAAGTGCAGGGCCCCACAATTGGCCCTCTTGTGCAACCAGAAGAGCCTCTTTCTTTCTACCAGAAACAAGCAGAGTTTGGACTTCAGCAGCAGTTTCCTAAATTATAATACATACATTATAAGCAGGCATTGGAATAAAAAGCAATTCCGTTAAGACCAAAACAATTATGATGCAATTTTAGTAGGGAAACATATATAGGATAACAGATACCCGGGTTTGCCCTTCTGAGGGAACTCGTTGCAAGCAATAAGCACCATTATTGTTGTATTCTGCGCTGCTTTTCACGGATGCAAACAGTCTAGCTACAGCTACTTCTGGAGCATTTTTTTCCTATAATTGAAGCATCAAAAGCCAATTATAACTTTATACTGGTAGCAAATAGTTTGTTTGATCTTATCAAAATAGATAGGAGTGGCCATGTGAACCCATTTGTTTATGAATAGGTTGATTCGGGTTATATTTACTTATTTAGCTCTAGCTGGTATAACTGGAAAACAAAGTTATTAAAAAGGAAGCATGTTAAAATGATCACAAGTTGCCAAAAATATAGTTTCAATGAAATAAGATCCTAAAATCATTTTAATAAAAAAATGAGATCACTAATAATAGGTGTAATTATTTGTTTTCAAAAATGTTACTAAAGAAAAATAAAAATTATTGGATCAAGAAGTGATCCAAGCCAATCCAACCTAGCCAATTCCAAAAAGCATCCATTTCGAAACTACCCGCCCCACTCCTTTTGCGTCCTCTAAATAAATAAATAAAAAGTATAAATTTAACTTTGACATAAGCAGGCTATAGAAAAGTGGAACATGAAAACAGACAAGCAAATCTGCAGAAGAGGAATGAACCATTGGGTGTAACTGGATTCAAGGGGTTTAAAGATTAAAAAAACAAGTCTTAAACACAAAAACAGCATATAACTTTTACACCGGCAACATTTCAGTCAGCCCTAAACAATTGCATTCAGCATACTGCAAAATCAACTGCAATGCCAATTATGATTGCTGATATGGAAACTGATAGAAACTCCAAGAATAAAAGGCTTATTGTTTTACCTTTAAGCCAGCATCTGAGCCAAATGGAGATCTCAATTTTCCATAATGTTGTGAAGCAATTTTCAGTAGGGAAAGGAGTAATATTAGATCTCCACCTTTGTTATGATCCACATCAGAAGGTTCAGTGTGTGTAATTCTGTCATCCATCCACCTGTTTAGCTCTTTACCACCAGCATTTCCACCAGAAAGTGGACCAGGAAATGAGTGCTGGAAGAGAGTGTGAAAATAGTCATGTAGACCTGCTCCTTCCGTGACAACTTCTGCTAAGCTAAGAACTGAAATTGACCCAGAATTTGAATCCTTCAACAAAACAAACAAAAACTAGAGGGTGAATACAGATTAAAAAATACAGACAGATATGGTGGATCCAAACAAAAATTAGCAGAGGTGGCAAATTGGCACCTCTAGGGTAACAAGTCAACGAAAACTTATGTACGTCGCGTTTTGGGTTGACTAAAACACTTTTTGTCCAATAATTTATCTTTTCTTATAGATGATGTTTCAATAATGGCTACAAGAATTATATATCTTAATTAAAATTAAAAAAATGAATGAAACGATTGAGAAGGTTTTATACACTAAATATGCAGGCTACTATCATTTTTAGCTGTCTTCCTTTCTGCTCATTGGGGATAAAAAAATAACTACAATCATACATATAATTGAATGGGTCGATATTGCGACCCCTAAAGCATGTTGATAGATGATTTACAAGGACGAAGATTTACGTGCTAACCTGACCTCCATTAGATGCATCTTTATGAGCAGTACTATCCTTCATCACAATCAATTTCCCACCAAAACCAAAAGTAACCAATGCGTGAGGAGGGCGGCCAGCAGATGACCTTCCTGCACGAGAAGCATAAGATATTTGATGACCACTATGAACTGGTGGCTGAAAATAGCTTGACTGGTTCTGATTACCGTACGCCTTTTGGACATTCATGGTCTCGCTTTGCTCCAAAGGCTGGCCAAAAGGCTGACTGTAGGGAACAAACGATTGAGATCCAGAAAGTGCAGGAAACCCATTACTGAGATGAATGGTTGTTCCTGCATAATCATAAGATTGCTGTTGAGTAACATGATTGTCTACATGAAAATTACTGCCATTTTGATTAGCTACTTGTTGGTTGTTTCTAAAATCATCGATAGGGGCACTATTGGCAACAACATTAGGTTTCCATGTAGTTGAACTCTGTTCAGCATTGCTAAATGAACCATTCCAATTATAATTTTGTTCCTTCTCACTATATGTTTTCTGGACATTTTTATAACAAGTGCTGCTAGTACCAAACTCATTTTGATTGACCTGGTCATGAGCTACAACAGTTGATTGTGAATTATAATCATCCAAAGAACACCATTCTTGGGCATTTAAATCATAATACCAACCAGGGTATTGTGGATCAAAAACCATATGTGAGGGATACACCTTATCAGTATCTTGAAAATCCTGGTTCCAGTTAGATAAACACTCATTATTGTCATTTGAATGAGAAACTGAATTCCAATTTGTAATACTTTCAGTTTTGCCTGTTTCTACTACATCTCCCACAACAGGCTGGACAGATTGCTGCAAAGAAGAAATCTGTGATTTCTGGTTGGAAACAGTCCAATCAGAAGCAGCATTTGGGTTATTCGTCCCTTGTGCATATGATGTTTCATTATAATTTTCATCTACTTGATACCATTGCGTAGTACTTGCATCATACCTCCATCCCGGATAAAGATTCTCCCAGTATTGATTACTAGGATCTGAAGACTCCGTTTCCTGTTCCCCTTTATCGGCACACACCTGATTGAATCGAACTTGTTGCGAGTAATCATTAACATTTTTCACCAGTGATGAATTATTAACTCCATCATTTGATTCACTATTAAGGAAGCTATCCACTTTCCCTGTCTGATCAACTAAACCATCTCCAAGTTCATAAAAAAAATCAGGATATGATCCAAATGCATTGATCTCCATGGAACCAGAACCAAAATCACTCCATTGAACTTCTTTAACACCAGCAGTACCTCCTATACCATGATTCTGCTTCTCACTTTCTGTAGAATCCAATGATTCCTCCAACTGTTTTGTACCATCATCATCATCAGGTTCTTCACTAACACTATTCAATGTCAACAAATTTGAAGAAGCTACATGATCTGGTTTTATGTGGATCATGTTGGCAGACTCTTCTTTAGAATCGTTATCAACTGAAAAACAATCTTTGATATCTTCTTCCCATGTACCTGCTTTAACCAAATCTTCAAGTCCAGTTCCCACATCACCGATACTCGAATCAGCAAATGATTTCGCATCATTAAAACCATTATTATTAACAATATTGCTCTCATCTTTTAAAGATAATGTAGATGGTTTATAATCATCATCAGTGACCAATTTATCAAAAAAATCTTCATCATTATCCTCCACAAACGAAGGATTTGAAGCCATCTACAACAATATTCCCTTACAATGAAACCAACCCAACTACAGAATTTCAGCTCAATTCAAGTTAATTACGTTCTAGATCCGAAACATGAACTCCTAAAACTTCAATAAAACTCCTGGGTAAGTTTGTATCTGATTGAAATGATGGAAGATCTATATGTGGATCACTAATCAGCAATCGAACTCCAATAACATTGGAGCATCATTTTACCTTCCGACAATCTTTTACATCAATTCGAAAGTGATCGATTACCTCAAAATCCGCACATTACTCAATCAACGGAGAGAAAACAACGGAGGTCGGGGATGGGTCAACAGTCTTAACAGTACCGAATATTGTGCGAATCGGTAAGTGTAGGGCTTAAAGGTGAAATTCATTAGAATTTAGAGGTTCAGTATTTTAAAGTAGAGGACGGATCTATACAATTTTTTTAACGACTAAGCTTTCTCTCACCTAAATTATACCATAATTACGTCCTTACATAGGATTGAATCAATGACCTCCCATTTTAAAAGATAAGCCTCTAACAAGTGGACTGATCCCACATTGGCTCGGATCTATACAAATTGTTAAACAAAACATATTATGTCAAGTAAACAAGAAGTTGACATTTGAATTTTTGAATCAAGTTTTTTAGTGGCCATTGCGTCTGGATTTTTAAAAAAATGTTATTTTTAATCCCGGTTTGTTGTCATACTTAATCGTAAGGGTTGTTTAAGTTTGAGGAAATGGAAAGTGGACTTACTTAGTTCTAACGAACTAATGACGAATTAAATGTGGTGTTTCAAGTGAAACGAAAGGGTAAAGGAGGATGTGATCGAATATTTTGCAAGGCTCGTGCTAAAACTAGGTTATTGATTAAAGTTAAATGTTTTGGGATTGATTTTAAGGTAAATGGAGTTGTTTTTAGGGGCCGTTTGGTTGGGTCTGAATTATTAAGTGCTGAATGGTTAAGATGTCTGAATGATTAAGAGGGTCTGAATGGTTAAGAGGGTCTGAATAATGAAGTGTTTGATTACACATCTGAATGGAAGAAAAGAAAAAAAAAAAACTTAATTTTACTAATAACCTAGCAGCATCTCATATTCTCATCACTCATCCCATCGTCATCAACATCGGCGGCCAAACCCCATTGCAGCATCTCACCATCTCACCTTCGCAGCATCTCACCATCGACTCCGCCTCTCCTCATCGCAACAGTCCGCCGCCGCCGCTCCCCATCGCAGCAGTCCACCGCCGCAGTCGCCCATCATCGTCATCTACTGTGTGCGCCGTGAAGCACCACCGCGAGCAGCACCGGTGGTTCAATCGACCTTCAAATCGTTGCAATCGACCTTCAAATCGTCCCAATCGACCTTCAAATCGTTCGACAGGCGGCGGAGGGCGGCGGTGGGCGGCTGAGACGGGCTGAGCGCCATCGATGCGGAGGAGAGTCGGCCGAGACGTTTGATTCAGCTCCATTATTTTTCATTCAGACCTCCATTCAGAACTCCATTCAGACCTGAGACCTCATTCAGATGTGTTTTTTTCCCACCAAACAAACAGTCTGAATCTGAACCATTCAGATTCAGACCATTCAGATCCATTCAGATGCTACCAAACAGCCCCTGAATGATTCAGACCCTCATTCAGACATTGAAACCCATTCAAATGTGTGTTTTTTACATGAAACAAACGGTCTGAATCTGAACCATTCAGATTCAGACCTATTCAGACCCATTCAGACCCAAACAAACAGCCCCTACTGTGATTAGATCCATCAATTCTTTCAACATCATAACGGGAATCAATATCTTCATGGCATCATCCTCTTCATCCAAGATAGCAATTCCAACAAGTAAGTTTCCTATGAATCCATTAGTATTTCAAATCAGATTCTTACAACAATTTAGCCTTCGATTCCATAGGAAGAAAGTAGGGAGAGTTTTTCAGTTGAATGTAATATGAAATTGAGGGGGTATATAATATGTAGTGATAATAACACTAATAACCGCAGAAATGAGGGGATCAAAAGCTTGGAGGAATAGTGGAGGGGCATTGGTTTTGGCCAACAATAATCATCGTAAAAAGTTGAAGTATAATCAGCACCGCTGGCATCGTTGTTGGTTATGGCCGCCTGTAATGGTTTGTGGTGTGATCTTGTTTGCTTTAGGTCTAATCTCTCTGTTTACAGGCCATGTGGCTTCGAATCTCGAGTGGTACTCTCAAAAACTCGTTAAACATCGGTTCTGGTACAACAAAAGGGTAAATGCCTTTTGCATTTTCTTTCTATCCCGCTAACAAAGACAACTAGATTCTTTGATTTTTTTTGGTTGCATGTGTGCTTTCTTGTTGATCAATCTATACATGCTTAGGCCACTCGGAGTGGAAGGGTGGGAAGAGCCGGGGAGGCTTTCACCAATTTGGGGAAGGATGGGAATACCACCCCCGGATTCGGGGTGGGGAAAATCGGGAACTACTCACCGAATCAAGCTGAACGTCGGGAGGGGAATTCGATCCATGGGTTTAAACAAAAAAAAAACCATTTTTTTTCCTATTTAAACAACTCTAAACAACCACAAATCTCACACTTTTTTCTCATTTTCTACAATCTATACACTAAATTTATAAAATTTTCAAGTAAAATGGAAGGAGGTTCATCCCGTAGTGGGTCGTCAAGCAAGAAATTTAAAAAACCACGACCAAAAAATGTTCAAACGGCTCAAATGAACCCGTTCAACACACCCAGGTATTTTCCACAAATGCCATCTCCGAATCAACCAAACTTCTACTATGGGTATCGTCCACAAATGCCTTTCTAGGTTTTTTAATTTAATTTTTTAGGTTGTATTATCCTATTTTTTGGTTGTATTCTTTTTTTTATTTTAAATTTAATGAATCTTTTTTTTATTTTATTATTATTATTATTTATTGTTAAAATAATTAATTAAAAATAAGATTTGAAAATGGGGAAAAGTGGGAAAAAATGGGACGACATCGTGCAAAATGGGGAAAAGTGGGGAAAGCTGATGTGACAATGGGGAAAAAGGGGAAAGGGAGGGACGACTCCTTGTGGCCTTATGTAATTGAAGAATCTAATACTTGTTATATTGTTTTTTGCTAAACTTTCATTATATTTTTTAGGGTTTTTGCCTTTTTGGTAAGTTGGTGTGAAATTGGAGCATTGTGTTGGTATGCGTTGTGTACCTTTCTATCGACACCGATTTATTGCTTTGACTTTGTAAGCAAGCTATAATGTAGGGTCAAAGGCTAAACCTTTTAATATTAAAACTTTATTGCCTTGAGTTGATTTGAATAGTTGTTCTTTCTCATATAAACCTTAAATTTGTTAGATATTTTGTTTCTTTGTATGTAGCTGATATTTTCTTGGATTTCTAATTATGCAAGAGCTTTCACCTTTTATTTTGTGTCGTGTTAATATTGATTTGCCATAGCTTTTAGGCTTGATGGGGTAGTTCCTCATTTACCGTCTATACTTTTGATAAAAACTAAAAATCCATATAATTTAGTAGTTAATGGTCCTTTAATTAGTCAGACAATTGTTCCTTCTCTTTCTTTACATACGTTCAATTGTTGTCTTCTAATGCTCTGTTTAGAAAATCATGTTAATTTTAAGTAGTAAGTTGGCCTTATTTAAATTATCTTTCTGCAAGTTACATTTGAGATTCACACTTTTTAAGTTTATAATTCATGACTTCATAATAATCCTAACTAATTATATTTCAGGGTGGATCTGGTCATGAGTCAATTGACATTTGGAAATCCGAGTCCTCAAAGTTCTATTATGGATGCAGTGAACGAGGCCCTAATTATGCACGTAAGTTCCCATATCTAATATGATTGCTAGTCTTGGACATTTTTAAGAACTGAGGCAGACTGCTTTAACATTGTCTGACATATCTCGTAGTTTTTTATGCTATGATACTGCCATATTATTCCGATACTTTTTTTATTGGATTTTGCATGCTCTCAAAGGTCAATTGAGTTTTCCTTACTAGATTTTGGGCTTAATATACCAACTAAATTATGATCCCAAATTCCCAACATGAAATTTTCTTTATGATGGCTACAAGTTCACTCCTTTCCTTTTTTCTTTTCTTTTGAAATTTGGTAAGTAGCCGGTGATAGGCTAAGGTGGTGTTTGTTTTTTCAGAGGTAAAACATCCGCAGTCTGCGGACCACGTCGGCAGACTTCTTTTGCAGAAGAGGTGGACCAAACCTCTGCAAGAAGAGATTTTGGGGGTGTTTGTTTTTTACCTCTTCCCCCTATCCTAAGCAGACAAAAAAAAAAGCCTCTTCAAAAAAAACCCTAACCTTGAATCTCCCCCACCGGCCACCGATGAAACCCGACACCTGCACCACTGTCATCATCACCGACCGGAGGGTCCACCTGCAATCTTCGATGAAACCCTAACCTTGAATCTTCCCCACCGGCCAAACCCCTCGATCGAACCCTCGTTCTAAAACCCTAACGAGCGGCAGTTGAGGACTTACCAGGAAGAAGCAGTCGCGATCGGTGGTTGCTTGAGGCGGAATCACGAGCGGCGGTGGAGGAAACGGAGGAAGACGGTGGTTGAGGGCATAGCGGCGGAGGAGGAAATCTATCGAAGGAGGAGTTCTGTCGAAGGCATGGAGTAGGTCGGCGACGACGACGGCGGTGGAGTAGGGCGGCGACGGCGAGTATGGCGGTGGAGGAGTTCGGTCGAAGGGCTGAAAACGGAGGAGTAGGTTGGAAGAGGTTGGAAGAGCTCAAAAAGAGCTTGGTCATGTCTGCGCCAAGAAGAGGTCGCGCAGACCTTTTTTAATGAAATGTCTGCGAGAAAACAAACGGTCTGCAGAGGACCAACCTCTGCCCGCGTCTGCGCGGCGCAGGCATAAGAGGTCACGTAGACCTTTTTGGAAAAAACAAACACCACCTAAGAGTATTGATATGTTTTTTTGTTTGTGATTTGAAGCATCAACGTTGAACCAATCTATTTTGCGTTCAACACTGTAAAAGTTTTATTTTTTTTAGTCGTTTCTCTTGCAAGAATCTAAGTTTTACATGTAATCAACTGTCCCTCTTGCAACAAATAAGTTTTTTATGTAGTCATTTGTTGCCTTGGATTACTACTTTGATTCAGTTATTTGAGGATTCTTAATATTAAATCTGAGTTAAGTATATATTGCTTAGAGGTCAACATTCTAAATATATTCTTACACAGCTCCTGTTCACGAGTCACTATCAAATGGTTACCTGCTCATTGCTGCTAGTGGGGGGCTGAATCAACAAAGAACTGGAGTAAGCATTTATTATTTTCCATTTACAATTTCTAGGGGTGTTGTGAGTGCATTTGAAGTGATTTTGCGACATTGAATAATCACTTAATCAGTACTAGAATCAGATTACAAAGGACTGCAAAAGATAATGTTTGAAGTTCTTTTCTACTTAAAGTTGTGATCGTCTGATAATCTGTTGTTTGAGTGTTTGCCAAATTCTGATTAAGAAAATGACCAAACAGGCAATCTTGTGGAGAAAGTTCTGATGATTATGTATGCAAGTAAATTAATGTGATTAATAGTCTCTCGATTAGGTCAAAATTTAAAGAATGGGTAAACAGCTAATTTTATATTAATGTTTGATATTTAGTTTTGTTGCTGCTTGTGTGAAACTGAGTATCACAAACTCAAAAAAATTAATGTTCAGACGCATGCTCTATTTATCCAAACATTAATAAATGTTATTTTCAACTTCAAGGCATAATAATTAAATATGCAAATAAATTAGGTCTTTTTCCATCTTTCCTCTGCAGATAACTGATGCTGTTGTTGTTGCACGCATATTAAATGCTACTTTGGTTGTTCCTGAGTTGGATCATTATTCGTTTTGGAAAGACGATAGGTGACTTGAGATTCTATAAATTAAAACATCTTGTGAGTAGCATGGTGTTCACATGCTTATCTCATTTTTTTTTATTCACTTTGCAGTGAGTTTGCAAACATTTTTGATGTTGACTGGTTTATCTCTATCCTTGCAAAGGACATTCCTGTTGTCAAAAGGGTTCCAGACAAATATATGCGTGCACTTGAGAAACCCCCGTATACCATGCGGGTCCCACGAAAGTCAGAACCTCAGTATTACCTTGATGAAGTTCTGCCCACACTCTTGAGGCGGCATGTGAGAAGGCTATGCCACATTTCTTAAATTTTGAACCTTTACCTTCTATTACTTAGAGGCCAGGCAGTTGGTAATTGGTTAAAACTGATCATATTTAGTGCAGGTCACGGCGAGTCTGAATTGACCTGCTAACACTTCTTTATACCATTTCTAGTAATAATCAATATTTAATCACAAGTACAAAAATATTGATGTTACTATAGTTATTTGAAGCTTTGAATGAAACCAATTTGGGGGGGGGGGGGGGTGCATTAGACATGCTTGAGATAAAAGGCAACCGAAATCAACATCTTTTTGTGAATTCTTTAAGTTGCCACCTCTTACTTCTTCATTTACAACTATTGAAGCACCTTTACTTTAAAAAATGGGAATACCTGTTCTCGTCATGAACTACCAAGGAATGCATTCAAAGCAATCTGGTTCCTTATTATGATGAAAAGGACATGTTTTTGATTTGTGACGACGAAATCATGCAGGTGGTTCAGCTGACAAAGTTTGATTATAGGCTTGCTAATGACCTTAGTGAAGAACTACAAAGGTTACGCTGTCGGGTCAATTATCATGCTTTTCGCTTTACAAAGCCGCTACATAAACTTGGTCATAAGCTTGTGATGAAAATGAGGAACATGGCAAATCGCTACATTGCTGTTCACTTAAGGTTTGTCCTTTCGTTGCTGACATGGTTCTTTTATGTTTTCTGTTTTTAACTCTCCTGAGCCTAAAAATCTAGGTTATCAAAGGCGCTGAGGAGGAGGGTGCCTAGGCACCCAAACCCTAAAAGCTAAACCCTATTGTAAACAGGTACATGGAGACACATGTCTTAATCGTCGTGAGATGATTACCCACATCAGACTATGATTTATGATTTCTGTATTGAATTTGAAATTATTTTTGCCTGATTTTTGTTCCTTCTTGGTTTTCTCTTTTTTCTTCTTTGCAGGGCTGGATGCCCTATAAAAGTTGAGTTTGAACTTTTTTCCATTTTGTTTTAGGTTTTCTTTCTTTTCAGTTTTTTTTAGCTTTATACACAAATCCAGTGTTTAATGAATAAATAAATGTAGTACAACTAAAGGTTAGTTAACTTTTTTCTAATCGAATGATTTTAAAAGGTTTTTAAATTTTGATATTAGTTGAATAATTTTAATTGTTATTTATGTTTGGTTTTTAATTATATTTGAGGAGTAGTGCTAATTCTCTATAAGTATATATGTTAATTTTATTTTATTGTATTTTTGTTAGTGCGTTTCATGCCTTTTTGGTCTCGGGCATGTGAATTCTTGCGCCCTGCCCTTAAGGCGACAAGAGAACCTTTTCTGCCAGTAGGGCACATTGCTCCTTTGACTACATAGCTAAAAATACAAATATAATTGCATTATATTTAAATAAATAGAATTGACTAACGATGATTGGTAATCATATATTTAATGATCCAGTATAAAGACTAGTACACACAAAAACACCATGCGTGGATCAGCATGCAGATGTGGAATTTTAATGTGACTATTTGATATTTAGGAGTTAGATTTTGGGGAGCTTTTTATAACTTATTATTTATTACTCGACATATATGAACATTGAAATCAACAATATTATAGTTGTCAGTTGTCACCTCCAAAACATCCGCCTACAAAATCAACTTAGTCGTGTATTTAATCATCTCTTTTGCTTCACCTTTAAAATTGATTCCATGTAATTTTGGCCTTACCCATTCAGTTATGTATTTAGTTGGTTTATTGTTCTCTATAATAGGTTTGAACCTGACATGCTTGCATTTTCTGGTTGTTACTATGGTGGTGGGGATAAAGAGAGATACGAGCTTGGTGAAATCAGGAAAAGATGGACAAATTTGCCTGTGAGATAAAATTTCATTACCATTTAAGCATAGAACCACAAACCACATAAATAGCTAGGCGTGCCTGTTGCTGTAAATATGATCCATAAGGCTAATAATATAATTTGCATAACCGTTTGTCTTTCTCTCTCCTATTATATTTGATCAACACCACACACAAGTGCTTATGTGGTTCTGTACTTAGAATTGGTTATGTATTGAACCCCTATATATGCATTTATATGTATATGATTTTTTATTTAGTTTGTTAAATTTAGGATTTACTTCCTGATGGAGAGCAGCGGAAACGAGGGAAGTGTCCCCTTACACCTCATGAAGTGGGACTGATGTTGCGTGCACTTGGTTTTAATAATGACACATACATTTATGTTGCATCTGGTGAAATTTATGGTGGGGAAGAAACTTTGCAGCCTCTTAGGGAACTTTTTCCAAATTTCTACACAAAAGAAATGCTGGTTACTGAAGAGCTCCTGCCTTTTCTTCCCTTCTCCTCTCGGCTTGCTGCCATAGATTACATTGTTTGTGATGAGAGTGATGTCTTTGTGACAAACAATAATGGGAACATGGCAAAAATTCTTGCTGGTCGAAGGTATGCATGCTGAAATCTTCTTGCTAAGCCTTTTCTAGACATTAATTATTTAAAGTTATAATACACCTATTATGTCATTTGTCCATATATAAATGCAGGGATTAATTGTACATAGTTTAAAAGAAATGTTGACTTAGGTTTGAAAATGTTACATTAATAATCATAATCTTTTAATAAAATGATATAGGTCTTATGCATTAAAAAAGACTTTGGCTTTAGTTGTTCAACTAATAGACAACTCTCCTTGCTATTTTTTTCTTTGGACCATTTGAGATAATACACAACCCAATATGACCAATTCATAAGTAAATAGGTCAAAATTGCAGCCTCTAATTGCCTATTATTATCGTCTATCGTTACAACTTAATTGATGGGATTGGTTTTGATCTACTAGTTCTTTATTTTGTTTTTTTTGTCTACAACTATGTGGCGTATATGAATTGGGAGTCTACAGAAACAACCTCTTTATTCCATTGGGATAAGGGTAAGGTTTGCTTTCGTCTCATCGCCCCAGACCCTACTGATCGGTGGGACTTTATTGGGCATATATGAATGCCAATTGCCTCTTATTATCGTTACAACTTAAAGCGTGGCTACAAGCAACCAGGTCTGTGCCCTCCAAGGAAATCCAGCCTTAGTAGGGTTTAACTTGAGACCTCTAGGTTGTCTATTTATCTCTTAAATTACTACACCACTTCCTTGGAGGTTGGGTCTACGTGTTCTTCGTGTGGTGTAGTTGTGTCTTTGTTTAAAATTTTAAAGTTTCTAAGATGTTTGATAATAGTCAAATATTGGGTGGGAGGGAGTATTAAGAATAACCTTATTCACGTCACTTGATGAAATAGAGAAATATGGCAAACATAGTTGTATTGATCATTCATCACTATTAACAAACAGGCAATTGTGATTAAGCTTTGTGAATATGGAAATGGTTTATTAGTTTAGGATTGTACCAAAAGGGAGAATGAAGGTGACAAGTAAATGCTAAATTTATGCTTGTAATGTGACTTTGGTTTCTATTTTTCTTTCTTGTGATTTTGTGAAGTTGCAACATTTCATCATTTGAAAAGTGATGTAAATTTTCCTGTTATCATCGTTTACAAACAAAATGATGGTGTTCACTGGACCAACACCATTCTTTTAATTTGTATCTTGCTTGAGTTGTATTATTTCGTATTTGAAAAATAATGTTACCATTTTCTAATCAAGGTTGAAATTAAGACCAATGATTTGGGTTGTGGCTTATCTCATATAGCTCAAAGGGATATCATCATCGTACTTAATATATCTCACCATTAGCAAAGCTAAGGTAGGGTCTTAGGAATGTAAGATGTAGACAGTCTTACCTCTACCTTGTAGGAATAGAGTTTGCTTTCAATGAGACACTCGGATGGCTGATTAACTGACCAAACCCACACTTTTAACGTTATTTTTACAAAAATTAAGTAAAATAACATTAAAATTAATGCAATTTTACTTTTGCCCTTCGAGGGCCGACACATATACACATTATATGCGCGA
This sequence comes from Mikania micrantha, assembly GCA_009363875.1. NCBI lineage: Eukaryota > Viridiplantae > Streptophyta > Magnoliopsida > Asterales > Asteraceae > Mikania > Mikania micrantha. Next base: position 35,009,549 of record CM018687.1, on the reverse strand, counting down.
ACCACAAACGGGGCCTACAACTCAAATGAGTAATTCAAATAAATTTGCTAAAAGAGGACCCAAAGCTTATTTTAATGCGCATCAATTTCAAAATCGTTTTGATTTAAGTATCGGATTATTATTTTCCAAGTATAATTATCTAGGCATAGTCAGTTACTACTTTCCTGTTTTACATTTGGTTGTAAAATGGTTATAACTATATAGATAGTGTTTAAACATAAATAATAAAAGAATTTACCTCATTATTTGAGCAAAACCCATTTATATCATAATTGTTCTGAAGTGAATCAAAATGCATTAAGTGGGTCAACCTGACCTGACTCGGCCCGTTTTGACCCATTCAAAATATGATTCTTTTCACTAACTGATGGATCTGTTACATCAGTCTGATCTGTTCATTTTTTTAATTCTAGTTTTAATTACTTATCAAATTAGTTGCAATTTTTTATTTGAGAAATATTTAGCCAATTAAGTCTACTAAATCTTGCTTGTTTGTTTGAATGTGGGGTTTAAAGGAGGTACATGGGTCATAAAAGAACTATTCGACCAAATGCTCGAAAGCTCGGTGCTTTATTCTTGCAACGAGAGAAGATGCCATGGACCACTTTCTCTAGCAAAGTCAAATCAGCCCAAAGGGGATTTATGGGTGAACCCGATGAAATGAAACCTGGGCGTGCTGATTTCCATGAATACCCTTCTTCATGCATTTGCAAGAAACCATTCATTTTTTCTTATGTCGATAACCAAAGAACGATAAATAATGCTTCTTTAAATGAACATAATGAAGATGTCAATAGTAGAGATAATGATGCATCATCCTCACTTGAACAAAATGAAGATGACGAGTTTTTAGCTGACTAGGCCTGACGAAGTAACCTGATACACGGTACGCATATTAAGTTTTCATCTTTCTATGAAACTAGAGGTGCTAAACAAGTCGTATTTGCTGGTTGTTGGCGCCAACTAACAAGAACCTGAACCTGAACATGACATTGAAAAGTGTGTTAGATACATGAACTTGGAAAATACTTGTGGGCTGATAAGAATACGACCAATTTACCATTTTTTTGCATAAATATTCATTAAATTTTAAATTTACCACCGGAAATACAAATATGTATAAAACAGTTACATTTGTTAAAAAGTCATATTACTTAAAAGGCTAATGAGTTATGTTTATGAGATAAAACACATATTTTAAAAAATAAATAAAAAATGGGTTAAACGGGTCAACTTGCAAAGCTGTTAGACAGACTGTAACATGAGCCCTTTAGGTAAACGTGTTTGCGGGTAAGACGTGAAACTTACCTGGTCCTGAATCTGTTTGTACTGCATTGCCAATTGTATATTTTGTATATAATAGTTTATGGCTCATGGGCCTACTGCATATAGATGTCATACTGTAACATGAGCCCTTTAGGTAAACGTGTTTGCGGGTAAGACGTGAAACTTACCTGGTCCTGAATCTTTTTGTACTGCATTGCCAATTGTATATTTTGTATATAATAGTTTATGGCTCATGGGCCTACTGCATATAGATGTCATTAGAGGATCCTGTTAGCAATGCTCCTCTAGCCTTCAACAGTCAGGGTGAGTTGTCAGCTTCTTCTTTGGTCCCGCGGGGTGAAGGCCCTTCTAACTCGGAAGTAGGGTCACAGTATACAGATACCCCTGTGATAGACAGGGATCTTTCTCTTGTTACAGGTGAACATTCTGAGGGGAAACCCGCTTTGGCCTTTTCTACTCCCACTGGGATTTCGTTAGGGGGAAGCTCTGAACCCCTCACTCTTCACTGGTCTTGAGGCAAATAAGACCGGATTTTCCACTTCTGTTTAATTTTCATTGTGAGTTGTGTCAGCTTGGAAAACATATGTGGCATCCCTATCCAGTATCCTCCTAGAGTGTCTCTATCCCCTAGAGATTCTAATAGAGTCAATACTTCATTTGAACTTTTGCATTTTGGTGTATGGGGTTCTTGTCCTACCAAATCAACTTTGGGTTTTGGATATTTTGTTACATTATTGATGATTATTTTTTGTGCTACTTGGGTTTATTTATTGAAATCTCGTAATCATTCCTATGTTCAAAACCGGTTCAATACATCAATTATAATCTTACATATTGATAATGCAAAAGAATATTTTCCTACCAACTTTTCTTTATATTTGAAATCACATGATATTGTTCACGAATAACGAATCCTGCGTATATACAACCGAACAAAATGGCATTTTTGAACGCAAGAATCATGCTCTTTTAGTTGTTATGCAACAATCATGTTGAATTCTCATGTTCCTCATCGATACTGTGGTAAGTGGTTCTTACTAGGGATGTGCATGTTTTCTGCCCTAAATAGCCCATAGCCTGGCCTGCCAATATTCCAAATGGGTTGCAACAGTCCCCATATTTGAGTAAAACTGAATATATTAAGCCTGACCCCGATCCAACTAAACCATAATTCTTCTGCATTTATAGGCATTGTGATTTTTTACCCTATATTCAAATAGAACGGCAGAACCAAAATTTCCATTCAATTGAATATCATGATTAAAATTCATGATCTATACAATTGAACTACATGATTCTTTACTCTTATATCATTTATTAACATGGTTTTTTTTCATGATCTATACGTGTCAAATTCTGCTAATTCTATATATCATGAATGATACCTTTTTTTTTCACGATCTAAACTTTTTTGGTGGAAGAGCTAATTCATAACTTTTATTGAAGAAGTTGCATTCATTTCTAGGTCCTTCTTGCTTCTAAAATCTAAATACATGCTTCGGGCTCTGGAATTACCCAAGGATCGAAAGCCCAACTGCTTAAACGATCGAAACCCAAAATACTCTATTAGGTCGGATCTTTGGGCCTTATTTTTTAATCGGGCTTTGGGACGGGTCCGTCTTTCTCTGGCTCAAGCCGGTGCGACTCGTTTCTCACCCCTAGTTCTTAATGATGTTTAATGTTTATCTAATTAATTGTATGCCTATAACCGTTCTTTGTGGTAAATTCCTGCTTTCCCTCTTCTCTGAAGGAACTCCCTCTCGACACACCTAGAATTTTTGGTTGTGTAGCCTATGTTCATGATCATCATCCACATGTCTCTAAACTTGCCGTCCAAGCCATTCATTGTGTTTTCATTGGTTACTCATGTGTCTAGAAAGGAAAGGGTACATATGCTATAGCCCATAGTTATTGATAGCGAATAGCGGTAAATATGGATAAGGTACCTATATGCTACGTAGCGAATAACGGTAAATAGCGACCGCTATTTCGTGTTTAGCGATTAAATAATATAAAAACTGAGTAAATAGTTATAGTCATCCAAAATATCCAACAAAATAAACATTCATAGTTTTACACCACCAAAATAAGGCAAATATGTTATTTCTCACTACTAATCACTTAAATCCTCATTTTTCGGCTCATCATCGTCGTCATCATCATCAAGATTCAATGTTGGCACAAAATCCTTATAAGATGCAATGATGCATCATCGTTTTCTTCAGCTTCAACATCAAAATCATCTTCATCTACTAGCATTGTCTTCTTTGGCCTTGAGATCGATGTGGAAGCATTGGCACCCTTTTTACCACTGTTGTTCGTTTGCCTTGTAGCACCTCTTGATCTTCGCGAATAAGTCGCTTCTCCCACCCCTGTAGCCTTCGCAACATGACCCCATGTCAATCTTCACCCTCAAACACTTGGGCATTCTCTTCATCTTCTTCATCATCCTCCCCTTCTTCCTTTAAAGCTTCTTTCAACCATTGATGAGGATCTTCTACATTTCCATCATTCAAGAGAATCGGGTCAATTGTATCACGCATATCATATCTTCTTCTTAGAGCTCGATTATACTTAATGTACACAAGGTCATTAAGTTTTTGTTGGTCGAGTCGGCTTCTCTTTTTAGAATGGAGCTACCTAAACAAATTATATTAAGTTAATAACTATTATTTATTTTAAATATTAATTAAATAGATATTTTCTTACATGCTCAAATACGCTCCAATTGCGTTCGCACCCTGACGAGTTACATGTTAAACTAAGCACCTTGACTGCAAATTTTTTTAGTGTTGGTGTTGATTCTCCATATTGCATCCACCACTCCGCTAAATTGGTACAAAATAAACAAAAATTAAAGTCTTAAAGTTTTGTAAGCATTATATTCAAAATATAATAAGCATACCAGGTGCAAGTTTTGATCTCATTTTCTTGGTCATCGGATTTCCAAAAATTTTTTCAGCACGTTGATATAGAGGGAGTTCCATGTGAATCTTCTCCTTTGCTTCTTCACTCAATGCCAACTTATCAACGCATGACATAAACCCATCCACCAGCTCATCAACATCATCGACGCTTGGATTGCTATAGTATAAACTTGGATTTAAATAATATCCCGCTGCATGCAAAGGTCGATGTAATTGACAATTCCACCGATCGTCAATTATTTTGTACATGTCCCGATATTTTTCCACTTTGTGCTTGAATGAGGCAGCAATCATCTCCTTTGCCTTATCCATAGCCTCATAAATATATCCCATAGGAGGCTTTCTCTCTCCATCAACTAATCGAAGCACCCCTAACAACGGACCACCAACTTTCACATCAATATTTACATTGTTCCAAAAGCTAGGCAACAATATAGTATTGGCTATTTGCTTTCCTCCCGCCTCCTTTGAAAACTTGCTTTTGTTCCACTGTTCAGAAGTAAACATTTTCCTTAAGTTATTCTTATTTGCCTTGAAACAATTCAAGGTGATGAAAGCTGTGGCAAATCGGGTCTTCGTCGGCCTAACCATATCTTTTTGCCTGGTGAACTCTCTCATCAAACTCTCTCATCATGTGCGGTTATATATGTATGTGTTCACCGCAATTTCCCTTTCTAGAGTCCTTTTTAAATGAGGCAACTTGAAGATATCTTCTAACATCAAGTCCATGCAATGGGCTGCACAAGGAGTCCAATATATACGGGGATATTTATCTTCCACAAGTTTTCCTATTAAAGGAAAATAAATCTTATTAGGTGGTTTAAGAATTTCAAATGTTAAAATAATATATCAGTATATGTTCTTATAAACATACCAGCATCAACATTGTTACTTGCACTATCAGTCACAATCTGAATGATATTATCCGGCCCAACCTTCTGGATGAATTTGTCAAACAACTTGAACATGTTCTCGGCTGACATTGATTTTAAAATTTAGTAAGCTTTTCACATTGGTAACACACTAACACTTTATAAAACCAAAATAATTAATTGGTTACCTGTGTGAGAATAGCTAGAGGCATCTACCGACTCCATGAACATACTTTCTCGAGGAGTGTTTACTAGGAAGTTGATTAATGCCCTTCCTTTCCGATCCCTCCATCCATCAGCCATCAAAGAACACCCATACGTTGATTTCTCATCCTCATTTTCTTGCATATTTTTTTTTGTATGTTCTAACTCAAGCTTTAACATCGGAACACGCACCTCATGATAGCAAGGGGGTTTTATACCACAAATGTGGTGAGCAGTTGCTTCAAATGCGGGCCCCAAACTATCGTACATCACTGAATTGAAAGGAAGACCCGTGTCATACATCCAACGACAAAACTTTTGTATTGCATCAAATCTGAGCTTCTTTTGGACTTGGTTGTATTCTACACTTCCAACCAAGCTCCCCCCTTTCTTCCCCGATGTAACTGATGGGTAAAATATGGAATCTAATGGGCCTTTTGTTTTTTTATTTGATGATGTTGAACCCATTGATGAAATAGGTCTCTTTCCCTTTGATTGAATAGAGATTTCCTCTTCATCATCGTCATCCAAACCCACCACGTCATCAAAATGAGGTATTTCATTCATAACCTCGTTTGTTTGTTTCTTTTTCTCAAATGACTCTTTGAATAAATTTTTAACCTCAAGAGGGACTTTGGGACATCTTGAGACATCCGCGGAATCCCATGCAAGAGGATGCTTGTGTCTTGTAATCCCACTCTTTGAAACAAAATTACAAAAATTGCATCTCACACTGTTTTTGGTTCCCTCAACCAATGTTCCATACGTCCACCCAGGATCAGCTTTCTTTACCATTCTATTTTCTAAGCTTTCAACAAATATCAATTGCTAATTCAGTATTTCAGTTTATTAAAAGATGGGAAAAAAAGTAATTAAAAAAATACATGAAGTTATGAAGTATGAACTGTTCATATATTGAACTGATTATATATATGAAGTTCACAGTTCATACTTCTGCTTCATACCGACATACCCTTCAAAGTTCAACTTCAAACAGCAGCGACCAGCCTTCAATGGTTGAAATCAGAATCCAATTCCAGTCACCAGCCTTCAATGGTTGATATCAAAATCAAATTCCAGTCGATTAACCTTCAATCATTGAAATCAAAATCAAATTATAGTCGATTAACCTTCAATCATTGAAATCAGAGTAGAACTCCACTATTCGTCGGCGTCCAGGCAGTCGTCCAGTTAGAATTCCAGTCGGCGGCGGCGTCCTCCGGTCGGTAGAATTCAAGTCGGCAGTCGTCAAATTCTAGTCGATTAGAACCGCCTCCTCCTATAGTTGACTGATTAGGGTGTTATTTCAGCGGTACAGGTCGAATCAGGTTATTTAAAAGGAAAAAAAAATTAAACACCCGCTACTTCTCGCTTTCTTCCCCGCTAAACCCTAATAGCGGGTCACTGGCGATACGCGACATAGCGCGCTATAGCGGTCGCTATAGCCGCTATTGATAAGCTTGCTATAGCCCTTCTCTTCGTCGATATTTTAATTGTGTTGACGTCACCTTTCCTTAGTCTTGTCATTACTTTCCTAGATTTTCCCACACCATTTTTGTTCTGTTTCTTAATCATGATATTCTTGAATTACTCACTATCCCTATCATGCTAGTGTTGGTCTCAGACACAACTCTGACTGCTACATTTGACCTATCAATCGAACCTTCGCTATTATTTTTCACATATGCTTGGTGACGTAAGGATAAGACATCATAAACACTTGATTCACAACCGACATATTCCCAGTTCCACACCTCGAGTCTGATACATCAAATACTTCTTTACCAGATGCTCCCACTAATATACATGATCCTACCCCTACTACACCAAATACAGATGTTTATGACCCTCTTAGTGCACCCTTTCCCGATATACCTAATGCCTTTTGCAAAGAACCTAGACACCACATCCGTTGCGCTATTCAAGACTATGCTGCTAGCTCTTGTCTTTCCCTTGAGTCTTGTGCATATACTGCTATCGTTGATTCCTACATGATTTCAAGGGATGTGAAAACAAATCTAGCTCACTCACGATGGCGACAAATTATGGAAGACAAAAGGGGGGCTCTCAGGGCTAATCATACATGGGATCTAGATTCGCTTCCTCATGGAAATCTACGTTGGGTGTTTACGGTTAAATGACATTTCGATGGTTCACTATATTGCCTGTAGTGAACAGGCTAGTGCATCAGCATAGGATTGCGCACGGTGGAGATAGGTTTAAGGGGTTTCATCACCAATCATGGTGATCCGGAGAAGCTGGGTTGAGTGTAAATTCTCGTGAGGAGGTCTTTGGTGCATACACGCGTCCAAGAGCAGCTGAGAGATCAGCAGAGGTTTCACCCTGAACATGAATGAATGAGGCCTCGGAGATGGTAGCAGTAATAATCCTAGAAATGTGGGTGAAGGGCATGGGATGATTCCATCAACGTAGCCATAAAGATGATTAGTGACCAAGAAAGGCTTGATTATGGCTTTCCAAAACCCGTAGTTGGTTGGAGATAGGATGAATCCAAACTTATGGGAGTAATGGGATAATTTTACAGGGGCAGAGAAGGGGGTGATCATCGCCATTAGAAGGTGATCGGAGAAGAGTGCTGATCAGAAAAAAATGTTTCAATCAGTGGCAGGCGACGGTAGGGTTTTAGATCCCTGGCTGTGATACCATATTGAATGTAACTGCATTATTGTATTATGTGAATTATACCGTATTACATGACCTGTTTATATACGAAACATATTTACATATTATCTCCTCTAACTATGAGAATATTATCTATCTAATATACGTTGGGTGTTTACGGTTAAATTACATTTTGATGGTTCACTACATTGCCTGAAGGCCAGGTTAGTGGCTAAGTGTTTTTTCTCAGGCATATGAGATTGATTATGATGATACATTCCCATCAGATGGCATTTTGCCATCTGTACGTACGTATTTGTATTGCCTTGCTGCCATTAACCTTGATGTCAAGAACATAGTCACAGGAAACGCCCTGGTGCCCACGAACCGTGATCCAAATCGCTCGTACCGGATCGCGGTACAAAGTCTCACCGGTCGCCGGTGATAAGCGATCTGGAACGTGGATATTGATCGTTCCCAAATTAGGTCAATTTCATCAAGTTTGAAGATGAATCACGTACCTAATTGCGGAAATTCGCTGTCCCAATTGACGAGTTCGCGTTCAAAAGTGAAATCTAATACCAACAAGGAAATCAGAGAGACGAAACCGAACCAAATTGACGATTATCACTTCCGATGTCCCAGGCGTTCAATTGAACACGTTCCGACTTCCGAGTGATGATTTTATTTAAGATTTCATTTCCCAGCCCGGCTTCCCGAGAAATGAACTCATTGACTTATGTTAGCACTTAGCACGTTTAGGGTTTTTTTTTAAATTATAAATAGAATTAGTATTACTTTTTAGGACTGAATAGTATACTTTACTTTCATTATTACTTTTCCTTACCACTTGTTTTTTCTTAATTTATGAATATATTATGATTTTAATTTTTTTTTTATGAATTTTATGTTATGAAATGATGCGGCATACTAAACAATATGGTACATCGTACCGCGTACCAAATCTGCGTTCCGAATGAACCTACCCCCTCTCGTACTGAATTTTAGAAATCCACGAACCGCGTACCAGAGCGTACCGCAATCCATGTGACTATGGTCAAGAACACCAACTTGAGGTGTATATGGAGCAGCCACATGGTATCATTGTCGAAGAGGAGGCCTCAGAAGTATGCAGGTTACACTGTCCTTGTATGGTCTTAAGAAGTCTTGTATGGAATGGTTTGGTCGGTTTTTTAGTGTTATGGGAGAGTTTGGGATGATCTGTAGTGTATGACCATTTCGTTTTCTTTAGACATCGACAATGCCAAAGGATTATTGTAGTAGTTTATGTGAATGACACCATCATTATAGGGGATGATGAAGCTAGAATTATTAAACTTAAACAGCTCTTACAGTCTCAGTTTCAGAATAGCGACATAAGTTGACTTTGTGCTCCCTTTGGCATAGAGGTATCTTGTTCTCCTCAAGAAGTACTTCTCTATCAATGAAAGTATGTTCTTAATATGTTGGCTGAATGCCGCTTACAGGGTTGCAAGCCTGTTGATATCCTGATGCTTTCTACAGGGAAGCTCCTTCAAGAAGACGGTAGTCTGATGAAGGATCCTGAGCAATTTAGACGATTGATTGGAAATCTTAGTTATTTGACAGTTGTCAATAGTGTCCTTAGTCAATTCATGGCCACAAGATCACACTGGGTCTGGGGATCTTATATTCAGATCTGTGTCATTATCTTGTGGGTGCTTTTATAGAGGAAAAAGATGATAGGATATAAATTTGTAGATGCAAGTTGTTTGATTTCACGAGGGTTTACCACTGAATATTGTTTTTGTTGGAAAAAATTATGTATCATGCAAGAGTAAGAAAAAACACATGGTATCCAGATCAAGTGTTGAGTTAAAGTATAGAGCCATGGTAGATATAACATCTGAGATGATATGGGCTTGTCGTCTTTTTAAAGAACTCGGGCCGTTTTCCATGGTTTGATGCGGTTATGTTGTGATAATCAATCAGCTATACATATAGCCAATAATCAAATATTTTATGAGAGGATGAAACACATTGAGGTTGATATCTTATCAGAGGTCCAGTGGTAGGCACCCAAATCAATCCTTCATCCATTCAGCCGATTCATGTTAAGACTCTTTTAGCTTGCAAACATACTCTAAACCTCTCCAAACAACTCAGATTTTATATGTAACAACTAACAAGTTGGGTATGATTAACATATATGCTCAAACTTGAGGAGTGTCAGTTGGATATTTTGTATATAATAAATTATGGCCCATGAACACACTCATATGTTAAATACAAATGAACTTTTATACTTTCACGTTCATGCTCAAACACAAATTTCGTGTTAGGTTCGTCATTCATATTGTGTTATAACGTCACATCCCTAATAAAAACGTCATATGAACACTCTAATCTAATAAAAACAAAAATAAAGATAAAAACAATTTCTTTGACTGAAAGAAACGGCGGTCCACGACCAACTTTGTTCTTCTCAAAAATTAACCAGTGAAAACTACTTTCTTGGTGCCGTGTCAGCATAATGCTAAAACCACGATGCAGCTACCACCACATCGTATTCTTGACGCTGTAACTTGCACGGTTTACCTTAAATTTGTCTTTTCGAAAGTTTTGATGATCTTTTTGGTTTTTGAAAGTTTGTGTTTGTTAGTATGTTTTCAGTCTTTAATTCAAGTTTGTAGAATATATCGACCCAAGTCAGCTTTAATTTGATATACGATGTGTGCAGATTTTGGTTTAGCAGCGGAAGTCGGCTTTAATTTGGTATACGATGTGTGCAGATTTTGGTTTAGCAGCGGATACTTTTTACCGAGACGACATTAGATTTCAAGTCACACAACTCAAGAAGTGGCATTCTGTTTGCTTCTCATTTTTATGTTTCTACACTAAAACCCAACTTTTTGACTGCATATGTTGTTCATTATATTATATCATATTATATTATATTTGTAAGGTGTCTTGTACTATTTTACCCCTCAGATTGTACATCATGAGGGTTCTCTGTATCAAGAAATATATGTGCTCAACTGCCTAAAGGGGAAAGAAAAAAACAATCGTTCTTTAAGTACATCACTTGAATTTGAATTTCAGTCTAACTGTTTAGTGACATTTTATTGGGTATGCCTATTTATTTGTTTGTTTGTTTTTTTATTTGTAGTTGAATTTTAGATCCATGGTGTTTGGTTCATAGCAAGTTTATGAGGTCAGGACCCAGGTAATGGGTCACAATGAGTTTGAATTGTTTGTTATTTATTTTTTATTAAAAATATTCGTGCTATTACAAAAACTATATTTATTTTAATCATGTTTTGCACTCGTATTTATTTTCATCGTCAATCACCACAACCTATGTACATTGTTGTCACCATCACATTATTTTATTGTTGTCACCAGGTTTTCCATATCTGTTGTGTACTGGACTCTGTTGTTTCATTTGCAATTCAATGTGTTAATATGAAGATTGTTCTGAGGCTGACCTTGTCTAGGGTGACTTTGATTTCCCTATATATAGGATCTTGTACAATTAGCGTCTGTAGAGGAAAAAAAAAGGTGAGCGTCACCATTAGACCCCTCTCATCTACCGGTCTTACGGCCAACATGAGGGAGGTAAATCGTGTGACCCAGGAAAAATTGGGTGGTGCCGGGTTTTGAACCCCATACCTCCATTATAGATTCTCACCCCTTTACCACTAGGTCACCATCACGGGGAGGTCGTCTGTAAAGAAGGTGAAAAAGACGGCAAAACCTAAAAGCCAGGATAACTATCAGCATGAACACATCTTGTAAGTGACACCTAAGAAAGTAATTCTACTACAGCTTAAATAGCAAGCATATACGGTGGTATCTTAGTGATAAAATAAGGCTCAATAACCAAATGGTCCTGGGTTGGAATCCTATAAGGGAGTTTTCTCAAAGTAGTGAGTTTCCTCAAGGACACCATGGCTTGGTGGTATATATGATCGGGTGGTACTGATGGTGGCATGATAATACTCCAGTGATTCGTCAGTGTTCTAAAAATCAGCTGTTAAAAAAAATAACAAGCATGTGCCTTTTGATAACATGCAAGCATAGTTACTTGTACATAAACAGGATTAAATGAAAACATTTTACATTCAGGACACATGCTAGTTTGTAATCAAACACTATGAAAACCAAATTTTGAACAAATATGTAAGCTATGAATGTTTATTTATATTTGCAATATTTATCCACCACGTTCAATAACTTTTAAGATCGTTCAAAACTAAAATAAGTTTCACGTCATTAATTTCTACCATTTGATTCAAAAAAATCTAAAAACACGCATTGTCTAGTCTACTGAATACTATCATTAGTTAAATCTTCCGCTTCCTTAAACGCTCGGTCTATGTACTTGTTTGTCTCTAATGTTAAGATTTGGTCTTCTAATTTTTCTTCTTCTGTAACTGAACCACAAAACAACTGAATATGTTCAAAAAATTAAATTTTACAACGCTTTCTAAAAATTGACTGTATTTGATCCAACGTAACGTCGCCGCGATAGTGTCCTAGTGGTAAGTGGTGAGAATTTGTAATGGAGGTCTGAGGTTCAAAGTCCGGCACCACCCAATTTTCCCTGGGTCACGCGATTCATCTCCTTCATGTTGGCCGTGAGACCGGTCGGTGAGGGGCGCTTAATGGTGACGTTCACCATTTTGATTCAACGTAACAGTTTAAAATAACATTTATCTTACATTTGTATTCGAACACCACAACATTCATGCCACTGAAACCAAATAATTTCATGTAAATTTTAAACAAATAACATACAATATTGTTGAGGGATCACAACAAAAACTACCTGAAACTTCGCAAAAAACATAATAATTATTTTTTTCCCATCATAAAAATATGAATATGTTACTGCACATAGGGAAAAAGGTAGTGTACCATTTAATTAAATAATGATTACATAATCCAACAAAACCATATATTTATTTGCCCCATTTAAAATACACTCTTAAACATAAGAAGCAAACGAGTTTTTAGTCGTCTAATGATACCCTCTTAACTTTTCTTACGAGAAATCTTTGGTTTGATTTTCTCTGATTGAGCATAAGGTTTTCTTAGTATGCATTTCCTCTTGTATGGTGTGGTTAAGTTGCTCGTTTGTCGAATTATGATTGATTTGACGGTTAAAAGAAAATAAGGAATAAAAGAGGTCTTATAAGCTTGGCTTTATTAATGTCAGAATTAATATTTATAACTTCGGTAAACCAAAATTAATTTTATACATGTTTACAAAGATATAAACAAGGGACGAAAATGGTCGGTTATAAAATATCTTAAAGTGACGATAAAAACTAGTGATGGTTAAAATATTATCAAAAAATGACAAAGTATAACAAACTAAGTTATATTATAAATTGTCTGTTAACCTATGAAAAAAGTAACATAATTTATTACTATATATTATTAAATCTCATGAAAAAGGAATAGTAATTATATATATATATATATATATATAGTAAAATAGTGATGATGGGTCCCAAGATCATGTGTATGTATAGGGTTTGTATCCTGTGAAAACATTATCATAAAGAGAAAACATTTAAACCCTATCTAAGCCGTCCATTTGTAATCTTGAAAATAAATATGTGGTTCATATTACTCACATTAAAATTGATTTGTTTATTTAAAACCTAATTTTTTTTCCAGGTTTAATGTAGGTGTATGTTCCATGTAGTGACGTAAACAGAGATGAGAGTATTAAATTTGAGAGATTCGCTTAGAAATTTTGGTTTTTATTAAATTTGAGAGATTTGCTTAGAGATTTGGGTTTTGTTTAATTCAAACGATTGGTTGCCGGTGAGAAATGTTTTGAGTAACTTTTTCTAATATTTTTATAACATATTTGTGACGATATTGTATGAATTTATGTTTTTATGAAAAATTGTAGAGTTCGTGATGAGATATTTGATTTTACTATGTAACTTATGCTTTTGTAAATGATATAAAATATTCATTCTCGGGAGTGTACTGTGATAATCCGTCGCAACGTGCGGACGGATTAAACCTAGTTTATTTTAATTACAAACATATTTTTGTCCTTTTACTCAAGACTAAAAATTAATTTATGTGTCGTATAAAAAAATATTATACAAGTATACAACCGTGCGTTGACATTTTAAGTGTAATATATATGTGTAGGTTCATCAGCCGATTATTGAACAAAAAGCAAATTATTTGTAAAGTGTACGAAGTTTATATAAGATTATCAGCAAGAAAAACTTGACATTTAAGAAATATTAACATCTGCTTAATAATTACATTCTGTATGATAATTCCATCACTATGTGGTAATTATCACGCAAATGATAATACTTAGACCATGGGGTGTGTCGGGTGGGAGGGGGCGTGGGTGGGTGTGGACCAAGGGTGGAACACCGCCCCTAGGCGTTGGTGGCTTGGGCATGACCACAGCCACACCTCTCCTTTTCTTCTTCTTGACCGTTCCATTTTCGACCATTGCCAACCTAAAAAAAAATTACCTATATAAACCACATTCAACACACAAAAATACTCCCACTCAAAATTACAAAATACTTCTATTTTTTTAACAAAAAAAGATTTTCCATGGATCTCAACCAAACACTAAACCAATATTACAACCCAAGCACCCCACCTAACCGAAACCCGAACACCCCACCTCCGAATTGGTTCTTCAACCGTTCTCCAACGAATCCTTTTTTTTTTATTCAAATTGTTATCGCCCGCATTTTGAATCGAGTCCACAACAAGGGTTTTACACCTTTGCTGAATATGGTTCGAGTCAACAAACATACGGGTTTACTCAACTATCTCAGTATGAAGTTGTACCCGAGACTCAACCCTCTACCGATGCCGGTCCAAGCACGCAACCAACACAAAGGCGTAAACACAAAAAAACAAGTTGGGCATACCGAACCCGTTGTGGTAGCTCCAACCCGTCCCGAAAAATGGACACCGGAAGAGGAGTTTGCACTTTCAAAAGCTTGGGTCGATGTGTCGGAAGACCCAATTATTGGTAATTACTTTCTTTTTATTATTTTAAATATTGTTAATTTATTTGTTTAACATTGTTAATATATTTTTTTTAATTATATATTGTTTATAGGTCGTAACAAAAAAGGACCGGACTTCTGGAGTAAAGTCTGAAGTAATTTTTTCCAAGCCATGGGTTATGGAGAGTATCGTACAAACGATATGATCTCTAGCAAATGGCGGGATATTAACCGAAAGGTTAAAAGGTTTAACGGGGTTTATTCCCAAAAATGGCAAACTCGCCGTTGCGGCCAAAGCGACGCAATGATCGAGAGTGAAGCGGTCGATCAATTTAGGCAAGAGTTTAACATCGCCTTCACGCTTAAACGGAGTTGGGAGATTATGAGGAAATGTCCTAACTGGGTTAGAATCCCGACTGTTCAACCCTCGACCTCAAAGCGATCAAAAGCATCGTCTACCGATAGCCTTGGCTCGTCGGATGCTCGAGTTCAAATAAATCTAAACGAGCTCGATGAAGAAGAAGATGACGAGACAGAGGATTTGACCCGTTCGATTGGGAGATATCGTGCAAAGGCCGAACGAGTAAGGGCGAGACGGGGCCCTTCATCTCAACCGATCTCGGATTATACCCAAGGAATGGAAAACTTATCTCAACGAATCGGTGACTTTAACGAATTAAAACGGGTACGTCAACGGTTGGTAGAGTTACAACTTCTATTCACCAACACCGAGCACTTAACCGGGATCGATCGTAAAAATTTCCGAGCGGGAGAAGGAAAACATTTGAAATAAATATAGAGATAATTAGTTTTTTTTTTATAAATTTGTAATGTTTATTTATAATTTTATATAATTTTTTAATTTATGATTAATTGTATCTAGTTATTTAATTTAAAAAAAAAAACATCATTGTTGGACCAAGGGGCATTTCCACCGCCTTTGGTGGAGTGAGTGGTTGTTGTGGGTGCCTACGTGGAGTGGTTGAACCAAGGGGCATACCCCATGGTCTTATACACATGTCCTATACTTCACACATAAACAATCTTTGTATTTTAAACTTTGTCTATATATATTTATAATTAGGGGTGTTCAAAAAATCCGAAATCCGAAAAAATCCGAAATCCGAATCGTATCCGAAACCCGAAAAAACCGATCCGAATTCTTTTTCGGGTTGTTCGGATAGATTCGGGTAGGATATCCATTTTTCTAGTTCGGGTCAGGTCGGATATCGGATATCCAAAACCTTGTTTATTCGGATCGGATATCCGAATTCAACCCGAATAACCCGAAAAAACCATGTTTTTTCGGGTTATTCGGGTTGTTCGGGTTATTCGGATGTAAAAATCAAACTTATTCGGGTTATTCGGGTTGTTCGGATAGATTCGGGTTGGATAAGCATATATGTTTTTCGGGTCGGGTCGGGTTTCGGATAGGGTCCCAAAATTTTCAAATCCGAATAAACCGAACAAACCGTTATCCGACCCGATGAACACCCCTATTTATAATTATATGTATTTTTTTAAAAAGAGATACACATAATGCTTAATAAGAGAGTGACAAGTGTCACACTCTTAAAAATCCATCAATTTTCCTTTTTTTAATTCATAGTTTCCCCCTTGATTTTTATACACTTATAACTATTTTATACTATATTATTTTTTTATAAAAATTACACCATTAAACTCGTTATATTTTTCTCGTTAATTCCATTATAGTCATGCCAATTTTTTTTTAATTTTTATCGCGCGTTCGTAATTACACTAACGTAACGAGTAATAAATACAATACTTCAAATGTTAAAACAAAAAACAAATTGTTTCATAAACTCAACACTGTTAATTCTCAATCAAATCAACTATACTTTATTATTAACTTTAATCCAGTATGAAGAAAACTAAAAATTGAATCCTTGAATAAAAGCAAAACTAACGTCACCAGTCCTGTCTCTCTTCAATCTTCACTTAATTCATATTGCAAAAATGCAAAACAAATGTTGAAATATTAGAAGATATAAGGCTAGTTCAATATTTACGGTATTGCAAAAAAAGAAATTTGAAAGATTGTTCTCCTTTTTAAAGAAAACAGGTAGAGCGGATGGGGATGCTAGATGAGTGAAGCTTACTTATTCGGCACTTCAGATATTAAAGACTTAAATATTTGTGTCGCTTGGTATTCTTTCTCGATGGATGTTTGATCTTTTTCTCGATGGATCCATGGTCTTCCGTCTTCCACACTTAGGTGGCTGAGAGAGAAAAGTTTGGTTGTTTAGAACATTCCAAACTATACATATACCTACTATTAAAATATGCTCCTATTAGAGAACGAGCCTACATATGGGTTTTTTTAATCAATGGGTTGAGTTTTATTGAAAACAGAGTAGATTTTTGTAAGATCAAGTAAAATTTAATCAAGTGTAGACACGCGATAATATCTTAGCATAAATTCATCTCAAATAGAGTTGTTGGCTCTTACTTTTCATAACATGGCTTAGGCTAGTCCTTTAGCCAACAACCATTTATTAAAAGGGCTTTATATATGTTGGTTTCCTCTTTACTTGTTTTGGGAGTGTCAACTTTATATATCAAATATGGTAAAAAAACATTATGATAAAAGTAGAAAGATTCAACATGATATCGAGAAGAGGAGTGCTCAGGTGGCATCGTAAGGACTTGAAGTCATGACAATCGATTGTCACTATACAAAATTTTAAATGAAATATTAACGATCTTTATTGAATTAAAAATTATGCATTATGCTCCAACAAAATATTTTTCTTTCAAACAATATACTGTTAAACCTATCATTAACATTTAGAGTTAGTTACAAAGTTGTTTCCTGTGGTATGTCAATTTTGTATTGATGGTCCCTGACTTCAAAAAATTACAAATAGTGGTCCATAAAATTTGCAAAAAATGGTCCCTATAGCGGATAACCGTCAGTTTTTTGCTGTTAAATTTTATAATTTAGCAATTATACCCTTCCCATTATCTTTACAATTTAACACATATCTCAACCACCTCCTTCTACCACCATCGTCATCAAATCACACCTGCCACCATCACTTCGAACCAGATAGCCATGACCATCATCATTTTCCCCGGTCTTCTCCAACATCAACCACACAAATTAAAATCAAAATATTCTCCAACAAACAATCAAGCTTCTAGCTGCTGTACTACTACATGATAAATTGGTCTAATTATGCAAAGAAATACTCGTGAATCAACGAAGAAACACTCGTTATCAAAACCTGTACGACACAACAAAAACTGTATTCAATCAACAAACAATTGCACATGCACCAAAACATGACATTTTCTGGGAATTCGATGCGGAATTGATAAAACAAGGGTGTTCTAGTAAGGGTGTTGGAATGTCCAGGGTAAGTTATAAAACCTTCTGGGCGAAGGTTTGTGAATGTAGTGGTGGGAGGAGTAAGAGTGGATAAACAACATTGATGGGGGAGATGTTTGACCTCAAGGGTTTTTAGTAACGAAGGGTACTTTACATCAGTCTAACAGATATGAAGTACAAGTGTTATATATGTAGTGGTGGGAGGAGTAAATGTGTCCTTGTCTGGTGATCAATAGATCTAACAGATAATTCCTAAAGCAATTAAATTCCTAAGCAATTAATTTTCCTAAACAAATAATTTCCCCAACGGGTAGTTCCCACATTCTTCAATACTGACATCCACCTAATGCACCGTAAATGGTATATATATAGGGCATATGATAAGGGTCGGTCGCAACCGCCCAAACCACCGTCCCACCACCTTTACGATACACCACGTGTATGTCCTTATCGAATCATTAGGGCACAAGTAGAACAAGAAATTTATAATCAGCATATTTATATCAAATGTATAACAGGGTTTCAATTAACATGTAATAAACACATAAGCATGAAATCCTGAATATACTAACTAGTGTATGAATTTAATTCATACTAGGGTATCCTATGGTTATAGACTAGGTCAACCATTTCTAGTAACCTAATTCCCTATAACCCAGGCTCTGATACCAATCTGTAACACCCCGACCGACGGCGGAATCATCGGGATGCCACGAGGGATGTGTAGATTGTTCAAAAGCTCATGGGCATCTAAATCATATCATCATATATCATTTAATCAACCACAATAATTACACAAAATCATGTTCATCATGAATCAAATACATCAAATACACAAAAGATTTAGTTAAACTAACTAAACTCTAATCGCCAGAAATTTAGTTAATTAACTAAGTCCAAGAATCCTATATGATGATGATGTCCAAAATAGAAGAGATCATCCTCTTCATCCTACTTGTCTCCATCACCTGAAACATGTAAGAAAACAAGTGTCAACTACAAAAGTAGTTGGTGAGTAATCATAAGTTTTTATATTTAAAAATGTTTTTGTAAAAATGCGTTTGAAAGTTTATGCTTAAAATGGTTTTATAAAATGCTTTGTTTAAAACGGGTATAAAACTTATGATCTTCTTGAGAAATCCATATGAATACCTGTATGAGATAATCCGACTCACATCCATCAATTCAACAGTCAAACACATACACAATCACATAACCACATAACCAAATCAATCATAGCCAATCACAAATAATCATAATCAAATATAAGCAATCAATCCACAACAAATCAACCAAACTCAATCAATCATATTCTCAATCAATGTTCGTGACTATACATGATTCCTTATGTATTTAACATAAGTTAGATACATGAATCATGGAGTGGTCGCTAACCACGTGACAATACATGAAGTCAAAGCAATTAACCGAAGTCAAGAGCAATACTTCACGGATGTGGAAACCCTCCACGTGACAATACATGAAGTCAAAACAATTAACCGAAGTTAAGAGTAATGATTCACGGATGTGGAAATCATCCACGTGACAATACATGTAATCTTTGTTATTGACCTAAGTCAATAACAATGTTTACACGGATATAAAAGAATAATAGGTAATCCATTAATAATAATATTTTCAAATGTGAATATCATATTGATAAACAGGTATTAACCTTGTATTATCAAAATAATATTTAAACCGGTATACATGTTCCACCTCCGGGTTTTAAAACTAAAACAGTTTAAAGAAAGGGAGGTTATGAGAACTCACCTGAAGTCCTTAGAATCAGTGTTCTCTAATAATGCGCGCTCGCGTGCGTAACTCAAGTCACTCAACAATCTGTGATTATTGTGTTTCATGTTTATAAGTTTATGTATTTCAATAATAGTAAGTGCTCATTCATAATCATTTTAACTCCTAAGTATTCTTTAACCTATTTGGTTTACTCTAAGTTAAAATGGTATACCTAGCACTTTATAATGTCTCCCATTGTCATATAATTTAGGCTTGTTAAGCTTCAACTATGTTTGAATTGGAAACCATGTTAAGAGATTAACTAGGTATATCATAAACACTTCTTAATCATTCCTTCCTTTATGCATAAATTCTATAATATTGAGTTTTATAATTATAAAGTAAAAAGATGGTAATTGTTGTAGTTTCTCATGCATGCATGGTACCTTCATTGGTTTCTCCATTTAACTTTGTTGTAAAACAATATATGTAATATTATAAAATCACTTAGTTTCCTTTTTATAACTTTCACACTATATTGCAATTTATTTTATTAGGACCTTATTCTTAATTATAACATGATAATTTTAGGTCCCCCATGCATGCACAAGTATATACATGTCCATATATAAGAACCATGTCTCCCAATTGTTCCTACTCTATTTAGTTAAACGATTTCAAGTTCGTTTCCCTTAATATAGCAGCGAACCTTCTCACTCTATAAACCTAGGTTCGGCCAAGTGAAGAAAAGGTTTCGTGGGCCATGGTTCGTTGGGGCATGGTTCGTCCAACAAGCAATAAGGTTCGTAGAGCTAAGGGGTTGGTCAGGGTTCGCTGGAAACTAAAAGGGTTCGGTGGTGTCTAAGAGTTCGGCTAGGGTTAACAGCATAGGAGGGTTCGGTCCCTTAGGGTTCGCAGCCCAAAAGAGAGGGTTCGTGACTCCCAGGTTTGGCCTAAGGTTCGTCGAACCTGCAAGGGTTCTGCTTGGTTCGCGAGGCTGCCAGCAAGGGTTCGTGTGAAGCACAGGTTCGTTGGTCCATGGGCGGGAAGAAGGGGTTCGCCCGTAGGGTTAGAGGCTGCGCAGGGTTCGGCACAACCCACTGTCACGAACCTGTGAATTCTTTCAGCATCTAATCCATCCCATCTACGGGTTTATGGCCGGCCATGGCTTCCTCTAGGTTTATACCATCTCATATTAATGTTTTACAAGTCACTAGCTCGGTTATAACATCAAATAAACAAGTATTCAAAATCCCCTACAAAACCGAAAACATCCTCCCAGATTTACCTCAATCCCGTGAATGAATGTGATGTTTTCTTGTACTTCCTCGTTCCCCTTGACTCCCCGGTCGTTTAGGCTCCAAGATCTTGAAGTTTCGTTGAGAAATGAAGAAGAAAAGCTAGAGAGAAGTTTGGGCCTTGTGAAGGTGACGAAAATGGGTGGGTTAGAGAGAGAGAGGACTTGTGAATTATGAGGTAGAAGATGAAGTCTTCCACCTTATTTCACCACATAATTCCCCCGTGTGTTCGATCTCGATTTTATCGCGATAAATAGATAAAATGCTCGGATTTTATCGTAAAATATATTTAAACATAAGAGGTTTAAATAATTTGAGTTTTGTTAAATAAAACGATTTAAACGAATTTGCTCAAATAAATATTTTTGTTTGTTTTCGATAAATTAATTATCTACGACTAATTTAGTCAGTTTCGTAAAAACGATTCCGTTTCGTTTACAGGAAGTATTTATTTAAGTTAAAGATTATTTATTAAATTTTGTTTTAGGTTGTGATTCCTAATAAACATTTTTAGTTTTAATTATTAATTTAGTATCGTTAGATAATATTTAATTATCTCGTCGAAACGCGCTACTCGCGTACGTATTCGTAAAGATCGTCACCTTTGCGAATCCGACGCTCGTATCGTATTTCAACTTGATTTTCAGTTTATGGAATATCGTTTTAGGACATTATTCTTAATAATCATATTCGTGTGAATCGTCACCCACACGAATACATTATTAAGTTAATGTTTCTGAATCGATACTCGCGTTTAAATAATGACCGTAACCTCACATCGCGTATTTATTAATCTCATTATTTATTAACTTAAATATTATATTCCCAAACCACAACCCACTAAACCAAGTCACTGACACATCCATGATAGACCGAAATATGCATATGTATAGGGCATATGCAGAGGTAGATCGCAACCTCCCCTACACCGTCCCACCGCTATTTCGATAAACCATGACCATGTGTCCTTGACTACGTTTAGTAACCAGACTCTAACAAACTCCCAGTTCCATCCCAATCCATTCTCAACCAATAATTCCATAATCATCAGTATAATCATCTGCGATAAACACTCTGGTTCTGTTTAGTAAATTTACAACTAAACTTCCCATGGTTTACGCGTATAATATATTATAATCATGTATACCAGCAACAGTGTTAATATCAGTAAAGTCAATCAATAATCTCATAATTATTAATAATCATAAATATCCAGTCGTAACAGTACATTCGTACGGATGTACGGACGTACGGACAACCGAAAATACAGTGATGTTACAGTCTCCCCTAGTTAAAGGAATTTCGTCCCGAAATTCAACTTGGAGTGACTGTAGTAAATAGATGTGGGTACTTAAGCTTCATCTGATCTTCCCGCTCCCATGTGAATTCTGGACCCCGCTTCGATTCCCAACGTACCTTGACAATTGGAATTCTACTGCGTTTGAGCCGTTTAATCTCGCGATCCATTATCTCCACTGGTTTTTCAACAAAGTGCATGGTATCATCGATGCGGATGTCATCGAGTGGTACCTGAAGATCCTGATCAGCTAAGCACTTTCTTAGATTGGACACGTGAAACGTCGGGTGCACATTACTAAGTTCAGGAGGAAGTTCTAACTTGTAGGCAACCTTCCCGATCCGTTCAAGGATCTTAAAAGGGCCAACATAACGTGGAGCAAGCTTCCCCTTCTTTCCGAATCGAACAACGCCCTTCCAAGGCGATACTTTGAGCAATACCATATCTCCCACTTCAAACTCTAGAGGTTTCCTTCGTTTATCCGCGTAACTCTTCTGTCGACTGCGAGCAGCTAACAGATTGTCGCGGATCTGGCGAATCTTGTCAGTCGTTTCCTGAATAATCTCGGGACCAGTGATCTGCGAATCGCCGAATTCGGTCCAACAAATAGGTGACCGACATTTCCTGCCATAAAGAGCTTCAAACGGTGCCATACCAATGCTCGCGTGATAACTGTTGTTATACGAGAACTCAACCAATGGTAGATGGCTATCCCAATTGCCACCAAAATCGATGACACAAGCTCTTAACATGTCTTCTAATGTTTGAATCGTTCGCTCAGTCTGACCATCCGTTTGAGGATGATAAGCAGTGCTAAGATCCAGTCTTGTTCCAAAGGCTTCATGAAGTGATTCCCAAAATCGTGCCGTGAAGCGAGCATCACGGTCCGATATTATGCTTAAGGGAATACCATGTCGACTAACGATCTCATCAATGTAAATACGAGCTAACTTCCGCACAGGGTAAGTTTCGCGTATCGGTAAGAAATGAGCCGACTTGGTTAATCTATCAACAATAACCCAAATGCTATCTTTACCGTTTGCAGTTCGTGGAAGTTTAGTAATGAAATCCATGGAGATATTCTCCCACTTCCACATCGGTATCTCTGGTTGTAATAACAATCCTGAAGGTCGCTGGTGTTCCGCCTTGACTTTAGCGCAGTTAAGGCATTTAGACACATATTCAGCAATATCCTTCTTCATTCCAGGCCACCAGTACAAGCCCCTAAGGTCTTGATACATCTTGTCAGCACCCGGATGGATTGAATATCGAGATTTATGAGCTTCATCCATAATCATCATTCTAAGATCACCCCTGTTCGGTATCCACAACCGATTTAAATAATACATCAAACCGTCATCCTTAGTTTCCAATAAGATTTCAGCCCCGCAGGACATCTCATTTTTCAAGTTATCTTGAGCTAATGAGTGTTGTTGGGCTGTGAGAACATCATTGCGGAGATTAGTATGCACTCGGACACTATGAATCTGAACTTGACTTTTGCGACTAAGCG
Source organism: Mikania micrantha (assembly GCA_009363875.1). Taxonomy (NCBI): domain Eukaryota; kingdom Viridiplantae; phylum Streptophyta; class Magnoliopsida; order Asterales; family Asteraceae; genus Mikania; species Mikania micrantha. The sequence continues at coordinate 34,985,445 of CM018687.1, read as the reverse complement.
CATCTGCTACTACATTCGCTTTACCAGGATGGTAGCGAATTTCACAGTCATAATCGTTCAACAGTTCAACCCATCTCCGTTGTCTCATATTGAGCTCTTTCTGATTTAGAATATGTTGCAAACTTTTATGATCAGTAAAGACTACACACTTGGTGCCATAAAGATAATGTCTCCATATCTTCAAAGCAAACACGACTGCACCAAGTTCCAAGTCGTGCGTAGTGTAGTTCTTCTCATGAATCTTCAATTGTCTTGATGCATAAGCCACAACCTTTCCTCGTTGCATGAGAACACAACCGAGACCTAGGTTGGATGCATCACAATAGACTACAAAATCATCATTTCCATCAGGCAGTGTCAAGACAGGAGCATCACAGAGTTTCTGCTTCAAAGTCTGAAATGCCTCTTCTTGCTTTGGTCCCCACTCGTATGGCCTATTCTTCTGAGTCAAAGCAGTGAGAGGGACAGCAATTCTGGAGAAATTCGATATGAACCGCCGATAGTACCCGGCGAGTCCAAGGAACGATCGAATCTCCGTCGGTGTCTTCGGTGTACTCCAATTCTTCACAGCATCAATCTTTGCAGGATCCACGTGAACACCGTATTCGTTGACTATGTGCCCCAAGAATTGAACCTCCTTAAGCCAAAATTCACATTTAGAGAATTTGGCATACAGTCGCTCTTCTCTTAAGATCTCCAAAACCAACTTAAGGTGTTTCTCGTGTTCTTCCTTAGTCTTTGAGTAGATCAAAATATCATCAATGAATACTATCACAAATCTATCCAAGTATGGCCTGCAAACACGGTTCATGAGGTCCATGAAAACCGCAGGTGCATTGGTAAGGCCGAAAGGCATTACCAGAAATTCATAGTGGCCATATCTTGTTCTGAAGGCTGTCTTGGGAATATCATCATCATGTACTCGAAGCTGATGATACCCAGACCTCAGATCGATCTTTGAAAACCATGCCGAGCCTTGAAGCTGATCGAAGAGATCATCGATGCGCGGCAGTGGATATCGATTCTTGATAGTCAACTTGTTCAATTCGCGATAGTCGATGCACATCCGGAATGACCCGTCCTTTTTCTTGACAAACAAGACCGGTGCACCCCATGGTGAATGGCTCGGGCGAATGAATCCTTTGTCAGTCAGCTCTTGTAGCTGGCTCGCCAATTCTTGTAACTCCGAAGGCGCAAGTCTGTAGGGAGCTTTGGCGACTGGGTTCGCACCAGGTACTAAGTCGATTCGGAACTCAACTTGACGTTCTGGTGGAAGTCCCGGTAAATCGTCTGGAAAAACTTCTGGAAAATCTCGTATCACCGGAACATCTTCAATTCTCTTCTCTTTCTCTTTCTTCTCCACAATGTGTGCTAGGAAGGCTATACATTTCTTTCTAAGGTACTTATGTGCTTTAGTGCAAGACATCAGCTTAAGACCTTTACTAGCAGTTTCTCCAATTATTCTCAAAGTTTCACCCGAAGCTAAAGGAATACGAATATATTTCTCATGACAAACAATCTCCGCTCTGTGGGTGGCTAACCAATCCATGCCTATGATAACATCAAAGCTACCAAGATGCATAGGTATGAGATCAATTGGGAAAACGTGATCATTTAAGTTCACCGTACATCCAACTATAATAGTGTCAATATCAATAGTGTTTCCGTCAGCCACTTCCACGTTAAACGGTTTATCTAAGTATGTACGTGTTCTACCAAGCAAGCATTCAAAATCATATGAAACGAAACTCCTATCGGCACCAGAATCAAACAAGACAGATGCATAAGAGTTGTTGATCAGAAATGTACCGTTGACCACATATTGGTTGGCTTGAGCAGCTGGAGCATTCAACTGGAAAGCCCGGCCTCTTGCCACCCTTTGATTATTTCCAGTCAACTTTGGGCATTGATTTCTGAAGTGACCCACTTCACCACATTCATAACAGGCTCTTGCCTGTGCTTGAGGTACCTGGCGAACGGGTACAGCTGGAATAGGTTGTGCAGGAGGAGCTGGTAGTGCAAGCGGTGCATGTTGCAACCTTTGTGCTTGCGGTGCACTCCGACAAACATTAGCAAAATGACCGAACTTGCCGCAGTTGTTGCAGACGCGACATGGCAAATTTGGTACATGATGATATCTGCAGGTATGACACTGAGGAGTGTTCCCAGTGAAATTCCTGGCAGTTGAATTGTTTGAGGATTGCTGCGCAGATTTGGCAGCAGGAGCAGTGACCATGAAGTTTCTGGTCTTCCTCTTCTTGTTGTTACTTTTCGATGAACTAGCGGCTTCAGACTTGACTTCAGTTTTGACTTCCTTTGCAGTAGTCTTGGTGTCAGTCTTCTTGTGACCTTTCCTAGTAAGTGTTCCATTCCTCACATGATTGTCAGTAAGAGTTGCAGATAATCGGATTGCAGCCTCAAGTGTTTTGGGATTGCTCCCATAGACTGTATCCTGAATCTGCACCGGCAGCCCGCCGATATACTTCTCAATCGCCCTCTCCAAGGGTGTCACCATATGAGGCACCAGTAGACTATACTCATGGAACTGAGTATTATAGATGACGTTCTCCCCGCTATCCTGCTTGAGTTCCCAGAACTCAGTCTCCAGTTTCCTCATTTCGCTTCGAGGACAGAATTCAGTGGTTATCAGATTTTTGACCTCCGTCCATGTCAGTGCTAAGGCAGCATCTACTCCCCTAGTTCGCTTTTCCCCATTCCACCAAGTCAGTGCTCTCTTTTGGAAAACACTGGTGGCATAGCGAACTTTCAGATTTTCAGGGCATTCGCTGTTGATGAAGGTGTTCTCCATACTCTCGAACCACTGCAGCAGACCAGTGGCTGATTCAGCACCCGTAAATTTCAGGGGATTACAGGAATTGAAGTGTTTGAATGTGCAAGTTGTCTGGTTTGCACCACCTCGGTTCTGGTTGATGTTTTGGTTGGCCTGAGTCAACTGGTTCACCAACCCAGTGATGAGGTTAGCTAACTCTTGCATGCCAGGGTTGGCATTACCGTTAGCATCCTCAGCGTTCGTATCATCTCCGTTGTGACGGCGAGGCGGCATGTTTCTGAAGGAAATAGAAACATGTTACTACCGTATACAACGTAAGTCATACAAACAATGTTTAAATGAGTTCTTTAGACAATTAGAATTTCATATAGGAACTATATTTATCTCCTATCTGTCATTAAACTCAAAATGTGTATAATTCTCTATTATTTTACTAAGTGTCCTAGTTGGTCATAACTAGTGTTATCTAACTATTCCTAGGTCCTATACATTCTTCACTCTATACTAACACTGACAACCTCCCAATGCAATGCAACAAGCTTATATATAGGGCATATGCAGAGGTAGATCGCAATCTCCCCTACACCGTCCCACCACCGTTCCATTGCACCACGATTATGCCCTTGCTAGTGTGTAGAGTGTGTCATGTACTTCACCATAAATCTCACTTCACACACCTTATCCTTAGTAGAATAATTTTGAGTGAAGTGATCTCTAGTTCCCTTGGACAATTAGGTTTACCTAATGTCTAAGTTCACCTGACATGTAGGCTTGCCTATTTCTAAGTTCACCTAATGTCTAAGTTCACCTGACATTAAGTTTCCCCCAATTGTCTAAGTTCACTAAAATCCATATCAATTCCAATGTCAATAATCATCATTAAGGGTTCATATCATCACGAAGTGCTCTTATTGTCACTAAGCGTTCATATCCTCCCTATAGTTTATTCTCATCAAGTGTCCATACCATCACTAAGTGTTAGTATCATCACTATGCGTTTATATTATCATCAAGTGTCTATACCATCACCCAATTCCATATCACATCACAAATCGCTCATTATCGTTCATTAATCCTATGCACCCTACGTGTCCAATCCGTATATTTTTATAAGGGAATTTATAAGTGTTTATCAAGTGTGATCATCCAAAGTGTCAATCCAACCAACCTTAACCATCAACATCCATCTCACAATAATTCCTAGTAATATCCTAAGTTCCTGACACTGACAGACCCCCGATATACTTCAAATGGTATATGTATAGGGCATATGCAAGAGTAGGTCGCAACCTCCCTTACACCGTCCCACCACCTTTGTAGTATACCACGAGTGTGTCCTTGTCTGGTGATCAATAGATCTAACAGATAATTCCTAAAGCAATTAAATTCCTAAGCAATTAATTTTCCTAAACAAATAATTTCCCCAACGGGTAGTTCCCACATTCTTCAATACTGACATCCACCTAATGCACCGTAAATGGTATATATATAGGGCATATGATAAGGGTCGGTCGCAACCGCCCAAACCACCGTCCCACCACCTTTACGATACACCACGTGTATGTCCTTATCGAATCATTAGGGCACAAGTAGAACAAGAAATTTATAATCAGCATATTTATATCAAATGTATAACAGGGTTTCAATTAACATGTAATAAACACATAAGCATGAAATCCTGAATATACTAACTAGTGTATGAATTTAATTCATACTAGGGTATCCTATGGTTATAGACTAGGTCAACCATTTCTAGTAACCTAATTCCCTATAACCCAGGCTCTGATACCAATCTGTAACACCCCGACCGACGGCGGAATCATCGGGATGCCACGAGGGATGTGTAGATTGTTCAAAAGCTCATGGGCATCTAAATCATATCATCATATATCATTTAATCAACCACAATAATTACACAAAATCATGTTCATCATGAATCAAATACATCAAATACACAAAAGATTTAGTTAAACTAACTAAACTCTAATCGCCAGAAATTTAGTTAATTAACTAAGTCCAAGAATCCTATATGATGATGATGTCCAAAATAGAAGAGATCATCCTCTTCATCCTACTTGTCTCCATCACCTGAAACATGTAAGAAAACAAGTGTCAACTACAAAAGTAGTTGGTGAGTAATCATAAGTTTTTATATTTAAAAATGTTTTTGTAAAAATGCGTTTGAAAGTTTATGCTTAAAATGGTTTTATAAAATGCTTTGTTTAAAACGGGTATAAAACTTATGATCTTCTTGAGAAATCCATATGAATACCTGTATGAGATAATCCGACTCACATCCATCAATTCAACAGTCAAACACATACACAATCACATAACCACATAACCAAATCAATCATAGCCAATCACAAATAATCATAATCAAATATAAGCAATCAATCCACAACAAATCAACCAAACTCAATCAATCATATTCTCAATCAATGTTCGTGACTATACATGATTCCTTATGTATTTAACATAAGTTAGATACATGAATCATGGAGTGGTCGCTAACCACGTGACAATACATGAAGTCAAAGCAATTAACCGAAGTCAAGAGCAATACTTCACGGATGTGGAAACCCTCCACGTGACAATACATGAAGTCAAAACAATTAACCGAAGTTAAGAGTAATGATTCACGGATGTGGAAATCATCCACGTGACAATACATGTAATCTTTGTTATTGACCTAAGTCAATAACAATGTTTACACGGATATAAAAGAATAATAGGTAATCCATTAATAATAATATTTTCAAATGTGAATATCATATTGATAAACAGGTATTAACCTTGTATTATCAAAATAATATTTAAACCGGTATACATGTTCCACCTCCGGGTTTTAAAACTAAAACAGTTTAAAGAAAGGGAGGTTATGAGAACTCACCTGAAGTCCTTAGAATCAGTGTTCTCTAATAATGCGCGCTCGCGTGCGTAACTCAAGTCACTCAACAATCTGTGATTATCGTGTTTCATGTTTATAAGTTTATGTATTTCAATAATAGTAAGTGCTCATTCATAATCATTTTAACTCCTAAGTATTCTTTAACCTATTTGGTTTACTCTAAGTTAAAATGGTATACCTAGCACTTTATAATGTCTCCCATTGTCATATAATTTAGGCTTGTTAAGCTTCAACTATGTTTGAATTGGAAACCATGTTAAGAGATTAACTAGGTATATCATAAACACTTCTTAATCATTCATTCCTTTATGCATAAATTCTATAATATTGAGTTTTATAATTATAAAGTAAAAAGATGGTAATTGTTGTAGTTTCTCATGCATGCATGGTACCTTCATTGGTTTCTCCATTTAACTTTGTTGTAAAACAATATATGTAATATTATAAAATCACTTAGTTTCCTTTTTATAACTTTCACACTATATTGCAATTTATTTTATTAGGACCTTATTCTTAATTATAACATGATAATTTTAGGTCCCCCATGCATGCACAAGTATATACATGTCCATATATAAGAACCATGTCTCCCAATTGTTCCTACTCTATTTAGTTAAACGATTTCAAGTTCGTTTCCCTTAATATAGCAGCGAACCTTCTCACTCTATAAACCTAGGTTCGGCCAAGTGAAGAAAAGGTTTCGTGGGCCATGGTTCGTTGGGGCATGGTTCGTCCAACAAGCAATAAGGTTCGTAGAGCTAAGGGGTTGGTCAGGGTTCGCTGGAAACTAAAAGGGTTCGGTGGTGTCTAAGAGTTCGGCTAGGGTTAACAGCATAGGAGGGTTCGGTCCCTTAGGGTTCGCAGCCCAAAAGAGAGGGTTCGTGACTCCCAGGTTTGGCCTAAGGTTCGTCGAACCTGCAAGGGTTCTGCTTGGTTCGCGAGGCTGCCAGCAAGGGTTCGTGTGAAGCACAGGTTCGTTGGTCCATGGGCGGGAAGAAGGGGTTCGCCCGTAGGGTTAGAGGCTGCGCAGGGTTCGGCACAACCCACTGTCACGAACCTGTGAATTCTTTCAGCATCTAATCCATCCCATCTACGGGTTTATGGCCGGCCATGGCTTCCTCTAGGTTTATACCATCTCATATTAATGTTTTACAAGTCACTAGCTCGGTTATAACATCAAATAAACAAGTATTCAAAATCCCCTACAAAACCGAAAACATCCTCCCAGATTTACCTCAATCCCGTGAATGAATGTGATGTTTTCTTGTACTTCCTCGTTCCCCTTGACTCCCCGGTCGTTTAGGCTCCAAGATCTTGAAGTTTCGTTGAGAAATGAAGAAGAAAAGCTAGAGAGAAGTTTGGGCCTTGTGAAGGTGACGAAAATGGGTGGGTTAGAGAGAGAGAGGACTTGTGAATTATGAGGTAGAAGATGAAGTCTTCCACCTTATTTCACCACATAATTCCCCCGTGTGTTCGATCTCGATTTTATCGCGATAAATAGATAAAATGCTCGGATTTTATCGTAAAATATATTTAAACATAAGAGGTTTAAATAATTTGAGTTTTGTTAAATAAAACGATTTAAACGAATTTGCTCAAATAAATATTTTTGTTTGTTTTCGATAAATTAATTATCTACGACTAATTTAGTCAGTTTCGTAAAAACGATTCCGTTTCGTTTACAGGAAGTATTTATTTAAGTTAAAGATTATTTATTAAATTTTGTTTTAGGTTGTGATTCCTAATAAACATTTTTAGTTTTAATTATTAATTTAGTATCGTTAGATAATATTTAATTATCTCATCGAAACGCGCTACTCGCGTACGTATTCGTAAAGATCGTCACCTTTGCGAATCCGACGCTCGTATCGTATTTCAACTTGATTTTCAGTTTATGGAATATCGTTTTAGGACATTATTCTTAATAATCATATTCGTGTGAATCGTCACCCACACGAATACATTATTAAGTTAATGTTTCTGAATCGATACTCGCGTTTAAATAATGACCGTAACCTCACATCGCGTATTTATTAATCTCATTATTTATTAACTTAAATATTATATTCCCAAACCACAACCCACTAAACCAAGTCACTGACACATCCATGATAGACCGAAATATGCATATGTATAGGGCATATGCAGAGGTAGATCGCAACCTCCCCTACACCGTCCCACCGCTATTTCGATAAACCATGACCATGTGTCCTTGACTACGTTTAGTAACCAGACTCTAACAAACTCCCAGTTCCATCCCAATCCATTCTCAACCAATAATTCCATAATCATCAGTATAATCATCTGCGATAAACACTCTGGTTCTGTTTAGTAAATTTACAACTAAACTTCCCATGGTTTACGCGTATAATATATTATAATCATGTATACCAGCAACAGTGTTAATATCAGTAAAGTCAATCAATAATCTCATAATTATTAATAATCATAAATATCCAGTCGTAACAGTACATTCGTACGGATGTACGGACGTACGGACAACCGAAAATACAGTGATGTTACAATCGAACCCTCGTTCTAAAACCCTAACGAGCGGCAGTTGAGGACTTACCAGGAAGAAGCAGTCGCGATCGGTGGTTGCTTGAGGCGGAATCACGAGCGGCGGTGGAGGAAACGGAGGAAGACGGTGGTTGAGGGCATAGCGGCGGAGGAGGAGTTCTATCGAAGGAGGAGTTCTGTCGAAGGCATGGAATAGGTCGGCGACGACGACGGCGGTGGAGTAGGGCGGCGACGGCGAGTATGGCGGCGGAGGAGTTCGGTTGAAGGGCTGAAAACGGAGGAGTAGGTTGGAAGAGGTTGGAAGAGCTCAAAAAGAGCTTGGTCATGTCTGCGCCAAGAAGAGGTCGCGCAGACCTTTTTTAATGAAATGTCTGCGAGAAAACAAACGGTCTGCAGAGGACCAACCTCTGCCCGCGTCTGCGCGGCGCAGGCATAAGAGGTCATGTAGACCTTTTTGGAAAAAACAAACACCACCTAAGAGTATTGATATGTTTTTTTGTTTGTGATTTGAAGCATCAACGTTGAACCAATCTAGTTTGCGTTCAACACTGTAAAAGTTTTATTTTTTTTAGTCGTTTCTCTTGCAAGAATCTAAGTTTTACATGTAATCAACTGTCCCTCTTGCAACAAATAAGTTTTTTATGTAGTCATTTGTTGCCTTGGATTACTACTTTGATTCAGTTATTTGAGGATTCTTAATATTAAATCTGAGTTAAGTATATATTGCTTAGAGGTCAACATTCTAAATATATTCTTACACAGCTCCTGTTCACGAGTCACTATCAAATGGTTACCTGCTCATTGCTGCTAGTGGGGGGCTGAATCAACAAAGAACTGGAGTAAGCATTTATTATTTTCCATTTACAATTTCTAGGGGTGTTGTGAGTGCATTTGAAGTGATTTTGCGACATTGAATAATCACTTAATCAGTACTAGAATCAGATTACAAAGGACTGCAAAAGATAATGTTTGAAGTTCTTTTCTACTTAAAGTTGTGATCATCTGATAATCTGTTGTTTGAGTGTTTGCCAAATTCTGATTAAATATGCAAATAAATTAGGTCTTTTTCCATCTTTCCTCTGCAGATAACTGATGCTGTTGTTGTTGCACGCATATTAAATGCTACTTTGGTTGTTCCTGAGTTGGATCATTATTCGTTTTGGAAAGATGATAGGTGACTTGAGATTCTATAAGTTAAAACATCTTGTGAGTAGTATGGTGTACATGTGCTTATCTCATTTTTTTTTATTCACTTTGCAGTGAGTTTGCAAACATTTTTGATGTTGATTGGTTTATCTCTATCCTTGCAAAGGATATTCCTGTTGTCAAAAGGGTCCCAGACAAATATATGCGTGCACTTGAGAAACCCCCGTATACCATGCGGGTCCCACGAAAGTCAGAACCTCAGTATTACCTTGATGAAGTTCTGCCCACACTCTTGAGGCGGCATGTGAGAAGGCTATGCCACATTTCTTAACTTTTGAACCTTTTGATATCGGACCTTCTTAGAGGCCAGGCAGTTTGGGTAATTGGTTAAAACTGGTCATATTTAGTGCAGGTCACGGCGAGTCTGAATTGACCTGCTGACACTTCTTTATACCATTTATAGTAATAATCAATATTTAATCACAAGTACAAAAATATTGATGTTACTATAGTTATTTGAAGCTTTGAATGAAACCAATTTAGGAGGGGTGGTTTGCATTAAATTATTTGGGCGGTTTTCAACATGTTTGACCCATTCCCCCTTTAACTGGTTATCTTTAAGTTATGCATTAGACATGCTTGAGATAAAAGGCAACTGAAATCAACATCTTTTTGTAAATTATTTAAGTTGCCACCTCTTACTTCTTCATTTACAACTATTGAAATGGGAATACCTGTTCTAGTCATGAACTACCAAGGAATGCATTCAAAGCAATCTGGTTCCTTATTATGATGAAAAGGACATGTTTTTGATTTGTGCGACTAAATCATGCAGGTGGTTCAGCTGACAAAGTTTGATTACAGGCTTGCTAATGACCTTAATGAAGAACTACAAAGGTTACGCTGTCGGGTCAATTATCATGCTTTTCGCTTTACAAAGCCGCTACATAAACTTGGTCATAAGCTTGTGATGAAAATGAGGAACATGGCAAATCGCTACATTGCTGTTCACTTAAGGTTTGTCCTTTCGTTGCTGACATGGTTCTTTTATGTTTTCTGTTTTTAAATCTCCTGAGCCTAAAAATCTAGGTTGTCAAAGGCACTAAACCCTAAACGCTAAACCCATGGTTTAAAAAAACTTTCTGAGGCTCGCCTTGAGGCTTACGCCACGGCTAAGGCGCTGGAAAAAACCCTAATGAGGCTTAGCCTCATGGGGGGGGGGGGGTAGCTGGAACCTACGCCTCGGTTTGTCTGAGGCGGTGAGGCGGTCCGAGGCTGTGAGGGGAGGCTTTGAGGCTTAAGCCTCACTAAACAAGCGTTATTTTTTCCCTGTAATATATTTTGACCTATTTTAGACCCTTTTTGACCTATTTGATAGAAAACACGCTAGCCACCCAAACTCAAAATTAAATTAGAACATGACTTTTCTCTCAGACTTCAAATGCACACTTCATCCATTATCCCCCTAGACTTCGAACGCACACTTCACCCTTCCATTCTCCCAGACTTGGAAAGCTTCAATTCTCTTGGATTTCATATTCGATAAGATGAATAAGTTGGTGTAAATTATATTCACTAAGAAATTAAAAAAAAGTTTATAAGGAAGACTAATCTAAAAGATAATGAGGTTCTAATAGTTCGCGAGGAGGTTTTTGTCTGATGATGAGTGGATAGTCAACCCAAGTTTGATGAAGATAACATTAGTGGAGTTGGCGGGTCAAATAGGGATGAAGTTAGAGTTCATTATCTAGGAAAAGAAAAAGCGTTGAAGTTAAGTTGGTTGATGAAGATGACGATGAGAAACTAAATTTGGTTGATAAAAACATTGAGAATGATCTTAGAAGAAAAAGAGTTTTATAATATTTAAATCTCATAACGTTATTAAATTAGTTTATTGAAGTATTTTGCCTAAATTGTAATACTTATGACGTTTGTTTTAATATTAATTGTGATTTTTATGAGATGTATTTATTATTTTAATTATTTTTAAATAATTTTCGAGGCTTACACCTCGATCCGCCTTGAGGTGTAAAGCCTCATGAGTCTAACAGAAAGCTCCTCGAGGCTCGTTTACATTTTTTTAAACTTTGCCTAAACCCTATTGTAAACAGGTACATGGGAGACACATGCCTTAATCCTCGTGAGATAATCACCCACATCAGACTATGATTTATGAATTCTGTATTGAATTTGTAATTATTTTTGCCTTATTTTTGTTCCTTCTTGGTTTTCTCTTTTTTCTTCTTTGCATGGCTGGATGCCCTATAAAAGTTAAGTTTGAACTTTTTTTCCCTTTTGTTTTAGGTTTTCTTTCTTTTCAGTTTTTTTAGCTTTATACACAAATCCAGTGTTTAATGGATAAATAAATGTAGTACAACTAAAGGTTATTTAGCTTTTTTCTAATTGAATGATTTTAAAATGTTTTTAAAATTTGATATTAGTTGAATAGTATTAATTGCTATTAATGTTTGGTTTTTAATTATATTTGAGGAGTAGTGCTAATTCTTTATAAGTATATATGTTATTTTATTTTATTTTATTTTTGTTAGTGTGTTTTATGCCTTTTTGGTCTCGGGCATGTGAATTCTTGCGCCTTGCCCTTAAGGCGACAAGAGAGCCTTTTCTGCCATTAGGGCACATTGCTCCTTTGACTACATAGCTAAAAATACAAAAATGACTGCATACTATTGAAATAAATAGAATTGATTAACGATGATTGGTAATCATATATTTAATGATCCAGTATAAAGACTAGTACACACAAAAACACCATGTGTGGATCAGCAGATGTGGAATTTTAATGTGATTTTCCCCATAGTTGTCAAAGGCGTTAGGCGCACTTAAGGCGCTATGGTATCGCCTGGGGCCTAGGCGCTAGGTGCAAAAAAAGCGCTAGCCTGAGAAAAAAAAAGCGCTAGCCTGAGAAAAAAAAAGCGCAAACATAATAAAAAAATAAAATATAATTACATACTTATACTTTAAAATATAACATAATATAATTTTTTGCAAAATTCCAATTCATATTAATTAGCAAATGATAGAAACCAATTTCATGATGTTCAAAATTGAAAACCAAACATTCAAAATCAATACCAAAAATTTCAAAGTAAGTAAAACAAAAGACACAAAACCAAATAGTTTAAAACCAAAAAGTATCAAAGATCCTATCTAATCATCAAAACCATCATGAGATTTTTCATCAACTTCTATTGCTTCATTTGGTTCATATGCATAATCATCATCTTCTTCAGATTCTTCATCAACTAAAGTCCTTGAAGATGAAGGTTGTGAAATTGAAGATCGTGTTCTTCTAGCTTCTCCAGCACCACTTGCACTACCCACAGCATCCCATGTCAGGTCCTCACCCTCAAACACCAAATCTTCTTCCATTGTCCCAAACTCCCAATCAACCACTCGTTGCAATCATCTATGTCATCCAATGATATTGGATCATAGACAACATTTTTATCACGTCGATTTTTGAGGGGTCTTGTTGTATTTTACATATACAAGATCTTGCAACTTTTTGTGCTCTAACCTGTTTCTTTTCTTGGAATGGATATGTTATTTTGCAATTGAATAGTTATAAAAAAATACATAATTCAGAAATAAAAAACTATAAAAAATTCATTAACTTACGTGCTCAAATGTGCTCCAATTTCTTTCACATCCGGATGCACTACATGTCAAGCTTAACACTTTAATAGCAAACTGTTGCAAATTTGGGGTTCCTTTCCCATATAGTTTCCACCATTCAGCTGATAAAAAACATAAAATTAATAAAAATATTAAAATTAAGATTAAAATTAAATTAAATTTACATAACTTACCAGGGGCTATTTTACCATGTGCTCTCTTTGCAAATTCTAAACAAAAAAACCCCTCTTGGTTCACCCATATGACCATCTCAGTCATTATCAAATCTTGTTTTGACTTATCTGGAACCAACCTTTTAATGCATTCAATCAATCCTTCGTATACCTCTTTATCACTTTCAATATCAACGTTATAACAATAGAACTCCGGGTTTAGGTAGTAACCAGCTGCATGCAACGGATGATGGAGTTGACAATTCCATCTTTTATCAATAATGGTGGAAACCATTAGGTAATCGGTGCTATCTTTGCCTAAAGCCACCCCAATTGCTATCTTTGCTCTCTCCATTGCTTCATATACATAACCCATTGCTTCATATACATAACCCATTGCAGGTTTCTTCTCATTATCAACTAGACGAAGCACTCGAACTAAAAGGACCCATAACTTTAAGTGTGAAGAGCACATTGTTCCAGAAGGTTGGTGTGAAAATAATGTCACATGCCCGTTTACCTTTAGGTTCTTTTGACCATTTACTAGTTGTCCACTTTTCACTTGCAAACATGTTTCGCAAAGAAGACTTTTGCTTTTGCAAACTTTGCAAAGTTAAATACGTGGTAGCAAAACGTGTAACTCCAGCTCTTGTCAATTCTTTGTTGCTTGTGAACTCTCGCATCATATTCAACACACCACTGTGATTATATATATAACCAACAAAGAAAATACCTTTTTGAATTGTTGTTTTGACTTTACTAATCTTCCCAACATCCTCAAGCATTAAATCTATGCAATGAGCAGCACAAGGGGTCCAAAACAAATGTTTCCTCTTTTGCATCAACAATTGGCCTAAAACAAGCAGATTCAAAATGATCAATTATAATTTAAGAATACAAAAAATTAAACAAATTGAAAATACAAAGGTTACCTGCTAAAGCGAGCGCTTTTGACAACAAAGAGTTTCCCATGTTTTAACATAAAAAGTTTTACTATTTGATATTTAGGAGTTAGATTTTGGGGAGCTTTATATAACTTATTATTTATTACTCAACATATATGAACATTGAAATCAATCAATATTATAGTTGTCAGTTGTCACCTCCAAAACATCCGCCAACAAAATCAACTTAGTCATGTATTTAATCATCTCTTTTGCTTCACCTTTATAAATGATTCCATGTAATTTTGGCCTTACCCATTCAGTTATGTATTTAGTTGGTTTATTGTTCTCTATAATAGGTTTGAACCTGACATGCTTGCATTTTCTGGTTGTTACTATGGTGGTGGGGATAAAGAGAGATACGAGCTTGGTGAAATCAGGAAAAGATGGACAAATTTGCCTGTGAGATAAAATTTCATTACCATTTAAGTAGAGCTGGCAAGATGGGCGGGTTGGGTCGGGTTGAGTGACGGGTCAAGATGGGTTCGGGTCAGGATGGGTTCGGGTCAAGATGGGTCATTTTAGAAAAATGGTCAGTTTGGTTCGGGTCAGAACGGGTATTCTCAAAAAAAGACACGGGTCGAAATGGGTCGGGTTAAAAAATGGCCCATCTTATAAAAAAAATGTAAACAAAACAATAATAACCTGAAATACATTGATCAAGCATGTATGGACTATCTTTTCCCTACATAACAAAACTAATATTCTTGAAACTTCAACTCCATAATATTCTCAAAATTAGTAATATCCTATATTATGAATTTCTTTTTCTGCAGCATTGATCCTAAACCTTCAGCTCCATATCACAAAATAACCTCCAGCTTAATATTCACAAATGCATAACCTCCGGCTCAACGTTCTGTCTTATTAGCTCAATAGCTCATGATCCTGGTGGTCAATTGTGATTTGCTTCAAAAAACCATTGTTTTTAAAATGAAAACAATATTAAAGGAATACAGAGATATTTAAAATATATATCAAACATAAAATAACAAAAAATTACCTGTTTTAGATATGTCTTGCTGGGCCCGTTCGTCAATATTCAATAACCTGTTTATAGCATTTAAACTTACCGAAGTCATTGACAGCCTTTTTAGTTTAAACGGATTTTCATGTCAGAGCTCAAAACATGAAATTAAGATCCTTAACATGAAAGATTAAAGGAAAACGAAATGCACCAAGAATATAAGAATAACAACCGTACCCGATAGATCACACACATAGCACAACTATTAGTAGGGTACGAGATACTCTAAAAGTTACTATTATTATAGGTTGGAATCAATGCTTCAATATCTTCTACAAGTTCATCCTCCATCTCGTTCTCATTTTCGTTTGAACAAGTAAAAGAAATGATTAAAAGGGTAGTTATGTTTAATTATAGACGTTGCTAGTTTCTCCCTATACATTGCTTGATTTAAAGGAGCACGTTTTTTTGGTGGGCCAGGTTCATCAAGGTCAAAACACTTCGGAATATGCCGTTTCAAATTAGACGTTCCTGCCTTTGGATTGGCACTATACACTTTTCCGCAAGCGTTACAACTTGCCTTTCTAACCCCATCAAGTCCAATTGGCAACTTATCAAAATAATCCCAAACCTTGGAATGTTGTCGACTTGAACTAAAAGAACTGACTTCATCCTCAAACTACATATTTAGAAAATATTCTGCTCACACTACCAAAAAAACTAAAACTTAATAGCTGCATGATATCAAAATAAAGACAACAAAAAACATTTAAATGGAAGGTAAAATGTATGTATGGGTACTTGGGTAGCCAAGAATGTAAATGCACTTAAACAAAAACATATAAAACAAGCCACCCATAAGCCAAAAGCTTCCACCCACCAAAAAAACATGAAGACAGCAGCTAATTTATTCACAAAAACATTTCAACAAACACTTGGTGAGCATTAGAGTAAAACAAATGTGAAGAAGATCCTACAGGTTGAAAAGCATAACACTAAGCAAGATGACTGATGAAACAATGATAGCATTGACTTATCATAACCCTAAAATCACAATCTTTGAAGTTGCAAACACAATTGATTCATTCAGGTATCAAAAAATGAAAATAGATAAACATAAATAAATACATACATACATGGTTCTCATTGAGGATTGTGTAGTGAGCCTAGAAAGCATAAAAAATGAAAATAGATAAACATAAATAAACACATACATACATGGTTGCAATCCTCAATGCACACGTTACAACCCTTTGTTGATTTTGAAACAAACGGACCAAATTTACGAGAACAATCTAATCGAAGAAAACAGCCTAATTGAAGTTTCGGCTGCTGGTCCAAACTTATAATCGAATTTCAGTACCTGTTTACCTGAGATGTGAGCCGCTCAGTGGCTGAATGACGAGAAACGACCGACCGAAGATGACCCTGCGAGTGGATTCGTGAGCTAATCGTAGTGCGTAGATGAGCTAATCGTGATCAATCGATGAGAAATATCGAAGCTAATAGTGAATTCGTGACATCAAGAGCAGGAATCAAAGCTAATCGTATGCGTATTTTTCAGTTGCCCAGATGGATGAGGTTGGAAGAGCTCAGAAGAGCTTGGTCCATGTCTGCGCCAAGAAGAGGCCGGGCAGACCTTTTTTAATGAAATGTCTGCGAGAAAACAAACAGTCTAACATCTTCCCGCGTCTGCGCGGCGCAGACATAAGAGGTTAGAAGAGGTTAGAAGAGGTTAGAAGATGTTTTTTTAAAAAAACAAACACCCCCTAAGAGTGTATGTCCATCCTGACCCGTTCTTTTATATTTCAACTTTTATTTTTACCCATTCTAACCCTTTGCTAATACTAATTAACCCATAATAGACCATATCCATAAATATAATATCCATTTCAACCCAACTTAATATACATGGGCTAAGTTTGCGAGCTCTACATTTAAGCGCATAAATAGGTGTGCCTGTTGCTGTAAATATGATCCATAAGGCTAATAATATAATTGCATAACCGTTTGTCTTTCTCTCTCCTATTATATTTGATCAACACCACACACAAGTGCTTATGTGGTTCTGTACTTAGAATTGGTTATGTATTGAACCCCTCCCTATATATGCATTTATATGTATATGATTTTTTATCTAGTTTGTTAAATTTAGGATTTACTTCCTGATGGAGAGCAGCGGAAACGAGGGAAGTGTCCCCTTACACCTCATGAAGTGCACTTGGTTTTAATAATGACACATACATTTATGTTGCATCTGGTGAAATTTATGGTGGAGAAGAAACTTTGCAGCCTCTTAGGGAACTTTTTCCAAATTTCTACACAAAAAGAAATGCTCTCGGCTTGCTGCCATAGATTACATTGTTTGTGATGAGAGTGATGTCTTTGTGACAAACAATAATGGGAACATGGCAAAAATTCTTGCTGGCATGCTGAAATCTTCTTGCTAGGTCTTTTCTAGACATTAATTATTTAAAGTTATAATACACCTATTATGTCATTTGTCCATATATTAATGCAGCGATCAATTGTACTTAGTTTAAAGAAAATGTTGACTTAGGTTTGAAAATGTTACACTAATAATCATAATCTTTGAATAAAATGATATAGGTCTTATGCATTAAAAAAGACTCTGGCTTTAGTTGTTCAACTAATTGACAACTCTCCTTCTTGCTATTCTTTTATTTAGACCGTTTGAGATAATACACAGCCCAATATGACCAATTCACAAGTAAATATGCAGCCTCTAATTGCCTATTATTATCATTACAACTTAATTGATGGGATTGGTTTTGATCTACTAGTTCTTTATTTTGTTTTTTTTGTCTACAAGTATGTTGTATATATGAATTGGGAGTCTCTACAGAAACAACCTCTTTATTCCATTGTGATAAGGGTAAGGTTTCCATTGTGTCTTTGTTTAAAATTTTAAAGTTTCTAAGATGTTTGATAATAGTCAAATATTGGGTGGGAGGAAGTATTAAGAATAATCTTATTCACGTCACTTGATGAAACAGAGAAATAGAGCAAACATAGTTGTATTGATCATCACTATTATTTAACAAAGAAGTAGTTGTGATTAAGCTTTGTGAATATGGAAATTGTTTATTAGTTTAGGATTGTACCAAAAGGGAGAATGGAGGTGACAAGTAAATGCTAAATTTATGCTTGTAATGTGACTTTGGTTTCTATTTTTCTTTCTTGTGATTTTGTGAAGTGGCAAGTTGGCAACATTTCATCATTTGAAAAGTGATGTAAATTTTCCTATTATCATCGTTTACAAACAAAACGATGGTGTTCACTGGACCAACAACTTTCTTTTAATTTGTATATCGCTTGAGTTGTATTATTTCGTATTTGATTAATAATGTTACAATTTTCTAATCAAGGTTCAAATTAAGACCATTGATTTGGGTTGTGGTTTATCTCATATAGCTCAAAGGGATATCATCATCGTACTTAATATATCTCACCATTAGCAAAGCTAAGGTAGGGTCTGAGAAATGTAAGATGTAGACAGTCTTACTTCTACCTTGTAGGAATAGAGAGTTTGCTTTCAATGAGACCCTCGGATGCCTGATTAACTGACCAAACCCACACTTTTAACGTTATTTTTACAAAAATTAAGTAAAATAACGTTAAAATTAATGCAATTTTACTTTTGCCCTTCGAGGGCCAACACATATACACATTATATGCACGAACCACAAATGGGGCCTACAAATCAAATGGAAATTTGCTAAAAGAGGGACCCAAAGCTTAATTTTAATGCGCCTTAATTTCAAAATCGTTTTGATTTAAGTATAGGATTATTATTTTCCAAGTATAATTATCTAAGCATAGGCGGTTACTAGTTTCTTGGTTTACATGTGGTTGTAAAATGATAGTTACTAGCTAGATAGCGTTTAAACATACTTATTAAAAGAATTTACCTCACTATTTGAGCAAAACCCATTTATATCATAATTGTTCTGAAGTGAATCAAAATGCATTAAGTGGGTCAACCTGACCTGACTCGGCCCATTTTGACCCATTCAAAATATGATTCTTTTCACTAACTGATGGATCTGTTACACATCAGTCTGATCTGTTCATTTTTTAATTCTAGTTTTAATTACTTATCAAATTAGTTGCAATTTTTTATTTGAGAAATATTTAGCCAATTAAGTGTACTAAATCTTGCTTGTTTGTTTGAATGTGGGGTTTAAAGGAGGTACATGGGTCATAAAAGAACCATTCGACCAAATGCTCGGAAGCTCAGTGCTTTATTCTTGCAACGAGAGAAGATGCCATGGGCCACTTTCTCTAGCAAAGTCAAATCAGCCCAAAGGGGATTTATGGGTGAACCT
This sequence comes from Mikania micrantha, assembly GCA_009363875.1. NCBI lineage: Eukaryota > Viridiplantae > Streptophyta > Magnoliopsida > Asterales > Asteraceae > Mikania > Mikania micrantha. The sequence goes on along the minus strand of CM018687.1, from coordinate 34,966,008 downwards.
GATGAAATGAAACCTGGGCGTGCTGATTTCCATGAATACCCTTCTTCATGCATTTGCAAGAAACCATTCATTTTTTCTCATGTCGATAACCAAAGAACGAAAAATAATGCTTCTTTATATGAACATAATGAAGATGTCAATAGTAGAGATAATGATGCATCATCCTCACTTGAACAGAATGAAGATGACGAGTTTTTAGCTGACTAGGCCTGACGAAGTAACCTGATACACGGTACGTATTCCATCTTTCTATGAAACTAGAGGTGCTAAACAAGTCGTATTTGCTGGTTGTTGGGGTCAATAACAAGAACCTGAACATGACATTGAAAAGCGTGTTAGATACATGAACTTGGAAAATACTTGTGGGCTGATAAGAATACAACCAGTTTACCATTTTTTTGCATATTAATTAAATTTTAAATTTACCACCGGAAATACAAATATGCATATAACAGTTACATTTGTACAAAAATCATATTTACTTAAAAAGGCTAATGAATTATGTTTACGAGATAAAACACGTATTTTAAAAATAAATAAAAAAATGGGTTAAACGGGTCAACTTGCAAAGCTGTTAGACTGACTGTAACATGAGCCCTTTAGGTAAATGTGTTTGTGTCTTACCTGGCCTTGAATCTGTTTGTACTGCATTACCAATTGTATATAATAGTTTATGGCTCATGGGCCTACTGCATATAGATGTCATTAGGGTTTCTATTTGTATATATTGAGGGAATACACTGCTGTCTGCGGCTAGGCCATCCTTGTTCACTGGTCTTGAGGCAAACAAGACCAGATTTTCCACTTGTGTTTAATTTTCATTGTGAGTTGTGTCAGCCTGGAAAACACATGTGGCATCCCTATCCCCCTAGAGTGTCTCTATCCCCTAGAGATTCTAATAGAGTCAATACTCCATTGAACTTTTGCATTTTGAAGTATGGGGTTCTTGTCCTACCAAATCAACTTTGGGTTTTGGATATTTTGTTACATTATTGATGATTATTTTTTGTGCTACTTGGGTTTATTTATTGAAATCTTGTAGCAAAGTATTTTCACTTTTTCGTGAATCATGCCTATGTTCAAAACCAGTTCAATACATCAATCTTGGTTTTAAATTGCGCGCATGTTGCGCGCGTGTTGCGATGATCCGATGATGCGGCTGAACCCTTGCAATGCAACCCTTGATGCGGATGCGTTCCATGATGCGGTGGTTCATGCAATATGCGGCGGCCGATTGTTGCGGTGACGTGGTTTACGAAAAATTAGCGGCAATTTTAGCGGTAATTTGGGTTAGGTCGATTGTCGATTGAATCTGTAATAATCTTTTGATTTCTTCAATCAATATGCATATTTTTTCAATTGTCAACATCTTTAGTCGCCATAATCTTCAATTGCGTCTGACTTCTGATTTCTTCTTCCAATTCGGTAACATTTGTATACGTTTTTATGAATTTCATAGCTTATTTTGCTAACTTGGGCTTTGTTAATTCAGTTCGATGTTAATTTCAATCTGATAGTAATTTCAATTGCTAATTTCAATATCATATCAGATGTAGTTTTCATTCTGAACGTGTTTAATAAATTTGATTTTGTCATATTTGTTTGATGTTAGCGAATTTCAATCTGAACATGTTTAATAATTCTGATTTTATAATATTTGTTTGATGTTGGTAATTTTTAATCTGAACATGTTAGTAATTTAGTATTTTGTTGATAAATAGCGCATCCCTTATGTGATTCGCTCGCACCGCGCATCGCGCAACGGATTTTTGAAACAATCGCATCGGATCGCATCGCGCAATTTAAAACCAAGACATCAATTATAATCTTACATATTGATAATGCAAAAGAATATTTTCCTACCAACTTTTCTTTCTATTTGAAATCACATGATATTGTTCACGAATAACGAGTTCTGCGTATATACAACCCAACAAAATGGCATTTTTGAACGCAATCATCATGCTCTTTTAGTTGTTACTTGCAACAATCATGTTGAATTCTCATGTTCCTCATCGATTCTGTGGTAAGTGGTTCTTACTAGAGATGTGCTTGTTTTCTGCCCTAAATAGCCCATAGTCTGGCCTGCCAATATTCCGAACTGGTTTGCAACAGTCCTCATATTTAATCAACTTCGTGTCCGGTCCGGTCGTTGGGCTTTAATTTGAGTAAAACCGAATATTTTAAGCCTGACCCCAATCCAACTAAACCATAATTCTTTTGCATTTATAGGCGTTGTGATTTTTTACCCTATATTCAAATAGAACGGCAGAACCAAAATTTCCATTCAAGCGAATATAATGATTAAAATTCATGATCTATACAATTGAACTACATGGTTCTTTACTTTAATACATTTATAAACTTGGTTTTTCTTTTCTTTTTTCATGATCTATACATGTCAAATTCTACTAATTCTATATCATGAATGATACTTTTTTTTCATGATGTAAACTTTTTTGGTGGAATAGCTAATTCATAGCTTGTATTGAAGAAGTTGCATTCATTTCTAGGTCCTTCTTGCTTCTAAAATCTAAATACATGCTTCCGGCTCTGGATTTACCCAAGGATCAAAAGCCCAATTGCTTAAAAGATTGAAACCCAAAATACTCTATTAGGTCCGATCTTTGTGCCTTATTTTTAACAATAATTGGGCTTTGGGACGGGTCCGTCTTTCTCATGCTCGAGCCGGTGCGACTCCTTTCTTACCCCTAGTTCTTGCTAATGTTTATCTAATTAATTGTATGCCTATAACAGTTCTCTGTGGTAAATTCATGCTTTCTCTGAATGAATTCCCTTTCCACTCACACCTAGAATTTTGGTTGTGTAGCCTATGTTCATGATCATCATCCACATGTCTCTAAACTTGCCGTCCAAGCCATTCATTGTGTTTTCATTGGTTACTCATGTGTCTAGAAAGGAAAGGGTACATATGCTATAGCCCTTCTCTTCGTCTATATTTTAATTGTGTTGACGTCACCTGTCATTAGTCTTGTCATTACTTTCCTAGATTTTTCCTCACCATTTTTTATGTGTTTCTTAATCATGATATTCCTGAATTACTCACTATCCCTATCATGCTAGTGTTGGTCTCAGACACAACTCTGACTGCTACATTTGACCTATCAACCGAACCTTCGCTATTATTTTTCACATACGCTTGATGACGTAAGGATAATACAACATAAACACTTGATTCACAACCGAGCGATGACACCGACATATTCCTAGTTCCACACCCCGAGATACATGATCCTACCCCTACTATGATGGATATCAGCCCCTGAATTTGAGAATTCCCAGGCCTGTTGATCGATAATTTCACCCAGATTAAAAACAAGCAGCTTGCGATCATGAACAGAAAAGAGAGATCTTTTATTGAATCAAAAATTGGTACAAGGAAAACCAATAACCTATACCCCTATTTATAATAAATCAAAAGATAAAATACAATTACATTCTATCCCTAAAAAATCTGCTTAAAACAATCTTAATTTAAACAAAACTAATCTAATCTTTAAAACTCAAATAAAAATCCAAACTTGCTAACTTTTAACCCCTTTGAATATCGGGTATTTACAAGATTAGTCCAACAATCACCCCCCTAATCTTGTAATACTCATTTCATTATCACAATAGTGCAGGCCCAAAACCATCATCTTGAGTCAAATTGACCTCTTCCTCCTTCGGTTTTGACTTTGGACATTCATAGGCATAATGACCAAGTTCTTCACATCTATAGCACTTGACCCGAGACTTGTCACGTTTCCCCCTTTGATCTCTTCCTTGTAGACCTTCACGACCCACTTCAGCCCCAATATTTCTACCTTTCCCATGGTTTTGTTGGCAACAATCACAACCACCACACCTTCCCTTCTTCTCTTTAACTTGTTTATCATTATGAACAAGTAAGAGTTTGTCACGCACATCTCTAGCCAAGTCTTCTTGGGGTTTCACATGCTCCTCATAAGCCTTCAAACGACCCACCATTTCTTCGAATGCCATATTCTCAATCTCGGAATATTGCTCAATTAAAGCCACAATAGGTAAGTATTTTGGAGGCATAGAGTTTAGGAACTTCCTTACCATTACTTCTCCTTCAAGGGAGGACCCAAGACTCCTATATTTAGATTGTATCCCACTTAATCTTCCCGCGAACTCATCCACGGTCTCGGTCTCCAACATCCTCATTCCTTCCAACTCACTCCTAAGTGTTTGTAGGCGAGCCTTTTGAACCCTCTCGGCTCCTAAGAATCTGACCCGTATAGCATCCCACACGTCCTTTGGCTCTTGGTACTTAGACACTTGAAGGAGAACATCTTCGGGTATTGATTGAAAAATCAAAGCTTTGGCCATATTCTTTCTTCTTGCATCTACTCCTGTGACAGGATCCATGGCTTCCTGCAACCCATGTGCTGCCAAAACAGTCTCCATCATGATGGACCAAGCTGTGTAGTTCGTTGTGGTTAGCTTTGGGCAAAGCAAACTCACATTGCTGGGCTCACGAACTGGTCCAACAACCCCACCAGCAGGTATGGCCATCAGTTCACAAAATTACCTTATCAAAAACAGAATAAACCAGCAACACCCACCAGATCAATCTGTCACAGATTGATTTTTACCCCTAAATTCCTGAATCACTCAAGATTGAAGCCAACTGAAGCCTTCACAGCCCCCTTTACCCGTCGCAACCCTCACAGTTGCTGATTTCAGACTCTCACAGCCTTCAACCCAAAATCGAACCAATCACAGGTCGATTGAAGCCTTCACAGCCCCTAGTATACCCGATTGAAACCCTCACAGCTCCAAATCAATCCCAATTTCAATCGTTCCTGCCTGATTCGCACAGGCTTTGTGATACGACTCCACCTTTAAAAGTCTACAAAAGGAAACGTTATAACAAGATGGATCGTGGATCGTCCGAATTAAAGCCACTGGAGCAGCTTGATTTGTTATATGGAATCGGGTTTGACCCATTCCATCCATTACGAGAGACTGGGATGTTCAACATGGGATAGTGGGGTGCGAATTTCATGGAGGCAACCGCAATCAGTAGTTTAAGTTTATTTCTTGTCATTTGGATGTTTTGTCTTTTTACGCATTTTAATTTATCAACTTTGTAAGTTGTAGGAGATTTGCCTATCTCGAATCAGGCTAGTGAAATTAAATCCTCTATTTGAATTTAGAATCTATCAATTTGGTTCCATTGCCGGGAATCGAAGAGATACGATGGTAGCAACCCGGAGTGAAGGCGGCGGATCGACAGAACCAACGGTTGGGCAGGTTGCGACACAATTGGCGGCGATTATGAGTAAGCTGGATACAATGGATTCGTGGAAGGAAGATCTCAATACTTTGAAGCGACAGATGGCTCACAAAGAGAAAACCGGTACTAGTGGCAATCGACTCGATGATGGCGATTCTAGTTTTTACAACTCACACCGTCGACCCTTCCACAAAATTGACTTCCCTACCTTTAATGGTGGAGATCCGAGAGGGTGGATATTGAAAGCTGAAAAATACTTTCGATATTACAATACCCCTGAAGAAGAAAAAGTGGACATTGCGGCGATGCACTTGGAAGATGATGCCTTGGATCTGTATTCGTGGCTATCATCTGAACAATTGATAGTCTATTGGGAGGAATTAACTCAAGCCTTCCAAAAGCACTATGGGCCTCCCGAATTTCAGAATCCAGACGAGTTCTTAGTGAGTGTGAAACAAACAGGGACGGTACAAGAGTACCGACAAGAATTCGCCAAGCGCACAGCTAGAGTGTCCAATTGGCCGGACCACTGTTTACTTGGTGTGTTCATTCACGGTCTCAAGGAAGAGCTGAAGTCGGATGTGCGCATTCACAAACCCAGGACGGTTTACAAGGCTATGAGTTTAGCCTTGGAATTCGAATCCAAGTTAAACAACCTCAAACCTACTAAACCATCCCACAGCCAGTTGAAACCCGAAGCCAAACCTTTTACCCCATCATCTCAAACTCACCCAAACACCACTAAATCTGACCCCAAACCCGCTACCCGCATCACTGATCCAGAAAAACAAGCACGGTTCCTTAGAGGAGAATGCTTCTGTTGTGGAGATAAATACGGGCCCGGTCATCGTTGCAAAACAGGTACTTTCAAGTTATTAGAAGTGGAAGCCGAAGAGGAGAATGTGGTCATACCTGAGGAAAATGAAGCGGAGGAATCAACGGAAGATATGGCTGAGATCAGCCTCCATGCTATTTTTGGTAAGTCACACACCACCACTATGAAAGTACATGGCACCTTAAATTCCAATGAAGTCCTTATCCTAATTGACAGTGGGTCAACCCACAATTTCATCTCTGATATCCTGGTTCATGAGCTGAATTTAATTACTCAAGTGGTAAACCCTTTTGGGGTGCAAATTGGGAATGGAGACATCATCCGTTGTAGTAAGGTCTGCAAGGATGTATCTGAAAGGTATTGAGATTGCAATGCTTTTCTGTATATTCCAAAGAAAACCTAAATGCCCTTTAAATAGGGATACAGAGAACCAATAAAATAGGAAACATATAACAACCTAAAATACAAGATATCTATGACTAAAATAATAATAAATCTAAATAAATTAATACATAATTTATATTGCTAATACACCCCCGCAGTTTAAGCGGTGGAGGAGCAAACGCTTAAACTGGAGCGAAAATTCTGAAAGAGCTGTCTTGATAATCCTTTTGTGAAGATGTCTGCATACTGAAATGAAGCAGGAATATGAAGCACCCTGATGTGACCAATTTTGACCTTTTCTCGAACAAAGTGAATATCTATCTCAATGTGTTTGGTCCGCTGATGTTGAACTGGATTATTGGAGAGATAAACCGCAGAAATGTTGTCACAGTAGACAACCGATGCATGTCTGAGAGGAGTCTGAAGTTCCATAAGTAGATTTCGAATCCACGTCGCTTCAGCAACAGCATTGGCAACTCCTTTGTATTCGGCTTCTGCACTCGATCGGGAAACTGTTGGTTGTCTTTTAGAGGACCAAGAGATAAGGTTATCACCGAGGAAGATACAATATCCAGAAGTGGACCTGCGGGTGTCCGGGCAGCCGCCCCAGTCTGTGTCCGAGTATGCCACAAGAGAATGATTTGGAGACTTTACAATGCGAATACCAAACTGAAGAGTTCCCTGAAGATAGCGCAGAATGCGTTTGAGAAAAGCAAAGTGTGGATCGCGCGGTTCATGCATGGAAAGGCAGACCTGCTGAACTGCGTAGGATATGTCCGGTCTTGTAAAAGTGAGGTATTGAAGAGCACCTGCGAGGCTGCGGTATAGTGTGGGATCAGGGAACAACGGGCCATCCTTAGCGCTGAGTTTGGCTGTTGTGTCAACTGGAGTAGCACATGGTTTGCAGGCTGACATGGAGGCGCGTTCTAGGATCTCCTTTGCATAATTTGATTGTGACAGAAATATGCCATTAGGTTGTTGTGTAACCGTGATCCCCAAAAAATGATGAAGATGACCGAGGTCAGTCATGGCAAACTCTTTTGAGAGAGTACGGATAATCTCATGCAACAGGCGGTCATTGGATGCAGTGAGGATGATGTCATCCACGTATAGGAGGAGATATGCAATGTTGGTTGGATCCTTGTGGTAGATGAACAGGGAAGTGTCACAAGAGCTGCTGTGGAAACCATGAGTGATGATGAAGGATGCAAAACGTGTGTACCAGGCACGAGGAGCCTGTTTGAGGCCGTACAAGGATTTCTTCAGATGGCACACATGAGTGGGAAACCGTCTGTCAACAAATCCGGGTGGTTGGTGAATGTAGACGGTTTCATCCAAATGGCCATGTAAGAAGGCATTTTTAACGTCCAGTTGATGAATGGACCATGAGCGGTTAACCGCTAAAGCGAGTACAGTGCGGATGGTGGCTGGTTTTACCACAGGACTGAACGTTTCATCACAATCAACTCCAATGGTTTGAGAGTTACCATTGGCAACTAACCGAGCCTTGTATCGAGCTAGGGAGCCATCCGAGTGAAATTTGTGGCGGAACAGCCACATGCATCTGATAACAGGCTGTTCAGGAGGTCTAGGAACTAATTCCCAAGTGTCATTCTCTTGAAGAGCCGTAAATTCAGCCTGCATGGCCTTTAACCAGTTGGGATCAGCAAGGGCTTTGGCATATGTGGTGGGAATTGGAGAGATGGGAGTGATATGAAGTGCAGTGAATGGGGCAGAATTGGATTTGGACCTGGTGGTCATCGGATGAGTGTTAGTGGGGGGTAAATTGGTGATGTGAAGTGGTGGGCAGGTTGTTGGAGGAGGGCGTGGTCGTCTGGAATATGTAATAGGGAAGGATGGGGGGGCCTTGGGGGCGGTAATGGGATGTTCGAAACGGAAGCCCGGGGGGATTGTGTCATCCAGAAAGGTATAGGTGGTGGGAGGGTGAGGTATTGTATATGGGAAGGTTTGTTCATCAAACGTAACGTGACGTGAGATGTGAACTTTGCCAGTGGTGGGATCGAAACATCTATAGCCACGAAAATCGGAAGGGTAGCCAAGGAAGATGCAACGGACAGATCGAGGATGTAGTTTGTGGGGTTGGGTGGCAGAGGTGTTGGGGTAGCATGCACAACCAAATACACGTAGGTGAGTGTAATCAGGATGCCGAAGGTATAGGGCAAATGTGGGTGTATAAAAGTTGAGCCGTTTGGTAGGTAGGATGTTGTGAAGATAGGCGGAGGTGTGAAGGGCCTCGACCCAAAATGAAGGTGGTAGGTTGGCATGGATAAGGAGGGCACGGATGATATCGTTTAGACGACGTATCATCCGCTCAGCCCGGCCATTTTGAGAGGAAGTTTGAGGACATGAGAACCGGAACAGTAGACCTTGTTGAGTGGCAAAGTTTTTGAATGCTGCATTATCAAATTCACCCCCTAAATCACATTGAAAAGTTTTTATTTTTCTGTTAAATTGGGTGAGTATTAGTTGGTGGAATTTGGTGAAAGTGGGGAAAGCTTCGGATTTAAGTTTCAGTGGGTATACCCAAACAAAATGGGAAAAATTGTCAATCAGCAGCATATAGTATTTGTACCCAGTTTTGCTAGCAATTGGTGAGGTCCATAGGTCACAATGAACAATATCAAAGGGAGCAAAAGTAAAGGAATTAGAAGAATAAAATGGTAATCTTTTATTATTTGAAAGTTGACCAAAATTGCAAACACGTGACAGTGTGTTTTTATTACAAGAAATACTAGAAAAACGACTTAAGATATCTAAAACTTGAGCTCCAGGGTGGCCAAGACGGTCATGCCATGGTTGAGAAGGAGAGGTGATGTAGCATGCTTGAGGCGGGAGTTGAGGAGGAGTGAAAGGATAAAGATCCCCGGTGCTGTTGTGGCGCGAAAGAAGCCTCTTAGTTTTGAGATCCTTCAAAGAAAAACCAAAAGGGTCAAATTCAATTGAAACATTATTGTCACGAGTAAAACGTCTTACGGAAATTAGATTTTTAATGACTTGAGGGCTGTAAAGAACATTGGGAAGGATGTATGTTCGGTTGGGTAAATGGTGGAAGCCCATGCCAGATCCATGTACCGGTAAAGTATGACCATTACCGACTAGAATAGGACTGCAGTAAGAAGAATGAGAGTTGGGAAGTAGAATTTTACCGGGATCATGAGTCAAATGTGAGGAGGCGCCCGTGTCCAGGATATCTGAGGTCCAAGTGGAGTTAGGGGAGTTGAACTGCAGACTAGCCATAGCATGGCTGATGTCAGAGGGGCTTAAGGCATTGTAACTGCTTGGAGGCTGATTGGGATAGTGGGGAGTGGTAGGATCTGAATAACCAGAGAAGTGGGCTTGAGAAGGTGGTGGTGATGGTGGAACTGGGGAATGGTTTGGACGCCATGGTGGTTGGGATGGGTAGGGACATGGAGGTGGAGTCCACCACGCCCAATTGGGGTAAGAGGTGGGAGGGTTAGACCAAGGGTTAGGTTGGTAGCGGCCAGAGCCGCGGCCCCGGCCACCGCGTCTGTTCCAGTTGTTGTGGCGGCCCCTGCCACGTCCGCGGGAGGGTATGGGATTGTCTGATGGGCTGTAGTTGTGGGAAGTGGTTTGTTGTAATGGTTGGGCAGCAGGTGCAGCAAGAACAGTAGTTTGGGTGTTTGGTTGAGCCTCAAGACGGATGACTTCATCTTTGAGGATGCTAATGGCTTGATCCCAATCGACTCCTTGCTGATTTATCAAAGAAGCGGTGGTGCGGTATTCATTAGGAAGTCCACGAACCAATTGTAGAACCAGTCGAGACTCGGAGACAGGCTGGTCTACATCAGCCAGCTGATTGGCTAAGTCAGACAATCTCTGACAATAGTCGTCAACCGAGGAACATGCACTGAGAGTGATGTTGCAGAATTTGGTTTCAAGGGCAGCCGCTCGTGCTCGTTTATTGCTCAGAAAGATCTTTTCCAGTTTGTTCCATGCCGTGTGAGCCGTGGCGTTTGTATCAAGTATTCGGATCAGGAGATCGTCCGACACAGTACTGTAGATCCATTGTAGGACCAGTGCATCCAATTCCTTCCACGCTTCTAGGTCAGACGATGAGCCAATCGGAGCCGGCTTTCCATCAATATGATCGGACACTTTGTACGCAACAGCATGTAGGCGAAAAAGCTTCACCCAGGAGGAGTACGTCACCTTCGTGCCATCTAGGGTTTGTATTTTGGTGTGAATGTTCGAGACAGAATACGCCGGATGAAGGGTCGCCGGTTTGGCCGAAGAGGACTCTGTTGTGTCTTTTGTCATGGCGACGAACAGGGAGGAATTAGGGTTGGAGGAGCAATCAGAACCGTGGCTCTAATACCATGAAAGGTATTGAGATTGCAATGCTTTTCATGGTATCAGAGCCACGGTTCTGATTGCTCCTCCAACCCTAATTCCTCCCTGTTCGTCGCCATGACAAAAGACACAACAGAGTCCTCTTCGGCCAAACCGGCGACCCTTCATCCGGCGTATTCTGTCTCGAACATTCACACCAAAATACGAACCCTAGATGGCACGAAGGTGACGTACTCCTCCTGGGTTTACAGGTAGCTGATCTAAAAATTCAACAAGATTTCTACCCTTTTTCCATTGGAGGTGCTGATGCTGTACTTGGAATTCTTTGGTTATCCTCCTTGAACACCGTTCAAGCCAATTGGAACGAAGTGTTCCTGATTTTCACAGTAGATGGGAAGAAATACAAGTTACAAGGAGTCTCCTCAGGCCCCCAAAAATCAGCTACCTATCAACACCTGTCACTAGAATCCGATTCCCCAACACCAACCCCCACTTATTTGCAACCCCTAATTGCTTCCTTTCACCCAGTATTTCAAGAACCCAAAACACTACCCCCTTTTCGTTCACACTACCACTCCATTCCCCTCATACCCAATTCATCTCCACCCAATATTCGCCCTTACAGATACCCACATGCCCAAAAAACTGAAATCGAACGGCAGGTGGAGCTCCTTTTGGCTAGTGATTTCATTCAACCAAGTACTAGCCCTTTCTCAAGTCCCGTCTTACTGGTGAAAAAGAAAGATGCAACTTGGAGGATGTGTATCGATTACAGGTCCCTCAATAAAATAACTGTGGCTGATAAATATCCCATTCCTGACATAGATGAGCTTTTGGATGAACTACATGGATCAACCGTTTTCTCTAAGGTTGATTTGAGATCGGGTTACTATCAAATCCGGGTGAATCCCAGGGATATTGAAAAGACTGCTTTTAGAACCCATTCGGGTCACTATGAGTTTAAAGTTATGCCCTTTGGCCTCACAAATGCGCCATCAACCTTCCAGGCTGCTATGAATGACTTGTTCCGGCCTTATCTTAGGCGATTTGTTCTGGTTTTTTTTGATGACATCCTCATCTACAGCAGGTCCCGCATTGATCATGAGTCCCATTTGAAAATAGTTTTGGAACTCTTGTTTCATCATAAATTTTTTGCCAAAGAGTCCAAATGTTGTTTTGGCCAGCAGTCGGTCTTATTTCTGGGACATGTTGTATCAGCCGAGGGGGTTCAAGTGGATCAGGATAAGGTGCAAGCCATTACCTCTTGGCCTATACCTTCCAATGTCAAGGAGGTACGTGGGTTCCTTGGGTTAACTGGTTATTACAGAAGATTTGTCAGAAATTATGGGATTACTGCTCGTCCACTTACAGCTTTGACCAAAAAGGATGGTGATAGGAACAAAGAAATAAGAAACGATTGCAGACTAGTTTTTTTATTCCAATAGAAAAGATAAGGCCCGATTCGAGAGGGGCAAGGACTCCGATTACAATAGTGATAGTGAAAAACAATAATAAGATGATAAAACACCTAACTAGTCTGCCTATTTATAATAAGAATTGCAAAGTAGCTGATTCTAGAATTGTGGCACAATTGCCTCTAGAATTATGATAATTGATTCCAGCTAATCATTGCTAAATATACCCGAATGGGTTAAACAAGCTGCCAAAAATAGCATTGAATTGCTGGTTAGTAACAGCTGTCCCGATCTTCTTCTTTTTCCTTCTAGAATACATCTTTATTGCCTGAGATTTCCTTGGTATTGCATCATTACTTCCCGCCTGGAAATTTGCCTTGTCCTCAAGGCTGAAATGAGGGAACTGCTCAGCTAACAGATCATATGGTTCCCAAGTAGACTCCTCTACTGGGCGAGTTTTCCAAGAAACCAGGACTTCCAGAACAGTTTTACCCGCTTCACTGGTCCAACGATGATCCAAAATGGCAGCTGGTTGGACGTGTAGCTCCCAATCGTTGGTAAGAGGTAATGGAGGAGTTGGAGTAGAAGAGTAGTCCCCATGTGCCAATTTAAGCATTGAAACATGAAAAATTGGGTGAATTCGTGCCTCAGGAGGAAGTTCCAATTCATATGAAACCGGACCAATGACTTTTTTGATGCGGTATGGGCCAAAAAATCTGGGTGAAAGTTTCTCATATTTGCGCTTAGCAAGTGTTTTCTGCCGATATGGTTGTATTTTCAAAAACACAAAGTCTCCCACTTGAAAATTGACGTCACGTCTCTTCGTATTGGCTTGATTCTTCATGCGGCTTTGGGCTTTTTGGAGGTTATCGCGGAGAAGCTTTAACATATGGTCCCGATCGATTAGCTGCTGTTCAAGCTCAGCATTTGGGGTTTCTCCCACCATGTAAGGCACCAACAGAGGAGGTTCTCGCCCATAGACTGCTGCGAATGGAGTTGTGCCCGTTGATGTATGATAGCCAGTGTTATATGAGTATTCTGCCCATGCTAAATACTCGCCCCATTTCTTCGGCTGTTCACTTGTAAAACAGCGCAAATAAGCTTCCAAACACCGGTTCAATACCTCTGTTTGACCATCTGTTTGGGGGTGGTAACTTGTGCTCAGTTTGAGTTTTGTGTGACTCAAACGAAAGAGTTCTTGCCAGAAATGGCTGAGGAAAATCACATCACGGTCCGAGACAATAGATCTAGGGAACCCGTGTAACCGAATAACTTCTTTGCAAAAAACAGCAGCAACATGTTTGGCTGTGTATGGATGAGATAAGCACATAAAATGTGCATATTTACTCAATCTGTCCACCACAACCAGGATAGTATCAGCTCGGTTAGAAGGTGGTAGGCCCACAATGAAGTCCATTGACACATCTTCCCATATTCGCTCGGGAATGGGCAGGGGCTGAAGAAGACCGGCTGGGGATAAAGCTTGATACTTTTGTTGTTGGCACACCACACATTGTTGTACAAACAAACGGATATCATTCTTCATTTTGGGCCAATAATACCGTGTGGACAGCCTTTTGTAAGTCTTTAGAAATCCTCCGTGCCCACCGCTTAGGGTATCATGTGCCTCCTGCAATAATTTGAGCCGTAGATTGGGAATATCGGGAATCACTAATTTAGCTTGGTAGAATAAGAGTTGATTTACCAAAGTAAATTCAGTGTCACCCTCCGGAGCCTCCTTCAACTTGCGGATCCAGCTGTTAGTCACGGGATCAGTGTGTAATCCAGCTTTGATTTCTTCAATTTCAACACAATAGGGAGTTATAAGTGCTAAGAACTCTCCTGAATGTGGTCGCCTAGATAGTGCATCTGCCCCTTTGTTTTCTTTTCCTGCTTTGTGAACAATAGAAAAATCAAATGGCATTAGTTTTAACAACAATCTTTGTTGTTCAGTGGTGGTAATCCGTTGTTCCAACAAAAATTTTAACGTGTAATGGTCTGTCCGAATAATAAAGTGACGTCCTAACAAGTAATGACTCCATTTTTGAACTGCCATTACTAGAGCCAGCAATTCTCGATCATAAGCCGATTTGAATTTGTTTGAAGGGGAGAAACCTTTGCTGAAGTATGCTACTGGGTGATCATTTTGGGACAAAATAGCACCTATACCCTCGGAAGATGCATCACACTCAACCACGAAGGTTTTAGAAAAATCTGGGAGGGTTAGAACAGGAGTCGACATTAGGGCCTGTTTCAAGGCCTCGAAAGCGGCCAATGCTACGTCGGACCACACAAAACCGTCCTTTTTTGTTAAAGCCGTCAGTGGTCGGGCGATGATCCCATAATTCTTGACAAATCTTCTATAGTATCCGGTCAGCCCCAAGAATCCTCGCACTTGTTTAACATTTGTGGGTATAGGCCACGACCGAACTGCTGCTATCTTTTCTTCCTCCACGCCTACTCCATGCTGATTGATGACATGACCCAGAAAAATAACCTGGTCTTGACCAAAACAGCATTTGGACATCTTAGCAAAAAATTTGTGGTCTTGCAATAACTTCAAGGCTTGAGCTAGGTGTTCTTGATGCTGTTCAACGTTGGCACTGTAAATTAAAATATCATCAAAGAAAACAAGGATGAAACGACGTAAAAATGGTCGAAATAAGTCATTCATAACAGCCTGAAAAGTTGAGGGAGCATTTGTTAGGCCAAAAGGCATAACTTTGAACTCATAATGCCCGGAGTGAGTGCGAAAAGCTGTTTTTTCAATGTCTTCAGGTGCCATTCTGATCTGATAATAGCCTGATCGCAGGTCCAGCTTTGAAAAAATTGTTGCACCATATAACTCGTCTAATAATTCATCAATGTTTGGAATCGGGTATTTATCGGCCACAGTGGCTTTGTTAAGAGCCCTATAATCCACACACATCCTCCATGAGTTATCTTTTTTTCTTACCAACAACACTGGACTAGAAAAAGGACTTGTGCTTGGTTGTATGAAACCATCAGTCAAGAGTTGAGCGACCTGCTTTTCGATTTCATTTTTCTAGGAATACGGGTACCGATATGGTCTGATATTGGGTGGGCTGGTGTTGGGCAACAAAGAAATGGAATGAGTTTGAGAGCGGGTAGGGGGTAATTGTGTAGGTTCCTCAAAAACAGCCCGGTATTGGTTGACAATGGATTGAAAACGGGTGTGTATTGTAGGTGTAGAAATGGGTTCAATGGCTAAGTGTTGAAAACTTGAAGACTTTTGAGGGCCTGATTCAATACCTCGCAGCTTATATTTTTTTCCTTCAATTGAAAACACCATAAACAATTCATTCCAGTTAGCTTGAACCGTGTTTAAAGTGGCTAACCATTGAATCCCCAAAACCAAATCTGCGCCTCCCAAAGAAAATGGGTGAAAATCTTGAATAATTTTAAGGTCATCAACCTCTAACTGCAGACCTTTGCATATCTTACTACAACGGATGATGTCTCCATTACCAATTTGTACCCCAAAGGGTGCAACCGGTTGCGTAGGCAATTGAAGCTCGTTAATGAGAATATCAGAGATAAAATTATGAGTAGACCCCCCATCCACCAAGACCAAAACCTCAGTTGAATGTAACATACCTTTGATTTTCATAGTCGTGGGATGGGTTTTGCCCAATATAGCATGCAGGCTGATCTCCGCAGTATCATCACGATGTGATTCAGCCCCGTCACCATCTCCACAGGTTTCTTCCTCATCCTCTTCTACCTCCAACACCTTGAGTGTGCCGGTTTTGCACCTATGCCCAGGACCATATTTATCTCCACATCTAAAGCATTCTCCTTTCACAAATCTTTGTTGTTTCTCAGTGTCCGACATACGGTTGTTTCGGGCTGGATTAGTAGTAGGGTTATGGTTTGAAGGGGCATTGGGTCGGGATTCAGAATAGGAGGTTTTGTTATGGATAGAAGCGGCTGTATTTCGGACAGATCGAGAATGAGTGAGTTTAGATTCAAACTCTAGTGCTAAACTCATTGCGTTATAAACGGTTCTAGGCTTATGTATCCTAACATCAGCTTTCAGTTCTTCTTTAAGCCCATTTAGAAACACCCCCAATAAGCAATGGTCTGGCCAATTTGAAACTCGGGAAGAACGTTTAGCAAATTCTTGCCGATATTCATTAACCGTACCTGTTTGCTTAACACTACAAAGGTACTCGTCTGGATTTTGGAATTCGGCTGGACCAAAATTCTTTGTAAAAATTTGGGATAATTCTTCCCAAAAGGTTATGGGTTGGTCGTTGGCAAACCACGAATAGAGATCTAAGGCATCTCCCTCCAAATGCATTGATGCTACTTCTACTTTTTCCTCGTCAGGAATGTGGTAGTACTTGAAATACTTTTCCGCCTTTAGTAACCAGCCACGTGGATCTCCCCCGTTAAAAGTGGGAAAATCAATTTTGTTGTAGGGACGGAAATGTTGCCTGCTCCTCCAATGGCTTTCTCCCTCTTCATTTCGGCTGCCTTTTGAATTATCCCCAGCTTTCAGTGCTGCCAGATCTTCTTTCATGGACTCTACACATTCCAACCGTGCTGCTATTTCTGCCAACTGTGCCGCTAGGTATTCTGTTGGCGGGTTGTTTTCTCCTGAGCTGCCTCGGGTCTGCACCATCGTGGTTTATTCTTGGTTTCCCGGCAATGGAACCAATGATAGGAACAAAGAAATAAGAAACGATTGCAGACTAGTTTTTTTATTCCAATAGAAAAGATAAGGCCCGATTCGAGAGGGGCAAGGACTCCGATTACAATAGTGATAGTGAAAAACAATAATAAGATGATAAAACACCTAACTAGTCTGCCTATTTATAATAAGAATTGCAAAGTAGCTGATTCTAGAATTGTGGCACAATTGCCTCTAGAATTATGATAATTGATTCCAGCTAATCATTGCTAAATATACCCGAATGGGTTAAACAAGCTGCCAAAAATAGCATTGAATTGCTGGTTAGTAACAGCTGTCCCGATCTTCTTCTTTTTCCTTCTAGAATACATCTTTATTGCCTGAGATTTCCTTGGTATTGCATCAGATGGGTTCAAATGGAATGAGGAAGCTGCTGTCGCCTACAACAAGCTGAAACAGGCCTTGATTTCAGCTCCAGTCCTGAAGTTACCTGATTTTTCTCAACCTTTTGTGGTAGAGTGTGATGCTTCCGGTGAGGGTGTGGGAGCTATTCTGATTCAAGGGGATCATCCCCTAGCCTATTTTAGTAAAGGTTTCTCCCCTCTTAATCGGCTTAAATCAGCCTACGATCGCGAGTTATTGGCTTTGGTTCTCGCGGTTCAAAAGTGGAATCACTATTTGATGGGAAGGCATTTTTTCATCAAGACGGATCACTATACACTGAAGTTCTTGCTTGAACAACGGGTCACCACGGTAGAACAGCAAAGACTTCTTCTCAAATTAATGCCTTATGATTTTTCTATTGTTCATCGAGCGGGCAAGCTGAATAGAGGAGCAGATGCCTTGTCACGTCGCCCATCTACAGTGCAATTATGTGCACTGGTCTCCCCGAAAAGCTTGGTGATTGAAGATATCATTTCTGAAGTGCAGCGAGATCCTTTTTCACAACCCATTATCCAGAAGCTACTGCAGGATCCAGACTCAGTTCCCCATTATCAATTAATCGATCAGGTGCTGTTATTCAAGGGCCGGATTTTCATTCCTGATAACCAAACCCTTCGGCAACAGGTCTTACATGATGCTCACGACACTCCAGCAGCAGGTCATGGAGGGTTCCTCAAGACATACAAACGAATTCTAGTTCACTTTTTTTGGCCTCACCTCAAAAAAGATGTGCGCTCTTATGTCCAAAATTGTCGTGTGTGTCAACAGCAAAAATATGAAACCCTCTCCCCTGCGGGGTTGTTACAACCCTTACCGATTCCCAATCGAGTTTGGGAAGACATTTCAATTGATTTTATTGTCGGCCTGCCCAGATCCAATCGCTATGACACCATTTTTGTAGTAGTGGATCGGCTGAGTAAATACTCTCATTTTTTACCCTTGTCCCACCCTTTCACCGCTAAGGCAGTGGCAGGCCTCTTTTGTAAAGAGATCGTCCGTTTGCATGGGTATCCTCGTTCCATTGTATCTGACCGTGACACTGTTTTTCTAAGTAACTTTTGGCAGGAACTTTTCAGGTTAAGCCAAACCTCTCTTAAGATGAGCACTAGTTACCATCCGCAGACCGATGGTCAAACGGAAGTGGTCAACCGCTGCTTGGAAGCCTACCTTCGTTGCTTTGCGCAAGAACAACCTCAGAAATGGAGTTCCTTTTTGGCGTGGGCAGAATATTCCTATAATACTGGTTACCATTCTTCCCTTTGTTCCACCCCTTTCAAGGTGGTTTATGGTCGTGACCCTCCTCTTCTTCAGCCGTATGTTATGGGAGATACCAACAATGCTGATTTGGAACAGCAGCTCGTCTTACGTGATAATATGCTTCAGATCATTCGTGCCAACCTTCACAAAGCCCAGGATCGCATGAAGTCCCAAGCTGATAAACACCGTCGTGAACTTTCTTTTGAGGTTGGGGATGCAGTTTTTCTTCGCATTCAACCCTATCGGCAAAGAAGCTTATCGAAACAGTTATGTCAGAAGTTATCTCCTCGCTTCTTTGGCCCTTATTTGGTTATCAAGAAGATTGGTACAGTTGCGTATGAATTAGCCTTGCCACCAGAGTCTAAGATCCATCCAGTCTTCCATGTTTCTCTCCTGAAGCCGGCCCGTGGGGTTTCTCCTCCGACTGCTATACCACCACTTCCAATTAATCAAGATTGGGAATTAATTCTTCAACCAGCCAAAGTGTTAGCTCATCGTTGGCGCCAAGGCTCTCAGTCTCCTTCTTTGGAATTGCTTATTTTATGGGAATCTCGTCCTGAGGAAGAAGCTACTTGGGAGGATTTTGATTTGTTTGCTTCCCAATTCCCTAATTTTCGACTTGAGGACAAGTCTTTCTACCGGGAGGGAAGTATTGATACGACTCCACCTTTAAAAGTCTACAAAAGGAAGCGTTATAACAAGATGGATCGTGGATCGTCCGAATTAAAGCCACTGGAGCAGCTTGATTTGTTATATGGAATCGGGTTTGACCCATTCCATCCATTACGAGAGACTGGGATGTTCAACATGGGATAGTAGGGTGCGAATTTCATGGAGGCAACCGCAATCAGTAGTTTAAGTTTATTTCTTGTCATTTGGATGTTTTGTCTTTTTACGCATTTGAATTTATCAACTTTGTAAGTTGTTGGAGATTTGCCTATCTCGAATCAGGCTAGTGAAATTAAATCCTCTATTTGAATTTAGAATCTATCACTTTGATCGAACTTTGATTACCTCACGTAATTTTTCCCGACGGCTTCTTCTAGACTGCTTGGTACCGCAAATTGACCTTCCTTGTGCACAAGCCTTTAACAGGTGCGCTCTGATACCAATTGATGAATATCAGCCCCTGAATTTGAGAATTCCCAGCCCTGTTGATCGATAATTTCACCCAGAACAAAAACAAGCAGCTTGCGATTATGAACAGAAAAGAGAGATCTTTTATTGAATCAAAAATTGGTACAAGGAAAACCAATAACCTATACCCCTATTTATAATAAACCAAAAGATAAAACACAATTAAATTCTATCCATAAAAAATCTGCTTAAAACAATCTTAATTTAAACAAAACTAATCTAATCTTTAAAACTCAAATAAAAATCCAAACTTGCTAACTTTTAACCCCTTTGAATATCGGGTATTTACAAGATTAGTCCAACATACTACACCAAATACAGATGTTTATGACCCTTTTAGTGCACCCTTTCCCGATAGGCCGATATACCTAATGCCTTTTGCAAATAACCTAGACACCATATCTGTTGCCCTATTCAAGACTATGTTGCTCTCTCTTGTCTTTCCATTGAGTCTTGTGCGTATACTGCTACCGTTGATTCCTACATGATTCCAAGGGACGTGAAAACAAATCTAGCTCACGCATGATGGCGACAAGTAAAGGGGGGCTCTCAGGGCTAATCATACATGGGATCTGGATTTGCTTCCTCATGGAAATCTATGTTGGATGTTCACGGTTAAATGACATTTCGATGGTTCACTACATTGCATGGTTGGAGAAATCGCTAGTCGCTAATTGGTCGGCGAGGTAGGGACTAGGGATTAATCGGATTGGAATTTTTATATAGAATTTTTCAAAATTTTATATATATACATACAAACACACAAATCAATATAAATATAATACTTCAAAATTCAAATATTTTTCTAATAAATTTAAAGATAATAAATAAAGTACTTAAAAATTTAGACATTAATATAAGCATACTTGGGAGTCGACTGAGACCGATCATGTGCAGCTGCTTGTCGTTCGTAATGGAAAGAAAGAGACCACTACTTCGCTTTTTTGTTGGATCGCCGGCGCGAACACAGTGGTCTCTGACCAGGACCCGGAACCAATTCGTATTTTGATCTTGACATGTCGGTGGTTTTTAACCGTAGGCATTTTGCCAGGAAGTTGGTGGGCTTTTGACCGATCGATCGTGATTTTGGGAGTCAACTGAGACTGGGAAGAAGAAAAAGCACAATTTTTTTGGGCTTGGACCGAAATTTTTGGCTTAAAAATATAATTATTGGCCTGTTGACCGAATTTTTGCCCTGTTGACTGTTTTTTGCCCTATTGACCGATTTTTTGCTCTTGGACCGATTAATCCAACTAGCCCCAACTTGGTCCGAATAGCGCCGACTAGCGATTTTTGAACCGACTAGGCAAAAATTAATCGGCTTAGATCCGACTAGCGATTAATCCCGATTTTTACAACACTGCTAAATTGCCTGTAGTGAACCGGCTAGTGCATCAGCATAGGATTGCGCACAGTGGAGATAGGTTTAAGGGGTTTCATCACCAATCATGGTGATCCGGAGAAGCTGGGTTTTGAGTGTAAATTCGCGTGAGGAGGTGTTTGGTGCATACACACGTCAAAGAGCAGCCGAGAGATCGAAACCTCTGAACATGAATGAATGAGGCCTCGGAGACGGTAGCAGTAATAATCCTGGAAATGTGGGTGAAGGGCAGGGGATGGTTCCATCAACGTAGCCTTAAAGATGATTAGTGGCCAAGAAAGGCTTGATTATGGCTTTCCAAAACCCGTAGTTGGTTGGAGATAGGTTGAATCCAAACTTACGGGAGTAATGGGACAATTTTACAGGGGTGATGATCGCCATTAGAAGGTGATCGGAGAAGAGTGCTGATTGGGAAAAAATGTTTCAATCAGTGGCAGGCGGCGGTAGGGTTTTGATCCCTGGTTGTGATACCATATTGAATGTAATTGTATTATTGTATTATGTGTATTATACCATATTACACGACCTGTTTATATACTAAACATATTTACATATTATCTCCTCTAACTATGATAATACATCTATCTAATATACGCTGGGTGTTTACGGTTAAATTACATTTTGATGGTTCACTACATTGCCAGAAGGCCAGGTTAGTGGCTAAGTGTTTTTCTCAGGCATATGAGATTGATTATGATGATACATTCTCATCAGATGGCATTTTGCTGTCTGTACGTATTTGTATTGCCTTGCTGCCATTAACCTTGATGTCAAGAACACCAACTTGAGGTGTATATGGATTAGCCACATGGTATCATTGTCGAAGAGGAGGCCTCAGAAGTATGCAGTTTACATTGTCCTTGTATGGTCTTAAGAAGTCTTGTATGGAATGGTTTGGTCGGTTTTTTAGTGTTATGGGAGAGTTTGGGATGGTCTGTAGTGTATATGACCATTTCGTGTTCTTTAGACATCGACAATGCCAAAGGATTATTGTAGTAGTTTATGTGAATGACACCATCATTATAGGGGATGATGAAGCTAGAATTACCAAACTTAAACAACTTTTACAGTCTCAGTTTCAGAATAGCGACATAAGTTGACTTTGGCATAGAGGTATCTCGTTCTCCACAAGAAGTACTTCTCTATCAATGAAAGTATGCTCTTAATATGTTGGTTGAATGCAGCTTACGGGGTAGCAAGCTGATAAGAATTCAACACACACAAGCTAAGAACTCACAATTTAACTTAAGCAAAAAAGAAATGAAGAAGAAGACAGAGTTTCATTAATCAAAGAGGAAGGATTACACGAACAAAACCAGGGTAAAACCCCATCTCACTACAATATGCAGGAGACCCAAAATCATTACAAAATCACAACCGACTGAAAACGTATCTCCCTTCCCTTATTAATACCCCCTCTCCACTAACAGACTCTCGCTACTATTAGGAGTAACATTTTTAGTCCTTCTAGAGTATACTTGTAACACTTTTGGCTTATCCTTAGAATTAAGAAGAGAAGAAATCGTATCAATGCCTGCCCCTTCTGAAAAAGTCTTGTCCTCAAGACTTGTTTTTGGAAACTGGCCCTGTACCCATGATGCATCCTCCCATGTCGCATCCTCCCCAGATTGATCTTGCCATTGGATCAGCCACTGCTCCTTTGTTTCAGAACCTTCACGGTGACTTCTGGTAGCTAAAATCGCAGCCGGTTTAAGTGCATCAGACTCCCCAATCACTAATTCAGGAGGCAAATTTGCTTCACTAGGCTCGCGAACGACTTTCTTCAAAAGAGACACATGGAATACAGGATGTATTTTAGAAGTAGGAGGAAGCTGCAACTTGTACGCAATAGAACCGATCTTCTTGATGACTTTAAAAGGGCCAAAAAACTTAGCTGCCAATTTTTGATGAATGCGATTCGCCACAAAAAGTTGACGATATGGTTTAAATTTCACGTAAACCCATTCTCCCACTAAAAAATGCACCTCTCTTCGTTTCTTATCCGCTTGTGTTTTCATAGAGGTCTGAGCATTGGCTAAATGTATCTTTAATTGTTTTAAAGCCTCATCTCGGTCCATAAGTTCCCTTGCTACAGACTCCACATGGATCTCGCCCGGAACAAATTGGAAAACCGATGGAGGATTTAAATCCACGTAAACCTTTTAAATGTTTGGGTATATAGGCCAATTCAAAACAGCCTCAATTTTCTTGGGGTCCATGGACACTCCCTGACCGTTAATAATGTGTCCCAAATAATCTACTGAAGTTTGACCAAATGAGATTTTTGTTTGTTAACCACAAAGTGATGTTGCACTAAAGTACTCAAAACCTGTTGTAAGTCAGCCACATGATCGTCCCACGACTGGCTATATACTAAAATATCATCAAAAAATATGACTACCTTGCGCCTTAACAAGGGTCGAAAAATGTCATTCATGACTGCTTGAAAGGTAGCCGGCGCATTAGTTAAACCGAATGGCATAACAAGGTATTCATAATGGCCGTCATGCGTACGAAATGTTGTCTTCTCAATGCTGCCCAGTTCCATGCGAATTTGATTATAACCAGACTTCAAATCCAATTTTGAAAAAAAACAGGCGCCATGTAATTCATCTAATAATTCCTCAACAATAGGGATAGGATACTTATCCGGAATAGTAACCTTGTTGAGGGCTCGGTAATCCACACACATGCGCCAAGTATTGTCCTTCTTCCTAACCAAAATAACTGGACTAGAATAGGCACTCCTGCTGGGTCTGATGAAACCCAACCTTAGTAATTCTTGTACTTGACGCTCAATTTCAGCCTTTTGTATATGCGGGTAACGATAAGGCCGGACACAAATAGGTTCAGAAGAAGTGATTGCGATACAATGGTCATGAGAACGACACGGAGGCAACCCTGAAGGAGGCAGAAAAATGGAAGAAAAGGTTGTGAAAAGGGTAGAAAGAGAATTTTTTTGTTCCAAAGACAGTTCAGGAGAAAAAGGAAAAGAAGAATCAGAGAATTTGGTTAGAGCAAGAGAATTGGAAGAAATCTCCTCTAAGGCCAGCCATTGTTGAAGAGCAGTTTGAAAAGATTGTCCAGGAGCAAGCCCCTGTAATTGTACCATAATCCCATTATGAACAAATTTCATCCAAGCATGATGCCAATCATGAGTCACCTCACCCAAAGATTTCAACCACTCCATACCTAAAATCATATCCAAAACTGCCTGTGTCGAATACCAGAGCATTCAATTCGAACGTACAAGTACCAATGTGAATAGAAAGATGAAGACAACGTTCATTAACAAAAATAAAATGACCATCCCCCAGTTTAATGAAAAAATTTACAATGGAAGACCCAAAGCAAGAACCAAACGACGAGAAACAAAATTGTGAGTGGCACCGCTATCTACTAATAAGCTGATTGGAATGCCCTGTAACTTGCCTTCGAACCGTAGTGTTTTGGCGCCCCCGATATCCTCACGGGTCCCATCAAATTTTAACACCAAACATGTACCAGAAGGAACCTCGACCGGAATAGTCTCATCCTTGTCCCCTGTGTATTCTAAAGACAAAATTTCCCCTCTGGACATTTATGAGCTGGACCATACTGTTGTCCACAACGAAAACAAAGTCCTTTCTTTCGACGATCCTCCCATTCCGAACGAGATAAAGAGCCAACACCTCTATCCCTTGACATCCCCTGTCCATTCTCTGGTGATGAATGAAAACTTAACCTGATCGAACATTCTCCAAATGGGTAGTCGATGTTTTATCCGAACCTTTATTATTAAGAGAAGTTTTGGGCTCAAGTGAGCCCAAATTTGGCCTGAAAAAGGCCCATATCGATTCATATATCGGAAACGGGAAACATATAGGTTACCGGAACTAGGGCGAAGCATCTCCTCAACATCGTTCGCTAATTACATCGCATCCAATCGTGATTGAGGCCTGTGTAAACGTACCCATTTCTTAACACCCGCTTTCAAACCAGCGACGAAGTACCCCAGAGCTTGCGATTCCGGTAATCGTGGGACCAATGACATGAGGTATTCAAAATCGTCGATGCAATCATGGATAGAATCAGATTCTTGAATATTTGCTAATTGCTCATAAGGGTTGTGAATCTCCAACCCACTGAATTGTTGAAGTAATTCAGACTGAAATTCAAGCCAGGTTAGTGATTCATGTACCTGAGAAATGACCGTGAACCAATGTTGAGCCACCCCACTCATACTCAATTGCGCAAGACGAAGATGAAGAGCATCAGGAGTGTTGTTGATGTCAAAATACAAATTGGCCTTCTTAATCCAGCCCTGAGGATCGAAACCGCTGAATTCCGGAAGTTTGACTTTCTTTACTGCCCACGGCAATCCGGTTGACATATCCGCTGAGCCGCCACCGGAACCGGAAAAAACCCCACCCGAAAACCCTAATGTGTCCACCGGTTTCTTCTCCTGAGCTTTCATCCATGCCAAAACCACCTTCCGAAATTCACTAGACTCATTGCTATCATCAGTTAAGATGGTGAGTGACGGTCGAATGTTAGCCACTTCCTGTTGAAGTTGACTTATCTGTTGCTCCTGAAGATCTAACCGAGATGTTTAATTCACCATGGTGGAACGAAGAAACCAGAAGGCGGGTCGTCGGACCAGTGATAAGAATTCAACACACACAAAAGCTAAGAACTCACAATTTAACTTAAGCAAAAAAGAAATGAAGAAGAAGACAGTTTCATTAATCAAAGAGGAAGGATTACACGAACAAAACCAGGGTAAAACCCTATCTCACTACAATATGCAGGAGACCCAAAATCACAACGGACTGAAAACGTATCTCCCTTCCCTTATTAATACCCCCTCTCCCCTAAAAGAGTCTAGCCATTAACATTTTTAGTCCTTCTAGAGTATACTTGTAACACTTTTGGCTTATCCTTAGAATTAAGAAGAGAAGAAATCGTATCACAAGCCTGTTGATATCCTGATGCTTTCTACAGGGAAGCTTCTTCAAGAAGACGGGAGTCTGATGAAGGATCCTGAGCAATTTAGACAATTGATTAGAAATCTTATTTATTTGACAGTTGTCATTAGTGTCCTTAGTCAATTCATGGCCACACCAGACACTGTTATGCTGTCTTCATGTCTTGTGGTATCTCAAGATCAAACTGGGTATGGGGATCTTATATTCAGATCCGTGTCATTATCGTGTGGGTGCTTTTATAGAGGAAAAAGATGATAGGATATCTGAATTTGTAGATGCAAATTAGGCAAGTAGTTTGATTTAACGAGGGTTTACCACCGAATATTGTTTTTGTTGGAGAAAATCTTGTATCATGCAAGAGTAAGAAAAAACACATGGTATCCAGATCAAGTGTTGAGTTAGAATGGTAGATATAACATCTGAGATGATATGGGCTTGTCGTCTTTTTAAAGAACTCGGGCCGTTTTCCATGGCTTGATGCGTTTATGTTGTGATAGTCAATCAGCTATACATATAGCCAAGAATCAAATATTTTATGAGACGATGAAACAC
This sequence comes from Mikania micrantha, assembly GCA_009363875.1. Taxonomy (NCBI): domain Eukaryota; kingdom Viridiplantae; phylum Streptophyta; class Magnoliopsida; order Asterales; family Asteraceae; genus Mikania; species Mikania micrantha. The sequence goes on along the minus strand of CM018687.1, from coordinate 34,939,381 downwards.
ATTGAGGTTGATTGTTATCTTATCATAGATCGAGGGGTAGGCACCCAAATCAATCCTTCATCCATTCAGCCGATTCATGTTAAGACACTTTTGGCTTGCAAACATACTCTAAACCTCTCCAAACAACTCAGATTTTATATGTAACAACTGACAAGTTGGGTATGATTAACATATATGCTCAAACTTGAGGAGTGTGAGTTGGATATTTTGTATATAATAAATTATGGCCCATGAACACACTCATATGTTAAATACAAATGAACTTTTATACTTTCACGTTCATGCTCAAACACAAATTTCGTGTTAGGTTCGTCATTCATATTGTGTTATAACGTCACATCCCTAATAAAAACGTCATATGAACACTCTAATCTAATAAAAACAAAAATAAAGATAAAAACAATTTCTTTGACTGAAAGAAAAGGCGGTCCACGACCAACTTTGTTCTTCTCAAAAATTAACCAGTGAAAACTACTTTCTTGGTGCCGTGTCAGCATAATGCTAAAACCACGATGCAGCTACCACCACATCGTATTCTTGACGCTGTAACTTGCACGGTTTACCTTAAATTTGTCTTTTCGAAAGTTTTGATGATCTTTTTGGTTTTTGAAAGTTTGTGTTTGTTAGTATGTTTTCAGTCTTTAATTCAAGTTTGTAGAATATATCGACCCAAGTCAGCTTTAATTTGATATACGATGTGTGCAGATTTTGGTTTAGCAGCGGAAGTCAGCTTTAATTTGGTATACGATGTGTGCAGATTTTGGTTTAGCAGCGGATACTTTTTACCGAGACGACATTAGATTTCAAGTCACACAACTCAAGAAGTGGCATTCTGTTTGCTTCTCATTTTTATGTTTCTACACTAAAACCCAACTTTTTGACTGCATATGTTCATTATATTATATCATATATTTGTAAGGTGTCTTGTACTATTTTACCCCTCAGATTGTACATCATGAGGGTTCTCTGTATCAAGAAATATATGTGCTCAACTGCCTAAAGGGGAAAGAAAAAAACAATCGTTCTTTAAGTACATCACTTGAATTTGAATTTCAGTCTAACTGTTTAGTGACATTTTATTGGGTATGCCTATTTATTTGTTTGTTTGTTTATTTGTAGTTGAATTTTAGATCCATGGTGTTTGGTTCATAGCAAGTTTATGAGGTCAGGACCCAGGTAATGGGTCACAATGAGTTTGAATTGTTTGTTATTTATTTTTTATTAAAAATATTCGTGCTATTACAAAAACTATATTTATTTTAATCATGTTTTGCACTCGTATTTATTTTCATCGTCAATCACCACAACCTATGTACATTGTTGTCACCATCACATTATTTTATTGTTGTCATCAGGTTTTCCATATCTGTTGTGTACTGGACTCTGTTGTTTCATTTGCAATTCAATGTGTTAATATGAAGATTGTTCTGAGGCTGACCTTGTCTAGGGTGACTTTGATTTCCCTATATATAGGATCTTGTACAATTAGCGTCTGTAGAGGAAAAAAAAAAGGTGAGCGTCACCATTAGACCCCTCTCATCTACCGGTCTTACGGCCAACATGAGGGAGGTAAATCGCGTGACCCAAGAAAAATTGGGTGGTGCCGGGTTTTGAACCCCATACCTCCATTATAGATTCTCACCCCTTTACCACTAGGTCACCATCACGGGGAGGTCGTCTGTAAAGAAGGTGAAAAAGACAGCAAAACCTAAAAGCCAGGATAACTATCAGCATGAACACATCTTGTAAGTGACACCTAAGAAAGTAATTCTACTACAGCTTAAATAGCAAGCATATACGGTGGTATCTTAGTGATAAAATAAGGCTCAATAACCAAATGGTCCTGGGTTGGAATCCTATAAGGGAGTTTTCTCAAAGTAGTGAGTTTCCTCAAGGACACCATGGCTTGGTAGTATATATGATCGGGTGGTACTGATGGTGGCATGATAATACTCCAGTGATTCGTCAGTGTTCTAAAAATCAGCTGTTAAAAAAAATAACAAGCATGTGCCTTTTGATAACATGCAAGCATAGTTACTTGTATATAGACAGGATTAAATGAAAACATTTTACATTCAGGACACATGCTAGTTTGTAATCATACACTATGAAAACCAAATTTTGAACAAATATGTAAGCTATGAATGTTTATTTATATTTGCAATATTTATCCACCACGTTCAATAACTTTTAAGATCGTTCAAAACTAAAATAAGTTTCACGTCATTAATTTCTACCATTTGATTCAAAAAAATTTAAAAACACGCATTGTCTAGTCTACTGAATACTATCATTAGTTAAATCTTCCGCTTCCTTAAACGCTCGGTCTATGTACTTGTTTGTCTCTAATGTTAAGATTTGGTCTTCTAATTTTTCTTCTTCTGTAACTGAACCACAAAACAACTGAATATGTTCAAAAAATTAAATTTTACAACGCTTTCTAAAAATTGACTGTATTTGATCCAACGTAACGTCGCCGCGATAGTGTCCTAGTGGTAAGTGGTGAGAATTTGTAATGGAGGTCTGAGGTTCAAAGTCCGGCACCACCCAATTTTCCCTGGGTCACGCGATTCATCTCCTTCATGTTGGCCGTGAGACCGGTCGGTGAGGGGCGCTTAATGGTGACGTTCACCATTTTGATTCAACGTAACAGTTTACCATAACATTTATCTTACATTTGTATTCGAACACCACAACATTCATGCCACTGAAACCAAATAATTTCATGTAAATTTTAAACAAATAACATACAATATTGTTGAGGGATCACAACAAAAACTACCTGAAACTTCGCAAAAAACATAATAATTATTTTTTTCCCATCATAAAAATATGAATATGTTACTGCACATAGGGAAAAAGGTAGTGTACCATTTAATTAAATAATGATTACATAATCCAACAAAACCATATATTTATTTGCCCCATTTAAAATACACTCTTAAACATAAGAAGCAAACGAGTTTTTAGTCTCTTAACTTTTCTTACGAGAAATCTTTGGTTTGATTTTCTCTTATTGAGCATAAGGTTTTCTTAGTATGCATTTCCTCTTGTATGGTGTGGTTAAGTTGCTCGTTTGTCGAATAATGATTGATTTGACGGTTAAAAGAAAATAAGGAATAAAAGAGGTCTTATAAGCTTGGCTTTATTAATGTCAGAATTAATATTTATAACTTCGGTAAACCAAAATTAATTTTATACATGTTTACAAAGATATAAACAAGGGACGAAAATGGTCGGTTATAAAATATCTTAAAGTGACGATAAAAACTAGTGATGGTTAAAATATTATCAAAAAATGACAAAGTATAACAAACTAAGTTATATTATAAATTGTCTGTTAACCTATGAAAAAAGTAACATAATTTATTACTATATATTATTAAATCTCATGAAAAAGGAATAGTAATTATATATATATATATATATATATATATTAAAATAGTGATGATGGGTCCCAAGATCATGTGTATGTATAGGGTTTGTATCCTGTGAAAACATTATCATAAAGAGAAAACCTTTAAACCCTATCTAAGCCGTCCATTTGTAATCTTGAAAATAAATATGTGGTTTATATTACTCACATTAAAATTGATTTGTTTATTTAAAACCTAATTTTTTTCCAGGTTTAATGTAGGTGTATGTTCCATGTAGTGACATAAACAGAGATGAGAGTATTAAATTTGAGAGATTCGCTTAGAAATTTTGGTTTTTATTAAATTTGAGAGATTTGCTTAGAGATTTGGGTTTTGTTTAATTCAAACGACTGGTTGCCGGTGAGAAATGTTTTGAGTAATTTTTTCTAATATTTTTATAACATATTTGTGACGATATTGTATGAATTTATGTTTTTATGAAAAATTGTAGAGTTCGTGATGAGATATTTGATTTTACTATGTAACTTATGCTTTTGTAAATGATATAAAATATTCATTCTCGGGAGTGTACTGTGATAATCCGTCGCAACGTGCGGACGGATTAAACCTAGTTTATTTTAATTACAAACATATTTTTGTCCTTTTACTCAAGACTAAAAATTAATTTATGTGTCGTATAAAAAAATCTTATACAAGTATACAACCGTGCGTTGACATTTTAAGTGTAATATATATGTGTAGGTTCATCAGCCGATTATTGAACAAAAAGCAAATTATTTGTAAAGTGTACGAAGTTTATATAAGATTATCAGCAAGAAAGACTTGACATTTAAGAAATATTAACATCTGCTTAATAATTACATTCTGTATGATAATTCCATCACTATGTGGTAATTATCACGCAAATGATAATACTTAGACCATGGGGTGTGTCGGGTGGGAGGGGGCGTGGGTGGGTGTGGACCAAGGGTGGAACACCGCCCCTAGGCGTTGGTGGCTTGGGCGTGACCACAGCCACACCTCTCCTTTTCTTTTTCTTGACCGTTCCATTTTCGACCATTGCCAACCTAAAAAAAAATTACCTATATAAACCACATTCAACACACAAAAATACTCCCACTCAAAATTACAAAATACTTCTATTTTTTTAACAAAAAAAGACTTTCCATGGATCTCAACCAAACACTAAACCAATATTACAACCCGAGCACCCCACCTAACCGAAACCCGAACACCCCACCTCCGAATTGGTTCTTCAACCGTTCTCCAATGAATCCTTTTTTTTGATTCAAATTGTTATCGCCCGCATTTTGAATCGAGTCCACAACAAGGGTTTTACACCTTTGCTGAATATGGTTCGAGTCAACAAACATACGGGTTTACTCAACTATCTCAGTATGAAGTTGTACCCGAGACTCAACCCTCTACCGATGCCGGTCCAAGCACGCAACCAACACAAAGGCGTAAACACAAAAAAAAAGTTGGGCATACCGAACCCGTTGTGGTAGCTCCAACCCGTCCCGAAAAATGGACACCGGAAGAGGAGTTTGCACTTTCAAAAGCTTGGGTCGATGTGTCGGAAGACCCAATTATTGATAATTACTTTCTTTTTATTATTTTAAATATTGTTAATTTATTTGTTTAACATTGTTAATATATTTTTTTTAATTATATATTGTTTATAGGTCGTAACAAAAAAGGACCGGACTTCTGGAGTAAAGTCCGAAGTCATTTTTTCCAAGCCATGGGTTATGCAGAGTATCGTACAAACGATATGATCTCTAGCAAATGGCGGGATATTAACCGAAAGGTTAAAAGGTTTAACGGGATTTATTCCCAAAAATGGCAAACTCGCCGTTGCGGCCAAAGCGACGCAATGATCGAGAGTGAAGCGGTCGATCAATTTAGGCAAGAGTTTAACACCGCCTTCACGCTTAAACGGAGTTGGGAGATTATGAGGAAATGTCCTAAATGGGTTAGAATCCCGACTGTTCAACCCTCGATGTAACATCAGTGCCGGAACCGTCACCGGAACAGTGATCGTAAACAGTACGTGAACAGTAATCAGGTACAAATCTTATGTAATTCAGTGTATTTTATATTCACATCAAGTTTCAGTATCATTTCATGCTATCAAAACAGAGAATTCATAATCATTTCAGAAAACTCAGTTCAAAACAATGGTTCTTGAGTCAGATAATAATCTGGCAACACAGAACCATCACGTGAATTATTTGTTAGGATTTTATTATGTATAAACGTAAGTGAGGCTTTACAGAATAAAACAACACGAATGTCGTTACGTGAATGCTAAACCGACAGATTATTCGTATATGTGACGATCTGTACGAATAAATCTGAAAGTTTAACGTTCTGAATGATATTCAATAATTAGAAAACAATATTGAAAAGTGTAGTTATCGTCATGTTTGATCGGGTGACGATTCGAACAAATACGCGCGATTCGATTTAAACGTTAAATAAATACTTTGTAATTTAAATAATTAAAAGATATTTAGTTAATTTATTAGGAATCACAATCTAAAATAATTTAATGATTTCTACTTTAAAACCGAGTCGTCTCGTAACGAAAACGACGAGAAACTGACATTCTTACGAGAAAACACGCGAAACCGAACGAACCCGAACGAACCTAGGTATTTTCCCCACATTAATTGTGGCCTTTAATGCCACAATAACCCACAACCACCAGCCCCAACACCCATTTTCGTTCACCTCTCTCCTCAAGCTCTCTCTCTCTAAAACACCTACCTTCTCTCTAAGATTTCACACTCAAATCTTCACCATTTTGAGTGTTCTTGGTGTCAAAATCACCACCATCACTTGTAGATCAAGGAAGTACAACAGATCGGGGCTTAGATCCGCTTGATTCGAGGTAAAGATCATGTTCAAGTTCGGTTTTTAGGGTTTTATAAACCCTTTGATCGAACCCATCTAGAGCCGGTCATACCAAATTTCTAACCCTTAGGATTCACTTTAGGATACCTTAGAATGGTGTAGGAACAAGATTCACTCAAACCTTTGGTCTAATTGTTCGAAATCATGGCTGCACAGGTGGGTGGTCGCGCGGTCGAATGACTCCCACCATCAGATGGTCGAATGACCCTAGCATCCTCATAGGCCGAATGGCCAGGTCTCTTTCGCCACCCTATTCGCCGAATGACTCCTCACGATACTCACTGTGCAATCGCCGAATGACCAAGCCCCATTCGGCAGCCACCCTTCATTCGATTGGTCCTCATTCGACCGGTTCTTGTCCATTCGTTGACAGCCTTCATTCGGTCCATAGGCTACTCATTCGACCAAGACTTCCTCGAATGGACTTTCATTCGACCATCCCTATTCGACAGATTTCATTCGGCAGCTTGCCATTCGACCAAACAAGTCACATTCGGTTAGGACTCATTCGACCAAGATGAGGTTCATTCGACTAGAACCATTCGACCTTGTCCATTCGCCCGACAGTCCTCAGTCGGCCAGCTTTCTAGTCGACCCAATCATTCGGCCAGTCGGTTGACTCGGGTCGTTCTGTCGGCCCAGTAGGTCATTCGGTAGCCCAATGGCACCACTAAATCGGGTTATCATAGCATACATAGGTAACAAGATTTCATGCATGGGAAGTGTGAACCATAATACCCACATATCACATATGCATGGCGTATGTGTATGTGTGTGAGTGCATGGGTTTTTACATGATACATGCATGGTTTTAGGATTATAACAAAGATTTCAATTGCAATGTCAACAAGGATTAGGGTCACTAATTAAAATGGTTTTCTCAAAACATACTAACAACTCAACATGAGTCGTTAATATCTAATACTTTAGCTTAAAACACTTGAGGTCTACTATAGGATCATGTGAATCAAAACAATAACCTAAAGGTTATGGGGTTGACTTATCTATTAAAGTCCAAACCCTAGAAAAATAATTAAACACATGTAACTAACCTAGATGTTTTATGTAAATCATCTAGCCTTAGTAAATCAAAGCATTGATAAGAGATCACGTGGGAATCTAAGAATAGTGAATGGGCCCGAGGTTGGCCCAATGGGCTAACTTAAGCCCATCACACGTTAACTTTCTTTAAATTAGTTATATTTAATAAAAGTAAATGATTTGTAAACTTTGTTAAATTATATTAAATAAATTTTTCTAAATAAGTAATTTAAAATGAATTACTTAAGAATATGTTAAATTAAGACGGGAATATAATCGGATAAAAACCCTACTCATCTAGGGTTTATCTTGGGACTTGGGTAATTCAGGGGAATTAAGTTAGATCAATTAGAAAGAGTCATAGAAATACATTAGTAATCTAGGACACTTAGTTGCACACCGAGACCAAATCCTAGTTACGACGTCTATTATATATACTTATCATATGCGAATTCTTTTAAAACAACTCAGGAAACGAAGATACATAAGCTACAACAACGAGCGCGCATTTTGTGGTAATTCTATACAAAGCAACACAGGTGAGTTCATTGCCCCTTTTCTAAACATTTTGTTTTAAAACGCGGGGCTGAGAAGCATGCGTAAACTGTTTTATTTAAACTGTTTATTTAAATGCTTTTATTTAGTATATGTTTTACATATATATGTTTGTGATACTCCTAGACTCCTGTCTAGGAAATTATTGAACAGATCAAGTCATCAAATAAATTTAAGTACTCTTATGAGTAATACCTTAAATTTAACTTCTAAATCAACCCTTAGTCCATTAAGTTCAAATTCAAGAATCTAAATTCAAAGTGAAATCAAATGAACATAATCAAGAGATCATATTCAAAGGAATCATAACTCAGTGTGTGATCTGAGACCCAAGAATCATAATCAAATCAATTATCATTGGAAATCATGGGAATAAAAAGAATCAAGAATCAAGAGACTCAGGAAATCAGAAATCATAAATGTGTGTGAATCATTGAAATAATGAAATCATTATGATCTAATGAACTCATTAATACTCAAGTCAAGGTGGATGTCAGTTGTATATGGAATCAAGACCACGTGTAACACACATATAAAGTCCCTTCAGGTATAGAAGACTCTTGTAGTCAGGCTATACGGGCAACAACGTGAACAATCATTGAAATCAATATCAAAGTCTAAATTCAAGAGAATCAAGAGATCAAGAATCAAAGGAAATCCTTAAAGTCCCCGCATGTACAGAAGACCTTTGGGTCAAGCTGTAAGGGCAAAACATTAAAATCCCGTCAGTTCAGGGGTACTCCTTGTGAGTTATGCTTGACATGGGTCACGTGTGAGAGGTTACAACTTGGACAACCACCAACAACTAAGTCTAATTGATTGAGTAAAATTATACCCAATCATCATGTCTTGGTTGTATTGAAATGTTTATTTATTTCATTAAATATTTAACATTTTATTTACTATCACTGATTTTGGGAAATTACTTTCTATGATCAAAATCAATGGAATCGAAGGTAAATCAAGTTTTGGAGGTCATAATCTAAATCAGAAGTGTGTTGGGTAAAAATGCTTAATTATCATTAATATCAATGTCCTATGCGGATTAGTATGTGGTGGGATGGCGTCTGGGCGGGGTTGTAGCCTTGACCCAGGGGTATGCCCTATATATAAGCATACCGATCTGGATGATACAGTTGATGTTAATGAGGTTAGGGTCTTTACTAAAGGAGGTTTTCAAATCAATTTCAAATCATAAAACTATATGAACTCACCAACCATGTGTTGACTTGATTTTTGCATGACTTCTCAGGTGACGAACAGGTCAACTAAGGAGTTATTTCTTTTGGACTAGGACTTCAGACAGAAGACTTAGTATTTTGGACCTGCATACTTTTGAAGACATCATTATACGAATTATTTTGTATATCTTGTGTAAATACAAGATAGAAATTTATGATGTTAATGGTAGATTTACATTGTTAAATTATAAACAATACTGATGTAATTTAACTTTGTAATTCTATTATATTTAGCATTTCTCAGTTATATCATGTGCAATGTAAACAATCTGATCATCACGATTATCACTCACGATATCGCGCCCCGAGAACCTTCCGCCCGACGGGACAACCGATCCTATCCCGCCGGCTCGGGGTGTGACACTCGACCTCAAAGCGATCAAAAGCATCGTCTACCGATAGCCTTGGCTCGTCGGATGCTCGAGTTCAAATAAATCTAAACGAGCTCGATGATGAAGAAGATGACGAGACAGAGGATTTGACCCGTTCGATTGGGAGATATCGTGCAAAGGCCGAACGAGTAAGGGCGAGACGGGACCCTTCATCTCAACCGATCTCGGATTATACCCAAGGAATGGAAAACTTATCTCAACGAATCGGTGACTTTAACGAATTAAAACGGGTACGTCAGCGGTTGGTAGAGTTACAACTTTTATTCACCAACACCGAGCACTTAACCGGGATCGATCGTAAAAATTTCCGAGCGGGAGAAGGAAAACATTTGAAATAAATATAGAGTTAATTAGTTTTTTTTATAAATTTGTAATGTTTATTTATAATTTTATATAATTTTTTAATTTATGATTAATTGTATCTAGTTATTTAATTTAAAAAAAAAACATCATTGTTGGACCAAGGGGCATTTCCACCGCTTTTGGTGGAGTGAGTGGTTGTTGTGGGTGCCTACGTTGCGCCTACGTGGAGTGGTTGGACCATGGGGCATACCCCATGGTCTTATACACATGTCCTATACTTCACACATAAACAATCTTTGTATTTTAAACTTTGTCTACATATATTTATAATTATATGTATTTTTTTAAAAAGAGATACACATAATGCTTAATAAGAGAGTGACAAGTGTCACACTCTTAAAAATCCATCCATTTTCCTTTTTTTAATTCATAGTTTCCCCCTTGATTTTTATACACTTATAACTATTTTATACTATATTATTTTTTTTATAAAAATTACACCATTAAACTCGTTATATTTTTCTCGTTAATTCCATTATAGTCATGCCAATTTTTTTTTTAATTTTTATCGCGCGTTCGTAATTACACTAACGTAACGAGTAATAAATACAATACTTCAAATGTTAAAACAAAAAACAAATTGTTTCATAAACTCAACACTGTTAATTCTCAATCAAATCAACTATACTTTATATTAACTTTAATCCAATATGAAGAAAACTAAAAATTGAATTCTTGAATAAAAGCAAAACTAACGTCACCAGTCCTGTCTCTCTTCAATCTTCACTTAATTCATATTACAAAAATGCAAAACAAATGTTGAAATATTAGAAGATATAAGGCTAGTTCAATATTTACGGTATTGCAAAAAAAGAAATTTGAAAGATTGTTCTCCTTTTTAAAGAAAACAGGTAGAGCGGATGGGGATGCCAGATGAGTGAAGCTTACTTATTCGGCACTTCAGATATTAAAGACTTAAATATTTGTGTCGCTTGGTCTTCTTTCTCGATGGATGCTTGGTCTTCTTCTCGATGGATCCATGGTCTTCCGTCTTCCACACTTAGGTGGCTGAGAGAGAAAAGTTTGGTTGTTTAGAACATCCCAAACTATACATATACCTACTATTAAAATATGCTCCTATTAGAGAACGAGCCTACATATGGGTTTTTTTAATCAATGGGTTGAGTTTTATTGAAAACATAGTAGATTTTTGTAAGATCAAGTAAAATCGATAATATCTTAGCATAAATTCATCTCAAATAGAGTTGTTGGCTCTTACTTTTCATAACATGGCTTAGGCTAGTCCTTTAGCCAACAACCATTTATTAAAAGGGCTTTATATATGTTGGTTTCCTCTTTACTTGTTTTGGGAGTGTCAACTTTATATATCAAATATGGTAAAAAAACATTATGATATAAGTAGAAAGATTCAACATGATATCGAGAAGAGGAGTGCTCAGGTGGCATCGTAAGGACTCGAAGTCGTGACAGTCGATTGTCACTATACAAAATTTTAAATGAAATATTAACGATCTTTATTGAATTAAAAATTATGCATTACGCTCCAACAAAATATTTTTCTTTCAAACCATATACTGTTAAACCTATCATTAACATTTAGAGTTAGTTACAAAGTTGTTTCCTGTGGTATGTCAATTTTGTATTGATGGTCCCTGACTTCAAAAAATTACAAATAGTGGTCCATAAAATTTGCAAAAAATGGTCCCTATAGCGGATAACCGTCAGTTTTTTGCTATTAAATTTTATAATTTAGCAATTATACCCTTCCCATTATCTTTACAATTTAACACATATCTCAACCACCTTCTTCTACCACCATCGTCATCAAATCACACCTGCCACCATCACTTCGAACCAGATAGCCATGACCATCATCATTTTCCCCGGTCTTCTCCAACATCAACCACACAAATTAAAATCAAAATATTCTCCAACAAACAATCAAGCTTCTAGCTGCTGTACTACTACATGATAAATTGGTCTAATTATGCAAAGAAACACTCGTGAATCAACGAAGAAACACTCGTTATCAAAACCTGTACGACACAACAAAAACTGTATTCAATCAACAAACAATTGCACATGCACCAAAACATGACATTTTCTGGGAATTTGATGCGGAATTGATAAAACAAGGGTGTTCTAGTAGGGGTGTTGGAATGTCCAGGGTAAGTTATAAAACCTTCTGGGCGAAGGTTTGTGAATGTAGTGGTGGGAGGAGTAAGAGTGGATAAACAACATTGATGGGGGAGATGTTTGACCTCAAGGGTTTTTAGTAACGAAGGGTACTTTACATCAGTCTAACAGATATGAAGTACAAGTGTTATATATTTGTAAATTGTCTGACCAAGATTTTAATTCTTAAAATTAGAAACTATTAATGCAAAATCTAGATTTACCCTTTTCTAGCTTGAAATAAGAGAACTTATTTTTGTAAATAAAAACAAATTGTTTTGATTTTAATTACCAAACACGGAATAGTAATTTTGAAAACGACGTCTTAAAAGAGGTTGGAAATTAATTGTTTATTCGTCCTTCTGAGGCAGCGAATCTGATCGCCATTAGAAATTTGCTGCATCTACGCCAAATCTTCATCTCCATTCAATATCCTCCCCAAATTTCTTCCGTATATCACCACAATTCCTCTCAAATCACGTTAAAAACACCGTTATTTTGCTTGAAAATCAATGCTGCTGTAGTAGAATGCAAAAACCTTGCAATCAAAAGCCCTAATTCACCGAAAATTAGGGCTTCTTGTACGTAATCGAACGTATTTAGCCTTCGATTCCATAGGAAGAAAGTAGTGAGAGTTTTTCAGTTGAATGTAATATGAAATTGAGGGGGTATATAATATGTAGTGATAATAACACTAATAACCGCAGAAATGAGGGGATCAAAAGCTTGGAGGAATAGTGGAGGGGCATTGGTTTTGGCCAACAATAATCATCGTAAAAAGTTGAAGTATAATCAGCACCGCAGGCATCGTTGTTGGTTATGGCCGCCTGTAATGGTTTGTGGTGTGATCTTGTTTGCTTTAGGTCTAATCTCTCTGTTTACAGGCCATGTGTCCACCAATTAGAGTTCTCAACAACATTCCATGACAAGTTGCGTTATAAACAGCAACATATTCTGCCATCATAGTAGATGTTGTTGTTAACTGTTGTTTATGACTTTTCCATGAAATAGGTCCTCCTGCTAACATAAAGATGTATCCAGATGTTGACTTTTTTTATCATCTTTGCATTTTGCAAAGTCAGAGTCTGAATAACCTATCACTTCAAGATTGTCACTTATTCTGTATGTTAATTTATAATCCTTTGTTCCTTGAAGATAGCGTAATACTTTCTTTGCTGCTTTCCAATGATCTAGGCCAGGATTAGATTGGTAACGGCCTAGCATTCCAGCAATATACGCTATGTCAGGACGGGTACATACATTAGCATACATTATACTCCCAACAACAGACGCATAAGGAATCAATCTCATCTGTTCCTTTTCTTCCTCGATCTTTGGACACTGAAATGTACGAAAAACATCTCCTTTGACCACTGGAGAAACTGATGGTGAGCAATGTTGCATGTTATAGCGAGTTAGAACACGGTTAATATAAGCTTTCTGAGACAGACCTAGTGTTCCACTTGCTCTATCTCGATGTATTTCAATACCTATAACATAAGAGGCTTCACCGAGATCTTTCATATCAAAATTAGACGATAATAATCGTTTTGACTCATGCAACATATCTAGACTATTACTTGCCAGTAGAATATCATCTACATATAGGACAAGTATAGCAAAATTGCTCCCACTCATTTTGAGGTAGGTGCATTGATCAACTTGGTTTTTAACAATACCATGATTTTTCATAACTTCATCAAATTTTAAGTACCATTGACGAGATGCCTGTTTTAACCCATATATAGACTTCTTTAGTTTGCAAACTAGATGTTCTTTACCTTTCGGCTTAAAGCCTTCAGGTTGAGTCATGTAAACATCTTCATATAGTTCACCATTAAGGAAAGCAGTTTTGACATCCATCTAATGTAGCTCTAAATCAAAGTGAGCTACTAAGGCCATTACGATCCTTAAGGAATCTTTTCGGGAAACAGGTGAAAAGGTTTCCTGATAATCAATTCCTTCCTTTTGAGTATAACCTTTTGCAACCAATCGCGCTTTAAAACGCTCAACGTTTCCATTTGGGTCTAATTTGGTTTTATAAACCCATTTGCATCCTACGGGTTTAACCCCGTTTGGTAATTCAACCAATTCCCAAACGTTGTTCTTATCCATTGATTCAAGTTCATCAATCATAGTATTGTGCCATTCAGAATATTGGTCACTTGTAATGGCTTCATTATAGGAAGTTAGATCATTTTGCTTTCCTATGTCTATATCAACTTCATTAAGGTAAGTTACATAATCATCAAAATTAGTGGGTCGTCTAGACCTTGATGACCTCCTTAGTTTATTATCGGGTTGAGCAGTCGCAGTGGTATGTGATGGGCCTGCCTGATTAGAATCTAATGTGCCTACCTGGTGAGGGATATCAGGAACATTTGAAACAATTGGATCTTCTTCAGCAGGTGGCGGTGCAGTGTCATGTACAAGAGGTGTTAATGGTGGTAAGGATAAAGAACTCATCCCCCCACCTCTTGTATTTCGTGAATGTTATAATCATGGCCGGCGGGATAGGATCGGTTGTCCCGTCGGGCGGAAAATTCCCGGGGCGCGATATCGTGAGCGATAATCGTGATGATCAGATTGTTTACATTGCACATGATACAGATGAGAAATGCTAAACATAATAGAATTACAAAGTTAAATTACATCAGTATTGTTTATAATTTAACAATGTAAATCTACCATTAACATCATGTATTTCTATCTTGTATTTACACAAGATATACAAAATAATTTGCATAATGATGTCTTCAAAAATAATGCAGGTCCAAAATGCTAAGCCTTCTATCTGAAGTCCTAGTCCAAAAGGAATAACTCCTTAGTTGACCTGTTCGTCACCTGAGAAGTCATGCAAAAATAAAGTCAACACATGGTTGGTGAGTTCATATAGTTTTATGATTTGAAAATGATTTGAAAACCTCTTTCGGTAAAGACCCTAACCTCATTAACTCCACATGTAATATCCACATCGGTATGCTTATATATAGGGAATCACGAAAGGGTCAAGCCCAGACGCTATCCCACCACATACTAATATGTATATGACACTGTTGTTAATGATAATTAAGCATTTTTTACCCAACACCTCTGATTTAGATCATGATATTGAAATCTGATATGCCTTTGATTTATTGGGTTCCTCATAGATATATGATTTCCCAAAAAGACAGTGATAATAGTAAAATGTCAAATATTTAATTTATTAATTAAATAAAACATTTAAATACAACTAAGACATGATGATTGGGTATGATTTTACTCAATCAGTTAGACTTAGTTGTTGGTGGTTGTCCAAGTTGTAACCTCTCACACGTGACCCATGTCAGGCATAACTCACAAGGAGTACACCTGAACTGAGCGGGATTTTAATGATTTGCTCGTTACAGCTTGACCCAATGGTCTTCTGCATCTGAGTGGGACTTTAATGTTTTGCCCGTTACAGCCTGACCCAATGGTCTTCTGCATCTGAGTGGGACTTTAAGGATATCCTGTGATTCTTGATCTCTTTGATTCTCATGATTTTGACTTTGATATTGATTCCATTTGATCGTTCATGTTATTGCCCGTATAGCCTGACTACAAGAGTCTTCTATACCTGAAAGGGACTTTATATGTGTGTTACACGTGGTCTTGATTCCATATACAACTGACATCCACCATAACTTGAACATTAATGATTTCATTAGGTCATAATGATTTCATTATTAACATGATTCACACACATTTATGATATCTGATCTATTGAGTCTCTTGATTTTGATCTTTTGACTTTCCCGTGATTCACAATGATAATTGATTTGATATTGATTCTTGGGCCTCAGATCACACACTGAGTTATGATTCCCTTGAATATGATTTATTGATTTTGTTCATTTGATTTCACTTTGAGTTTAGATTCTTGAATTTGAACTTGATGGACTAAGGATTGATTTAGGATTTAAATTTAAGGTATTACTCACAGGAGTACTTAAATTTATTTGATAACTTGATCTGTTCAATAATTTCCTAGACAGGAGTCTAGGAGTATCAACAAACATTTATATGTAAAACATATAACAAATAAAAGCATTTAAATAAACAGTTTAAATAAAACAGTTTACGCATGCTTCTCAGCCCCGCGTTTTAAAACGAAAATGTTAGAAAAGGGGCAATGAACTCACCTGTGTTGCTTTGTACTGAATTACCACAAAATGCGCGCTCGTTGTTGTAGCCTAAGTATCTTCGGTTCCTGAGTTGTTTTAAAAGAGTTCGCATACGATAAGTATATATAATAGACGTTGTAACCAAGGTTTGGTCTCGGTGTGCAACTATGTGTCCTAGATTACTAACGTGATTCCAAGACTTCATCCCTAAAACTTAGTCTAATTCATTACCCATAAGCAACTCCTTTATCCCACAATAGTAGTTAATAAACCCTAGGTGATTAGGGTTCATTTTAATTACATTACGAGTCTTTAATTAAATTGTTTTTAATATTTTTCATTCTAGGTTAATTATTTAGAACACATTATATAATTTAATTAACATTTTTACTTTAATTTCTTTTATAAATAAATAATTAATTTAAGAAAAAGATAATCAAACATGATGGGCTCATATTGAGCCTATTGGGCCACCCTTGGGCCCATTTATAAGATTTTTGATTTCCGAGTTGTTCTTGATACAACTTTTGAGTGACACGGCCTAAGTAAGTCAAGTGAATCACTTTGACTAGTCACATGTTCTCATAACCCGTCTAAGTGTTGGGAGTTACCCGTAAGAATAACCATAACCTTAGACTTAATGATTTTGTTTAGAAAGGGAGGGGTTTAAGAAAACTCTTGTTATTGAATAAACCCCACTAGTTTCTTTGTTAACTATGATGACATTTAATACGTAAACTCCATGTTTAACTCAAAGTTATTTGCATGGAATCCTCAAGTTACCACCATGCACACACACACACACATGTGAAAATACCATGCACTTCCCCATGAAACCTCCCATGCATCCATACAACCACACCCATTCGATCCATGCATAATAGTTTACGTGGCCTACCCATGCATTCATCCTTAATTAGTTTGTGATTTATGATCTACATCCCCGACCCTTAACCAAGAGTCATGCTCGAACACTTAACCGAATAAGGCTTAGGCGAATGGTGTTAGTTCGAATAACTCCAACCGAATAGGACAATGGTCGAATGGGCAACATGGTCGAATAAGGTTGGTTGGTCGAATGAGTTAGGGGCGAAAGAGCTTGGGTCGAATGAAAGATGTTTATCGAATGGAGCTCGGCCGAATGTGTGCCGCATGGAACTTGGCCGAAAGAGTCTTGGTTTGGCCGAATAGAGAGTGGTCGAATGAGGTTCTCCCGGTCGAATGTGCTATGTCGAATGAGGGCCATTTGGTGAAGTGGATTAGCCATTCGGCGAAAGTGGATCTGGTCATTCGACCAACTGATGGGGTGCCATTCGGCCGCATGACCCCTCACGATTTCAACCAAGGATTTTCAAGGAGATCGACTCATAGCTCTACAGGGTTTGTTCCTACATGATCCTATGGTGTGGTAGTGTGCTTCTTAGGGCTCGAAAGAGGTTAAAACCGGTTATATATAGATGGTTCGAGATTAGGGTTTTCAAAGCCCCAAACCGAACGAAATCTTGAGGTTTACCTCGATTTGGCTGGATGAAACCACAGATCCTTTGTACTTTCGAGTTCTACTAGTGGTGGTGGTGATTTTGACACCAAAAACACAAGAAATGGTTGAGAATCGGTTGAGAAATCTTAGTGAGAAGATGAAATTTCTTGAGAAGGTTTTAGAGAGAGAAAGGGATGAACGTGGGAGGGGGTGGTGGCTGGTTTTGGTGGGTTGTTGTGGCATTAAATGCCACCATAAATGTGGGGAACAATACCGGGTTCGTTCGGCTCGTTCGGTTTCGCGTGGTTTCGCGTAGAAACGCCGTTTTCGCGTCGTTCCCGTAACGAAACGACTCGGTTTTAAAATAGAATCAATAAATTTATTTTAGGTTGTGATTCCTAATAAATTAACTAAATATCTTTTAATTATTTAATTTACAAAATATTTATTTAACGTTTAAATCGAATCGCGCGATCATCGCGCGTATTTGTTCGAATCGTCACCCGATCAAACACGACGATAACTACACTTTTCAATCTTGTTTTCTAATTATTAAATACCATTCAGAACGTTAAACTTTCAGATTTATTCGTACAGATCGTCACCTATACGAATAATCTGTCGGTTTAGCATTCACATAACGATATTCGTGTTGTTTTGTCCTGTAAGGCCTCACATACGTTTATACATAATAAAATCCTAACAAATAAATCACATGATGATTCTGTGTTGTCAGATAATTATCTGACTCAAGAACCATTATTCTGAATTGATTTCTCTGAAATGTCTGTGAATTCACTGTTCCGATAATATGAAATGATACCGTGGTTTAATATGAACATGAAATACACTGAATTACATGAAAATTGTACCTGATTACTGTTCACGCACTGTTACGATCACTGTTCCGGTGACGGTTCCGGCACTGATGTTACAGTCTCCCCTTGTTAAAGAAATTTCGTCCTGAAATTTAAGAATTGTTATCGGGTACAGCTTCCTCTTCAAACAGTTGGGGATACTTTAACTTCATGTGATCTTCACGTTCCCAAGTAAACTCGGGCCCGCGTCTCGAATTCCATCGAACCTTTACTATCGGAATACGGCTTCGCCTCAGTTGCTTGACTTTACGATCCATAATCTCTAAAGGTTCCTCGATAAAATGTAACTGATCATCAACTTGAATCTCTTCGAGTGGAATGACGAGTGATTCGTCAGCAAGGCATTTCTTTAAGTTTGAGACGTGAAACACGTCATGCACACTACTGAGTTCATCTGGTAATCTCAGTCTATACGCCACAGGACCAATACGTTCGATGATCTCGAACGGTCCCACGTATCGTGGTGCTAACTTGCCTTTCGTTCCAAAACGTACTACACCCTTCCAAGGAGAAACCTTTAACATGACACGATCTCCCACTTGGAATTCCAACGGCTTACGCCGTTTGTCAGCGTAGCTCTTTTGTCTGCTCCTGGTAGCTTGTAGTCTTCTTTGAATCTGAGCAATCTTGTCAGTGGTTTCCTGAATAAGTTCTGGCCCAGTTATACGGTTATCTCCCACTTCAGTCCAACAGATCGGTGATCGACATTTCTGACCATAAAGAGCCTCGAATGGTGCACATCCGATACTGCTGTGGTAACTGTTGTTGTAGGAGAACTCAATCAGTGGCAAATGAGAATCCCAATTCCCACCGAAATCCAAAATACAGGTTCTTAACATATCCTCCAGGGTCTGAATCGTACGTTCACTTTGACCGTCCGTTTGTGGATGGTAAGCTGTACTCAGATTTAACTGTGTCCCTAGAGATTTCTGCAGTGATTGCCAGAACCTTGAAGTAAATCTGCTGTCCCTATCGGAGATAATTGACAATGGTACACCATGACGTACCACTATCTCATTGATGTACAATCTCGCCAGTTTATCCATCGTGAAAGTTTCACGCATCGGCAAGAAGTGAGCAGATTTTGTCAAACGGTCTATGATCACCCAAATCGTATCGTGACCACTGGAAGTGCGGGGTAGCTTGGTAATAAAATCCATAGCTATTTGTTCCCACTTCCAGAGCGGAATCTCAGGCTGTTCCAGTAAACCAGACGGTCTCTGGTGTTCCGCCTTTACCTTCGCACACGTTAGACATCGGCTGACATACTCGGCTATGTCTTTCTTCATTCCCGGCCACCAATAAAATCCACGCAAGTCTTGGTACATTTTATCAGCGCCTGGATGAACTGAGTATTTAGTCTTGTGTGCCTCATCGAAGATAAGTCTTCTCAATTCATCTACCGCCGGGATCCATATACGATCCTGATAGTAGATCATTCCATCCGATTTGGTCTCTAAATGTTTCTCTGCTCCGCAGTCAAGTTCTTTCTTCAAGTTTCCTCTGTCAACTGATTCCTGTTGTGCCTGAATGATCCTGTCTTGTAAACTGGTCTGCACAGTCATCCCCATAGCCCTAACGCGTAGGGGTTTGACCCGTTCCTTTCGGCTCAAGGCATCAGCTACAACGTTTGCCTTGCCCGGATGGTACTTAATCACACAATCATAATCATTCAGGAGTTCAACCCAACGGCGTTGTCGCATGTTGAGCTCCTTCTGATCAAAAATGTGCTGCAGACTCTTGTGATCTGTAAATATGGTACACTTAGTGCCATATAAGTAATGTCTCCAAATCTTCAATGCGAAGATTACTGCTCCCAGTTCAAGATCATGAGTAGTGTAATTCTTCTCATGAATCTTTAACTGTCTTGATGCATAGGCTATGACCTTGTCCCGTTGCATTAAAACACAACCGAGTCCCTGATGGGATGCATCACAATACACAACAAAGTCTTCACATCCTTCTGGGAGAGATAAGATTGGAGCATCACACAGTTTCTGTTTCAATGTCTGAAAAGCATCTTCTTGTTTCTGCTCCCAGACAAACGGTTCACTTTTCTGAGTTAACTTAGTGAGAGGCAAAGCTATCTTAGAAAAGTTCGAGATGAACCTCCTGTAATAACCTGCCAATCCCATAAAAGACCGTATCTCTGTTGGCGTTCTCGGAGTGTCCCAGTTCTTTATTGCTTCGATCTTGGCAGGATCTACGTGTATTCCTTCACTGTTGACTACATGACCAAGAAACTGAACTTCTTTTAACCAAAATTCACATTTAGAGAACTTGGCATAAAGCTTTTGTTCTGTCAACAGTTCCAAGATCTTTCTGAGATGTTGCTCATGTTCTGCTTTGCTTTTGGAGTAAATCAGTATGTCATCAATGAAGACAATGACAAACTGATCTAAGTATGGCTTGCACACTCGGTTCATGAGATCCATGAAAACCGCTGGTGCATTCGTCAATCCGAAAGGCATCACTAGGAATTCGTAATGCCCGTATATGGTTCGGAAAGCCGTCTTCGGTATGTCTTCATCTTGAACTCTAAGCTGATGATAACCAGACCGCAAGTCAATCTTAGAGAAGTACTGAGCTCCTTGTAACTGATCGAACAAGTCATCAATCCTCGGCAATGGGTACCGATTCTTGATAGTCAACTTGTTCAGCTCTCGATAGTCGATACACATTCTAAACGATCCGTCTTTCTTCTTCACGAACAAGACCGGAGCTCCCCAAGGTGAGTAGCTCGGTCTAATGAATCCTTTATCCAATAATTCCTGCAACTGGTTTGATAATTCCTGCAATTCCGAAGGTGCTAGCCGGTAAGGAGATTTAGCAACAGGAGTTGCTCCAGGAACTAAGTCAATTCGGAACTCTACCGGTCGCACGGGAGGCAAACCTGGTAGGTCTTCAGGAAATACTTCTGGATATTCCTTCACTACTGGTACGTCTTGTATTTTCTTCTTGTCTTTCTCTTTTTCCACTACATGAGCCAAGAAAGCTACACACTTCTTCTGTAAGCACTTACGCGCCTTTATGCAGGAAATGATTTTGACACTTCGTTTTGCTTGATCCCCTCTGACTTCCAATACACGATCATCGGGCAATGGAACTCGAAGCAGCTTCTCAGAACAGATGACTTCCACTCGGTTAGAGGAAAGCCAATCCATTCCAACAATGATGTCGAAACTACCCAACTCCATCGGTATCAAATCGATAGAGAATGTATAACCGTTAAGTGTCAATGGTCAATTCCTGTGAACTGTACTAACTGTGATCTGTTTTCCGTTAGCTACTTCTATAATGTAAGGGGAGTCTAACTGTTCTTCTATAGAATCTAGTTGGCATGCAAAATCGGCAGAAATAAAACTCTAATCCGCATCAGTGTCAAATAGAACAGATGCATAAAAGTCATGTAAGAGAAACGTACCAGTGACCACATTCGGGTCCTGGCGTGCAGCTGGTGCTCCAATAACAAAAGCTCTTCCACGAGGAGCTTGAACTGCCTGTTGTGCCTTCTTCGGGCAGTTCTTTGCAAAGTGGCCTTGTTCGCCACAGTTGAAGCATCCACCATTGTTCTGGTTGGCTGGTGGAGGGAGTGCTAGAGCAGCATTGTTAACTGCTGGATTTGGTGTCAGTCTGCACTGCTGAACCCAGTGCCCTTTTCTTCCACAACCCGTGCATTGACGGCACTGGTTGTTTGCAGCATGATGATACTGGCATTTAGTACACAAAGGATGTGGACCAGTATATTGTCTCTTGGGCACATTTTGTTGTGCTGCTGCTACTTGATTCAGGGGAGTAGCCACAGTGTAATTCTTGATAAATTTCTGTTTCTTCTTCTGGTGTTGCTGCTGCTGTGGTTTCTTTGAAGACTCTTCCTTGCGTTTACTGGTGTCAGCCTCTTTCTTCAGTACTCCAGAGGCAACCATCAAATCAGTAAGTTTTCCAGACAGTCTCACTGCAGATTCAACAGTGGTAGGGTTGGCTGAAACAACCATGCCCTGGATGCAGGCGGGAAGTCCACCCACATATCTGTCTATTCTCTTCTCCAAGGTTGGTACCATGTCAGGTACCAAAGCAACCAACTCATGATAACGAGTTGTATACCCCATGTGATCAGCCCCCTTCATCACATGGTTGGATAATTCAACCTCCAGTTTCTGCAGTTCATTCTTGGGGCAGAACTCTGTTCGCAGCAGTGTCTTGAAATCTTCCCATGGCATGGCCATGGCTTCTTCTCTTCCTCGGGCGTTGATCTGACCATTCCACCAGGTCAGAGCCCGCTTGTTGAACGTTCCAGCTGAATAACGGACTTTATGATGCTCTGGACAACTGCAGAGATCCAGAGTAGCTTCAATCTTTTCAATCCATTGGATTAATCCAACGGCTCCTTCAGATCCGCTAAAGCTAGGCGGCTTACATCCTACGAATGACTTGTAGGAGTAGTGTGAGGTACCACCAGTATTCCCACTGGCTTCTCCTGATGAATTGCCAGTGTTGTTGATCTCATTACAGAGAAGGTTGAACATCTCCGGTATCGCCTCTTTCATCTGATTGGTCATCTGGCTGCTCAGTAGAGTCACCAAAGCGATGGTGGTAGGATCCAGTATAGGAGTCGTGCCTGAACCTGATGCCTCTGTGATCAGTGGAGGAGGAGGTGGAGGCGGTGGAGGAGGTGGCGGTGGTGAGTCATTTGGCGATGGCGTTGAGGAGTGTGGAGCTTGGTCCTGTGATAATGGCAACAAGGGAGGTTGTCTTCGTGGCGGCATTCTGATCATAACCAAATGAATATTGGTTAGTGCAATGATCGAATGCAGAAGACACAATGCAATAAGCCTTAAATCCTAAGTTCTCTACATGCAGGGTCCCTAGGTTATAGTCTAGGCCAAACCGTTTAAATAAATGACCTATATTTCTCTATAACCATGGCTCTGATACCAATCTGTCACACCCCGAGCCGGCGGGATAGGATCGGTTGTCCCGTCGGGCGGAAAATTCCCGGGGCGCGATATCGTGAGCGATAATCGTGATGATCAGATTGTTTACATTGCACATGATACAGATGAGAAATGCTAAACATAATAGAATTACAAAGTTAAATTACATCAGTATTGTTTATAATTTAACAATGTAAATCTACCATTAACATCATGTATTTCTATCTTGTATTTACACAAGATATACAAAATAATTTGCATAATGATGTCTTCAAAAATAATGCAGGTCCAAAATGCTAAGCCTTCTATCTGAAGTCCTAGTCCAAAAGGAATAACTCCTTAGTTGACCTGTTCGTCACCTGAGAAGTCATGCAAAAATAAAGTCAACACATGGTTGGTGAGTTCATATAGTTTTATGATTTGAAAATGATTTGAAAACCTCTTTCGGTAAAGACCCTAACCTCATTAACTTCACATGTAATATCCACATCGGTATGCTTATATATAGGGAATCACGAAAGGGTCAAGCCCAGACGCTATCCCACCACATACTAATATGTATATGACACTGTTGTTAATGATAATTAAGCATTTTTTACCCAACACCTCTGATTTAGATCATGATATTGAAATCTGATATGCCTTTGATTTATTGGGTTCCTCATAGATATATGATTTCCCAAAAAGACAGTGATAATAGTAAAATGTCAAATATTTAATTTATTAATTAAATAAAACATTTAAATACAACTAAGACATGATGATTGGGTATGATTTTACTCAATCAGTTAGACTTAGTTGTTGGTGGTTGTCCAAGTTGTAACCTCTCACACGTGACCCATGTCAGGCATAACTCACAAGGAGTACACCTGAACTGAGCGGGATTTTAATGATTTGCCCGTTACAGCTTGACCCAATGGTCTTCTGCATCTGAGTGGGACTTTAATGTTTTGCCCGTTACAGCCTGACCCAATGGTCTTCTGCATCTGAGTGGGACTTTAAGGATATCCTGTGATTCTTGATCTCTTTGATTCTCATGATTTTGACTTTGATATTGATTCCATTTGATCGTTCATGTTATTGCCCGTATAGCCTGACTACAAGAGTCTTCTATACCTGAAAGGGACTTTATATGTGTGTTACACGTGGTCTTGATTCCATATACAACTGACATCCACCATAACTTGAACATTAATGATTTCATTAGGTCATAATGATTTCATTATTAACATGATTCACACACATTTATGATATCTGATCTATTGAGTCTCTTGATTTTGATCTTTTGACTTTCCCGTGATTCACAATGATAATTGATTTGATATTGATTCTTGGGCCTCAGATCACACACTGAGTTATGATTCCCTTGAATATGATTTATTGATTTTGTTCATTTGATTTCACTTTGAGTTTAGATTCTTGAATTTGAACTTGATGGACTAAGGATTGATTTAGGATTTAAATTTAAGGTATTACTCACAGGAGTACTTAAATTTATTTGATAACTTGATCTGTTCAATAATTTCCTAGACAGGAGTCTAGGAGTATCAACAAACATTTATATGTAAAACATATAACAAATAAAAGCATTTAAATAAACAGTTTAAATAAAACAGTTTACGCATGCTTCTCAGCCCCGCGTTTTAAAACGAAAATGTTAGAAAAGGGGCAATGAACTCACCTGTGTTGCTTTGTACTGAATTACCACAAAATGCGCGCTCGTTGTTGTAGCCTAAGTATCTTCGGTTCCTGAGTTGTTTTAAAAGAGTTCGCATACGATAAGTATATATAATAGACGTTGTAACCAAGGTTTGGTCTCGGTGTGCAACTATGTGTCCTAGATTACTAACGTGATTCCAAGACTTCATCCCTAAAACTTAGTCTAATTCATTACCCATAAGCAACTCCTTTATCCCACAATAGTAGTTAATAAACCCTAGGTGATTAGGGTTCATTTTAATTACATTACGAGTCTTTAATTAAATTGTTTTTAATATTTTTCATTCTAGGTTAATTATTTAGAACACATTATATAATTTAATTAACATTTTTACTTTAATTTCTTTTACAAATAAATAATTAATTTAAGAAAAAGATAATCAAACATGATGGGCTCATATTGAGCCTATTGGGCCACCCTTGGGCCCATTTATAAGATTTTTGATTTCCGAGTTGTTCTTGATACAACTTTTGAGTGACACGGCCTAAGTAAGTCAAGTGAATCACTTTGACTAGTCACATGTTCTCATAACCCGTCTAAGTGTTGGGAGTTACCCGTAAGAATAACCATAACCTTAGACTTAATGATTTTGTTTAGAAAGGTAGGGGTTTAAGAAAACTCTTGTTATTGAATAAACCCCACTAGTTTCTTTGTTAACTCTGATGACATTTAATACGTAAACTCCATGTTTAACTCAAAGTTATTTGCATGGAATCCTCAAGTTACCACCATGCACACACACACACACATGTGAAAATACCATGCACTTCCCCATGAAACCTCCCATGCATCCATACAACCACACCCATTCGATCCATGCATAATAGTTTACGTGGCCTACCCATGCATTCATCCTTAATTAGTTTGTGATTTATGATCTACATCCCCGACCCTTAACCAAGAGTCATGCTCGAACACTTAACCGAATAAGGCTTAGGCGAATGGTGTTAGTTCGAATAACTCCAACCGAATAGGACAATGGTCGAATGGGCAACATGGTCGAATAAGGTTGGTTGGTCGAATGAGTTAGGGGCGAAAGAGCTTGGGTCGAATGAAAGATGTTTATCGAATGGAGCTCGGCCGAATGTGTGCCGCATGGAACTTGGCCGAAAGAGTCTTGGTTTGGCCGAATAGAGAGTGGTCGAATGAGGTTCTCCCGGTCGAATGTGCTATGTCGAATGAGGGCCATTCGGTGAAGTGGATTAGCCATTCGGCGAAAGTGGATCTGGTCATTCGACCAACTGATGGGGTGCCATTCGGCAGCATGACCCCTCATGATTTCAACCAAGGATTTTCAAGGAGATCGACTCATAGCTCTACAGGGTTTGTTCCTACATGATCCTATGGTGTGGTAGTGTGCTTCTTAGGGCTCGAAAGAGGTTAAAACCGGTTATATATAGATGGTTCGAGATTAGGGTTTTCAAAGCCCCAAACCGAACGAAATCTTGAGGTTTACCTCGATTTGGCTGGATGAAACCACAGATCCTTTGTACTTTCGAGTTCTACTAGTGGTGGTGGTGATTTTGACACCAAAAACACAAGAAATGGTTGAGAATCGGTTGAGAAATCTTAGTGAGAAGATGAAATTTCTTGAGAAGGTTTTAGAGAGAGAAAGGGATGAACGTGGGAGGGGGTGGTGGCTGGTTTTGGTGGGTTGTTGTGGCATTAAATGCCACCATAAATGTGGGGAACAATACCGGGTTCGTTCGGCTCGTTCGGTTTCGCGTGGTTTTGCGTAGAAACGCCGTTTTCGCGTCGTTCCCGTAACGAAACGAATCGGTTTTAAAATAGAATCAATAAATTTATTTTAGGTTGTGATTCCTAATAAATTAACTAAATATCTTTTAATTATTTAATTTACAAAATATTTATTTAACGTTTAAATCGAATCGCGCGATCATCGCGCGTATTTGTTCGAATCGTCACCCGATCAAACACGACGATAACTACACTTTTCAATCTTGTTTTCTAATTATTAAATACCATTCAGAACGTTAAACTTTCAGATTTATTCGTACAGATCGTCACCTATACGAATAATCTGTCGGTTTAGCATTCACATAACGATATTCGTGTTGTTTTGTCCTGTAAGGCCTCACATACGTTTATACATAATAAAATCCTAACAAATAAATCACATGATGATTCTGTGTTGTCAGATAATTATCTGACTCAAGAACCATTATTCTGAATTGATTTCTCTGAAATGTCTGTGAATTCACTGTTCCGATAATATGAAATGATACCGTGGTTTAATATGAACATGAAATACACTGAATTACATGAAAATTGTACCTGATTACTGTTCACGCACTGTTACGATCACTGTTCCGGTGACGGTTCCGGCACTGATGTTACAGTCTCCCCTTGTTAAAGAAATTCCGTCCTGAAATTTAAGAATTGTTATCGGGTACAGCTTCCTCTTCAAACAGTTGGGGATACTTTAACTTCATGTGATCTTCACGTTCCCAAGTAAACTCGGGCCCGCGTCTCGAATTCCATCGAACCTTTACTATCGGAATACGGCTTCGCCTCAGTTGCTTGACTTTACGATCCATAATCTCTAAAGGTTCCTCGATAAAATGTAACTGATCATCAACTTGAATCTCTTCGAGTGGAATGACGAGTGATTCGTCAGCAAGGCATTTCTTTAAGTTTGAGACGTGAAACACGTCATGCACACTACTGAGTTCATCTGGTAATCTCAGTCTATACGCCACAGGACCAATACGTTCGATGATCTCGAACGGTCCCACGTATCGTGGTGCTAACTTGCCTTTCGTTCCAAAACGTACTACACCCTTCCAAGGAGAAACCTTTAACATGACACGATCTCCCACTTGGAATTCCAACGGCTTACGCCGTTTGTCAGCGTAGCTCTTTTGTCTGCTCCTGGTAGCTTGTAGTCTTCTTTGAATCTGAGCAATCTTGTCAGTGGTTTCCTGAATAAGTTCTGGCCCAGTTATACGGTTATCTCCCACTTCAGTCCAACAGATCGGTGATCGACATTTCTGACCATAAAGAGCCTCGAATGGTGCACATCCGATACTGCTGTGGTAACTGTTGTTGTAGGAGAACTCAATCAGTGGCAAATGAGAATCCCAATTCCCACCGAAATCCAAAATACAGGTTCTTAACATATCCTCCAGGGTCTGAATCGTACGTTCACTTTGACCGTCCGTTTGTGGATGGTAAGCTGTACTCAGATTTAACTATGTCCCTAGAGATTTCTGCAGTGATTTCCAGAACCTTGAAGTAAATCTGCTGTCCCTATCGGAGATAATTGACAATGGTACACCATGACGTACCACTATCTCATTGATGTACAATCTCGCCAGTTTATCCATCGTTTCACGCATCGGCAAGAAGTGAGCAGATTTTGTCAAACGGTCTATGATCACCCAAATCGTATCGTGACCACTGGAAGTGCGGGGTAGCTTGGTAATAAAATCCATAGCTATTTGTTCCCACTTCCAGAGCGGAATCTCAGGCTGTTCCAGTAAACCAGACGGTCTCTGGTGTTCCGCCTTTACCTTCGCACACGTTAGACATCGGCTGACATACTCGGCTATGTCTTTCTTCATTCCCGGCCACCAATAAAATCCACGCAAGTCTTGGTACATTTTATCAGCGCCTGGATGAACTGAGTATTTAGTCTTGTGTGCCTCATCGAAGATAAGTCTTCTCAATTCATCTACCGCCGGGATCCATATACGATCCTGATAGTAGATCATTCCATCCGATTTGGTCTCTAAATGTTTCTCTGCTCCGCAGTCAAGTTCTTTCTTCAAGTTTCCTCTGTCAACTGATTCCTGTTGTGCCTGAATGATCCTGTCTTGTAAACTGGTCTGCACAGTCATCCCCATAGCCCTAACGCGTAGGGGTTTGACCCGTTCCTTTCGGCTCAAGGCATCAGCTACAACGTTTGCCTTGCCCGGATGGTACTTAATCACACAATCATAATCATTCAGGAGTTCAACCCAACGGCGTTGTCGCATGTTGAGCTCCTTCTGATCAAAAATGTGCTGCAGACTCTTGTGATCTGTAAATATGGTACACTTAGTGCCATATAAGTAATGTCTCCAAATCTTCAATGCGAAGATTACTGCTCCCAGTTCAAGATCATGAGTAGTGTAATTCTTCTCATGAATCTTTAACTGTCTTGATGCATAGGCTATGACCTTGTCCCGTTGCATTAAAACACAACCGAGTCCCTGATGGGATGCATCACAATACACAACAAAGTCTTCACATCCTTCTGGGAGAGATAAGATTGGAGCATCACACAGTTTCTGTTTCAATGTCTGAAAAGCATCTTCTTGTTTCTGCTCCCAGACAAACGGTTCACTTTTCTGAGTTAACTTAGTGAGAGGCAAAGCTATCTTAGAAAAGTTCGAGATGAACCTCCTGTAATAACCTGCCAATCCCATAAAAGACCGTATCTCTGTTGGCGTTCTCGGAGTGTCCCAGTTCTTTATTGCTTCGATCTTGGCAGGATCTACGTGTATTCCTTCACTGTTGACTACATGACCAAGAAACTGAACTTCTTTTAACCAAAATTCACATTTAGAGAACTTGGCATAAAGCTTTTGTTCTGTCAACAGTTCCAAGATCTTTCTGAGATGTTGCTCATGTTCTGCTTTGCTTTTGGAGTAAATCAGTATGTCATCAATGAAGACAATGACAAACTGATCTAAGTATGGCTTGCACACTCGGTTCATGAGATCCATGAAAACCGCTGGTGCATTCGTCAATCCGAAAGGCATCACTAGGAATTCGTAATGCCCGTATATGGTTCGGAAAGCCGTCTTCGGTATGTCTTCATCTTGAACTCTAAGCTGATGATAACCAGACCGCAAGTCAATCTTAGAGAAGTACTGAGCTCCTTGTAACTGATCGAACAAGTCATCAATCCTCGGCAATGGGTACCGATTCTTGATAGTCAACTTGTTCAGCTCTCGATAGTCGATACACATTCTAAACGATCCGTCTTTCTTCTTCACGAACAAGACCGGAGCTCCCCAAGGTGAGTAGCTCGGTCTAATGAATCCTTTATCCAATAATTCCTGCAACTGGTTTGATAATTCCTGCAATTCCGAAGGTGCTAGCCGGTAAGGAGATTTAGCAACAGGAGTTGCTCCAGGAACTAAGTCAATTCGGAACTCTACCGGTCGCACGGGAGGCAAACCTGGTAGGTCTTCAGGAAATACTTCTGGATATTCCTTCACTACTGGTACGTCTTGTATTTTCTTCTTGTCTTTCTCTTTTTCCACTACATGGGCCAAGAAAGCTACACACTTCTTCTGTAAGCACTTACGCGCCTTTATGCAGGAAATGATTTTGACACTTCGTTTTGCTTGATCCCCTCTGACTTCCAATACACGATCATCGGGCAATGGAACTCGAAGCAGCTTCTCAGAACAGATGACTTCCACTCGGTTAGAGGAAAGCCAATCCATTCCAACAATGATCTCGAAACTACCCAACTCCATCGGTATCAAATCGATAGAGAATGTATAACCGTTAAGTGTCAATGGTCAATTCCTGTGAACTGTACTAACTGTGATCTGTTTTCCGTTAGCTACTTCTATAATGTAAGGGGAGTCTAACTGTTCTTCTATAGAATCTAGTTGGCATGCAAAATCGGCAGAGATAAAACTCTGATCCGCACCAGTGTCAAATAGAACAGATGCATAAAAGTCATGTAAGAGAAACGTACCAGTGACCACATTCGGGTCCTGGCGTGCAGCTGGTGCTCCAATAACAAAAGCTCTTCCACGAGGAGCTTGAACTGCCTGTTGTGCCTTCTTCGGGCAGTTCTTTGCAAAGTGGCCTTGTTCGCCACAGTTGAAGCATCCACCATTGTTCTGGTTGGCTGGAGGAGGGAGTGCTAGAGCAGCATTGTTAACTGCTGGATCTGGTGTCAGTCTGCACTGCTGAACCCAGTGCCCTTTTCTTCCACAACCCGTGCATTGACGGCACTGGTTGTTTGCAGCATGATGATACTGGCATTTAGTACACAAAGGATGTGGACCAGTATATTGTCTCTTGGGCACATTTTGTTGTGCTGCTGCTACTTGATTCAGGGGAGTAGCCACAGTGTAATTCTTGATAAATTTCTGTTTCTTCTTCTGGTGTTGCTGCTGCTGTGGTTTCTTTGGAGACTCTTCCTTGCGTTTACTGGTGTCAGCCTCTTTCTTCAGTACTCCAGAGGCAACCATCAAATCAGTAAGTTTTCCAGACAGTCTCATTGCAGATTCAACAGTGGTAGGGTTGGCTGAAACAACCATGCCCTGGATGCAGGCGGGAAGTCCACCCACATATCTGTCTATTATCTTCTCCAAGGTTGGTACCATGTCAGGTACCAAAGCAACCAACTCATGATAACGAGTTGTATACCCCATGTGATCAGCCCCCTTCATCACATGGTTGGATAATTCAACCTCCAGTTTCTGCAGTTCATTCTTGGGGCAGAACTCTGTTCGCAGCAGTGTCTTGAAATCTTCCCATGGCATGGCCATGGCTTCTTCTCTTCCTCGGGCGTTGATCTGACCATTCCACCAGGTCAGAGCCCGCTTGTTGAACGTTCCAGCTGAATAACGGACTTTATGATGCTCTGGACAACTGCAGAGATCCAGAGTAGCTTCAATCTTTTCAATCCATTGGATTAATCCAACGGCTCCTTCAGATCCGCTAAAGCTAGGCGGCTTACATCCTACGAATGACTTGTAGGAGTAGTGTGAGGTACCACCAGTATTCCCACTGGCTTCTCCTGATGAATTGCCAGTGTTGTTGATCTCATTACAGAGAAGGTTGAACATCTCCGGTATCGCCTCTTTCATCTGATTGGTCATCTGGCTGCTCAGTAGAGTCACCAAAGCGATGGTGGTAGGATCCAGTATAGGAGTCGTGCCTGAACCTGATGCCTCTGTGATCAGTGGAGGAGGAGGTGGAGGCGGTGGAGGAGGTGGCGGTGGTGAGTCATTTGGCGATGGCGTTGAGGAGTGTGGAGCTTGGTCCTGTGATAATGGCAACAAGGGAGGTTGTCTTCGTGGCGGCATTCTGATCATAACCAAATGAATATTGGTTAGTGCAATGATCGAATGCAGAAGACACAATGCAATAAGCCTTAAATCCTAAGTTCTCTACATGCAGGGTCCCTAGGTTATAGTCTAGGCCAAACCGTTTAAATAAATGACCTATATTTCTCTATAACCATGGCTCTGATACCAATCTGTCACACCCCGAGCCGGCGGGATAGGATCGGTTGTCCCGTCGGGCGGAAAATTCCCGGGGCGCGATATCGTGAGCGATAATCGTGATGATCAGATTGTTTACATTGCACATGATACAGATGAGAAATGCTAAACATAATAGAATTACAAAGTTAAATTACATCAGTATTGTTTATAATTTAACAATGTAAATCTACCATTAACATCATGTATTTCTATCTTGTATTTACACAAGATATACAAAATAATTTGCATAATGATGTCTTCAAAAATAATGCAGGTCCAAAATGCTAAGCCTTCTATCTGAAGTCCTAGTCCAAAAGGAATAACTCCTTAGTTGACCTGTTCGTCACCTGAGAAGTCATGCAAAAATAAAGTCAACACATGGTTGGTGAGTTCATATAGTTTTATGATTTGAAAATGATTTGAAAACCTCTTTCGGTAAAGACCCTAACCTCATTAACTCCACATGTAATATCCACATCGGTATGCTTATATATAGGGAATCACGAAAGGGTCAAGCCCAGACGCTATCCCACCACATACTAATATGTATATGACACTGTTGTTAATGATAATTAAGCATTTTTTACCCAACACCTCTGATTTAGATCATGATATTGAAATCTGATATGCCTTTGATTTATTGGGTTCCTCATAGATATATGATTTCCCAAAAAGACAGTGATAATAGTAAAATGTCAAATATTTAATTTATTAATTAAATAAAACATTTAAATACAACTAAGACATGATGATTGGGTATGATTTTACTCAATCAGTTAGACTTAGTTGTTGGTGGTTGTCCAAGTTGTAACCTCTCACACGTGACCCATGTCAGGCATAACTCACAAGGAGTACACCTGAACTGAGCGGGATTTTAATGATTTGCCCGTTACAGCTTGACCCAATGGTCTTCTGCATCTGAGTGGGACTTTAATGTTTTGCCCGTTACAGCCTGACCCAATGGTCTTCTGCATCTGAGTGGGACTTTAAGGATATCCTGTGATTCTTGATCTCTTTGATTCTCATGATTTTGACTTTGATATTGATTCCATTTGATCGTTCATGTTATTGCCCGTATAGCCTGACTACAAGAGTCTTCTATACCTGAAAGGGACTTTATATGTGTGTTACACGTGGTCTTGATTCCATATACAACTGACATCCACCATAACTTGAACATTAATGATTTCATTAGGTCATAATGATTTCATTATTAACATGATTCACACACATTTATGATATCTGATCTATTGAGTCTCTTGATTTTGATCTTTTGACTTTCCCGTGATTCACAATGATAATTGATTTGATATTGATTCTTGGGCCTCAGATCACACACTGAGTTATGATTCCCTTGAATATGATTTATTGATTTTGTTCATTTGATTTCACTTTGAGTTTAGATTCTTGAATTTGGACTTGATGGACTAAGGATTGATTTAGGATTTAAATTTAAGGTATTACTCACAGGAGTACTTAAATTTATTTGATAACTTGATCTGTTCAATAATTTCCTAGACAGGAGTCTAGGAGTATCAACAAACATTTATATGTAAAACATATAACAAATAAAAGCATTTAAATAAACAGTTTAAATAAAACAGTTTACGCATGCTTCTCAGCCCCGCGTTTTAAAACGAAAATGTTAGAAAAGGGGCAATGAACTCACCTGTGTTGCTTTGTACTGAATTACCACAAAATGCGCGCTCGTTGTTGTAGCCTAAGTATCTTCGGTTCCTGAGTTGTTTTAAAAGAGTTCGCATACGATAAGTATATATAATAGACGTTGTAACCAAGGTTTGGTCTCGGTGTGCAACTATGTGTCCTAGATTACTAACGTGATTCCAAGACTTCATCCCTAAAACTTAGTCTAATTCATTACCCATAAGCAACTCCTTTATCCCACAATAGTAGTTAATAAACCCTAGGTGATTAGGGTTCATTTTAATTACATTACGAGTCTTTAATTAAATTGTTTTTAATATTTTTCATTCTAGGTTAATTATTTAGAACACATTATATAATTTAATTAACATTTTTACTTTAATTTCTTTTATAAATAAATAATTAATTTAAGAAAAAGATAATCAAACATGATGGGCTCATATTGAGCCTATTGGGCCACCCTTGGGCCCATTTATAAGATTTTTGATTTCCGAGTTGTTCTTGATACAACTTTTGAGTGACACGGCCTAAGTAAGTCAAGTGAATCACTTTGACTAGTCACATGTTCTCATAACCCGTCTAAGTGTTGGGAGTTACCCGTAAGAATAACCATAACCTTAGACTTAATGATTTTGTTTAGAAAGGGAGGGGTTTAAGAAAACTCTTGTTATTGAATAAACCCCACTAGTTTCTTTGTTAACTCTGATGACATTTAATACGTAAACTCCATGTTTAACTCAAAGTTATTTGCATGGAATCCTCAAGTTACCACCATGCACACACACACACACATGTGAAAATACCATGCACTTCCCCATGAAACCTCCCATGCATCCATACAACCACACCCATTCGATCCATGCATAATAGTTTACGTGGCCTACCCATGCATTCATCCTTAATTAGTTTGTGATTTATGATCTACATCCCCGACCCTTAACCAAGAGTCATGCTCGAACACTTAACCGAATAAGGCTTAGGCGAATGGTGTTAGTTCGAATAACTCCAACCGAATAGGACAATGGTCGAATGGGCAACATGGTCGAATAAGGTTGGTTGGTCGAATGAGTTAGGGGCGAAAGAGCTTGGGTCGAATGAAAGATGTTTATCGAATGGAGCTCGGCCGAATGTGTGCCGCATGGAACTTGGCCGAAAGAGTCTTGGTTTGGCCGAATAGAGAGTGGTCGAATGAGGTTCTCCCGGTCGAATGTGCTATGTCGAATGAGGGCCATTCGGTGAAGTGGATTAGCCATTCGGCGAAAGTGGATCTGGTCATTCGACCAACTGATGGGGTGCCATTCGGCCGCATGACCCCTCACGATTTCAACCAAGGATTTTCAAGGAGATCGACTCATAGCTCTACAGGGTTTGTTCCTACATGATCCTATGGTGTGGTAGTGTGCTTCTTAGGGCTCGAAAGAGGTTAAAACCGGTTATATATAGATGGTTCGAGATTAGGGTTTTCAAAGCCCCAAACCGAACGAAATCTTGAGGTTTACCTCGATTTGGCTGGATGAAACCACAGATCCTTTGTACTTTCGAGTTCTACTAGTGGTGGTGGTGATTTTGACACCAAAAACACAAGAAATGGTTGAGAATCGGTTGAGAAATCTTAGTGAGAAGATGAAATTTCTTGAGAAGGTTTTAGAGAGAGAAAGGGATGAACGTGGGAGGGGGTGGTGGCTGGTTTTGGTGGGTTGTTGTGGCATTAAATGCCACCATAAATGTGGGGAACAATACCGGGTTCGTTCGGCTCGTTCGGTTTCGCGTGGTTTCGCGTAGAAACGCCGTTTTCGCGTCGTTCCCGTAACGAAACGACTCGGATTTAAAATAGAATCAATAAATTTATTTTAGGTTGTGATTCCTAATAAATTAACTAAATATCTTTTAATTATTTAATTTACAAAATATTTATTTAACGTTTAAATCGAATCGAGCGATCATCGCGCGTATTTGTTCGAATCGTCACCCGATCAAACACGACGATAACTACACTTTTCAATCTTGTTTTCTAATTATTAAATACCATTCAGAACGTTAAACTTTCAGATTTATTCGTACAGATCGTCACCTATACGAATAATCTGTCGGTTTAGCATTCACATAACGATATTCGTGTTCTTTAGTCAAGTATAAGTACATATAACGTGAATGATCATCGATAAAAGTAATAAATGATTTGTGTCCAGTTATTCCTTCAGGAAAAGGTCCACAAATATCAGTATGTATAAGTTCTAGAAGACTAGAACTTCTGGTGGCACCTCGTTTATTTCCTTTTGTCATTTTACCTTTAAGACATTTAACACAAGTTTCAAAATCACTGAAATCCAGATTTGGTAATACTTCATCCTTCACAAGTCTTTGCATTCTATCTCGTGAAATATGGCCTAAGCGTTGATGCCATAACATGGATGAAGTTTCCAAATCTCGCTTTCTTTTCTTAGTAACGTCATTAACATTATATGACATTAAGGATTTTGAAATTTGGTTAGCTAGTTCTAGTTTGTACAAATCTCCATCCAGATGACCACGACAAATAAGTCGGAAGCGTAGTGATTGTGACTGTTGAACATTCATGATGAATTACATAACCATCAAGGTCTAATTTACGTACAGATACTAAATTCCGAGTAATTCTCGGTACATACAGAGTATCATATAAGTACAAACAATGACCAAGTTTAGTTACAAGTTTCATAGTTCCAACATCTTCTACTACATGTTCAACACCGTCACCAACTTTAACTGTCCTTTGGCCCTTTCTTAGCTTCTGGATTGTATGGAATTCCTGCATAGTATTAGAAATATGCACCATAGAACCAGAATCAACCCACCAAGTGTTAGAATGAACGTTAATATTAAGAGACTCAAAAATCATAAACAGATGATCACCTTTCTTAGTTAGCCAGTCCTTGAATTTCGGGCAGTCTCGTTGCCAGTGCCCTTTCTTACGGCAGAATTTGCAATGAGGCTTCACCTTGGACATGCTTGAATTAGGATTAGTACTTAATTTTGACTTTTGGACTTTAGAACTTTCTCCTTTCACGAAATTACCCTTTCTTTTATGTGGAGTGGATGTGGTTAGATGAACGGATTCTGGTTTCTCCAATTTCAGACGTTCTTCTTCCTATACACACATAGCAATAAACTCACTCATAGACCATTTGTCTTTCTGAGTGTTATAGTTGATTTTAAAAGCATCAAATCGTGTAGGAAGTGAAGTCAAAATGAAATGGACTAAGAAACCATCAGATATTTCCATGTTCATGCCCTTCAGCTTATGGGCCATGTCGCTCATCATCATAATGTGCTCACGCACTCCACTTTCTCCAACGTATTTCGTCGTAAGCATCTTAAGAATTAGTGTGCTTGCATGTGCTTTTGAAGATCCTTTGAATTGTTCTTCAACTGAATCCAGGTAAGTCTTTGCATTGTCAGAATCAGGAATAACTCCTCTGATTGCAACTGAGATGGAGTTCTTGATTATCATTAATGACATTCTATTCGACCTCTCCCACTTATCATACTCTAACTTCTGCTCAGTAGTACTTGAAGAAGTTAGAGCAGTAGGAGCTTCATGTCGAAGAGCATAATCAAGATCCATCATGCCAAGAGTTAACTTAATGGAATCTTTCCATTAAGCAAAGTTTGCTCCAGTTAGTAGATCAATGCCATAATTAGAACTTATGGGAGATGCTAAACAATCATAAGTAAAGAAAAGAAATGAATTAGATTTCTGGATAATCGAACAAGATAAGAAGAATAAGAACATTGAAGATTGAATCTATTATAACACCCATATAATAGACTAATGTTTATGATTCTACTTTGAACATTAGCTTCACTTTGGTTACAACCAACATTCAAGTATTAGGAATCCTAATTAGAACATACGGCACGCATAATTGTAACATACCACCTTTGGGCAGAAATGAAAAAATTATGCATTCTAAACCAATAAAATTCATCATAATGTATCATTAAATAATTAGCCTTTGGGTTCATTATCTAATAAATACATATGATTAATTAAGTGGATTTAATCATATGTTTCAATGAGTAAATGAAATATTAAACCTTTGGGTCTAATAAAACATAAACTCATGAAATGAATCCAATAATTTTAGTAAATGAATAAATCACATGCAATTTTAAATTATATGTTTAACTTTTATGTTGTATAAAATTGTTCAAATAATTTAAAGTTTGAACTTTTATTAAAAGTTTAAAATAAGGATACAGTTCAATTGAATATAAAATTCAATTTAAGATTAAGAAAATTCTTTGATTTAATGAATCCAATAGGATTAAAATAATAATCATTTAAAGAAAATAATAGTTACGAAAATAATTAAATAGAAAGCTTAGATGGGTCCTTTTATTTCGAATTTAGAGGATAAGGCCTTAAATCCCATTATGACCATCAAAACCAACGTGTGGCCAAACATTTCTTTCAGTGTTTTCATGAAAAAGAAAAACCCTAAATCCCTTCAAGTTTATCTGGTGTTCCTTTTTCAATCGTCAACCTCGCATCTCATTTGAAATATGTTAAACCGTAAAACAGAAGACCCAAAAGCTCATGGGTCACAGAAGGTTTGATGAGCCGCAAGGATATCCAAGCCACACAAGTTCAAGTTCGTAAGATCAATGAGCGGAAAAGTTTCTTAGTCGACAAACAAGAAGAATAAACCGGCGAGCAGCAGTGGTTATGGGTCCATCACGCTTCCGACGCATGTGCTGAGCGTGCACACAGCGGCGTCTGATTGTGTTCCGGCACCGCTTTGGGGTGGCGGTTTCAAAAAAAAAACTTTTTCGGCCGATATACAATTTTCAATCGTAATCCCAAAATGGCAAAACAGGTTTGTTTGTCACTGATTGGTTAATTTGTTTCAATCGGCTGATTTAAAATCACTCAAAATCATTTTTAACATTATTTAGCAAATCATTTTTTTTTTGATATTATACGCGAATCCAGCGGTTACTATGTTTCTGGAATTTATTTTCGTCGGTTATAAAGCAAATCGTTTTGATATTATTAAGGCAAACAAACGATTATATTATGTCATTAGAATTTCATTTTCAGATTCAATTATTTAACATTTCTCTGATGCCTCATGATGTAAGAATCTGATTTGAAATACTAATGGATTCATAGGAAACTTACTTGTTGGAATTGCTATCTTGGACGAAGAGGATGATGCCATGAAGATATTGATTCCCGTTATGATGTTGAAAGAATTGATGGATCTAATCACAGTAAGAACCAATTGAATAATGGTGTTTCTTGGTTATCTTCTCTGTTCAAGTAAAGAGGATTCTGTGTATGGATATTTCAACATCTAAGGGGAAATCCCTTTATATGTATTTCCATCAAATACCAATTAGATAAACTTTAGGGACTAAAACTGTCAATATGTGAAAGATAATAAATGGTGAGGCCATATTATGTTTATATATGTTTACGGGTTCCAACAATTCTTTATCCTTACCACCATTAACACCTCTTGTACATGACACTGCACCGCCACTTGCTGAAGAAGATCCAATTGTTTCAAATGTTCCTGATATCCCTCACCAGGTAGGCACATTAGATTCTAATTAGGCAGGCCCATCACATACCACTGCGACTGCTCAACCCGATAATCAACTAAGGAGGTCATCAAGGTCTAGACGACCCACTAATTTTGATGATTATGTAACTTACCTTAATGAAGTTGATATAGACATATGAAAGCATAATGATCTAACTTCCTATAATGAAGCCATTACAAGTGACCAATATTCTGAGTGGCACAATAATATGATTGATGAACTTGAATCAATGGATAAGAACAACGTTTGGGAATTGGTTGAATTACCAAATGGGGTTAAACCCGTAGGATGCAAATGGGTTTATAAAACCAAATTAGACCCAAATGGAAACGTTGAGCGTTTTAAAGCGCGATTGGTTGCAAAAGGTTATACTCAAAAGGAAGGAATTGATTATCAGGAAACCTTTTCACCTGTTTCCCAAAAAGATTCCTTAAGGATCGTAATGGCCTTAGTAGCTCACTTTGATTTAGAGCTACATTAGATGGATGTCAAAACTGCTTTCCTTAATGGTGAACTATATGAAGATGTTTACATGACTCAACCTGAAGGCTTTAAGCCGAAAGGTAAAGAACATCTAGTTTGCAAACTAAAGAAGTCTATATATGGGTTAAAACAGGCATCTCGTCAATGGTACTTAAAATTTGATGAAGTTATGAAAAATCATGGTATTGTTAAAAACCAAGTTGATCAATGCACCTACCTCAAAATGAGTGGGAGCAATTTTGCTATACTTGTCCTATATGTAGATGATATTCTACTGGCAAGTAATAGTCTAGATATGTTGCATGAGTCAAAACGATTATTATCGTCTAATTTTGATATGAAAGATCTCGGTGAAGCCTCTTATGTTATAGGTATTGAAATACATCGAGATAGAG
Organism: Mikania micrantha; assembly: GCA_009363875.1. Lineage (NCBI taxonomy): Eukaryota > Viridiplantae > Streptophyta > Magnoliopsida > Asterales > Asteraceae > Mikania > Mikania micrantha. The sequence continues at coordinate 34,898,821 of CM018687.1, read as the reverse complement.
CAAGTGGAACACTAGGTCTGTCTCAGAAAGCTTATATTAACCGTGTTCTAACTCGCTATAACATGCAACATTGCTCACCATCAGTTGCTCCAGTAGTCAAAGGAGATGTTTTTGGTACATTTCAGTGTCCAAAGATCGAGGTAGAAAAGGAACATATGAGATTGATTCCTTATGCGTCTGTTGTTGGGAGTATAATGTATGCTAATGTATGTACCCGTCCTGACATAGCGTATATTGCTGGAATGCTAGGCCGTTACCAATCTAATCCTGACCTAGATCATTGAAAAGCAGCAAAGAAAGTATTACGCCATCTTCAAGGAACAAAGGGTTATAAATTAACATACAGAATAAGTGACAATCTTGAAGTGATAGGTTATTCAGACTCTGACTTTGCAAAATGCAAAGATGATAAAAAGTCAACATCTGGATACATCTTTATGTTAGCAGGAGGACCTATTTCATGGAAAAGTCATAAACAACAGTTAACAACATCTACTATGATGGCAGAATATGTTGCTGTTTATAACGCAACTTGTCATGGAATGTTGTTGAGAATTCTAATTGGTGGACTCAAAGTTATAAATTCCATCTCACGACCATTGAAGATTTATTATGATAATTCAGCAGCTGTGAGTTTTTCGAACAGTAACAGTTCAACTGGCGCTGGATTATATCTTGATACAAAGTACTTGTTCGTTCGTGAACGAGTAGAAGAAAGTAATCTTTGTATCGAATACATTAACACGAAGGATATGCTTGCGGATCCGCTGACTAAAGGTCTACTACCCAAAGTGTTTCAAGATCTTATATCAAGAATGGGTTTTGTGTAGAATTTATGTACAAGACAGCATATAGTGTGTATTATAAATTTCACTAAATAACTTATTTGTCTATGATTAACATTGCATGCACTTATTATTCATGGACGTATCTGTATACATCTTAGATCATGTATAATTAATAAATTTTGTCATATGTGCTTATGTAATTTATGTTAAGACTTGAGTATGATTGTTGGGGGTCTTGAATTGATTATAATTCAATGACTATAACTTTCTGCTTATAGTTTTAATACAAATTTTAACAAGTATTCAATTTGGCCAAAAATTAACGAATGCTTATCTTAAATGGTTATCGGCCAAGTGGGAGAATGTTGGAACCCGTAAACATATATAAACATAATATGGCCTCACCATTTATTATCCTTCACATATTGACAGTTTTAGTCCCTAAAGTTTATCTAATTGGTATTTGATGGAAATACATTTATTAATATATAAAGGGATTTCCCCTTAGATGTTGAAATATCCATACACAGAATCCTCTTTACGTGAACAGAGAAGATAACCAAGAAACACCATTATTCAATTGGTTCTTACTGTGATTAGATCCATCAATTCTTTCAACATCATAACGGGAATCAATATCTTCATGGCATCATCCTCTTCATCCAAGATAACAATTCCAACAAGTAAGTTTCCTATGAATCCATTAGTATTTCAAATCAGATTCTTACAACAATTTAGCCTTCGATTCCATAGGAAGAAAGTAGGGAGAGTTTTTCAGTTGAATGTAATATGAAATTGAGGGGGTATATAATATGTAGTGATAATAACACTAATAACCGCAGAAATGAGGGGATCAAAAGCTTGGAGGAATAGTGGAGGGGCATTGGTTTTGGCCAACAATAATCATCGTAAAAAGTTGAAGTATAATCAGCACCGCTGGCATCGTTGTTGGTTATGGCCGCCTGTAATGGTTTGTGGTGTGATCTTGTTTGCTTTAGGTCTAATCTCTCTGTTTACAGACCATGTGGCTTCGAATCTCGAGTGGTACTCTCAAAAACTCGTTAAACATCGGTTCTGGTACAACAAAAGGGTAAATGCCTTTTGCATTTTCTTTCTATCCCGCTAACAAAGACAACTAGATTCTTTGATTTTTTTTGGTTGCATGTGTGCTTTCTTGTTGATCAATCTATACATGCTTAGGCCACTCGGAGTGGAAGGGTGGGAAGAGCCGGGGAGGCTTTCACCAATTTGGGGAAGGATGGGAATACCACCCCCGGATTCGGGGTGGGGTAAATCGGGAACTACTCACCGAATCAAGCTGAACGTGGGGAGGGGAATTCGATCCATGGGTTTAAACAAAAAAAAAACCATTTTTTTTCCTATTTAAACAACTATAAACAACCACAAATCTCACACTTTTTTCTCATTTTCTACAATCTATACACTAAATTTATAAAATTTTCAAGTAAAATGGAAGGAGGTTCATCCCATAGTGGGTCGTCAAGCAAGAAATTTAAAAAACCACGACCAAAAAATGTTCAAACGGCTCAAATGAACCCGTTCAACACACCCAGGTATTGTCCACAAATGCTATCTCCGAATCAACCAAACTTCTACTATGGGTATCGTCCACAAATGCCTTTCTAGGTTTTTTAATTTAATTTTTTAGGTTGTATTATCCTATTTTTTGGTTGTATTCTTTTTTTTTATTTTAAATTTAATGAATCTTTTTTTTATTTTATTATTATTATTATTTATTGTTAAAATAATTAATTAAAAATAAGATTTGAAAATGGGGAAAAGTGGGAAAAAATGGGACGACATCGTGCAAAATGGGGAAAAGTGGGGAAAGCTGATGTGACAATGGGGAAAAAGGGGAAAGGGAGGGACGACTCCTTGTGGCCTTATGTAATTGAAGAATCTAATACTTGTTATATTGTTTTTTGCTAAACTTTCATTAGATTTTTTAGGGTTTTTGCCTTTTTGGTAAGTTGGTGTGAAATTGGAGCATTGTGTTGGTATGCGTTGTGTACCTTTCTATCGACACCGATTTATTGCTTTGACTTTGTAAGCAAGCTATAATGTAGGGTCAAAGGCTAAACCTTTTAATATTAAAACTTTATTGCCTTGAGTTGATTTGAATAGTTGTTCTTTCTCATATAAACCTTAAATTTGTTAGATATTTTGTTTCTTTGTATGTAGCTGATATTTTCTTGGATTTCTAATTATGCAAGAGCTTTCACCTTTTATTTTGTGTCGTGTTAATATTGATTTGCCATAGCTTTTAGGCTTGATGGGGTAGTTCCTCATTTACCGTCTATACTTTTGATAAAAACTAAAAATCCATATAATTTAGTAGTTAATGGTCCTTTAATTAGTCAGACAATTGTTCCTTCTCTTTCTTTACATACGTTCAATTGTTGTCTTCTAATGCTCTGTTTAGAAAATCATGTTAATTTTAAATAGTAAGTTGGCCTTATTTAAATTATCTTTCTGCAAGTTACATTTGAGATTCACACTTTTTAAGTTTATAATTCATGACTTCATAATAATCCTAACTAATTATATTTCAGGGTGGATCTGGTCATGAGTCAATTGACATTTGGAAATCCGAGTCCTCAAAGTTCTATTATGGATGCAGTGAACGAGGCCCTAATTATGCACGTAAGTTCCCATATCTAATATGATTGCTAGTCTTGGACATTTTTAAGAACTGAGGCAGACTGCTTTAACATTGTCTGACATATCTCGTAGTTTTTTATGCTATGATACTGCCATATTATTCCGATACTTTTTTTATTGGATTTTGCATGCTCTCAAAGGTCAATTGAGTTTTCCTTACTAGATTTTGGGCTTAATATACCAACTAAATTATGATCCCAAATTCCCAACATGAAATTTTCTTTATGATGGCTACAAGTTCACTCCTTTCCTTTTTTCTTTTCTTTTGAAATTTGGTAAGTAGCCGGTGATAGGCTAAGGTGGTGTTTGTTTTTTCAGAGGTAAAACATCCGCAGTCTGCGGACCACGTCGGCAGACTTCTTTTGCAGAAGAGGTGGACCAAACCTCTGCAAGAAGAGATTTTGGGGGTGTTTGTTTTTTACCTCTTCCCCCTATCCTAAGCAGACAAAAAAAAGCCTCCTCAAAAAAAACCCTAACCTTGAATCTCCCCCAGCGGCCACCGATGAAACCCGACACCTGCACCATTGTCATCATCACCGACCGGAGGGTCCACCTGCAATCTTCGATGAAACCCTAACCTTGAATCTTCCCCACCGACCAAACTCCTCGATCGAACCCTCGTTCTAAAACCCTAACGAGCGGCAGTTGAGGACTTACCAGGAAGAAGCAGTCGCGATCGGTGGTTGCTTGAGGCGGAATCACGAGCGGCGGTGGAGGAAACGGAGGAAGACGGTGGTTGAGGGCATAGCGGCGGAGGAGGAAATCTATCGAAGGAGGAGTTCTGTCGAAGGCATGGAGTAGGTCGGCGACGACGACGGCGAGTATGGCGGTGGAGGAGTTCGGTCGAAGGGCTGAAAACGGAGGAGTAGGTTGGAAGAGGTTGGAAGAGCTCAAAAAGAGCTTGGTCATGTCTGCGCCAAGAAGAGGTCGCGCAGACCTTTTTTAATGAAATGTCTGCGAGAAAACAAACGGTCTGCAGAGGACCAACCTCTGCCCGCGTCTGCGCGGCGCAGGCATAAGAGGTCACGTAGACCTTTTTGGAAAAAACAAACACCACCTAAGAGTATTGATATGTTTTTTTGTTTGTGATTTGAAGCATCAACGTTGAACCAATCTATTTTGCGTTCAACACTGTAAAAGTTTTATTTTTTTAGTCGTTTCTCTTGCAAGAATCTAAGTTTTACATGTAATCAACTGTCCCTCTTGCAACAAATAAGTTTTTTATGTAGTCATTTGTTGCCTTGGATTACTACTTTGATTCAGTTATTTGAGGATTCTTAATATTAAATCTGAGTTAAGTATATATTGCTTAGAGGTCAACATTCTAAATATATTCTTACACAGCTCCTGTTCACGAGTCACTATCAAATGGTTACCTGCTCATTGCTGCTAGTGGGGGGCTGAATCAACAAAGAACTGGAGTAAGCATTTATTATTTTCCATTTACAATTTCTAGGGGTGTTGTGAGTGCATTTGAAGTGATTTTGCGACATTGAATAATCACTTAATCAGTACTAGAATCAGATTACAAAGGACTGCAAAAGATAATGTTTGAAGTTCTTTTCTACTTAAAGTTGTGATCATCTGATAATCTGTTGTTTGAGTGTTTGCCAAATTCTGATTAAGAAAATGACCAAACAGGCAATCTTGTGGAGAAAGTTCTGATGATTATGTATGCAAGTAAATTAATGTGATTAATAGTCTCTCGATTAGGTCAAAATTTAAAGAATGGGTAAACAGCTAATTTTATATTAATGTTTGATATTTAGTTTTGTTGCTGCTTGTGTGAAACTGAGTATCACAAACTCAAAAAAATTAATGTTCAGACGCATGCTCTATTTATCCAAACATTAATAAATGTTATTTTCAACTTCAAGGCATAATAATTAAATATGCAAATAAATTAGGTCTTTTTCCATCTTTCCTCTGCAGATAACTGATGCTGTTGTTGTTGCACGCATATTAAATGCTACTTTGGTTGTTCCTGAGTTGGATCATTATTCGTTTTGGAAAGACGATAGGTGACTTGAGATTCTATAAATTAAAACATCTTGTGAGCAGCATGGTGTTCACATGCTTATCTCATTTTTTTTATTCACTTTGCAGTGAGTTTGCAAACATTTTTGATGTTGACTGGTTTATCTCTATCCTTGCAAAGGACATTCCTGTTGTCAAAAGGGTTCCAGACAAATATATGCGTGCACTTGAGAAACCCCCGTATACCATGCGGGTCCCACGAAAGTCAGAACCTCAGTATTACCTTGATGAAGTTCTGCCCACACTCTTGAGGCGGCATGTGAGAAGGCTATGCCACATTTCTTAAATTTTGAACCTTTACCTTCTATTACTTAGAGGCCAGGCAGTTGGTAATTGGTTAAAACTGATCATATTTAGTGCAGGTCACGGCGAGTCTGAATTGACCTGCTAACACTTCTTTATACCATTTCTAGTAATAATCAATATTTAATCACAAGTACAAAAATATTGATGTTACTATAGTTATTTGAAGCTTTGAATGAAACCAATTTGGGGGGGGGGGGGTGCATTAGACATGCTTGAGATAAAAGGCAACCGAAATCAACATCTTTTTGTGAATTCTTTAAGTTGCCACCTCTTACTTCTTCATTTACAACTATTGAAGCACCTTTACTTTAAAAAATGGGAATACCTGTTCTCGTCATGAACTACCAAGGAATGCATTCAAAGCAATCTGGTTCCTTATTATGATGAAAAGGACATGTTTTTGATTTGTGACGACGAAATCATGCAGGTGGTTCAGCTGACAAAGTTTGATTATAGGCTTGCTAATGACCTTAGTGAAGAACTACAAAGGTTACGCTGTCGGGTCAATTATCATGCTTTTCGCTTTACAAAGCCGCTACATAAACTTGGTCATAAGCTTGTGATGAAAATGAGGAACATGGCAAATCGCTACATTGCTGTTCACTTAAGGTTTGTCCTTTCGTTGCTGACATGGTTCTTTTATGTTTTCTGTTTTTAACTCTCCTGAGCCTAAAAATCTAGGTTATCAAAGGCGCTGAGGAGGAGGGTGCCTAGGCACCCAAACCCTAAAAGCTAAACCCTATTGTAAACAGGTACATGGAGACACATGTCTTAATCGTCGTGAGATGATTACCCACATCAGACTATGATTTATGATTTCTGTATTGAATTTGAAATTATTTTTGCCTGATTTTTGTTCCTTCTTGGTTTTCTCTTTTTTCTTCTTTGCAGGGCTGGATGCCCTATAAAAGTTGAGTTTGAACTTTTTTCCATTTTGTTTTAGGTTTTCTTTCTTTTCAGTTTTTTTTAGCTTTATACACAAATCCAGTGTTTAATGAATAAATAAATGTAGTACAACTAAAGGTTAGTTAACTTTTTTCTAATCGAATGATTTTAAAAGGTTTTTAAATTTTGATATTAGTTGAATAATTTTAATTGTTATTTATGTTTGGTTTTTAATTATATTTGAGGAGTAGTGCTAATTCTCTATAAGTATATATGTTAATTTTATTTTATTGTATTTTTGTTAGTGCGTTTCATGCCTTTTTGGTCTCGGGCATGTGAATTCTTGCGCCCTGCCCTTAAGGCGACAAGAGAACCTTTTCTGCCAGTAGGGCACATTGCTCCTTTGACTACATAGCTAAAAATACAAATATAATTGCATTATATTTAAATAAATAGAATTGACTAACGATGATTGGTAATCATATATTTAATGATCCAGTATAAAGACTAGTACACACAAAAACACCATGCGTGGATCAGCATGCAGATGTGGAATTTTAATGTGACTATTTGATATTTAGGAGTTAGATTTTGGGGAGCTTTTTATAACTTATTATTTATTACTCGACATATATGAACATTGAAATCAACAATATTATAGTTGTCAGTTGTCACCTCCAAAACATCCGCCTACGAAATCAACTTAGTCGTGTATTTAATCATCTCTTTTGCTTCACCTTTAAAATTGATTCCATGTAATTTTGGCCTTACCCATTCAGTTATGTATTTAGTTGGTTTATTGTTCTCTATAATAGGTTTGAACCTGACATGCTTGCATTTTCTGGTTGTTACTATGGTGGTGGGGATAAAGAGAGATACGAGCTTGGTGAAATCAGGAAAAGATGGACAAATTTGCCTGTGAGATAAAATTTCATTACCATTTAAGCATAGAACCACAAACCACATAAATAGGCGTGCCTGTTGCTGTAAATATGATCCATAAGGCTAATAATATAATTTGCATAACCGTTTGTCTTTCTCTCTCCTATTATATTTGATCAACACCACACACAAGTGCTTATGTGGTTCTGTACTTAGAATTGGTTATGTATTGAACCCCTATATATGCATTTATATGTATATGATTTTTTATTTAGTTTGTTAAATTTAGGATTTACTTCCTGATGGAGAGCAGCGGAAACGAGGGAAGTGTCCCCTTACACCTCATGAAGTGGGACTGATGTTGCGTGCACTTGGTTTTAATAATGACACATACATTTATGTTGCATCTGGTGAAATTTATGGTGGGGAAGAAACTTTGCAGCCTCTTAGGGAACTTTTTCCAAATTTCTACACAAAAGAAATGCTGGTTACTGAAGAGCTCCTGCCTTTTCTTCCCTTCTCCTCTCGGCTTGCTGCCATAGATTACATTGTTTGTGATGAGAGTGATGTCTTTGTGACAAACAATAATGGGAACATGGCAAAAATTCTTGCTGGTCGAAGGTATGCATGCTGAAATCTTCTTGCTAAGCCTTTTCTAGACATTAATTATTTAAAGTTATAATACACCTATTATGTCATTTGTCCATATATAAATGCAGGGATTAATTGTACATAGTTTAAAAGAAATGTTGACTTAGGTTTGAAAATGTTACATTAATAATCATAATCTTTTAATAAAATGATATAGGTCTTATGCATTAAAAAGGACTTTGGCTTTAGTTGTTCAACTAATAGACAACTCTCCTTGCTATTTTTTTCTTTGGACCATTTGAGATAATACACAACCCAATATGACCAATTCATAAGTAAATAGGTCAAAATTGCAGCCTCTAATTGCCTATTATTATCGTCTATCGTTACAACTTAATTGATGGGATTGGTTTTGATCTACTAGTTCTTTATTTTGTTTTTTTTGTCTACAACTATGTGGCGTATATGAATTGGGAGTCTACAGAAACAACCTCTTTATTCCATTGGGATAAGGGTAAGGTTTGTTTTCGTCTCATCGCCCCAGACCCTACTGATCGGTGGGACTTTATTGGGCATATATGAATGCCAATTGCCTCTTATTATCGTTACAACTTAAAGCGTGGCTGCAAGCAACCAGGTCTGTGCCCTCCAAGGAAATCCAGCCTTAGTAGGGTTTAACTTGAGACCTCTAGGTTGTCTATTTATCTCTTAAATTACTACACCACTTCCTTGGAGGTTGGGTCTACGTGTTCTTCGTGTGGTGTAGTTGTGTCTTTGTTTAAAATTTTAAAGTTTCTTAGATGTTTGATAATAGTCAAATATTGGGTGGGAGGGAGTATTAAGAATAACCTTATTCACGTCACTTGATGAAATAGAGAAATATGGCAAACATAGTTGTATTGATCATTCATCACTATTAACAAACAGGCAATTGTGATTAAGCTTTGTGAATATGGAAATGGTTTATTAGTTTAGGATTGTACCAAAAGGGAGAATGAAGGTGACAAGTAAATGCTAAATTTATGCTTGTAATGTGACTTTGGTTTCTATTTTTCTTTCTTGTGATTTTGTGAAGTTGCAACATTTCATCATTTGAAAAGTGATGTAAATTTTCCTATTATCATCGTTTACAAACAAAATGATGGTGTTCACTAGACCAACACCATTCTTTTAATTTGTATCTTGCTTGAGTTGTATTATTTCGTATTTGAAAAATAATGTTACCATTTTCTAATCAAGGTTGAAATTAAGACCAATGATTTGGGTTGTGGCTTATCTCATATAGCTCAAAGGGATATCATCATCGTACTTAATATATCTCACCATTAGCAAAGCTAAGGTAGGGTCTTAGGAATGTAAGATGTAGACAGTCTTACCTCTACCTTGTAGGAATAGAGTTTGCTTTCAATGAGACACTCGGATGGCTGATTAACTGACCAAACCCACACTTTTAACGTTATTTTTACAAAAATTAAGTAAAATAACATTAAAATTAATGCAATTTTACTTTTGCCCTTCGAGGGCCGACACATATACACATTATATGCGCGAACCACAAACGGGGCCTACAACTCAAATGAGTAATTCAAATAAATTTGCTAAAAGAGGACCCAAAGCTTATTTTAATGCGCATCAATTTCAAAATCGTTTTGATTTAAGTATCGGATTATTATTTTCCAAGTATAATTATCTAGGCATAGTCAGTTACTACTTTCCTGTTTTACATTTGGTTGTAAAATGGTTATTACTATATAGATAGTGTTTAAACATAAATAATAAAAGAATTTACCTCATTATTTGAGCAAAACCCATTTATATCATAATTGTTCTGAAGTGAATCAAAATGCATTAAGTGGGTCAACCTGACCTGACTCGGCCCGTTTTGACCCATTCAAAATATGATTCTTTTCACTAACTGATGGATCTGTTACATCAGTCTGATCTGTTCATTTTTTTAGTTCTAGTTTTAATTACTTATCATATTAGTTGCAATTTTTTATTTGAGAAATATTTAGCCAATTAAGTCTACTAAATCTTGCTTGTTTGTTTGAATGTGGGGTTTAAAGGAGGTACATGGGTCATAAAAGAACCATTCGACCAAATGCTCGAAAGCTCAGTGCTTTATTCTTGCAACGAGAGAAGATGCCATGGACCACTTTCTCTAGCAAAGTCAAATCAGCCCAAAGGGGATTTATGGGTGAACCCGATGAAATGAAACCTGGGCGTGCTGATTTCCATGAATACCCTTCTTCATGCATTTGCAAGAAACCATTCATTTTTTCTCATGTCGATAACCAAAGAACGATAAATAATGCTTCTTTAAATGAACATAATGAAGATGTCAATAGTAGAGATAATGATGCATCATCCTCACTTGAACAAAATGAAGATGACGAGTTTTTAGCTGACTAGGCCTGACGAAGTAACCTGATACACGGTACGCATATTAAGTTTCCATCTTTCTATGAAACTAGAGGTGCTAAACAAGTCGTATTTGCTGGTTGTTGGCGCCAACTAACAAGAACCTGAACCTGAACATGACATTGAAAAGTGTGTTAGATACATGAACTTGGAAAATACTTGTGGGCTGATAAGAATACGACCAATTTACCATTTTTTTGCATAAATATTCATTAAATTTTAAATTTACCACCGGAAATACAAATATGTATAAAACAGTTACATTTGTTAAAAAATCATATTACTTAAAAGGCTAATGAGTTATGTTTATGAGATAAAACACATATTTTAAAAAATAAATAAAAAACGGGTCAACTTGCAAAGCTGTTAGACAGACTGTAACATGAGCCCTTTAGGTAAACGTGTTTGCGGGTAAGACGTGAAACTTACCTGGTCCTGAATCTGTTTGTACTGCATTGCCAATTGTATATTTTGTATATAATAGTTTATGGCTCATGGGCCTACTGCATATAGATGTCATTAGGGTTTCTATTTGTATATATTGAGGGAATACACTGCTGTCTGCGGCTAGGCCATCCTTGTTCACTGGTCTTGAGGCAAATAAGACCGGATTTTCCACTTCTGTTTAATTTTCATTGTGAGTTGTGTCAGCTTGGAAAACATATGTGGCATCCCTATCCAGTATCCTCCTAGAGTGTCTCTATCCCCTAGAGATTCTAATAGAGTCAATACTTCATTTGAACTTTTGCATTTTGGTGTATGGGGTTCTTGTCCTACCAAATCAACTTTGGGTTTTGGATATTTTGTTACATTATTGATGATTATTTTTTGTGCTACTTGGGTTTATTTATTGAAATCTCGTAATCATTCCTATGTTCAAAACCGGTTCAATACATCAATTATAATCTTACATATTGATAATGCAAAAGAATATTTTCCTACCAACTTTTCTTTATATTTGAAATCACATGATATTGTTCACGAATAACGAATCCTGCGTATATACAACCGAACAAAATGGCATTTTTGAACGCAAGAATCATGCTCTTTTAGTTGTTATGCAACAATCATGTTGAATTCTCATGTTGAATTCTCATGTTCCTCATCGATACTGTGGTAAGTGGTTCTTACTAGGGATGTGCATGTTTTCTGCCCTAAATAGCCCATAGCCTGGCCTGCCAATATTCCAAACGGGTTGCAACAGTCCCCATATTTGAGTAAAACTGAATATATTAAGCCTGACCCCGATCCAACTAAACCATAATTCTTCTGCATTTATAGGCATTGTGATTTTTTACCCTATATTCAAATAGAACGGCAGAACCAAAATTTCCATTCAATTGAATATCATGATTAAAATTCATGATCTATACAATTGAACTACATGATTCTTTACTCTTATATCATTTATTAACATGGTTTTTTTTCATGATCTATACGTGTCAAATTCTGCTAATTCTATATATCATGAATGATACCTTTTTTTTTCACGATCTAAACTTTTTTGGTGGAAGAGCTAGTTCATAACTTTTATTGAAGAAGTTGCATTCATTTCTAGGTCCTTCTTGCTTCTAAAATCTAAATACATGCTTTGGGCTCTGGAATTACCCAAGGATCGAAAGCCCAACTGCTTAAACGATCGAAACCCAAAATACTCTATTAGGTCAGATCTTTGGGCCTTATTTTTTAATCGGGCTTTGGGACGGGTCCGTCTTTCTCTGGCTCAAGCCGGTGCGACTCCTTTCTCACCCCTAGTTCTTAATGATGTTTAATGTTTATCTAATTAATCGTATGCCTATAACTGTTCTTTGTGGTAAATTCCTGCTTTCCCTCTTCTCTGAAGGAACTCCCTTTCGACACACCTAGAATTTTTGGTTGTGTAGCCTATGTTCATGATCATCATCCACATGTCTCTAAACTTGCCGTCCAAGCCATTCATTGTGTTTTCATTGGTTACTCATGTGTCTAGAAAGGAAAGGGTACATATGCTATAGCCCATAGTTATTGATAGCGAATAGCGGTAAATAGCGATAAGGTACCTATATGCTACGTAGCGAATAGCGGTAAATAGCGACCGCTATTTCGTGTTTAGCGATTAAATAATATAAAAACTGAGTAAATAGTTATAGTCATCCAAAATATCCAACAAAATAAACATTCATAGTTTTACACCACCAAAATAAGGCAAATATGTTATTTCTCACTACTAATCACTTAAATCCTCATATTCCGGCTCATCATCGTCGTCATCATCATCAAGATTCAATGTTGGCACAAAATCCTTATAAGATGCAATGATGCATCATCGTTTTCTTCAGCTTCAACATCAAAATCATCTTCATCTACTAGCATTGTCTTCTTTGGCCTTGAGATCGATGTGGAAGCATTGGCACCCTTTTTACCACTGTTGTTCGTTTGCCTTGTAGCACCTCTTGATCTTCGCGAATAAGTCGCTTCTCCCACCCCTGTAGCCTTCGCAACATGACCCCATGTCAATCTTCACCCTCAAACACTTGGGCATTCTCTTCATCTTCTTCATCATCCTCCCCTTCTTCCTTTAAAGCTTCTTTCAACCATTGATGAGGATCTTCTACATTTCCATCATTCAAGAGAATCGGGTCAATTGTATCACGCATACCATATCTTCTTCTTAGAGCTCGATTATACTTAATGTACACAAGGTCATTAAGTTTTTGTTGGTCGAGTCGGCTTCTCTTTTTAGAATGGAGCTACCTAAACAAATTATATTAAGTTAATAACTATTATTTATTTTAAATATTAATTAAATAGATATTTTCTTACATGCTCAAATACGCTCCAATTGCGTTCGCACCCTGACGAGTTACATGTTAAACTAAGCACCTTGACTGCAAATTTTTTTAGTGTTGGTGTTGATTCTCCATATTGCATCCACCACTCCGCTAAATTGGTACAACATAAACAAAAATTAAAGTCTTAAAGTTTTTTAAGCATTATATTCAAAATATAATAAGCATACCAGGTGCAAGTTTTGATCTCATTTTCTTGGCCATCGGATTTCCAAAAATTTTTTCAGCACGTTGATATAAAGGGAGTTCCATGTGAATCTTCTCCTTTGCTTCTTCACTCAATGCCAACTTATCAACGCATGACATAAACCCATCCACCAGCTCATCAACATCATCGACGCTTGGATTGCTATAGTATAAACTTGGATTTAAATAATATCCCGCTGCATGCAAAGGTCGATGTAATTGAAAATTCCACCGATCGTCAATTATTTTGTACATGTCCCGATATTTTTCCACTTTGTGCTTGAATGAGGCAGCAATCATCTCCTTTGCCTTATCCATAGCCTCATAAATATATCCCATAGGAGGCTTTCTCTCTCCATCAACTAATCGAAGCACCCCTAACAACGGACCACCAACTTTCACATCAATATTTACATTGTTCCAAAAGCTAGGCAACAATATAGTATTGGCTGTTTGCTTTCCTCCCGCCTCCTTTGAAAACTTGCTTTTGTTCCACTGTTCAGAAGTAAACATTTTCCTTAAGTTATTCTTATTTGCCTTGAAACAATTCAAGGTGATGAAAGCTGTGGCAAATCGGGTCTTCGTCGGCCTAACCATATCTTTTTGCCTGGTGAACTCTCTCATCATGTTTAGTAGCAATGTGCGGTTATATATGTATGTGTTCACCGCAATTGCCCTTTCTAGAGTCCTTTTTAAATGAGGCAACTTGAAGATATCTTCTAACATCAAGTCCATGCAATGGGCTGCACAAGGAGTCCAATATATACGGGGATATTTATCTTCCACAAGTTTTCCTATTAAAGGAAAATAAATCTTATTAGGTGGTTTAAGAATTTCAAATGTTAAAATAATATATCAGTATATGTTCTTATAAACATACCAGCATCAACATTGTTACTTGCACTATCAGTCACAATCTGAATGATATTATCCGGCCCATCCTTCTGGATGAATTTGTCAAACAACTTGAACATGTTCTCGGCTGACATTGATTTTAAAATTTAGTAAGCTTTTTACATTGGTAACACACTAACACTTTATAAAACCAAAATAATTAATTGGTTACCTGTGTGAGAATAGCTAGAGGCATCTACCGACTCCATGAACATACTTTCTCGAGGAGTGTTTACTAGGAAGTTGATTAATGCCCTTCCTTTCCGATCCCTCCATCCATCAGCCATCAAAGAGCACCCATACGTTGATTTCTCATCCTCATTTTCTTGCATATTTTTTTTTTGTATGTTCTAACTCAAGCTTTAACATTGGAACACGCACCTCATGATAGCTGGGGGGTTTTATACCACAACCGTGGTGAGCAGTTGCTTCAAATGCGGGCCCCAAACTATCGTACATCACTGAATTGAAAGGAAGACCCGTGTCATACATCCAACGACAAAACTTTTGTATTGCATCAAATCTGAGCTTCTTTTGGACTTGGTTGTATTCTACACTTCCAACCAAGTTCCCCCCTTTCTTCCCCGATGTAACTGATGGGTAAAATATGGAATCTAATGGGCCTTTTGTTTTTTTATTTGATGATGTTGAACCCATTGATGAAATAGGTCTCTTTCCCTTTGATTGAATAGAGATTTCCTCTTCATCATCGTCATCCAAACCCACCACGTCATCAAAATGAGGTATTTCATTCATAACCTCGTTTGTTTGTTTCTTTTTCTCAAATGACTCTTTGAATAAATTTTTAACCTCAAGAGGGACTTTGGGACATCTTGAGACATCCGCGGAATCCCATGCAAAAGGATGCTTGTGTCTTGTAATCCCACTCTTTGAAACAAAATTACAAAATTGCATCTCACACTGTTTTTGGTTCCCTCAACCAATGTTCCATACGTCCACCCAGGATCAGCTTTCTTTACCATTCTATTTTCTAAGCTTTCAACAAATATCAATTGCTAATTCAGTATTTCAGTTTATTAAAAGATTGGAAAAAAAGTAATTAAAAAAATACATGAAGTTATGAAGTATGAACTGTTCATATATTGAACTGATTATATATATGAAGTTCACAGTTCATACTTCTGCTTCATACCGACATACCCTTCAAAGTTCAACTTCAAACAGCAGCGACCAGCCTTCAATGGTTGAAATCAGAATCCAATTCCAGTCGACCAGCCTTCAATGGTTGATATCAAAATCAAATTCCAGTCGATTAACCTTCAATCATTGAAATCAAAATCAAATTATAGTCGATTAACCTTCAATCATTGAAATCAGAGTAGAACTCCACTATTCGTCGGCGTCCAGGCAGTCGTCCAGTTAGAATTCCAGTCGGCGGCGGCGTCCTCCGGTCGGTAGAATTCAAGTCGGCAGTCGTCAAATTCTAGTCGATTAGAACCGCCTCCTCCTATAGTTGACTGATTAGGGTGTTATTTCGGCGGTATAGGTCGAATCAGGTTATTTAAAAGGGAAAAAAAATTAAACACCCGCTACTTCTCGCTTTCTTCCCCGCTAAACCCTAATAGCGGGTCATTGGCGATACGCGACATAGCGCGCTATAGCGGTCGCTATAGCGGCTATTGATAAGCTTGCTATAGCCCTTCTCTTCGTCGATATTTTAATTGTGTTGACGTCACCTTTCATTAGTCTTGTCATTACTTTCCTAGATTTTCCCACACCATTTTTGTTCTGTTTCTTAATCATGATATTCTTGAATTACTCACTATCCCTATCATGCTAGTGTTGGTCTCAGACACAACTCTGACTGCTACATTTGACCTATCAATCGAACCTTCGCTATTATTTTTCACATATGCTTGGTGACGTAAGGATAAGACATCATAAACACTTGATTCACAACCGACATATTCCCTGATACATCAAATACTTCTTTACCAGATGCTCCCACTGATATACATGATCCTACCCCTACTACACCAAATACAGATGTTTATGACCCTCTTAGTGCACCCTTTCCCGATATACCTAATGCCTTTTGCAAAGAACCTAGACACCACATCCGTTGCGCTATTCAAGACTATGCTGCTAGCTCTTGTCTTTCCCTTGAGTCTTGTGCATATACTGCTATCGTTGATTCCTACATGATTTCAAGGGATGTGAAAACAAATCTAGCTCACTCACGATGGCGAAAAATTATGGAAGACAAAAGGGGGGCTCTCAGGGCTAATCATACATGGGATCTAGATTCGCTTCCTCATGGAAATCTACGTTGGGTGTTTACGGTTAAATGACATTTCGATGGTTCACTATATTGCCTGTAGTGAACAGGCTAGTGCATCAGCATAGGATTGCGCACGGTGGAGATAGGTTTAAGGGGTTTCATCACCAATCATGGTGATCCGGAGAAGCTGGGTTGAGTGTAAATTCTCGTGAGGAGGTCTTTGGTGCATACACGCGTCCAAGAGCAGCTGAGAGATCAGCAGAGGTTTCACCCTGAACATGAATGAATGAGGCCTCGGAGATGGTAGCAATAATAATCCTAGAAATGTGGGTGAAGGGCATGGGATGATTCCATCAACGTAGCCATAAAGATGATTAGTGACCAAGAAAGGCTTGATTATGGCTTTCCAAAACCCGTAGTTGGTTGGAGATAGGATGAATCCAAACTTATGGGAGTAATGGGATAGTTTTACAGGGGCAGAGAAGGGGGTGATCATCGCCATTAGAAGGTGATCGGAGAAGAGTGCTGATCGGGAAAAAATGTTTCAATCAGTGGCAGGCGACGGTAGGGTTTTAGATCCCTGGCTGTGATACCATATTGAATGTAACTGCATTATTGTATTATGTGTATTATAGCGTATTACATGACCTGTTTATATACGAAACATATTTACATATTATCTCCTCTAACTATGATAATATTATCTATCTAATATACGTTGGGTGTTTACGGTTAAATTACATTTTGATGGTTCACTACATTGCCTGAAGGCCAGGTTAGTGGCTAAGTGTTTTTTCTCAGGCATATGAGATTGATTATGATGATACATTCTCATCAGATGGCATTTTGCCATCTGTACGTACGTATTTGTATTGCCTTGCTGCCATTAACCTTGATGTCAAGAACATAGTCACAGGAAACGCCCTGGTGCCCACGAACCGTGATCCAAATCGCTCGTACCGGATCGCGGTACAAAGTCTCACCGGTCGCCGGTGATAAGCGATCTGGAACGTGGATATTGATCGTTCCCAAATTAGGTCAATTTCATCAAGTTTGAAGATGAATCACGTACCTAATTGCGGAAATTCGCTGTCCCAATTGACGAGTTCGCGTTCAAAAGTGAAATCTAATACCAACAAGGAAATCAGAGAGACGAAACCGAACCAAATTGACGATTATCACTTCCGATGACCCAGGCGTTCAATTGAACACGTTCCGACTTCCGAGTGATGATTTTATTTAAGATTTCATTTCCCAGCCCGGCTTCCCGAGAAATGAACTCATCGACTTATGTTAGCACTTAGCACATTTAGGGTTTTTTTTTAAAATTATAAATAGAATTAGTATTACTTTGTAGGACTGAATAGTATACTTTACTTTCATTATTACTTTTCCTTACCACTTGTTTTTTCTTAATTTATGAATATATTATGATTTTAATTTTTTTTTTATGAATTTTATGTTATGAAATGATGCGGCATACTAAACAATATGGTACATCGTACCGCGTACCGAATCGGCGTTCCGAATGAACCTACCCCCTCTCGTACTGAATTTTAGAAATCCACGAACCGCGTACCAGAGCGTACCGCGATCCATGTGACTATGGTCAAGAACACCAACTTGAGGTGTATATGGAGCAGCCACATGGTATCATTGTCGAAGAGGAGGCCTCAGAAGTATGCAGGTTACACTGTCCTTGTATGGTCTTAAGAAGTCTTGTATGGAATGGTTTGGTCGGTTTTTTAGTGTTATGGGAGAGTTTGGGATGATCTGTAGTGTATGACCATTTCGTTTTCTTTAGACATCGACAATGCCAAAGGATTATTGTAGTAGTTTATGTGAATGACACCATCATTATAGGGGATGATGAAGCTAGAATTATTAAACTTAAACAGCTCTTACAGTCTCAGTTTCAGAATAGCGACATAAGTTGACTTTGTGCTCCCTTTGGCATAGAGGTATCTTGTTCTCCTCAAGAAGTACTTCTCTATCAATGAAAGTATGTTCTTAATATGTTGGCTGAATGCCGCTTACAGGGTTGCAAGCCTGTTGATATCCTGATGCTTTCTACAGGGAAGCTCCTTCAAGAAGACGGTAGTCTGATGAAGGATCCTGAGCAATTTAGACGATTGATTGGAAATCTTAGTTATTTGACAGTTGTCAATAGTGTCCTTAGTCAATTCATGGCCACACCAGACACCGTTATGCTGTCTTCATGTCTTGAGGTATCTCAAGATCACACTGGGTCTGGGGATCTTATATTCAGATCTGTGTCATTATCTTGTGGGTGCTTTTATAGAGGAAAAAGATGATAGGATATAAATTTGTAGATGCAAGTTGTTTGATTTCACGAGGGTTTACCACTGAATATTGTTTTTGTTGGAAAAAATTATGTATCATGCAAGAGTAAGAAAAAACACATGGTATCCAGATCAAGTGTTGAGTTAGAGTATAGAGCCATGGTAGATATAACATCTGAGATGATATGGGCTTGTCGTCTTTTTAAAGAACTCGGGCCGTTTTCCATGGTTTGATGCGGTTATGTTGTGATAATCAATCAGCTATACATATAGCCAAGAATCAAATATTTTATGAGAGGATGAAACACATTGAGGTTGATATCTTATCAGAGGTCCAGTGGTAGGCACCCAAATCAATCCTTCATCCATTCAGCCGATTCATGTTAAGACTCTTTTAGCTTGCAAACATACTCTAAACAACTCAGATTTTATATGTAACAACTAACAAGTTTGGTATGATTAACATATATGCTCAAACTTGAGGAGTGTCAGTTGGATATTTTGTATATAATAAATTATGGCCCATGAACACACTCATATGTTAAATACAAATGAACTTTTATACTTTCACGTTCATGCTCAAACACAAATTTCGTGTTAGGTTCGTCATTCATATTGTGTTATAACGTCACATCCCTAATAAAAACGTCATATGAACACTCTAATCTAATAAAAACAAAAATAAAGATAAAAACAATTTCTTTGACTGAAAGAAAAGGCGGTCCACGACCAACTTTGTTCTTCTCAAAAATTAACCAGTGAAAACTACTTTCTTGGTGCCGTGTCAGCATAATGCTAAAACCACGATGCAGCTACCACCACATCGTATTCTTGACGCTGTAACTTGCACGGTTTACCTTAAATTTGTCTTTTCGAAAGTTTTGATGATCTTTTTGGTTTTTGAAAGTTTGTGTTTGTTAGTATGTTTTCAGTCTTTAATTCAAGTTTGTAGAATATATCGACCCAAGTCAGCTTTAATTTGATATACGATGTGTGCAGATTTTGCTTTAATTTTCCCTGGGTCACGCGATTCATCTCCTTCATGTTGGCCGTGAGACCGGTCGGTGAGGGGCGCTTAATGGTGACGTTCACCATTTTGATTCAACGTAACAGTTTACCATAACATTTATCTTACATTTGTATTCGAACACCACAACATTCATGCCACTGAAACCAAATAATTTCATGTAAATTTTAAACAAATAACATACAATATTGTTGAGGGATCACAACAAAAACTACCTGAAACTTCGCAAAAAACATAATAATTATTTTTTTCCCATCATAAAAATATGAATATGTTACTGCACATAGGGAAAAAGGTAGTGTACCATTTAATTAAATAATGATTACATAATCCAACAAAACCATATATTTATTTGCCCCATTTAAAATACACTCTTAAACATAAGAAGCAAACGAGTTTTTAGTCGTCTAATGATACCCTCTTAACTTTTCTTACGAGAAATCTTTGGTTTGATTTTCTCTGATTGAGCATAAGGTTTTCTTAGTATGCATTTCCTCTTGTATGGTGTGGTTAAGTTGCTCGTTTGTCGAATTATGATTGATTTGACGGTTAAAAGAAAATAAGGAATAAAAGAGGTCTTATAAGCTTGGCTTTATTAATGTCAGAATTAATATTTATAACTTCGGTAAACCAAAATTAATTTTATACATGTTTACAAAGATATAAACAAGGGACGAAAATGGTCGGTTATAAAATATCTTAAAGTGACGATAAAAACTAGTGATGGTTAAAATATTATCAAAAAATGACAAAGTATAACAAACTAAGTTATATTATAAATTGTCTGTTAACCTATGAAAAAAGTAACATAATTTATTACTATATATTATTAAATCTCATGAAAAAGGAATAGTAATTATATATATATATATATATATATATATATATATATATATATATATATATATATATATATATATATATATATATATATAGGATTGGGTTCAAATACTAACCCTCTCTTACGGCGCTAACCCATTAACTTTGGCAAAAAATGGCCGAATCTTGAATTTTTTTTTTAAACATCATTGTAACACAATTTGAACCCCATGTTCAGTTTTAAGTTTTGGCTAATTCATCACCGTTTAAAAAATATCATCGTTGTAAGGTTTTTGCTACAGTACTGTAAGTTTTAAATATTTAAACACCTATAGTACTGTAAGAGCCCAAACGGTGATGAATTAGCCAAAACTCAAAACTGAACATGGTGTTCAAATTGTGTTACAATGATGTTTAAAAAAAAAAAATTCAAGATTCGGCCATTTTTTGCCAAAGTTAATGGGTTAGCGCCGTAAGGAGGGTTAGTATTTGAACCATTCCCTATATATATATATATATATATATATATATATATATATAGTAAAATAGTGATGATGGGTCCCAAGATCATGTGTATGTATAGGGTTTGTATCCTGTGAAAACATTATCATAAAGAGAAAACCTTTAAACCCTATCTAAGCCGTCCATTTGTAATCTTGAAAATAAATATGTGGTTCATATTACTCACATTAAAATTGATTTGTTTATTTAAAACCTAATTTTTTTTCCAGGTTTAATGTAGGTGTATGTTCCATGTAGTGACGTAAACAGAGATGAGAGTATTAAATTTGAGAGATTCGCTTAGAAATTTTGGTTTTTATTAAATTTGAGAGATTTGCTTAGAGATTTGGGTTTTGTTTAATTCAAACGATTGGTTGCCGGTGAGAAATGTTTTGAGTAATTTTTTCTAATATTTTTATAACATATTTGTGACGATATTGTATGAATTTATGTTTTTATGAAAAATTGTAGAGTTCGTGATGAGATATTTGATTTTACTATGTAACTTATGCTTTTGTAAATGATATAAAATATTCATTCTCGGGAGTGTACTGTGATAATCCGTCGCAACGTGCGGACGGATTAAACCTAGTTTATTTTAATTACAAACATATTTTTGTCCTTTTACTCAAGACTAAAAATTAATTTATGTGTCGTATAAAAAAATATTATACAAGTATACAACCGTGCGTTGACATTTTAAGTGTAATATATATGTGTAGGTTCATCAGCCGATTATTGAACAAAAAGCAAATTATTTGTAAAGTGTACGAAGTTTATATAAGATTATCAGCAAGAAAAACTTGACATTTAAGAAATATTAACATCTGCTTAATAATTACATTCTGTATGATAATTCCATCACTATGTGGTAATTATCACGCAAATGATAATACTTAGACCATGGGGTGTGTCGGGTGGGAGGGGGCGTGGGTGGGTGTGGACCAAGGGTGGAACACCGCCCCTAGGCGTTGGTGGCTTGGGCGTGACCACAGCCACACCTCTCCTTTTCTTCATCTTGACCGTTCCATTTTCGACCATTGCCAACCTAAAAAAAAATTACCTATATAAACCACATTCAACACACAAAAATACTCCCACTCAAAATTACAAAATACTTCTATTTTTTTAACAAAAAAAGACTTTCCATGGATCTCAACCAAACACTAAACCAATATTACAACCCAAGCACCCCACCTAACCGAAACCCGAACACCCCACCTCCGAATTGGTTCTTCAACCGTTCTCCAACGAATCCTTTTTTTTTGATTCAAATTGTTATCGCCCGCATTTTGAATCGAGTCCACAACAAGGGTTTTACACCTTTGCTGAATATGGTTCGAGTCAACAAACATACGGGTTTACTCAACTATCTCAGTATGAAGTTGTACCCGAGACTCAACCCTCTACCGATGCCGGTCCAAGCACGCAACCAACACAAAGGCGTAAACACAAAAAAACAAGTTGGGCATACCGAACCCGTTGTGGTAGCTCCAACCCGTCCCGAAAAATGGACACCGGAAGAGGAGTTTGCACTTTCAAAAGCTTGGGTCGATGTGTCGGAAGACCCAATTATTGGTAATTACTTTCTTTTTATTATTTTAAATATTGTTAATTTATTTGTTTAACATTGTTAATATATTTTTTTAATTATATATTGTTTATAGGTCGTAACAAAAAAGGACCGGACTTCTGGAGTAAAGTCTGAAGTCATTTTTTCCAAGCCATGGGTTATGGAGAGTATCGTACAAACGATATGATCTCTAGCAAATGGCGGGATATTAACCGAAAGGTTAAAAGGTTTAACGGGGTTTATTCCCAAAAATGGCAAACTCGCCGTTGCGGCCAAAGCGACGCAATGATCGAGAGTGAAGCGGTCGATCAATTTAGGCAAGAGTTTAACACCGCCTTCACGCTTAAACGGAGTTGGGAGATTATGAGGAAATGTCCTAACTGGGTTAGAATCCCGACTGTTCAACCCTCGACCTCAAAGCGATCAAAAGCATCGTCTACCGATAGCCTTGGCTCGTCGGATGCTCGAGTTCAAATAAATCTAAACGAGCTCGATGAAGAAGAAGATGACGAGACAGAGGATTTGACCCGTTCGATTGGGAGATATCGTGCAAAGGCCGAACGAGTAAGGGCGAGACGGGGCCCTTCATCTCAACCGATCTCGGATTATACCCAAGGAATGGAAAACTTATCTCAACGAATCGGTGACTTTAACGAATTAAAACGGGTACGTCAACGGTTGGTAGAGTTACAACTTCTATTCACCAACACCGAGCACTTAACCGGGATCGATCGTAAAAATTTCCGAGCGGGAGAAGGAAAACATTTGAAATAAATATAGAGATAATTAGTTTTTTTTTTATAAATTTGTAATGTTTATTTATAATTTTATGTAATTTTTTAATTTATGATTAATTGTATCTAGTTATTTAATTTAAAAAAAAAAATAATTGTTGGACCAAGGGGCATTTCCACCGCTTTTGGTGGAGTGAGTGGTTGTTGTGGGTGCCTACGTGGAGTGGTTGAACCAAGGGGCATACCCCATGGTCTTATACACATGTCCTATACTTCACACATAAACAATCTTTGTATTTTAAACTTTGTCTATATATATTTATAATTAGGGGTGTTCAAAAAATCCGAAATCCGAAAAAATCCGAAATCCGAATCGTATCCGAAACCCGAAAAAACCGATCCGAATTCTTTTTCGGGTTGTTCGGATAGATTCGGTAGGATATCCATTTTTCTAGTTCGGGTCGGGTCGGATATCGGATATCCAAAACCTTGTTTATTCGGATCGGATATCCGAATTCAACCCGAATAACCCGAAAAAACCATGTTTTTTCGGGTTATTCGGGTTGTTCGGGTTATTCGGATGTAAAAATCAAACTTATTCGGGTTATTCGGGTTGTTCGGATAGATTCGGGTCGGATAAGCATATATGTTTTTCGGGTCGGGTCGGGTTTCGGATAGGGTCCCAAAATTTTCAAATCCGAATAAACCGAACAAACCGTTATCCGACCCGATGAACACCCCTATTTATAATTATATGTATTTTTTTAAAAAGAGATACACATAATGCTTAATAAGAGAGTGACAAGTGTCACACTCTTAAAAATCCATCCATTTTCCTTTTTTTAATTCATAGTTTCCCCCTTGATTTTTATACACTTATAACTATTTTATACTATATTATTTTTTTATAAAAATTACACCATTAAACTCGTTATATTTTTCTCGTTAATTCCATTATAGTCATGCCAATTTTTTTTTAATTTTTATCGCGCGTTCGTAATTACACTAACGTAACGAGTAATAAATACAATACTTCAAATGTTAAAACAAAAAACAAATTGTTTCATAAACTCAACACTGTTAATTCTCAATCAAATCAACTATACTTTATATTAACTTTAATCCAGTATGAAGAAAACTAAAAATTGAATCCTTGAATAAAAGCAAAACTAACGTCACCAGTCCTGTCTCTCTTCAATCTTCACTTAATTCATATTGCAAAAATGCAAAACAAATGTTGAAATATTAGAAGATATAAGGCTAGTTCAATATTTACGGTATTGCAAAAAAAGAAATTTGAAAGATTGTTCTCCTTTTTAAAGAAAACAGGTAGAGCGGATGGGGATGCCAGATGAGTGAAGCTTACTTATTCGGCACTTCAGATATTAAAGACTTAAATATTTGTGTCGCTTGGTCTTCTTTCTCGATGGATGTTTGATCTTCTTCTCGATGGATCCATGGTCTTCCGTCTTCCACACTTAGGTGGCTGAGAGAGAAAAGTTTGGTTGTTTAGAACATCCCAAACTATACATATACCTACTATTAAAATATGCTCCTATTAGAGAACGAGCCTACATATGGGTTTTTTTAATCAATGGGTTGAGTTTTATTGAAAACAGAGTAGATTTTTGTAAGATCAAGTAAAATCGATAATATCTTAGCATAAATTCATCTCAAATAGAGTTGTTGGCTCTTACTTTTCATAACATGGCTTAGGCTAGTCCTTTAGCCAACAACCATTTATTAAAAGGGCTTTATATATGTTGGTTTCCTCTTTACTTGTTTTGGGAGTGTCAACTTTATATATCAAATATGGTAAAAAAACATTATGATAAAAGTAGAAAGATTCAACATGATATCGAGGCACCATTACCACCATTAACACCTCTTGTACATGACACTGCACCGCCACTTGCTGAAGAAGATCCAATTGTTTCAAATGTTCCTGATATCCCTCACCAGGTAGGCACATTAGATTCTAATTAGGCAGGCCCATCACATACCACTGCGACTGCTCAACCCGATAATCAACTAAGGAGGTCATCAAGGTCTAGACGACCCACTAATTTTGATGATTATGTAACTTACCTTAATGAAGTTGATATAGACATATGAAAGCATAATGATCTAACTTCCTATAATGAAGCCATTACAAGTGACCAATATTCTGAATGACACAATACTATGATTGATGAACTTGAATCAATGGATAAGAACAACGTTTGGGAATTGGTTGAATTACCAAACGGGGTTAAACCCGTAGGATGCAAATGGGTTTATAAAACCAAATTAGACCCAAATGGAAACGTTGAGCGTTTTAAAGCGCGATTGGTTGCAAAAGGTTATACTCAAAAGGAAGGAATTGATTATCAGGAAACCTTTTCACCTGTTTCCCGAAAAGATTCCTTAAGGATCGTAATGGCCTTAGTAGCTCACTTTGATTTAGAGTTACATTAGATGGATGTCAAAACTGCTTTCCTTAATGGTGAACTATATGAAGATGTTTACATGACTCAACCTGAAGGCTTTAAGCCGAAAGGTAAAGAACATCTAGTTTGCAAACTAAAGAAGTCTATATATGGGTTAAAACAGGCATCTCGTCAATGGTACTTAAAATTTGATGAAGTTACGAAAAATCATGGTTTTGTTAAAAACCAAGTTGATCAATGCACCTACCTCAAAATGAGTGGGAGCAATTTTGCTATACTTGTCCTATATGTAGATGATATTCTACTGGCAAGTAATAGTCTAGATATGTTGCATAAGTCAAAACGATTATTATCGTCTAATTTTGATATGAAAGATCTCGGTGAAGCCTCTTATGTTATAGGTATTGAAATACATCGAGATAGAGCAAGTGGAACACTAGGTCTGTCTTAGAAAGCTTATATTAACCGTGTTCTAACTCGCTATAACATTCAACATTGCTCACCATCAGTTGCTCCAGTAGTCAAAGGAGATGTTTTTGGTACATTTCAGTGTCCAAAGATCGAGGTAGAAAAGGAACAGATGAGATTGATTCCTTATGCGTCTGTTGTTGGGAGTATAATGTATGCTAATGTATGTACCCGTCCTGACATAGCGTATATTGCTGGAATGCTAGGCCGTTACCAATCTAATCCTGACCTAGATCATTGAAAAGCAGCAAAGAAAGTATTACGCTATCTTCAAGGAACAAAGGCTTATAAATTAACATACAGAATAAGTGACAATCTTGAAGTGATAGGTTATTCAGACTCTGACTTTGCAAAATGCAAAGATGATAAAAAGTCAACATCTGGATACATCTTTATGTTAGCAGGAGGACCTATTTCATGGAAAAGTCATAAACAACAGTTAACAACAACATCTACTATGATGGCAGGATATGTTGCTGTTTATAACGCAACTTGTCATGGAATGTTGTTGAGAATTCTAATTGGTGGACTCAAAGTTATAAATTCCATCTCACGACCATTGAAGATTTATTGTGATAATTCAGCAGCTGTGAGTTTTTCGAACAGTAACAGTTCAACTGGCGCTGGATTATATCTTGATACAAAGTACTTGTTCGTTCGTGAACGAGTAGAAGAAAGTAATCTTTGTATCGAATACATTAACACGAAGGATATGCTTGCGGATCCGCTGACTAAAGGTCTACCACCCAAAGTGTTTCAAGATCTTATATCAAGAATGAGTTTTGTGTAGAATTTATGTACAAGACAGCATATAGTGTGTATTATAAATTTCACTAAATAACTTATTTGTCTATGATTAACATTGCATGCACTTATTATTCATGGACGTATCTGTATACATCTTAGATCATGTATAATTAATAAATTTTGTCATATGTGCTTATGTAATTTATGTTAAGACTTGAGTATGATTGTTGGGGGTCTTGAATTGATTATAATTCAATGACTGTAACTTTTATCTTATAGTTTTAATACGAATTTTAACAAGTATTCAATTTGGCCAAAACTTAACGAATGCTTATCTTAAATGGTTATCGGACAAGTGGGAGAATGTTGGAACCCGTAAACATATATAAACATAATATGGCCTCACCATTTATTATCTTTCACATATTGACAGTTTTAGTCCCTAAAGTTTATCTAATTGGTATTTGATGGAAATACATTTATTAATATATAAAGGGATTTCCCCTTAGATGTTGAAATATCCATACACAGAATCCTCTTTACGTGAACAGAGAAGATAACCAAGAAACACCATTATTCAATTGGTTCTTACTGTGATTAGATCCATCAATTCTTTCAACATCATAACGGGAATCAATATCTTCATGGCATCATCCTCTTCATCCAAGATAGCAATTCCAACAAGTAAGTTTCCTATGAATCCATTAGTATTTCAAATCAGATTCTTACAACAATTTAGCCTTCGATTCCATAGGAAGAAAATAGGGAGAGTTTTTCAGTTGAATGTAATATGAAATTGAGGGGGTATATAATATGTAGTGATAATAACACTAATAACCGCAGAAATGAGGGGATCAAAAGCTTGGAGGAATAGTGGAGGGGCATTGGTTTTGACCAACAATAATCATCGTAAAAAGTTGAAGTATAATCAGCACCGCAGGCATCGTTGTTGGTTATGCCCGCCTGTAATGGTTTGTGGTGTGATCTTGTTTGCTTTAGGTCTAATCTCTCTGTTTACAGGCCATGTGGCTTCGAATCTCGAGTGGTACTCTCAAAAACTCGTTAAACATCGGTTCTGGTACAACAAAAGGGTAAATGCCTTTTGCATTTTCTTTCTATCCCGCTAACAAAGACAACTAGATTCTTTGATTTTTTTTGGTTGCATGTGTGCTTTCTTGTTGATCAATCTATACATGCTTAGGCCACTCGGAGTGGAAGGGTGGGAAGAGCCGGGGAGGCTTTCACCAATTTGGGGATTCGGGGTGGGGTAAATCGGGAACTACTCACCGAATCAAGCTGAACGTGGGGAGGGGAATTCGATCCATGGGTTTAAACAAAAAAAACCATTTTTTTTCCTATTTAAACAACTCTAAACAACCACAAATCTCACACTTTTTTCTCATTTTCTACAATCTATACACTAAATTTATAAAATTTTCAAGTAAAATGGAAGGAGGTTCATCCCGTAGTGGGTCGTCAAGCAAGAAATTTAAAAAACCACGACCAAAAAATGTTCAAACGGCTCAAATGAACCCGTTCAACACACCCATGTATTGTCCACAAATGCCATCTCCGAATCAACCAAACTTCTACTATGGGTATCGTCCACAAATGCCTTTCTAGGTTTTTTAATTTAATTTTTTAGGTTGTATTATCCTATTTTTTGGTTGTATTCTTTTTTTTTATTTTAAATTTAATGAATCTTTTTTTTATTTTATTATTATTATTATTATTTATTGTTAAAATAATTAATTAAAAATAAGATTTGAAAATGGGGAAAAGTGGGAAAAAATGGGACGACATCGTGCAAAATGGGGAAAAGTGGGGAAAGCTGATGTGACAATGGGGAAAAAGGGGAAAGGGAGGGACGACTCCTTGTGGCCTTATGTAATTGAAGAATCTAATACTTGTTATATTGTTTTTTGCTAAACTTTCATTAGATTTTTTAGGGTTTTTGCCTTTTTGGTAAGTTGGTGTGAAATTGGAGCATTGTGTTGGTGTGCGTTGTGTACCTTTCTATCGACACCGATTTATTGCTTTGACTTTGTAAGCAAGCTATAATGTAGGGTCAAAGGCTAAACCTTTTAATATTAAAACTTTATTGCCTTGAGTTGATTTGAATAGTTGTTCTTTCTCATATAAACCTTAAATTTGTTAGATATTTTGTTTCTTTGTATGTAGCTGATATTTTCTTGGATTTCTAATTATGCAAGAGCTTTCACCTTTTATTTTGTGTCGTGTTAATATTGATTTGCCATAGCTTTTAGGCTTGATGGGGTAGTTCCTCATTTACCGTCTATACTTTTGATAAAAACTAAAAATCCATATAATTTAGTAGTTAATGGTCCTTTAATTAGTCAGACAATTGTTCCTTCTCTTTCTTTACATACGTTCAATTGTTGTCTTCTAATGCTCTGTTTAGAAAATCATGTTAATTTTAAATAGTAAGTTGGCCTTATTTAAATTATCTTTCTGCAAGTTACATTTGAGATTCACACTTTTTAAGTTTATAATTCATGACTTCATAATAATCCTAACTAATTATATTTCAGGGTGGATCTGGTCATGAGTCAATTGACATTTGGAAATCCGAGTCCTCAAAGTTCTATTATGGATGCAGTGAACGAGGCCCTAATTATGCACGTAAGTTCCCATATCTAATATGATTGCTAGTCTTGGACATTTTTAAGAACTGAGGCAGACTGCTTTAACATTGTCTGACATATCTCGTAGTTTTTTATGCTATGATACTGCCATATTATTCCGATACTTTTTTTATTGGATTTTGCATGCTCTCAAAGGTCAATTGAGTTTTCCTTACTAGATTTTGGGCTTAATATACCAACTAAATTATGATCCCAAATTCCCAACATGAAATTTTCTTTATGATGGCTATAAGTTCACTCCTTTCCTTTTTTCTTTTCTTTTGAAATTTGGTAAGTAGCCGGTGATAGGCTAAGGTGGTGTTTGTTTTTTCAGAGGTAAAACATCCGCAGTCTGCGGACCACGTCGGCAGACTTCTTTTGCAGAAGAGGTGGACCAAACCTCTGCAAGAAGAGATTTTGGGGGTGTTTGTTTTTTACCTCTTCCCCCTATCCTAAGCAGACAAAAAAAAGCCTCTTCAAAAAAAACCCTAACCTTGAATCTTCCCCACCGGCCACCGATGAAACCCGACACCTGCACCATTGTCATCATCACCGACCGGAGGGTCCACCTGCAATCTTCGATGAAACCCTAACCTTGAATCTTCCCCACCGGCCAATCCCCTCGATCGAACCCTCGTTCTAAAACCCTAACGAGCGGCAGTTGAGGACTTACCAGGAAGAAGCAGTCGCGATCGGTGGTTGCTTGAGGCGGAATCACGAGCGGCGGTGGAGGAAACGGAGGAAGACGGTGGTTGAGGGCATAGCGGCGGAGGAGGAGTTCTATCGAAGGAGGAGTTCTGTCGAAGGCATGGAGTAGGTCGGCGACGACGACGACGGCGGAGTAGGGCGGCGACGGCGAGTATGGCGGTGGAGGAGTTCGGTTGAAGGGCTGAAAACGGAGGAGTAGGTTGGAAGAGGTTGGAAGAGCTCAAAAAGAGCTTGGTCATGTCTGCGCCAAGAAGAGGTCGCGCAGACCTTTTTTAATGAAATGTCTGCGAGAAAACAAACGGTCTGCAGAGGACCAACCTCTGCCCGCGTCTGCGCGGCGCAGGCATAAGAGGTCATGTAGACCTTTTTGGAAAAAACAAACACCACCTAAGAGTATTGATATGTTTTTTTGTTTGTGATTTGAAGCATCAACGTTGAACCAATCTATTTTGCGTTCAACACTGTAAAAGTTTTATTTTTTTTAGTCGTTTCTCTTGCAAGAATCTAAGTTTTACATGTAATCAACTGTCCCTCTTGCAACAAATAAGTTTTTTATGTAGTCATTTGTTGCCTTGGATTACTACTTTGATTCAGTTATTTGAGGATTCTTAATATTAAATCTGAGTTAAGTATATATTGCTTAGAGGTCAACATTCTAAATATATTCTTACACAGCTCCTGTTCACGAGTCACTATCAAATGGTTACCTGCTCATTGCTGCTAGTGGGGGGCTGAATCAAGAAAGAACTGGAGTAAGCATTTATTATTTTCCATTTACAATTTCTAGGGGTGTTGTGAGTGCATTTGAAGTGATTTTGCGACATTGAATAATCACTTAATCAGTACTAGAATCAGATTACAAAGGACTGCAAAAGATAATGTTTGAAGTTCTTTTCTACTTAAAGTTGTGATCATCTGATAATCTGTTGTTTGAGTGTTTTGCCAAATTCTGATTAAATATGCAAATAAATTAGGTCTTTTTCCATCTTTCCTCTGCAGATAACTGATGCTGTTGTTGTTGCACGCATATTAAATGCTACTTTGGTTGTTCCTGAGTTGGATCATTATTCGTTTTGGAAAGATGATAGGTGACTTGAGATTCTATAAGTTAAAACATCTTGTGAGTAGTATGGTGTACATGTGCTTATCTCATTTTTTTTTATTCACTTTGCAGTGAGTTTGCAAACATTTTTGATGTTGATTGGTTTATCTCTATCCTTGCAAAGGATATTCCTGTTGTCAAAAGGGTCCCAGACAAATATATGCGTGCACTTGAGAAACCCCCGTATACCATGCGGGTCCCACGAAAGTCAGAACCTCAGTATTACCTTGATGAAGTTCTGCCCACACTCTTGAGGCGGCATGTGAGAAGGCTATGCCACATTTCTTAACTTTTGAACCTTTTGATATTGGACCTTCTTAGAGGCCAGGCAGTTTGGGTAATTGGTTAAAACTGGTCATATTTAGTGCAGGTCACGGCGAGTCTGAATTGACCTGCTGACACTTCTTTATACCATTTATAGTAATAATCAATATTTAATCACAAGTACAAAAATATTGATGTTACTATAGTTATTTGAAGCTTTGAATGAAACCAATTTAGGAGGGGTGGTTTGCATTAAATTATTTGGGCGGTTTTCAACATGTTTGGCTTGCTAATGACCTTAATGAACAACTACAAAGGTTACGCTGTCGGGTCAATTATCATGCTTTTCGCTTTACAAAGCCGCTACATAAACTTGGTCATAAGCTTGTGATGAAAATGAGGAACATGACAAATCGCTACATTGCTGTTCACTTAAGGTTTGTCCTTTCGTTGCTGACATGGTTCTTTTATGTTTTCTGTTTTTAAATCTCCTGAGCCTAAAAATCTAGGTTGTCAAAGGCACTAAGGAGGGTGCCTAGGCACCCAAACCCTAAACGCTAAACCCATGGTTTAAAAAAACTTTCTGAGGCTCGCCTTGAGGCTTACGCCTCGGCTAAGGCGCTGGAAAAAACCCTAATGAGGCTTAGCCTCATGGGGGGGGGGGGGTAGCTGGAACCTACGCCTCGGTTTGTCTGAGGCGGTGAGGCGGTCCGAGGCTGTGAGGGGAGGCTTTGAGGCTTAAGCCTCACTAAACAAGCGTTATTTTTTCCCTGTAATATATTTTGACCTATTTTAGACCCTTTTTGACCTATTTGATAGAAAACACGCTAGCCACCCAAACTCAAAATTAAATTAGAACACGACTTTTCTCTCAGACTTCAAATGCACACTTCATCCATTATCCCCCTAGACTTCGAACGCACACTTCACCCTTCCATTCTCCCAGACTTGGAAAGCTTCAATTCTCTTGGATTTCATATTCGATAAGATGAATAAGTTGGTGTAAATTATATTCACTAAGAAATTAAAAAAAAGTTTATAAGGAAGACTAATCTAAAAGATAATGAGGTTCTAATAGTTCGCGAGGAGGTTTTTGTCTGATGATGAGTGGATAGTCAACCCAAGTTTGATGAAGATAACATTAGTGGAGTTGGCGGGTCAAATAGGGATGAAGTTAGAGTTCATTATCTAGGAAAAGAAAAAGCGTTGAAGTTAAGTTGGTTGATGAAGATGACGATGAGAAACTAAATTTGGTTGATAAAAACATTGAGAATGATCTTAGAAGAAAAAGAGTTTTATAATATTTAAATCTCATAACGTTATTAAATTAGTTTATTGAAGTATTTTGCCTAAATTGTAATACTTATGACGTTTGTATTAATATTAATTGTGATTTTTATGAGATGTATTTATTATTTTAATTATTTTTAAATAATTTTCGAGGCTTACACCTCGATCCGCCTTGAGGTGTAAAGCCTCATGAGTCTAACAGAAAGCTCCTCGAGGCTCGTTTACATTTTTTTAAACTTTGCCTAAACCCTATTGTAAACAGGTACATGGGAGACATATGCCTTAATCCTCGTGAGATAATCACCCACATCAGACTATGATTTATGAATTCTGTATTGAATTTGTAATTATTTTTGCCTTATTTTTGTTCCTTCTTGGTTTTCTCTTTTTTCTTCTTTGCATGGCTGGATGCCCTATAAAAGTTAAGTTTGAACTTTTTTTCCCTTTTGTTTTAGGTTTTCTTTCTTTTCAGTTTTTTTAGCTTTATACACAAATCCAGTGTTTAATGGATAAATAAATGTAGTACAACTAAAGGTTATTTAGCTTTTTTCTAATTGAATGATTTTAAAATGTTTTTAAAATTTGATATTAGTTGAATAGTATTAATTGCTATTAATGTTTGGTTTTTAATTATATTTGAGGAGTAGTGCTAATTCTTTATAAGTATATATGTTATTTTATGTTATTTTATTTTTGTTAGTGTGTTTTATGCCTTTTTGGTCTCGGGCATGTGAATTCTTGCGCCTTGCCCTTAAGGCGACAAGAGAGCCTTTTCTGCCATTAGGGCACATTGCTCCTTTGACTACATAGCTAAAAATACAAAAATGACTGCATACTATTGAAATAAATAGAATTGATTAACGATGATTGGTAATCATATATTTAATGATCCAGTATAAAGACTAGTACACACAAAAACACCATGTGTGGATCAGCAGATGTGGAATTTTAATGTGATTTTCCCCATAGTTGTCAAAGGCGTTAGGCGCACTTAAGGCGCTATGGTATCGCCTGGGGCCTAGGCGCTAGGCGCCAAAAAAGCGCTAGCCTGAGAAAAAAAAAAGCGCTAGCCTGAGAAAAAAAAAGCGCAAACATAATAAAAAAATAAAATATAATTACATACTTATACTTTAAAATATAACATAATATAATTTTTTGCAAAATTCCAATTCATATTAATTAGCAAATGATAGAAACCAATTTCATGATGTTCAAAATTGAAAACCAAACATTCAAAATCAATACCAAAAATTTCAAAGTAAGTAAAACAAAAGACACAAAACCAAATAGTTTAAAACCAAAAAGTATCAAAGATCCTATCTAATCATCAAAACCATCATGAGATTTTTCATCAACTTCTATTGCTTCATTTGGTTCATATGCATAATCATCATCTTCTTCAGATTCTTCATCAACTAAAGTCCTTGAAGATGAAGGTTGTGAAATTGAAGATCGTGTTCTTCTAGCTTCTCCAGCACCACTTGCACTACCCACAGCATCCCATGTCAGGTCCTCACCCTCAAACACCAAATCTTCTTCCATTGTCCCAAACTCCCAATCAACCACTCGTTGCAATCATCTATGTCATCCAATGATATTGGATCATAGACAACATTTTTATCACGTCGATTTTTGAGGGGTCTTGTTGTATTTTACATATACAAGATCTTGCAACTTTTTGTGCTCTAACCTGTTTCTTTTCTTGGAATGGATATGTTATTTTGCAATTGAATAGTTATAAAAAAAATACATAATTAAGAAATAAAAAACTATAAAAAATTCATTAACTTACGTGCTCAAATGTGCTCCAATTTCTTTCACATCCGGATGCACTACATGTCAAGCTTAACACTTTAATAGCAAACTGTTGCAAATTTGGGGTTCCTTTCCCATATAGTTTCCACCATTCAGCTGATAAAAAACATAAAATTAATAAAAATATTAAAATTAAGATTAAAATTAAATTAAATTTACATAACTTATCAGGGGCTATTTTACCATGTGCTCTCTTTGCAAATTCTAAACAAAAAAACCCCTCTTGGTTCACCCATATGACCATCTCAGTCATTATCAAATCTTGTTTTGACTTATCTGGAACCATCCTTTTAATGCATTCAATCAATCCTTCGTATACCTCTTTATCACTTTCAATATCAACGTTATAACAATAGAACTCCGGGTTTAGGTAGTAACCAGCTGCATGCAACGGATGATGGAGTTGACAATTCCATCTTTTATCAATAATGGTGGAAACCATTAGGTAATCGGTGCTATCTTTGCCTAAAGCCACCCCAATTGCTATCTTTGCTCTCTCCATTGCTTCATATACATAACCCATTGCAGGTTTCTTCTCATTATCAACTAGACGAAGCACTCGAACTAAAAGGACCCATAACTTTAAGTGTGAAGAGCACATTGTTCCAGAAGGTTGGTGTGAAAATAATGTCACATGCCCGTTTACCTTTAGGTTCTTTTGACCATTTACTAGTTGTCCACTTTTCACTTGCAAACATGTTTCGCAAAGAAGACTTTTGCTTTTGCAAACTTTGCAAAGTTAAATACGTGGTAGCAAAACGTGTAACTCCAGCTCTTGTCAATTCTTTGTTGCTTGTGAACTCTCGCATCATATTCAACACACCACTGTGATTATATATATAACTAACAAAGAAAATACCTTTTTGAATTGTTGTTTTGACTTTACTAATCTTCCCAACATCCTCAAGCATTAAATCTATGCAATGAGCAGCACAAGGGGTCCAAAACAAATGTTTCCTCTTTTGCATCAACAATTGGCCTAAAACAAGCAGATTCAAAATGATCAATTATAATTTAAGAATACAAAAAATTAAACAAATTGAAAATACAAAGGTTACCTGCTAAAGCGAGCGCTTTTGACAACAAAGAGTTTCCCATGTTTTAACATAAAAAGTTTTACTATTTGATATTTAGGAGTTAGATTTTGGGGAGCTTTATATAACTTATTATTTATTACTCAACATATATGAACATTGAAATCAATCAATATTATAGTTGTCAGTTGTCACCTCCAAAACTGTTGGTAATTTTAGTGTTATCAACTATTTTAGTGTTATTGGATTAACTTGGTGATCGAGATAATAATATTAATGATTAAACGAGTTAGGTGACGCGGGAGTGCGGGCCAAAGTTCAATTTCAATCTCAAGATCTCTAAGTCTAATCCGTTCAAGCATTTGATTCGTACCATCAAATAGTTTGATCTGATAGTGGTTCACGATTCTTAGAGATTATCCAAGTTGCTTTTCTTCAAGGTTTACAATTGTGGATTTCTGAAATTCAACCAATCCGGTTAGTGAATTTATATATTGTCTTATAATCAATATAGTGATTATAGTATGATTATATTCAACAAAGATCAAACTATTTTGATAGTAGTTGTTTTAATTTGGTAATATCGAATATGAATTTTGCTTCGGCGGTTGCTTCGTGAATTTCACTTTCTGGGTATTACAAAACAAAGTTATTTAACTTAAAATTGAAATTGGTTTATGATAGAATATAAAATTCAATTTTTACAAATCTCGAAATCCAAGACAGAATATAAATTCATGTTGCAGATTTCACAATTGATGTTTGGGATTATTTATCACTATCAGAATTGATTTTCACGATTCACTTTGAGTAATATATAAACGAAATTTGGATATATTCTTGATGTTTCATTGATCAATACAATTGAAACTGTGATATTTAATTTGTGATATTACAATTATTAGTTTAGTAGATTTTAATAATCAATTATACATGATCTATTTTATTTGAAATCAAAGTTTTGATTTTGTGTTTGATGCATGCTACTGTTAATTGAACCAAGTCTTGTGATCAAATTAATTTCCTAAACATGCAATATTAGTTGTTTGTTTGTTTGATCAATAATTCGGTTTCAATTTCTGTTTTAATTGATTAAGAATGGCTAGTGGTGAATCTGTTCGTGACATGACTAGTAAGTTTGCTAAACTTGAAAAGTTTAACGGACAAGACTTTAGGCGTTGGAAGAAAAAGATGCATTTTTTGTTAACAACTTTAAAAGTTGTTTATGTGTTATCCACGCCGTGTCCTGAAATAGTGGAGGATGAAACTCTAGAACAAACTAGAAGACGTCTCAAGTGGGAAAATGATGACTATATATGTCGTGGACACATCTTGAATGGGATGTCGGATGCCTTGTTTGATGTTCATCAAAATGATGAATCGGCTAGGCAATTGTGGGATGCTTTGGAATCTAAGTACATGGCAGAGGATACTTCAAGTAAGAAATTCCTTGTTAGTAATTTCATGAATTACAAAATGTCAGATTCCAGGCCGGTAATGGAGCAATACAATGAGTTATTGCACACATTGGGTCAATTCTCACAACATGACATGAAAATGGACGAGTCAATATCTGTCTCTAGCATCATTGATAAGCTTCCACCATCTTGGAAGGACTTTAAACATACTCTTAAACATCAAAAGGATGATCTGAATTTGGTTCAATTGGGGAGTCATCTCAGAATTGAGGAATCACTTCGGTCTCAAGAAGTTGATAAAACCAAAGGTAGAAACCAAGCTTCATCATCGGTTAATGTTGCTGAAGATGATGGAAAATTCAAAAAGTTTAACAAACTGAAAGACAAAAAGCGCAAGTTTAACAATGACAATAATCATTCCAACAAGAAAGTTAAAAAGGCTTGTTGGAGATGTGGAAAACCAGGACATCTCAAGAAAGATTGTCAGGTGAAATTGTCAGGAGGAAACAAGGCTGATGCAGCAGGTCCAAGTGGGTCTAAGGACCCAAATGCGAAACCTGGTTCGTTCCTTGTTTCTGATTTTAATTCGATTAAGAATTATGTTTCCTTTATTTCTGAATCATTCTATGTACAGGATGAAGAAATGGCATGGTGGGTAGATTCGGATGCTACCAGTCACGTGTGCAAGGATCTAAGATGGTTTGAGGAATTTAAACCAATTGAAGATGGATCTGTGTTGAGAATGGGAAACGTGGCAACCGAGCCTATCAAAGGAATAGGGAAAGTTAAACTTGTATTTACTTCTAGGAAACAATTATTGTTAGATTGTGTATTGTATGTACCTGGGATTCGAAAGAACCTCTTGTCTGGAATTGTGTTAAACAGTTATGGTTTTAAGCAGGTCATCGAGTCAGATAAGTTTATCTTATCTAAACATGGAACCTTTGTTGGATTTGGGTATTTATCTAGTGGTATGTTTAAACTTAACATTCATGTCCCATTTGCTAGCGAATCTGTGTGTATTGCATCTTCTTCTTCTTCTAATAAAGTAGATCATGTTTCTAATTTATGGCATGCTAGATTATGTCATGTTAATTTTGTTAGAATGAAAGATATGTCTAAAATGAGCTTAATACTTGCTTTTGATATGCATGATAATAAATGTCATACTTGTCAACTAACTAAGATTACAAGAAAAGCATTTAAAGATGTTAAAAGGGATTCGAAGGTATTAGAACTTATTCATTCTGATTTATGTGACTTTCATAGCACACCATCTCTTAGTAATAAGAAATATGTAGTAACTTACATAGATGATGCAACTAGGTATTATTATGTATATCTTGTTCATACTAAGGATGAAGCACTTGATAAATTCAAGGTATATAAACAAGAAGTTGAATTGCTTCATGGTGATCTGATTAAAACTCTTCGCACTGATCGGGGAGGGGAGTATTATGATCCAGTATACTTTCAATCTACTGGAATAATACATCAGACCACAGCACCATACACTCCACAACAGAATGGTGTGGCTGAAAGAAAGAATAGAACCTTAAAGGAAATGGTCAATTCTTTGTTATCTTATTCAGGATTGAATGATGGATTATGGGGAGAAGCTATGTTAACTGCGTGTTACCTATTGAATAGAACTCCAAATAAAAAGAATAAGATAACCCCTTATGAGTTATGGAAAGAGAAACCTCCAAATCTAAACTATTTGAAAGTTTGGGGTTGTAGGGCTGTTGTACACCTTACTGATCCTAAGAGAAAGAACTTGGGTGAAAGAGGAATAGACTTTATTTTTATAGGCTATGCTGAAAACTCAAAAGCTTATAGGTTCTATGTATTAGAACCTAATGACTATGTTTCCATAAACACTGTCATAGAGTCTAGGGATGCTATCTTTGATGAAGATAGGTTTACTTCCATGCCTAGACCTAAGGATGCCATTCAGAATTCTCAAAATGGAAATTCTAATCCTGCTGAGAATGTTTTATCTGGAAGTAATGGTAGTACAGATGTTCCTGCTGAACCTAGGAAAAGTAATAGAGCCAGAAAAGCTAAGTCTTTTGGCCCTGACTTTCATCTTTATTTAGTGGAAGGAACCAGGAATGTGGTTGAATATCAATATCAATATTGCTTCAATATTGAAGAGGATCTAAAGACATATAATGAGGCAATGACATCTAGAGATGTGGCTTTCTGGAAAGAGGCCATCCAAGATGAGATGGACTCTATCATGCATAATAATACTTGGAAGTTGACTGATTTGCCTCCTGGTTGCAAACCATTGGGTTGCAAATGGATCTTTAAAAGAAAGATGAAAGTTGATGGAAGCATAGATAAGTATAAAGCTAGATTGGTTATCCAAGGCTTTAGACAAAAGGAAGGCATTGATTTCTTTGATACATATGCTCCAGTTGCAAGGATTTCCACTATAAGGTTTCTTATAGCTCTTGCTTCAATTCATAAATTTCTAATTCATCAAATGGATGTGAAAACGGCATTCTTACTTTTAAAAATATGGAAGATCATTCTTCTACAAGTGGATGGGTGTTTCTACTTGGTGGTGGTGCTATTTCATGGGCATCTAAGAAACAAACTTGCATCACTAACTCAACTATGGAATCTGAGTTTGTAGCTTTAGCAGCAGCTGGTAAAGAGGCTGAATGGTTAAGGAATCTGATCTTTGATATTCCATTGTGGTCAAAACTGATATCACCAATCTATAAGATGTGATAGTGCAGCTACCTTAGCAAAGGCATATAGTCACATGTATAATGGGAAGTCTAGACACTTAGGTGTTAGACATAGCATGATTAGAGAATTAATCATAAATGGAGTGATATCTGTTGAATTTGTAAGATCAGAACTCAATCTAGCTGATCATCTAACCAAAGGGTTAGGAAGAGATCTCGTGAACAAATCAGCTATAGGGATGGGTTTAAAGTCCATTTAATATCTCATGTCAAGACACCCAATTCACATCTAATACAATGTTAGATCTTGAATTCAATGTGGCAAGCTTGTCATGAAGATATTGGAACACATTAGCATAATCATCCCAAGGTATGTGTTCAGGCTGCAAGATAAAGAAGGTTGAAATTTAATTTCTTAATAGTTCATTGATAAATTGCAGTGCAGGTGCAAGAATAATGAACTACCTATAAGAATATGAAGTTTTAGCTGCTTCAAGAAGCTTTGGACTTAAGCTTTGATATATTCTTTGAAGGATTAGGACACAGGCTAGTAAAAATTGTGTCAAGTGAAATTGAATTTGTAAACTTATGTGTATGTTACCTACATGTATTTAAATGGATAGCAAGGGTTCAATCCTTAGTGACACCCCGATATTCTAATATTTGTAACATGTAATATACTAAGATGAAAATTCAATCCATAGGACATTTTCATTTATGCATAAGTTTGTGTTTGTGTAAGAGATATTTAAGTTAATCATGGATATCACTAAAATGGGGGAGGAATGTTGGTAATTTTAGTGTTATCAACTATTTTAGTGTTATTGGATTAACTTGGTGATCGAGATAATAATATTAATGATTAAACGAGTTAGGTGACGCGGGAGTGCGGGCTCGTTTGACATTAATATTATATATGTTTGTTTATTTAATATAATTGGGTTTTATAATTTATTAATACTATTATTAATAAATAAATAAATGAACACATGGCTCTCAATGGAAAAACGGTTTTTAGAAAATAAGTATATAAAGCATTTTGCTTTATTTTGAATCTAGGATTTTGATTACAATTTGACAATAGAAAACTCTCTCTCGATCACAACAAACAAGGCGTACGGTTTTTCTTTTGCACAACAAAACAAAGTTCAATTTCAATCTCAAGATCTCTAAGTCTAATCCGTTCAAGCATTTGATTCGTACCATCAAATAGTTTGATCTGATAGTGGTTCACGATTCTTAGAGATTATCCAAGTTGCTTTTCTTCAAGGTTTACAATTGTGGATTTCTGAAATTCAACCAATCCGGTTAGTGATTTTATATATTGTCTTATAATCAATATAGTGATTATAGTATGATTATATTCAACAAAAACATCCGCCAACAAAATCAACTTAGTCATGTATTTAATCATCTCTTTTGCTTCACCTTTATAAATGATTCCATGTAATTTTGGCCTTACCCATTCAGTTATGTATTTAGTTGGTTTATTGTTCTCTATAATAGGTTTGAACCTGACATGCTTGCATTTTCTGGTTGTTACTATGGTGGTGGGGATAAAGAGAGATACGAGCTTGGTGAAATCAGGAAAAGATGGACAAATTTGCCTGTGAGATAAAATTTCATTACCATTTAAGTAGAGCTGGCAAGATGGGCGGGTTGGGTCGGGTTGAGTGACGGGTCAAGATGGGTTCGGGTCAGGATGGGTTCGGGTCAAGATGGGTCATTTTAGAAAAATGGTCAGTTTGGTTCGGGTCAAAGACACGGGTCGAAATGGGTCGGGTTAAAAAATGGCCCATCTTATAAAAAAAATGTAAACAAAACAATAATAACCTGAAATACATTGATCAAGCATGTATGGACTATCTTTTCCCTACATAACAAAACTAATATTCTTGAAACTTCAACTCCATAATATTCTCAAAATTAATAATATCCTATATTATGAATTTCTTTTTCTGCAGCATTGATCCTAAACCTTCAGCTCCATATCACAAAATAACCTCCAGCTTAATATTCACAAATGCATAACCTCCGGCTCAACGTTCTGTCTTATTAGCTCAATAGCTCATGATCCTGGTGGTCAATTGTGATTTGCTTCAAAAAACCATTGTTTTTAAAATGAAAACAATATTAAAGGAATACAGAGGTATTTAAAATATATATCAAACATAAAATAACAAAAAGTTACCTGTTTTAGATATGTCTTGCTGGGCCCGTTCGTCAATATTCAATAACCTGTTTATAGCATTTAAACTTACCGAATTCATTGACAGCCTTTTTAGTTTAAAAGGATTTTCATGTCAGAGCTCAAAACATGAAATTAAGATCCTTAACATGAAAGATTAAAGGAAAACGAAATGCACCAAGAATATAAGAATAACAACCGTACCCGATAGATCACACACATAGCACAACTATTAGTAGGGTACGAGATACTCTAAAAGTTACTATTATTATAGGTTGGAATCAATGCTTCAATATCTTCTACAAGTTCATCCTCCATCTCGTTCTCATTTTCGTTTGAACAAGTAAAAGAAATGATTAAAAGGGTAGTTATGTTTAATTATAGACGTTGCTAGTTTCTCCCTATACATTGCTTGATTTAAAGGAGCACGTTTTTTTGGTGGGCCAGGTTCATCAAGGTCAAAACACTTCGGAATATGCCGTTTCAAATTAGACGTTCCTGCCTTTGGATTGGCACTATACACTTTTCCGCAAGCGTTACAACTTGCCTTTCTAACCCCATCAAGTCCAATTGGCAACTTATCAAAATAATCCCAAACCTTGGAATGTTGTCGACTTGAACTAAAAGAACTGACTTCATCCTCAAACTACATATTTAGAAAATATTCTGCTCACACTACGAAAAAAACTAAAACTTAATAGCTGCATGATATCAAAATAAAGACAACAAAAAACATTTAAATGGAAGGTAAAATGTATGTATGGGTACTTGGGTAGCCAAGAATGTAAATGCACTTAAACAAAAACATATAAAACAAGCCACCCATAAGCCAAAAGCTTCCACCCACCAAAAAAACATGAAGACAGCAGCTAATTTATTCACAAAAACATTTCAACAAACACTTGGTGAGCATTAGAGTAAAACAAATGTGAAGAAGATCCTACAGGTTGAAAAGCATAACACTAAGCAAGATGACTGATGAAACAATGATAGCATCGACTTATCATAACCCTA
Organism: Mikania micrantha; assembly: GCA_009363875.1. NCBI lineage: Eukaryota > Viridiplantae > Streptophyta > Magnoliopsida > Asterales > Asteraceae > Mikania > Mikania micrantha. The sequence continues at coordinate 34,855,298 of CM018687.1, read as the reverse complement.
AAATCACAATCTTTGAAGTTGCAAACACAATTGATTCATTCAGGTATCAAAAAATGAAAATAGATAAACATAAATAAATACATACATACATGGTTCTCATTGAGGATTGTGTAGTGAGCCTAGAAAGCATAAAAAATGAAAATAGATAAACATAAATAAACACATACATACATGGTTGCAATCCTCAATGCACACGTTACAACCCTTTGTTGATTTTGAAACAAACGGACCAAATTTACGAGAACAATCTAATCGAAGAAAACAGCCTAATTGAAGTTTCGGCTGCTGGTCCAAACTTATAATCGAATTTCAGTACCTGTTTACCTGAGATGTGAGCCGCTCAGTGGCTGAATGACGAGAAACGACCGACCGAAGATGACCCTGCGAGTGGATTCGTGAGCTAATCGTAGTGCGTAGATGAGCTAATCGTGATCAATCGATGAGAAATATCGAAGCTAATAGTGAATTCGTGACATCAAGAGCAGGAATCAAAGCTAATCGTATGCGTATTTTTCAGTTGCCCAGATGGATGATGGGTGTGTAAGAGACTAAGGTGGTGTTTGTTTTTTCAGAGGTAAAACGTCTGCGGTCTGCGGACCACATCTGCAAACCTCTTTTGTAGAAGAGGTGGACTAAACATCTGCAAGAAGATCTTTTAGAGGTGTTTGTTTTTCAGTTTTAAAACCTCTTCCAGACCCAAAAACCAACGCCACCATCCACCACCTACCCGGCCACCGCAGACGATCGCGACCACCGCAGACGGCGGCGGTAGGTGAGATGTACATATTATCCTTCTCCTCCTCCTCCGGCCACCGCAGACGGCGGCGATTATGCAGCCGTTCTCCTCCTCGCCACCGATCGTCTCCAACCTAGGGTTCGATCGAACGACCTACCGCCGCTCACGACGGATCTTCCAACCTAGGGTTCGATCGAACGACCTAGAGGTCTCCAATCTTCCACCTACCGCCGCTCACGATCGCGACCTAGAGGGCTCGTTTTTCGTCGCCCCTCATCTCCGATCGAACGACATCGGTGGCTTGGGAGGCGGCTGTGAAGGAGATTGATGGTGGGGGGAGGCGGCTGTGGAGGACACCGGCGGTGGGGGGAGTCGGATGTGGAGGAGACCGGCGGTGGGGGGAGGCGGCTGTGGAGGAGACCGACGGTGGGGGGATTCGGATGTGGAGGAGATCGACCAAAGGTGAAGAGATGAAGTGAGAAGAGGTTAGAAGAGCTCAAAAAGAGCTTGGTCCAGGTCTGCGCCAAGAAGAGGCCGCGCAGACGTTTTTTAATGAAACGTCTGCGAGAAAACAAACAGCCTAACCTCTTCCCGCGTCTGCGCGGCGCAGACATAAGAGGTTAGAAGAGGTTAGAAGATGTTTTTTACAAAAAACAAACACCCCCTAAGAGTGTATGTCCATCCTGACCCGTTCTTTTATATTTCAACTTTTATTTTTACCCATTCTAACCCTTTGCTAATACTAATTAACCCATAATAGACCATATCCATAAATATAATATCCATTTCAACCCAACTTAATATACATGGGCTAAGTTTGCGAGCTCTACATTTAAGCATAGAACCACAAACCGCATAAATAGGTGTGCCTGTTGCTGTAAATATGATCCATAAGGCTAATAATATAATTGCATAACCGTTTGTCTTTCTCTCTCCTATTATATTTGATCAACACCACACACAAGTGCTTATGTGGTTCTGTACTTAGAATTGGTTATGTATTGAACCCCTCCCTATATATGCATTTATATGTATATGATTTTTTATCTAGTTTGTTAAATTTAGGATTTACTTCCTGATGGAGAGCAGCGGAAACGAGGGAAGTGTCCCCTTACACCTCATGAAGTGCACTTGGTTTTAATAATGACACATACATTTATGTTGCATCTGGTGAAATTTATGGTGGAGAAGAAACTTTGCAGCCTCTTAGGGAACTTTTTCCAAATTTCTACACAAAAAGAAATGTTGGTTACTGAAGAGCTCCAGCCTTTTCTTCCCTTCTCCTCTCGGCTTGCTGCCATAGATTACATTGTTTGTGATGTCTTTGTGACAAACAATAATGGGAACATGGCAAAAATTCTTGCTAGGTCTTTTCTAGACATTAATTATTTAAAGTTATAATACACCTATTATGTCATTTGTCCATATATTAATGCAGCGATCAATTGTACTTAGTTTAAAGAAAATGTTGAAAATGTTACACTAATAATCATAATCTTTGAATAAAATGATATAGGTCTTATGCATTAAAAAAGACTCTGGCTTTAGTTGTTCAACTAATTGACAACTCTCCTTCTTGCTATTCTTTTATTTAGACCGTTTGAGATAATACACAGCCCAATATGACCAATTCATAAGTAAATAGGTCGAATTTGCAGCCTCTAATTGCCTATTATTATCATTACAACTTAATTGATGGGATTGGTTTTGATCTACTAGTTCTTTATTTTGTTTTTTTTGTCTACAAGTATGTTGTATATATGAATTGGGAGTCTCTACTGAAACAACCTCTTTATTCCATTGGGATAAGGGTAAGGTTTCCATTGTGTCTTTGTTTAAAATTTTAAAGTTTCTAAGATGTTTGATAATAGTCAAATATTGGGTGGGAGGAAGTATTAAGAATAATCTTATTCACGTCACTTGATGAAACAGAGAAATAGAGCAAACATAGTTGTATTGATCATCACTATTATTTAACAAAGAAGTAGTTGTGATTAAGCTTTGTGAATATGGAAATTGTTTATTAGTTTAGGATTGTACCAAAAGGGAGAATGGAGGTGACAAGTAAATGCTAAATTTATGCTTGTAATGTGACTTTGGTTTCTATTTTTCTTTCTTGTGATTTTGTGAAGTGGCAAGTTGGCAACATTTCATCATTTGAAAAGTGATTTATATTTTCGTATTATCATCGTTTACAAACAAAACGATGGTGTTCACTGGACCAACAACTTTCTTTTAATTTGTATATCGCTTGAGTTGTATTATTTCGTATTTGATTAATAATGTTACAATTTTCTAATCAAGGTTCAAATTAAGACCATTGATTTGGGTTGTGGTTTATCTCATATAGCTCAAAGGGATATCATCATCGTACTTAATATATCTCACCATTAGCAAAGCTAAGGTAGGGTCTGAGAAATGTAAGATGTAGACAGTCTTAATTCTACCTTGTAGGAATAGAGAGTTTGCTTTCAATGAGACCCTCGGATGCCTGATTAACTGACCAAACCCACACTTTTAACGTTATTTTTACAAAAATTAAGTAAAATAACGTTAAAATTAATGCAATTTTACTTTTGCCCTTCGAGGGCCAACACATATACACATTATATGCACGAACCACAAATGGGGCCTACAAATCAAATGGAAATTTGCTAAAAGAGGGACCCAAAGCTTAATTTTAATGCGCCTTAATTTCAAAATCGTTTTGATTTAAGTATAGGATTATTATTTTCCAAGTATAATTATCTAAGCATAGGCGGTTACTAGTTTCCTGGTTTACATGTGGTTGTAAAATGATAGTTACTAGCTAGATAGCGTTTAAACATACTTATTAAAAGAATTTACCTCACTATTTGAGCAAAACCCATTTATATCATAATTGTTCTGAAGTGAATCAAAATGCATTAAGTGGGTCAACCTGACCTGACTCGGCCCATTTTGACCCATTCAAAATATGATTCTTTTCACTAACTGATGGATCTGTTACACATCAGTCTGATCTGTTCATTTTTTAATTCTAGTTTTAATTACTTATCAAATTAGTTGCAATTTTTTATTTGAGAAATATTTAGCCAATTAAGTGTACTAAATCTTGCTTGTTTGTTTGAATGTGGGGTTTAAAGGAGGTACATGGGTCATAAAAGAACCATTCGACCAAATGCTCGGAAGCTCAGTGCTTTATTCTTGCAACGAGAGAAGATGCCATGGGCCACTTTCTCTAGCAAAGTCAAATCAGCCCAAAGGGGATTTATGGGTGAACCTGATGAAATGAAACCTGGGCGTGCTGATTTCCATGAATACCCTTCTTCATGCATTTGCAAGAAACCATTCATTTTTTCTCATGTCGATAACCAAAGAACGAAAAATAATGCTTCTTTATATGAACATAATGAAGATGTCAATAGTAGAGATAATGATGCATCATCCTCACTTGAACAGAATGAAGATGACGAGTTTTTAGCTGACTAGGCCTGACGAAGTAACCTGATACACGGTACGTATTTTAAGTTTCCATCTTTCTATGAAACTAGAGGTGCTAAACAAGTCGTATTTGCTGGTTGTTGGGGTCAATAACAAGAACCTGAACATGACATTGAAAAGCGTGTTAGATACATGAACTTGGAAAATACTTGTGGGCTGATAAGAATACAACCAGTTTACCATTTTTTTGCATATTAATTCATTAAATTTTAAATTTACCACCGGAAATACAAATATGCATATAACAGTTACATTTGTACAAAAATCATATTTACTTAAAAGGCTAATGAATTATGTTTACGAGATAAAACACGTATTTTAAAAATAAATAAAAAAATGGGTTAAACGGGTCAACTTGCAAAGCTGTTAGACTGACTGTAACATGAGCCCTTTAGGTAAATGTGTTTGTGGGTAAGACGTAAGTCTTACCTGGCCTTGAATCTGTTTGTACTGCATTACCAATTGTATATAATAGTTTATGGCTCATGGGCCTACTTGTATATATAGATGTCATTAGGGTTTCTATTTGTATATATTGAGGGAATACCCGCTTATGATTCTTGTATCTGGGAGTCGCACTGCTGTCTGCGGCTAGGCCATCCTTGTTCACTGGTCTTGAGGCAAACAAGACCAGATTTTCCACTTGTGTTTAATTTTCATTGTGAGTTGTGTCAGCCTGGAAAACACATGTGGCATCCCTATCCCCCTAGAGTGTCTCTATCCCCTAGAGATTCTAATAGAGTCAATACTCCATTGAACTTTTGCATTTTGAAGTATGGGGTTCTTGTCCTACCAAATCAACTTTGGGTTTTGGATATTTTGTTACATTATTGATGATTATTTTTTGTGCTACTTGGGTTTATTTATTGAAATCTTGTAGCAAAGTATTTTCACTTTTTCGTGAATCATGCCTATGTTCAAAACCAGTTCAATACATCAATCTTGGTTTTAAATTGCGCGCATGTTGCGCGCGTGTTGCGATGATCCGATGATGCGGCTGAACCCTTGCAATGCAACCCTTGATGCGGATGCGTTCCATGATGCGGTGGTTCATGCAATATGCGGCGGCCGATTGTTGCGGTGACGTGGTTTACGAAAAATTAGCGGCAATTTTAGCGGTAATTTGGGTTAGGTCGATTGTCGATTGAATCTGTAATAATCTTTTGATTTCTTCAATCAATATGCATATTTTTTCAATTGTCAACATCTTTAGTCGCCATAATCTTCAATTGCGTCTGACTTCTGATTTCTTCTTCCAATTCGGTAACATTTGTATACGTTTTTATGAATTTCATAGCTTATTTTGCTAACTTGGGCTTTGTTAATTCAGTTCGATGTTAATTTCAATCTGATAGTAATTTCAATATCATATCAGATGTAGTTTTCATTCTGAACGTGTTTAATAAATTTGATTTTGTCATATTTGTTTGATGTTAGCGAATTTCAATCTGAACATGTTTAATAATTCTGATTTTATAATATTTGTTTGATGTTGGTAATTTTTAATCTGAACATGTTAGTTATTTAGTATTTTGTTGATAAATAGCGCATCCCTTATGTGATTCGCTCGCACCGCGCATCGCGCAACGGATTTTTGAAACAATCGCATCGGATCGCATCGCGCAATTTAAAACCAAGACATCAATTATAATCTTACATATTGATGATGCAAAAGAATATTTTCCTACCAACTTATCTTTCTATTTGAAATCACATGATATTGTTCACGAATAACGAGTTCTGCGTATATACAACCCAACAAAATGGCATTTTTGAACGCAATCATCATGCTCTTTTAGTTGTTACTTGCAACAATCATGTTGAATTCTCATGTTCCTCATCGATTCTGTGGTAAGTGGTTCTTACTAGAGATGTGCTTGTTTTCTGCCCTAAATAGCCCATAGTCTGGCCTGCCAATATTCCGAACTGGTTTGCAACAGTCCTCATATTTAATCAACTTCGTGTCCGGTCCGGTCGTTGGGCTTTAATTTGAGTAAAACCGAATATTTTAAGCCTGACCCCGATCCAACTAAACCATAATTCTTTTGCATTTATAGGCGTTGTGATTTTTTACCCTATATTCAAATAGAACGGCAGAACCAAAATTTCCATTCAAGCGAATATAATGATTAAAATTCATGATCTATACAATTGAACTACATGGTTCTTTACTTTAATACATTTATAAACTTGGTTTTTCTTTTCTTTTTTCATGATCTATACATGTCAAATTCTACTAATTCTATATCATGAATGATACTTTTTTTTCATGATGTAAACTTTTTTGGTGGAATAGCTAATTCATAGCTTGTATTGAAGAAGTTGCATTCATTTCTAGGTCCTTCTTGCTTCTAAAATCTAAATACATGCTTCCGGCTCTGGATTTACCCAAGGATCAAAAGCCCAATTGCTTAAAAGATTGAAACCCAAAATACTCTATTAGGTCCGATCTTTGGGCCTTATTTTTAACAATAATTGGGCTTTGGGACGGGTCCGTCTTTCTCATGCTCGAGCCGGTGCGACTCCTTTCTTACCCCTAGTTCTTGCTAATGTTTATCTAATTAATTGTATGCCTATAACAGTTCTCTGTGGTAAATTCATGCTTTCTCTGAATGAATTCCCTTTCCACTCACACCTAGAATTTTGGTTGTGTAGCCTATGTTCATGATCATCATCCACATGTCTCTAAACTTGCCGTCCAAGCCATTCATTGTGTTTTCATTGGTTACTCATGTGTCTAGAAAGGAAAGGGTACATATGCTATAGCCCTTCTCTTCGTCTATATTTTAATTGTGTTGACGTCACCTGTCATTAGTCTTGTCATTACTTTCCTAGATTTTTCCTCACCATTTTTTATGTGTTTCTTAATCATGATATTCCTGAATTACTCACTATCCCTATCATGCTAGTGTTGGTCTCAGACACAACTCTGACTGCTACATTTGACCTATCAACCGAACCTTTGCTATTATTTTTCACATACGCTTGATGACGTAAGGATAATACAACATAAACACTTGATTCACAACCAAGCGATGACACCGACATATTCCTAGTTCCACACCCCGAGATACATGATCCTACCCCTACTATGATGGATATCAGCCCCTGAATTTGAGAATTCCCAGCCCTGTTGATCGATAATTTCACCCAGATTAAAAACAAGCAGCTTGCGATCATGAACAGAAAAGAGAGATCTTTTATTGAATCAAAAATTGGTACAAGGAAAACCAATAACCTATACCCCTATTTATAATAAACCAAAAGATAAAATACAATTACATTCTATCCCTAAAAAATCTGCTTAAAACAATCTTAATTTAAACAAAACTAATCTAATCTTTAAAACTCAAATAAAAATCCAAACTTGCTAACTTTTAACCCCTTTGAATATCGGGTATTTACAAGATTAGTCCAACAATCACCCCCCTAATCTTGTAATACTCATTTCATTATCACAATAGTGCAGGCCCAAAACCATCATCTTGAGTCAAATTGACCTCTTCCTCCTTCGGTTTTGACTTTGGACATTCATAGGCATAATGACCAAGTTCTTCACATCTATAGCACTTGACCCGAGACTTGTCACGTTTCCCCCTTTGATCTCTTCCTTGTAGACCTTCACGACCCACTTCAGCCCCAATATTTCTACCTTTCCCATGGTTTTGTTGGCAACAATCACAACCACCACACCTTCCCTTCTTCTCTTTAACTTGTTTATCATTATGAACAAGTAAGAGTTTGTCACGCATATCTCTAGCCAAGTCTTCTCGGGGTTTCACATGCTCCTCATAAGCCTTCAAACGACCCACCATTTCTTCGAATGCCATATTCTCAATCTTGGAATATTGCTCAATTAAAGCCACAATAGGTAAGTATTTTGGAGGCATAGAGTTTAGGAACTTCCTTACCATTACTTCTCCTTCAAGGGAGGACCCAAGACTCCTATATTTAGATTGTATCCCCCTTAATCTTCCCGCGAACTCATCCACGGTCTCGGTCTCCAACATCCTCATTCCTTCCAACTCACTCCTAAGTGTTTGTAGGCGAGCCTTTTAAACCCTCTCGGCTCCTAAGAATCTGACCCGTATAGCATCCCACACGTCCTTTGGCTCTTGGTACTTAGACACTTGAAGGAGAACATCTTCGGGTATTGATTGAAAAATCAAAGCTTTGGCCATATTCTTTCTTCTTGCATCTACTCCTGTGACAGGATCCATGGCTTCCTGCAACCCATGTGCTGCCAAAACAGTCTCCATCATGATGGACCAAGCTGTGTAGTTCGTTGTGGTTAGCTTTGGGCAAAGCAAACTCACATTGCTGGGCTCACGAACTGGTCCAACAACCCCACCAGCAGGTATGGCCATCAGTTCACAAAATTACCTTATCAAAAACAGAATAAACCAGCAACACCCACCAGATCAATCTGTCACAGATTGATTATTACCCCTAAATTCCTGAATCACTCAAGATTGAAGCCAACTGAAGCCTTCACAGCCCCCTTTACCCGTCGCAACCCTCACAGTTGCTGATTTCAGACTCTCACAGCCTTCAACCCAAAATCGAACCAATCACAGGTCGATTGAAGCCTTCACAGCCCCTAGTATACCCGATTGAAACCCTCACAGCTCCAAATCAATCCCAATTTCAATCGTTCCTGCCTGATTCGCACAGGCTTTGTGATACGACTCCACCTTTAAAAGTCTACAAAAGGAAACGTTATAACAAGATGGATCGTGGATCGTCCGAATTAAAGCCACTGGAGCAGCTTGATTTGTTATATGGAATCGGGTTTGACCCATTCCATCCATTACGAGAGACTGGGATGTTCAACATGGGATAGTGGGGTGCGAATTTCATGGAGGCAACCGCAATCAGTAGTTTAAGTTTATTTCTTGTCATTTGGATGTTTTGTCTTTTTACGCATTTGAATTTATCAACTTTGTAAGTTGTAGGAGATTTGCCTATCTCGAATCAGGCTAGTGAAATTAAATCCTCTATTTGAATTTAGAATCTATCAATTTGGTTCCATTGCCGGGAATCGAAGAGATACGATGGTAGCAACCCGGAGTGAAGGCGGCGGATCGACAGAACCAACGGTTGGGCAGGTTGCGACACAATTGGCGGCGATTATGAGTAAGCTGGATACAATGGATTCGTGGAAGGAAGATCTCAATACTTTGAAGCGACAGATGGCTCACAAAGAGAAAACCGGTACTAGTGGCAATCGACTCGATGATGGCGATTCTAGTTTTTACAACTCACACCGTCGACCCTTCCACAAAATTGACTTCCCTACCTTTAATGGTGGCGATCCGAGAGGGTGGATATTGAAAGCTGAAAAATACTTTCGATATTACAATACCCCTGAAGAAGAAAAAGTGGACATTGCGGCGATGCACTTGGAAGATGATGCCTTGGATCTGTATTCGTGGCTATCATCTGAACAATTGATAGTCTATTGGGAGGAATTAACTCAAGCCTTCCAAAAGCACTATGGGCCTCCCGAATTTCAGAATCCAGACGAGTTCTTAGTGAGTGTGAAACAAACAGGGACGGTACAAGAGTACCGACAAGAATTCGCCAAGCGCACAGCTAGAGTGTCCAATTGGCCGGACCACTGTTTACTTGGTGTGTTCATTCACGGTCTCAAGGAAGAGCTGAAGTCGGATGTGCGCATTCACAAACCCAGGACGGTTTACAAGGCTATGAGTTTAGCCTTGGAATTCGAATCCAAGTTAAACAACCTCAAACCTACTAAACCATCCCACAGCCAGTTGAAACCCGAAGCCAAACCTTTTACCCCATCATCTCAAACTCACCCAAACACCACTAAATCTGACCCCAAACCCGCTACCCGCATCACTGATCCAGAAAAACAAGCACGGTTCCTTAGAGGAGAATGCTTCTGTTGTGGAGATAAATACGGGCCCGGTCATCGTTGCAAAACAGGTACTTTCAAGTTATTAGAAGTGGAAGCCGAAGAGGAGAATGTGGTCATACCTGAGGAAAATGAAGCGGAGGAATCAACGGAAGATATGGCTGAGATCAGCCTCCATGTTATTTTTGGTAAGTCACACACCACCACTATGAAAGTACATGGCACCTTAAATTCCAATGAAGTCCTTATCCTAATTGACAGTGGGTCAACCCACAATTTCATCTCTGATATCCTGGTTCATGAGCTGAATTTAATTACTCAAGTGGTAAACCCTTTTGGGGTGCAAATTGGGAATGGAGACATCATCCGTTGTAGTAAGGTCTGCAAGGATGTATCTTTACAGGTAGCTGATCTAAAAATTCAACAAGATTTCTACCCTTTTTCCATTGGAGGTGCTGATGCTGTACTTGGAATTCAGTGGTTATCCTCCTTGAACACCGTTCAAGCCAATTGGAACGAAATGTTCCTGATTTTCACAGTAGATGGGAAGAAATACAAGTTACAAGGAGTCTCCTCAGGCCCCCAAAAATCAGCTACCTATCAACACCTGTCACTAGAATCCGATTCCCCAACACCAACCCCCACTTATTTGCAACCCCTAATTGCTTCCTTTCACCCAGTATTTCAAGAACCCAAAACACTACCCCCTTTTCGTTCACACTACCACTCCATTCCCCTCATACCCAATTCATCTCCACCCAATATTCGCCCTTACAGATACCCACATGCCCAAAAAACTGAAATCGAACGGCAGGTGGAGCTCCTTTTGGCTAGTGATTTCATTCAACCAAGTACTAGCCCTTTCTCAAGTCCCGTCTTACTGGTGAAAAAGAAAGATGCAACTTGGAGGATGTGTATCGATTACAGGTCCCTCAATAAAATAACTGTGGCTGATAAATATCCCATTCCTGACATAGATGAGCTTTTGGATGAACTACATGGATCAACCGTTTTCTCTAAGGTTGATTTGAGATCGGGTTACTATCAAATCCGGGTGAATCCCAGGGATATTGAAAAGACTGCTTTTAGAACCCATTCGGGTCACTATGAGTTTAAAGTTATGCCCTTTGGCCTCACAAATGCGCCATCAACCTTCCAGGCTGCTATGAATGACTTGTTCCGGCCTTATCTTAGGCGATTTGTTCTGGTTTTTTTTGATGACATCCTCATCTACAGCAGGTCCCGCATTGATCATGAGTCCCATTTGAAAATAGTTTTGGAACTCTTGTTTCATCATAAATTTTTTGCCAAAGAGTCCAAATGTTGTTTTGGCCAGCAGTCGGTCTTATTTCTGGGACATGTTGTATCAGCCGAGGGGGTTCAAGTAGATCAGGATAAGGTGCAAGCCATTACCTCTTGGCCTATACCTTCCAATGTCAAGGAGGTACGTGGGTTCCTTGGGTTAACTGGTTATTACAGAAGATTTGTCAGAAATTATGGGATTACTGCTCGTCCACTTACAGCTTTGACCAAAAAGGATGGTGATAGGAACAAAGAAATAAGAAACGATTGCAGACTAGTTTTTTTATTCCAATAGAAAAGATAAGGCCCGATTCGAGAGGGGCAAGGACTCCGATTACAATAGTGATAGTGAAAAACAATAATAAGATGATAAAACACCTAACTAGTCTGCCTATTTATAATAAGAATTGCAAAGTAGCTGATTCTAGAATTGTGGCACAATTGCCTCTAGAATTATGATAATTGATTCCAGCTAATCATTGCTAAATATACCCGAATGGGTTAAACAAGCTGCCAAAAATAGCATTGAATTGCTGGTTAGTAACAGCTGTCCCGATCTTCTTCTTTTTCCTTCTAGAATACATCTTTATTGCCTGAGATTTCCTTGGTATTGCATCATTACTTCCCGCCTGGAAATTTGCCTTGTCCTCAAGGCTGAAATGAGGGAACTGCTCAGCTAACAGATCGTATGGTTCCCAAGTAGACTCCTCTACTGGGCGAGTTTTCCAAGAAACCAGGACTTCCAGAACAGTTTTACCCGCTTCACTGGTCCAACGAATAATGTCTTTAATGAATGCTTCTGCCACTGTTTTAGCAGAATAGGGATGTTTTAAAAGGATGAAATGGGCATATTTCGACAATCGATCCACAACCACCAATATAACGTTAAACCCTTTTGAAGTAGGAAGTCCTACTATAAAGTCCATAGACAAATTTTCCCAGACAGCCTCTGGAATGTCCAAGGGCTGAAGTAAACCACCAGGAGCCACAGAACTTGCTTTACATCGTTGACAAATGTCACATTCTTGCACAAATTGCTTAACAGTATTTGTCATTCCGGGCCAATACAAATTAGCTGCTAAACGCCGATAAGTACGATAGAGTCCAGAATGGCCCCCAATAGCCGTCATGTGAAACTCATGTAATAAAGCTGGAATGAAACGGGACTGCCTTGATATCACCAAACGGTTTTGATAATGTAAAATCCCTTGTTTCACGGGGTAACCCGGATATTTAGAAGGATTCAGCTGCACCTTTTGTAACAATTGCTGAATTTCCGTGTTTGCCTTTGCTTCTTCAATTAACTGGGATCCTTGTAGCCAAATAGGTGAAGAGAGAAGTTTTTGAAAATCTCCAGAATCAGCTCGTCTTGATAACGCATCCGCAGCCCTATTTTCACGACCCGGTTTATACTGAATATCAAAATTGTAACCCAAAAGTTTGGCCACCCAATTTTGTTGATCTGGCGTAGACACCCGTTGTTGCAATAAATATTTGAGACTATGTTGATCCGTATAAACAATGAAACGTCTTCCTAACAAATATGGACGCCAATGTTGTATGGCTAAAACCAGAGCCATCATCTCTCGTTCATACGCTGATTTGGCTAAGTTACGATCGCTTAAAGCTTTGCTAAAATAAGCAATGGGTTTGTGGTGCTGCATTAACACAGCTCCAATGCCGCGTCCGGAGGCATCGCATTCAACCATGAAGGGGCTACTGAAATCTGGGAGACCAAGAACAGGGCTGTTACCAAAGCCTGCTTCAGTTGCTCAAATGCATGTTGAGCCTGAGATTGCCATACAAAAGCGTCTTTTTTTGTTAAATCAGTTAACGGTCGTGCAATGCTGCCATAATTCTTAATAAATTTGTGATAATACCCTGTCAAACCTAAAAATCCACGTAAACCTTTTAAATGTTTGGGTATATAGGCCAATTCAAAACAGCCTCAATTTTCTTGGGGTCCATGGACACTCCCTGACCGTTAATAATGTGTCCCAAATAATCTACTGAAGTTTGACCAAATGAGATTTTTGTTTGTTAACCACAAAGTGATGTTGCACTAAAGTACTCAAAACCTGTTGTAAGTCAGCCACATGATCGTCCCACGACTGGCTATATACTAAAATATCATCAAAAAATATGACTACCTTGCGCCTTAACAAGGGTCGAAAAATGTCATTCATGACTGCTTGAAAGGTAGCCGGCGCATTAGTTAAACCGAATGGCATAACAAGGTATTCATAATGGCCGCCGTCATGCGTACGAAATGTTGTCTTCTCAATGCTGCCCAGTTCCATGCGAATTTGGTTATAACCAGACTTCAAATCCAATTTTGAAAAAAAACAGGCGCCATGTAATTCATCTAATAATTCCTCAACAATAGGGATAGGATACTTATCCGGAATAGTAACCTTGTTGAGGGCTCGGTAATCCACACACATGCGCCAAGTATTGTCCTTCTTCCTAACCAAAATAACTGGACTAGAATAGGCACTCCTGCTGGGTCTGATGAAACCCAACCTTAGTAATTCTTGTACTTGACGCTCAATTTCAGCCTTTTGTATATGCGGGTAACGATAAGGCCGGACACAAATAGGTTCAGAAGAAGTGATTGCGATACAATGGTCATGAGAACGACACGGAGGCAACCCTGAAGGAGGCAGAAAAATGGAAGAAAAGGTTGTGAAAAGGGTAGAAAGAGAATTTTTTTGTTCCAAAGACAGTTCAGGAGAAAAAGGAAAAGAAGAATCAGAGAATTTGGTTAGAGCAAGAGAATTGGAAGAAACCTCCTCTAAGGCCAGCCATTGTTGAAGAGCAGTTTGAAAAGATTGTCCAGGAGCAAGCCCCTGTAATTGTACCATAATCCCATTATGAACAAATTTCATCCAAGCATGATGCCAATCATGAGTCACCTCACCCAAAGATTTCAACCACTCCATACCTAAAATTATATCCAAACTGCCTGTGTCGAATACCAGAGCATTCAATTCGAACGTACAAGTACCAATGTGAATAGAAAGATGAAGACAACGTTCATTAACAAAAATAAAATGACCATCCCCCAGTTTAATGAAAAAATTTACAATGGAAGACCCAAAGCAAGAACCAAACGACGAGAAACAAAATTGTGAGTGGCACCGCTATCTACTAATACGCTGATTGGAATGCCCTGTAACTTGCCTTCGAACCGTAGTGTTTTGGCGCCCCCGATATCCTCACGGGTCCCATCAAATTTTAACACCAAACATGTACCAGAAGGAACCTCGACCGGAATAGTCTCATCCTTGTCCCCTGTGTATTCTAAAGACAAAATTTCCCCTCTGGACATTTATGAGCTGGACCATACTGTTGTCCACAACGAAAACAAAGTCCTTTCTTTCGACGATCCTCCCATTCCGAACGAGATAAAGAGCGAACACCTCTATCCCTTGACATCCTCTGTCCATTCTCTGGTGATGAACGAAAACTTTTAGGGCTATAACCTGATCGAACATTCTCCAAATGGGTAGTCGATGTTTTATCCGAACCTTTATTATTAAGAGAAGTTTTGGGCTCAAGTGAGCCCAAATTTGGGGAACCATCACCTGAAAAAGGCCCATATCGATTCATATATCGGAAACGGGAAACATATAGGTTACCGGAACTAGGGCGAAGCATCTCCTCAACATCGTTCGCTAATTACATCGCATCCAATCGTGATTGAGGCCTCTGTAAACGTACCCATTTCTTAACACCCGCTTTCAAACCAGCGACGAAGTACCCCAGAGCTTGCGATTCCGGTAATCGTGGGACCAATGACATGAGATATTCAAAATCGTCGATGCAATCATGGATAGAATCAGATTCTTGAATATTTGCTAATTGCTCATAAGGGTTGTGAATCTCCAACCCACTGAATTGTTGAAGTAATTCAGACTGAAATTCAAGCCAGGTTAGTGATTCATGTACCTGAGAAATGACCGTGAACCAATGTTGAGCCACCCCACTCATACTCAATTGCGCAAGACGAAGATGAAGAGCATCAGGAGTGTTGTTGATGTCAAAATACAAATTGGCCTTCTTAATCCAGCCCTGAGGATCGAAACCGCTGAATTCCGGAAGTTTGACTTTCTTTACTGCCCACGGCAATCCGGTTGACATATCCGCTGAGCCGCCACCGGAACCGGAAAAAACCCCACCCGAAAACCCTAATGTGTCCACCGGTTTCTTCTCCTGAGCTTTCATCCATGCCAAAACCACCTTCCGAAATTCACTAGACTCATTGCTATCATCAGTTAAGATGGTGAGTGACGGTCGAATGTTAGCCACTTCCTGTTGAAGTTGACTTATCTGTTGCTCCTGAAGATCTAACCGAGATGTTTAATTCACCATGGTGGAACGAAGAAACCAGAAGGCGGGTCAGCAGCAGGTCGGACCAGTGATAAGAATTCAACACACACAAAAGCTAAGAACTCACAATTTAACTTAAGCAAAAAAGAAATGAAGAAGAAGACAGTTTCATTAATCAAAGAGGAAGGATTACACGAACAAAACCAGGGTAAAACCCTATCTCACTACAATATGCAGGAGACCCAAAATCACAACGGACTGAAAACGTATCTCCCTTCCCTTATTAATACCCCCTCTCCCCTAAAAGAGTCTAGCCACTATTAGGAGTAACATTTTTAGTCCTTCTAGAGTATACTTGTAACACTTTTGGCTTATCCTTAGAATTAAGAAGAGAAGAAATCGTATCACAAGCCTGTTGATATCCTGATGCTTTCTACAGGGAAGCTTCTTCAAGAAGACGGGAGTCTGATGAAGGATCCTGAGCAATTTAGACAATTGATTAGAAATCTTATTTATTTGACAGTTGTCATTAGTGTCCTTAGTCAATTCATGGCCACACCAGACACTGTTATGCTGTCTTCATTTCTTGTGGTATCTCAAGATCAAACTGGGTATGGGGATCTTATATTCAGATCCGTGTCATTATCGTGTGGGTGCTTTTATAGAGGAAAAAGATGATAGGATATCTGAATTTGTAGATGCAAATTAGACAAGTAGTTTGATTTAACGAGGGTTTACCACCGAATATTGTTTTTGTTGGAGAAAATCTTGTATCATGCAAGAGTAAGAAAAAACACATGGTATCCAGATCAAGTGTTGAGTTAGAGTAGAGAGCCATGGTAGATATAACATCTGAGATGATATGGGCTTGTCGTCTTTTTAGAGAACTCGGGCCGTTTTCCATGGCTTGATGCGTTTATGTTGTGATAGTCAATCAGCTATACATATAGCCAAGAATCAAATATTTTATGAGACGATGAAACACATTGAGGTTGATTGTTATCTTATCATAGATCGAGGGGTAGGCACCCAAATCAATCCTTCATCCATTCAGCCGATTCATGTTAAGACACTTTTGGCTTGCAAACATACTCTAAACCTCTCCAAACAACTCAGATTTTATATGTAACAACTGACAAGTTGGGTATGATTAACATATATGCTCAAACTTGAGGAGTGTCAGTTGGATATTTTGTATATAATAAATTATGGCCAATGGGCCCACATATAGACGTCTCTGAGGGTTTCTATTTATTTGATAGTTCAATTTTTTTTATGTTAAAATACAAATGAACTTTTATCCTTTCACGTTTATGCACAAACACAAATTTCGTGTTAGGTTCGTCATTCATATTGTGTTATAACGTCACATCCAACTAATCTAATAAAAACAACATTTGAACACTCTAATCTAATAAAAACAAAAATAAAGATAAAAACAAATTCTTTGACTGAAAGAAAAGGCGGTCCGTAACCAACTTTGTTCATCTCAAAAATTAACCAGTGAAAACTACTTTCTTGGTGCCGTGTCAGCATAATGCTAAAACCACGATGCAGCTACCACCACATCATATTCTTGACACAGTAACTTGTACGGTTTACCTTAAATTTGTCTTTTCAAAAGTTTTGATGATCTTTTTGGTTTTTGAAAGTTTGTATGTTTTGTTGGTATGCTTTCAGTCTTTAAATCAAGTTTGTAGAATATATCGACCCAAGTCAGCTTTAATTTGGTATACGATGTGTGCAGATTTTGGTTTAGCAGCGGATAATTTTACTGAGACGACATTAGATTTCAAGTCACACAATTCAAGAAGTGGCATTCTGTTTGCTTCTCATTTTTATGTTTCTACACTAAAACCCAACTTTTTGACTGCATATGTTGTTTATTATATTATATTATATCATATTATATTTGTAAGGTGTCTTGTACTATTTTACCCCTCAAATTGTACATCATGAGGGTTCTCTATATCAAGAAATATATGTGCTCAATGCCTAAAGGGGAAAGAAAAAACAATCCTTCTTTTAAGTACTTGAAGTTGAATTTCAGTCTAACTGTTTAGTGACACTTTATTGGATATGCCTGTTTGTTTGTTTATTTATTTGTAGTTGAATTGTTAAAAAGTACATCAAAATGAGTTTGAATTGTTATTTATTTATTTTTTATTAAAAAATATTCGTGCTATTACAAAAACTATATTTATTTTAATCATGTTTTGCACTTATTTATTTACATCGTCATGACGACAACCTATGTGCATTGTTGTCGCCATCACATAATTTTATTGTTGTCACCTGGTTTTCCATCATTTCAGTAATCTTTTGTGTACTGGACTCTGTTGTTTCATTTGCAATTTGATGTGTTAATATGAAGATTGTTCTGAGGCTGACCTTCTTGTCTGAATCTGACCCTCATGTATGAGGCTGACCTTGTCTAGGATGAGTTTGATTTTCCTATATGTAGAGGTAGCCAAACTGGTTCCTGTGACCAATCGGTTCCTTCAAACCGGTTCCACCCAAGACCCGAACCGTTTCCGTACTCGGTTCCACTCACAAAGAACCTTATTCGGTGTACCCTGTTAGGGTAGGGTCCCAAACCGGTTCCTGTTTTAGAACCGGTTCCAAACCGGTTCCACTTGTTTTTATTTTTTTCTTAAACTATAAGCTAATAATTTATAAACCCTAATAAAACCTTAAACTAATAATTAATAAACCCTAATAAAACCTTAAACTTATTAATAAACCTTAAACAAATCAAAGATAAAACCTTCAACAAATAAAACCTTAAACTATTATTTAATTTGATTAGTTTAAGGTTTTATTAGGGTTTTATTAATTAATAGTGTTAGGTTTGATTAGTTTAAGGTTTTGGTTTGATTTGTTTAAGGTTTAATTAGGGTTTATTAATTAATTATTAGTTAAGTGTCTGATAAGTTAAAGGTTTTATTAGGTTTGATTTGTTTAAGGTTTTATTAGGGTTTAATTAATTATTAGTTAAAGGTTTGATTAGTTTTTTATTTCGTTTGATTTGTTTGAGGTTTAGGTTTGATTTGTTTAAGCTTTTATTAGGGTTTTATAAATTTTTGTATTAAAAGTTATGAATTGGTTAATAATAACAAATACTAAAAACAAACATAAATTCATTAATTATTTTAAGTAGTTTAAAAACAAAAGAAAAGTTACAAACAACTAATAGAATATTAAAATCAAAGATTTGTGTCGTTTTGTTGCGAACGACTCAAGTTAGCTTCAAATGTGAGTCCTTCGTCGGATAGGCTGGGTGATAAGCCTTGTTCAACTTCTTTGTCATGTACTTTTACTTTAATGGATGTTTCATCTTCAAGGGTTGTTTGATCTTGAATACGATCGATCGAGTCCAAATGATCCTTTAAACATATGCACATTTCTACCGACTCGGGAGTGAGTTTTGTTCTTCTTAACGACAAGACTCTGCCACTAAGAGAAAATGCAGATTCCGAAACTACCGTGGAAGTTTGGACAGTTAGTAAATCACGGACCATGGCGACAAGAATCGGAAACTCAGATTCCTTTGCTTTCCACCAAGCCAAAATATCAAAATTGCGACATGACTCGGCGGTCATATCAGATGAGTAATCCGTACCACTATACCGCCCGAGTTCGCTTGAAGGGGTATTACCCCTTTGACGTTTAGCCGTGACGTTTCGAACCGTGTTCGATAGGTTAACCATCGGATCTCGTGCTCGAGAAACACTCGAACTTGATGAGGAACCAGGGGTGGGCATATGTATGTTGGAACCATATTTAATCAAATGAAAGTCATACATAGATTTTAAATTATTAGTAAAAACATTTTTTGCTTCAGTTGAAAAACTTGAGTATATCTTGTGTATGTTAAGAGCGTCATAAATTTCGTCTATCAAGCATTCCACCCCCGTAACATTTAAAATTGGGTTTAAAGCGGCCGCGCAAGTAAAAACGGGTGGTAAGTTAAGAAAATACTTTAGTAATTTATTTCGCATCGGTAATATCATGTTAGAAAACATTTCATTTTTATTTTCAAAAATTTTAAAGTTTGTAACCATTAAAAATAATTCCGAAAGATCCAAAGTACTAGTTGGGTAATAAGTCTATGATAGTTTAGTAGTTGATGATTTAAAAACTTCAAGAAATTCAGATAATAATTGGATATTATCTCAAGAACTATCCAAAAATGCGTCGACATAACCCCGGTTGACGAGACTTGCGTGAAACATTTGCAAAGTATCTTTTTGTCGTAAAGCACTTTTAAGCATTAGGCAAGTGGAATTCCATCTATTAGGTACATCCCAATTTGCACCGAAAGCAACCCTCCCTGTATCTTTACAAAATTTCCTATATGCCATATGTCGTATCCTACTCTTTTTAAAAATATCATGTAGTATTTGTCTATAAACGTTTATAAATGTTGTAACATCATCAGTGTCAATACCATCTTGCACAATTAAATTTATTATATGTGCAACACATATTGAGTGAAAAAAATACACCATTACATAACAACAAATATTTTAGTTTTAATTTATCAACCGCTGTCGTATTGTTTGAAACGTTATCAAATGCCATTGAAAATATTTTTTTTCTAACTTAAACGACGTTATTACATAATCTAAAAGTTGAAATAAAAGGTCACCGGTATGTGGATACGGAAAAAGTTCAAAAGCAATGGTGCGTTCTACCCAATGAGCGGTGACGCAAAGCTAGGATTCCGGTAGATTATGTGGAACCGACCAAACATCACTAATTAAGTTAACCTCGTATTTAAATTTTCAAAATATGCAACTAGTTCTTGTTTGGCATTTTTCCACATCTTTAAACAATAACGTCTAAGAGTTTGTCGATTTACGTGAGTGTAGCATGGTTGAAACGTCTCCCGAATCATGTTTGTTAACCGAGGGTTGTCGAAATGGCTAAACGGCAACGCCTCTTGAATCACGAACTTCGCCATTCGATCTCGAACCTGATCAAGGTCATAATTAAATATTCCACCTTGAACTTTCATTTGCGTTTGTTGGGACTCGGGATCATTTTTCAACGCCTTGCAAAACGGTTTGGTGATGTGTTTCTTCAAATTCGAATTCGATTCTTTCCTTAAATATATTCTACTAAACTTGCAACGAGCTTTTATAGAACCATCACTAAGCTCGACCAAATCCCAATTGCACCATATCTCCGGGTTCCTATTGTGTTCAATAACACGAACAAATGATGGTTTGGTGTTGAAACCTTGACCGACCGAAGATCTGAAGCATCCATGATAACAAAGGGAAATTTATAAAGAGTATTGAGACTTTGAGAGTAGGAAACGAGAAAACGAAAAACCAAAACGAGAGATGGAGACTAAACAAGTGCGTATAAAGAGCGTTGTTTGCGTTTTTTCGCGTTCGGGATTGCGTTTTGAGTTGTGTGATCACTCCATACCACCCAATACCTATTTATACTAGTTTAGGGTGTTAAAAACCGCTAGTTTCGAGCTCCAAACGGTAAAAAAACGGCTAGAAATGGATCTCCAACGTTCAGATTCGTTATAACGGCTATAACCGGTTCCGGGTAGGAACCGGTTCGGGTCCGGGTAATAACTGGTCGAGTGGGAAAATCGTGGAACCAGGTCCTAACTTTCGGGTACTACCGGGTACCAACCGGTTCTTGAGAATACCGGGTAAGAACCGGTTCGGGTCCGGGTCGGGTCCTGTCCTGGAACCGGTTTGGATGGCCACCTCTACCTATATGTAGGATCTTGTATAATTGGCGTCTGTATAAGGAAAATTGGGTGGTGCTGGGTTTTGAACCCTATACTTTCATTATAAATTCTCATCCCTTACTACTAGGCCACCACCGTGAGGACGGCGTCTGTAAAGAAGGGGAAAAAGACAGCAAAACCTAATAGCTAGGATAACTATCAACATGAACACATCTTGTAAGTGACACCTAAGAAAGTAATTCTACTACAGCTTAAATAGCAAGCATGTACGGTGGTATCTTAGTGATAAAATAAGGCTCAATAACTTAAATGGTCCTGGGTTGGAATTCTTTAAGTATTGAGTTTCTTTTAGAACTAGTGACTTGGTGGTGGATATGATCGGGTGGTACTGATGGTTGTATGATGATACTCCAGTGATCCGTCAGTGATCTAAAAATTAGTTGTTAAATAAAATGTAGCAAGCATGTGCCTTTTGATAACATGCAAGCATAGTTACTTGTATATAGACAGGATTAAATGAAAACATTTTACAATTTCAAGACATACTAGTTTGTAATCAAACACAATATGAAAACCAAATTTTGAACAAATATGTAAGCTATGAATATTTAAATTTGCAATATATATCCACCACGTTCAATAACTTTTTAAGATCGTTCAAAACTAAAAAAAAAATTGAAACACACGTATTGTGTAGTCTACTGAATACTATCATTAGCTAAATCTTCCGCTTCCTTCAACGCTGGATCTTGTTCGCCTCTAATGTTAAAATTTGGTGTTCTAAATTTTCTTCTTCTGTAACTGAACCACAAAACAATTGAATATGTTCAAAAAGTTATATTTTACAATGCTTTCTAAACATTATTGGCTGTATTTGATCCAACGTAACAATTTACTGCTACATAACATTTATCTTACATTTGGATTCGAACACCACAACATTCATGACACTGAAACCAAATGATTGCATGTAAATTTTAAACAAATAACATACAATATTGTTGAGGGATCACAACAAAAACTACATGAAACTTCGCAAAAAACATATTAATATAAATATATATATATATATATATATATATATATATAGGGGCCGGTTATTGTACAAAGAAAATTAACGTGAGAAGCGTAGGAAGCCACCAGAACGCGCCACATGTAATCTGGGTAAAGGGTATAAGGGTCCGTGTAAAATCACGGACCACGTTATATATAATCACGGACCATCGTTTAACAAGCATAATCACGGACCAGTGCGTTATATCAAATCACGGACCGTCATTTAATACATATAATCAGGACAAAATGGATAATTACGGACCAACAATTACGGACCAAAGCATAAAAATCACGGACCACGTAAATTTTTTTTTAATAAACTATAACAATATTATACTCAAATTAAAGATAATAAAATTCTCGATTTTATGGTGCAATTTTTTTAAAAAAATAATTAAACGTTTAAAAGTTATTTGATTTACAAGAAGATGGTGGAACTTGATTTACCCACAAAAAAAGTCAACAAATGCAGGCAATTCCTTTTTTGCCCTTTTATCTTTAATTTTCGGAAGTTTTAAACAAAAAGTGGGGACCACTAGATCTTAACCATTGATTTATTTGATCAAAGGTCCACAATCCTTCCTATCCTTCTCACGTTAAATATCCTTTGTATTGGATCCGTCTCCTATATATATATAGGGGAAAGATCAAATAAAAAGTATATTTTGCCTAATAAGGCTAAAAAGGATTTTTAAAATTTCCAAAACCAACCCAAACGAACTCCTATTGAACTCATTTCGATGGCATTGGAACCGTCTTATCGAACCCAACAATATTAGCTTTTAAGTTTTCGTTTTAACAACTAGATTTAGATTTTAGGTTTTAGGGCTTGATTTTTTGCTTTTAAGTTTATCTTTATGTTAAAGATTTGTTTTTAAAGTTTTGGTCTTAGTATTAAGGTTTATTGTTTATGATTTAAGGTTTGGGTTTTAGGGTTCGACAAGTCGGTTCCAATGATTTAAAAATTAAATCAATCGGAGTTTGTTTGAGTCGGTTTTTGAGTTTTTGAAAATCTTTCTTAGCCTTCTTAGGCAAAATAGACTTTTTAGGGGAACCTTACCCTATATATATATATAATCGCCGATTGTAATAAAAAGAAATTTAATGTGAAGTTACGAAGTGGTTGGGTGATTATTTTGTTTATTTTATAATTTGCATGATGTTTCTTCAATATATAAATACACAAATGTGATTTATATATAAACAATTAAAATGACACAAGTTTGATTTTGTTTTAAACTAGATGGCACATTTCGCGCGTTGCCGCGCAAATTTAACACCTTTGTTTTGACTCAAAAACGAACTCAAAAGAAAAAAAATAACGTACAAAGAGTCGTGGCTATAAACTAAACTTAGTATGTGTCAAAAAGTAAAACAAAAGAAAAATAAAATTAAAATAGAACACTTGAAACATGTCAGTTATTATGCTATGAGAAATTGAAATGTCTTATCGCGAGAAAATGAATTTATATCGCGAGAAATGAATGGATCGCGCGAAAAAACACGACGCAAATGAATTTATCGCTAGAAGATGAATTTATTTCGAATGAAAAACGAATTTCTCGCACAAATATCATGAGGGAAATGTATTTCTGACGACAAATCTTAATTCCACTGAAAAATTGTGAGAAATGAATTGATCGCGCGAAAAAAAACAACGCAAGTGAATTTATCGTGAGAAAATGAATTTATATGGGGAGAAATGAATTGATCGCGCGAAAAAACACGACGCAAATGATTTTATCGCGAGAAATCAAAATATCGCGAGAAATCAAAATCTCGCGATAGTCACTATTCATATTTGGTTTCGATTAACGTAATAAAGATGCGTTAAAATTTCATCCTCTCCATATATATATAAGGGTTGCTATTTTTTATCACCCTTATCTTTTGCTACAACTACATAATCCATTTCAACCAATAACAAAGTTACTCATAAGCTTTTAATTAAAATATTAGAAACGGCATCATAGTCTTTTTACCTTTTATAAGTTTCCCTCCTCTTTTTTAAACATTAATACCTTTTTTATAATATATTATTTTTTTAAAAAATTGCACCATTATATTCGTTTCATTTTTCTTTTTAATTCCGTTATATCTCGACTATTTTTTTTACTTTTGTAGATGCCATATATTTACATCATTGTCACGAAATTTATTTGAAATTTTTTAAATAATGATAAATTACAGTGATGTAATTTACACTGACGTAATTTACATTGACGCAAAATTTGGTTTCGGTTTTTTTGGTCAATTCGATTCCGGTTCGGTTTTTTCGGTTAATTTGGTTCCGGTTCGGTTTTTCCGGTTAATTCAGTTTCGGTTCTGTTTTTTTTGGCCTTTTGCTCATCCCGAATTTGTAACGAGCCTAAATACAACAAATTAGTTTGAATGTTTTTTGAACAATGATAAATTACATCACTATAATTATCATTGTTAGAGAAAAAAATCAAAATAATGTGTTATATTACATCACTGTAATTTATCATTGTGATTATCATTGTTAGAGAAAAAATTAAAATAATGTGTTATATTACATCACTGTAATCTATCATTGTTAGAAAAAAATCAAAATAATGTGCTATATTTATACTCGTTACATCGATGTAAATAATGGACAATGAAAAAAAAATTAAAAAAATAGTCAACATTATAACGGGAAATAAAGAGAAATTTACATCACTATAAATAATGTGTTACGTCACCATTAATTATGTCATTGTAAATTACTTCATTTTATGTTACATTACAATGATGTAAATACATGATATCAAAAAAATAAAAAAAACTAGTCGAGATTATAACGAAATTAAAGAAAAAATGAGACGAGTATAATGGTGCAATTTTTTTTTTAAAAAATAATATAGTATAAAAAAGTTATGAATGTTTAAAAAAAGGGGGTAAACTTTACTTAAATAACAAATGTCCTAAATGCTCTTCTTATTATAAAAGGAAATTGACACGTGCCGCAATCCTATACACTTACATTTTTAAAGTAACCATTGGATGATAGTTATGTAGTTGTAGCAAAAGATAAGGGTTATAAACAATTTCATCCCCTATATATATAGGATTGTGATATAATAATAACAACGTATATTAGTCATTTTTAATTTTGTACTTTCAATGTCATTAATTAAAGTTACAGATTAATCATTACTTTTACACTACTACAATTTTCCTTTGTTCATATCATATCCCCATTTTTTCTAAACATCTTCCAAATTTCATTTCTTCATGGTGGTGGGTTTGTTGAAGAGATGGAAGACGGCACGAAGGAGGACGGCACGAAGCTATGGTGAGCAGAGGTTCTCCAGAGGAAGAACACACTGTTGTTGAAGACATGGACCATAGATGGCTTCAAGACATTAAGATAGTCGATTGTTTGTATGACGGTACATTTGACCTACTTGTTGGTAACATTCCTTTGAAGTATTTTGGAACTGATATGAAAGGTATGTTTCATTTTACTGGGCATTCATTTATTTGTGATGATCGAAAAGAGCATGTTGCTGTTAAGGGTTTGTCTTTTATTTTGACTGATTTTATTAGGCATAGTATGGTAATCGATCGTCATTTGTTGTCTAGGGTTTACTTTTATTTTATTTTGACCAATTTGTGATGATCCACATGAGTCTTTTGTTGTCTAGGGTTTACCTTTTATTGATTGTTGAACATTAGGGGTGATGGCTAATACTTGATTCATGGCTGATACCTGATTTCATGTCTAGGGTTTACTTTATTTTTTTTGTGATGCAATTATTCTTATATGTCCTTACATTGATGTAAAAAGATATTTATAGTTCACCTATGTATTTTACAATAATACTTGATTCTAAATACGTGTAATTATAGTTGATCCATGGCTAATACTTGATTCATGGCTACATGTAATTATAATTCACCTATGTATTTTACAATAATTTTGATTTGCAGTTAGGTTATCATTCCAATCTTATTTTCTGTTAAGATTGACATCTTTATCTCTTATTTGTTCGTATTCTTAACGATTAGTTGATCTTTGTTAATTGTCGGAGAAAGTATTCTGTTAGGGACAATGTTTTGTCATATTAAGATTTAAACATTTTTTTTACATTTTGTTCTCATGATCTTATAGTGGTTTAAAAAATTTGGATTACCCCTTTGATTGTTATCTGATTTGTTCATATTATTCTTGTTTTTGTTATCGGTTGTTATCTGATTTGTTTATATAATCTCCGCTTTGTTGTTTGCTGTCAAATTTGTTTTGGATTATTTTTTAAAATTAAATTTGGGTTAAAATCTTCCATACATTAACGCATTTACAGTAATGCAAAAATATAAATAACATGACTCAATATGTTGAATTTTACCTTACAGTGGCATAACAAGGATATATTTATGTTTATGTCTTATTTAGATTACTTTATTACTTGTTTGTAATTTATCAAAGATCACCAAATTCATGTTTTCTTTTGTAAGTTTGTTTATTTATCATTATGTTCATTACTGATCCATTCGTATAATTTATCATTATAGACAACTAATGAACCAATGTGTATTATTATATTTTTTCAAAAGTCTTGATGTCTTTCTTGTTTTTTTTTGTAATTGTTTTAATAGCCAATAATAAATTGTCAGCTTCAAAGAATGAAGTCATGAATTATGTAAATGTATTCATGAACCGTTTATCTGGTTCCGCTGATGGGTTGTATTGTTTTGTCAAGAAGGTTAAAGGAAATCAAGAGGTACGTCTTTAAACACCACCCTGCTATGTCATATGAGAAGAGATTGGCTAATGTGATAGAGGAATTGGTTGGTCATTTGAGCAATTATGTTGATAACAAGGGTTGTGAGACAAAAAGTTCATTGGTTAGAGAGAAAGAAGTTGAGAAGTATAAAAAGACCCCAAGATCATGTCATTCTTACAATGAGATACCTTGTTATTACCCTTTCAACTGCAAAGAAAATGACAAAGTTGGTCAGTCTTCCACATGGTATAACTAATAATATCTATTGGTTTGTAATGGCAGACATCATACTAGTGATCGGTTTGGTTTTAGTTTTTCGGTTACAATGTTGTAAGAACGAAATATCATGAACTGTAATGCATGTATTATATTTTATTGTTTATTTTTTTCTTAACTTGTTATCAACCTTTTACTACAGTGGTGTAAAGATGAATTATTGTTAACATGTAACATATTTTCATTTCCATCAAATGTTATTAGTCGTGACTTTTTAAATCCACCCATTAGTATTTGGTGATTTATATACTATATTTCTCTCATACATGAAGTTTTCTTTTGTTATAATTTTTAACATAGTGGTGTAAGGTTTATAACAAGTCTAACCAATGATTTTTATCCAATTATTTTATGTGTACTTTTTGTGCCTTTTTTATTTACTAATGAGTGTTATTTTTACCCTAACTTTTCACATCTCTCACAATTTTAATGACTCATTATCCAAATTTCTATCAGGCCCTTCCTTGACTCTAGTGTCTCCTCAAATTCCAACTCTCGTCTGCTACTTCCTGTAACAAAATTTGTAACTTGTTGCAACCAAAATGAACATAAAAAGAGACAATAATAAGGGATTACACTGCTTAAGGAAAATGTTAAAAAAAATAATCTGCAGCACTTTTTACAACTTAACACCATCTTACAACACTGTAACATTAGCAAAAAAAAAAACCCCGTTTCTAGCACTTTATACAACAACTTATACCTGGTCTGATATCAACTTTGTTTTTTAGCTCATTCTTGAGTTAGACCTAAGCAATAAGATGTCATATGATTCGGCAAGAAAGCAATTTCTTGTTCTATAGCTTTACCTGTAACATGAAAACGTATGGCATTTTGAAATTATATTTATGAAGCTTTTTGTATACTTGTCCTCATAATGCTTGACTATACTCATATGTTTTGGAAACAAACTGACCTTTAGCACAATGAGCTTCCCGAAAAATATAATCTACAAATGAACGAAAGTTATTTCCTACACTATCATTTACATATACTTCTCTTGTTGGAACCAAACTAACCTTTAACACATGCTTTCACTGATGTATGTGTTAATTTTTGCAATTATGGGTACATTCTTTTTGGTTTTGTAAGCAGTCTCATATTACACTTCTCTCTATTAAAGCAAACTAACCTTTAAAACATATACTTAGGATGACATATACAATACTTCTGTATTTATACATATACCTGCATCGATGTAATTGTCAAATTTTACATTTATGGGCATTTATCTTCAGTTTTGCATGTGGTGCCACAAAAGTATTTACACATATACTTACAATGATGCATATAATACAAAAGTATTTAGACGTATACCTACACTTACATAATTGACAACTTTTATACATATATACTTTTTTTGGTTATGTATGCAGTGCCATGCAACACTATCTATATAGAAGCAAACTAACCTTTAAAACAAATTCTTACAATGATGTATGCACTAATTTTGTATTTAGCATGTACTTATACTATTATAATTGACCATTTACTTGGGTGCTTCTGCCCATAAAATATGATGATCTATGTAAATAAAGTTTTATCACATCAACAATAATTAGCCTTATTAAACTGACTGACAATACATTTTTACAATGATGTAATAATCAGATTTACTAAAATAGAATACCTTCAGTTCTTGTAATGGTATATTGTACTCATATTTTTTTTTGGAACAAACTAACCTATAACACAACCACTCTCTTTGTCACACCCCCAATTTCAACTAACGGAATCATACCATTTGGGACGTGACAAACCAGGATCTCAGATCATTAGACATAACGAAGACCTCTATATGATTTTCAAACATACTTTGGTCTTAATTTGTAAAATCAAAGTTTAACATTTGCGGAAGCGTTTGAAAACTAATAATAGAAAGTAACTATTGCATAACCATAAATACAATGTTCAATGTTTTAAATCAACAACTAAAGTAAACTGTATGCATGAGACTCAACGTCCTAGTCCCTGCTTGTCCTTGCTTGTGCCTTAGTGTCCTGAGAAAACATGTAAATCAAGTCAACACAAAGGTTGGTGCATACACAGGTTTAAGCATTCACAATTGTTGAAACCACAGTTTGAATATGAAGTTTGCAGATATCATAATCACACATGCATAGTCATGATAGCTAGTCATTTGTACTATTTACATAAGTGGTCGACACCGAAGCTGACGAGTTGCCATGCTATAGCATGTTTTTGCCTTAACACTATTGTCTAGCACGAACAATAGCAATGTGTGTGTTTGGTCAGTCAAACACCTGCGTAGATCCCATCTACCAAGTGAGGTTTGTCAAACCCAATAGATCTATCTTCAACTACCACGCTTTGCACTCCGGCAAATTAAACGGTTCGAAAGAGAAGGCTTTGTAATGCTATGTTTGCACTTAATGTAAACAGCTAACTCATGCAAGTGATATGTATCTAAAAGCGTTTGTTGCACATGTTTTCTCCCCCAAAACAGTTAAAATAAGAAAGGGGCCGTGTACGCACCTTTGATTATTGCAAAATGATCAAACACACGTGAACTCGCGTAGAAAATCCTCAACGAAAAAATCTGTGTTTAAACAATTTCGTTGTGTTATTCGAGTAGTCGTTTTGTGCTTGAAATCACATACGTGTCAACACACGTATGTTAAAGTGTTAGGAATACGCATACGTATATACGCGTGCCCTTGCAATCATTTAAATAAAATCAGGTATGATTTTATTTAAACAACCGTAATTATACGCGATTACGGTCCCGGTCTAAAATATGAGTTTTATTATTCAAATACTTTAGGAATTAAATTCTGATTCTAACGCACTTCGAACGAGTCGAATTGGATTTAAAACGAAGAAGTTATGGCTTAATTACTAAAATAACCCAAAAATATCAAAATGGGTGGGGGCCGGGTTCGAACCCGTGACCTCCCTCCCATGTTACACCTTCCTTACCATCTCCTCTACTTCTCATTTCGTTAACAAGATCCATTTCAAATTGTTTTAACCCAAACCAGTCGGGTTCCCCTTTGTTTTATCATTAACCGAACCAAATGAGTTCGATTGAGTCCCGATCCAAACCCAATCGATATTGAAATCATATGGCTTTTATTCAAGGGATCCAATCGGCTCTATAGGAGGTTTTAATTTGTTGTTTTGTGTATAAACCCGATCTATATTGGTTTAGATAGATCCGAACTCGAATCTTATCAAAACCAATTCGATTTGATGAAATTCGTTAATTTCAAGTCTTAGATTCATAGGGTTTTCACTAAATCATTGTTTTCGAATCCTTCTGAAATGATTAATTCGGATTTCGAGTTCATTTGAATCAAATCCCCCAATTCGTTTTCATCTATGAACCCTAGAACCCGAATTCTATCAATTCGATGATTTTAGATCAAAATAACTTAGGGATTTCGTTGAGTATATCATGTTGAATCTGTGGATGAGTTTAATTTGATTTTTAATCACGTTTGCATAGAAAACTCCAAAACCGTTTAAGTTCAAGAACCCTAGAATTGAAATCTTGCAATTCGATATTGGAACACCGAATTAACATAGGGATTATCTTAGTCGGTCTATTCTGAAACTACAGCATCATTTGATTTTATTTATAAACCCGTTTTGATCAAAAACCCCAAAACGTCTTGTATTAAGAACCCTAGAGTTTAATCTTTATCAAATCGATGTTTTTGCACAAAATTAGTATAGGGGTTTGCTTAGTCGGCATCTTTATCTTGTGTAGAAACGAATTTTTACCTGGATTGATGTATGATATGTGTGTTTCGACTCTAGGCTTGATTTCGGCCACCCTCTAAATCGAATCCTTATGTCCGAAGCTTTTAAAATCAAATTGATGTATGTGAAAGTCTCTAAAAGTGCCGACTAAAAGGTTTGGATGTCCAATTGTGGAGGTTTTGATCGAATTGTTCGGATTTGGCAAATGATGGTGACGGTTTCAACATTTTATGATGTTAATAGCTTTAATTCTACCATTATGGTGCTAATAATTGATTGTAACCGTTTTTAATCATCAATAGGAGTTTTATGAACAATTAATTTGATCCATTATGATGGATTAATGATAATTTCTAACTTCTCATTTGATTTCTAACGAATTTTGACCATAAAGGTCAAAATTAAACATTTCTTGTAAATACAAGTTAAATTCTCATAGATTTAAATGTTTGTACACTTATTTTGTTCAATTCTAACCATTCTAGTTTGTTTTTGTTTAATTTCATATCATTTCGGCTAATTCTAAAGTTAACGGAGTTAATCCGGAATACCGAATTGTCACTCATCGGTCAATTGGAATATTATTGGATTAGATTAACCCAATTGGGCCTTATAATTACAATTGGGCCTACCTTGGGCTCATTGGGCCTTCCTTGGCCTTATTGGGCCTACTTGGGCCTACTTTGGCCTTATTGGGCCTGTGATCTCGCTATTTTCAGTTAAAGGTAATTCGAAAAGTCGGATTGTCACATCATCCCCTTGTTGAAGGAATTTTCGTCCCGAAAATTAGCAAACGTTAGGAGTAGTTAGGAAACTACTTACGAATTTAAATCGTATGTGTTAGTGTGATTTGATCATTCCGTGTGCTTGTGTGTATTCACACACAAAATCTAATGTCTGCAACATCACAACTAAATGTGATCGTTCAATGTGACTGTTTATGTGTACACTAGTTAGTTCACCTAACTGTGACTGTTTGTGTTTGATCATACTGTGTTGTGTAACCTCACACATAGTGAGTGTCTGTAACTGTTTGAACTATGCAACCCCGCACATAGCAAAATGTGTGTAACTAATCATGTATGTACTACCATAACATGTAACATATGAAATGCAACACATAAAATATATAAAATGTAATGTAGCACAAATGTTTGTAACAAAACCAATTGAATAAAGTGTTTGTGCTTACAGTTTGAATTTTTCAGTGTTGATGTGTGAAGCATCACGTCATCCCCTTGTTGAAGGAAATTTCGTCCCGAAATTTAACGTGCGCTCTCAGTGTTTGCAGTAGCTGTTTTGAACAAATGAGGATACTTCTTCATCATTTGGTCTTCCCGTTCCCATGTGAATTCAGGACCACGTCTTGAATTCCAACGAACTTTGACTATCGGAATCTTGCTTTGCTTAAGTTGTTTGACCTCTCGGTCCATGATTTCAGTTGGTTCCTCAATGAATCGTAACTGTTCGTCTACTTGTATTTCTTCCAACGGTACAATCAATGTCTCATCAGAAAGACATTTCTTTAAGTTCTATACGTGAAAACCATCATGAACTCCACTGAGTTCATCCGGTAATTTGAGTTGATACACAACCGGACCAATCCTTTTCAGGATCTCAAAAGGTCCTACGTAACGTGGACTAAGCTTTCCACGCTTGCCGAATCGTATCACACCTTTCCAAGGTGATACCTTTAGAAGAACTCGGTCTCCTACT
The DNA here is from genome assembly GCA_009363875.1 of Mikania micrantha. Classification (NCBI taxonomy): domain Eukaryota; kingdom Viridiplantae; phylum Streptophyta; class Magnoliopsida; order Asterales; family Asteraceae; genus Mikania; species Mikania micrantha. The sequence continues at coordinate 34,822,341 of CM018687.1, read as the reverse complement.
TGAAATTCCAACGGCTTTCGACGTTTGTCAGCATAACTCTTTTGTCGATCCCGGGCTGCTGCCATACGGTTCCGAATTTGAACTATCTTCTCTGTCGTCTCGTGCACCAGTTCAGGACCTGTAATCTGACTGTCACCAATTTCAGCCCAACAAACTGGTGAACGACATTTGCGACCATACAACGCTTCAAACGGTGCTGCTTGAATACTTGTATGATAACTATTGTTGTAAGAGAATTCCACTAACGGTAAATGGTTTTCCCAACTATCACCAAAGTCAATTACACAAGTTTGTAACATATCCTCGAGCGTTTGAATCGTACGTTCACTTTGACCGTCGGTCTGTGGATGATAGGCGGTACTCATATCCAAGCGAGTCCTTAATGACTTATGAAGTGATTTCCAACAGTTGGAAGTAAATCGGGCATCCCGATCTGATATGATAGAAATTGGCGCGCCATGTCGTGCTACCACTTCCTTGATATAAGTACGAGTCAGTTTCTCCATCTTGTCAGTTTCCTTGATTGCTAGGAAATGTGCAGATTTCGTTAATCGATCGACAATTACCCATATCGTATCACAACCACTCGGTGTACGGGGTAACTTAGTAATGAAATCCATCGAAATCTGTTCCCATTTCCACATCGGTATCTCTGTTTGTTGTAGTAAACCAGATGGCTTCTGGTATTCAACTTTGACTTTCGAACAAGTCAAACATTTGCTAACGTCTCTAGCAATGTCAGCTTTCATGTGAGGCCACCAATACAGTGCCTTCAAATCATGATACATCTTGTCTGATCCCGGATGGACTGAATACCTGGACTTGTGTGCTTCATCCATCACGAGTTCCCTTAAACCTCCGTACAAAGGTATCCAAAGTCGATTAATGAAATAACAAATTTCATCAGACTTGACATCCAATTGTATTTCCATTCCTCGTAAGGATCCCGGTATCAAGTTTTCTTTTTTTTTCAAGGTCTCGAGCTGAGCACTGTGTACCTTGTCGGTAAGTCAGTATGTATTGTCATCATAAGTGCATGAACCCGTCTTGTTGAAGTGTCTTTTCTGCTTAAAGCATCAGCTACCACATTAGCTTTTCCCGGGTGATACTTTATCGCACATTCGTAATCGTTCAACAATTCAACCCATCGTCGTTGTCTCACGTTGAGTTCCTTCTGATCAAAGATATGTTATAAACTCTTATGATCAGTATAAATAGTACACTTAGTTCCGTACAAGTAATGCCTCCAAATCTTCAAAGCAAAAACTACTGCTCCTAACTCCAAATCATGAGTAGTGTAATTCTTTTCATGTGGTCGTAGTTTCCTGGAAGCATAAGCAATCACTTTATCACGTTGCATCAACACACATCCCAAACCCTGTGCAGATGCATCACAATACACCACAAAGTCTTCCGTCCCTTCCGGTAAGGACAGAATCGGTGCACTGCAGAGTTTCTGTTTCAATAACTGGAATGCAGCTTCCTGTTTATCCGTTCAGTTATACTTCGTTCCCTTGTGTGTAAGATCTGTGAGTGGTTGAGCGATCTTTGAGAATCCCTCAATGAATCGTCGATAGTAACCTGCCAAACCAAGGAATTGTCGTATCTCGGTAGGAGTCTTTGGCGCTTCCCAATTCTTAATCGCTTCAGTCTTTGCTGGATCAACATGTATGTCCTTTTCGTTGACTATATGACCCAAGAATTGTACTTCTCTCATCCAGAAATCACATTTCGAGAACATAACGTACAATTGTTCCTGTTTTAGTAATTCTAGTAGCAATCGGAAATGTTCAGCGTGTTCCTCCTCAGACTGTGAATAGATGAAAATGTCATCGATGAAAACAATGACAAACTTATCAAGATAAGGTTTACAAACACGATTCATGAGATCCATGAATACAGCTGGAGCGTTTGTCAACCCAAATGGCATGACCAAGAACTCATAATGGCCATAGCGCATTCTGAATACTGTCTTTGGAATATCTCCTTCTTGAACTCTTAGTTGATGATAACCCGATCTGAGATAACTCTTCGAGTAGTAACTCGAATCCTTGCAACTGATCAAATAGATCGTCAATTCTGGGTAACGGATACCGGTTCATGATAGTAACCTTGTTAAGTTCCCGATAATCGATACACATACGGAAAGTCTCGTCCTTCTTCTTAACAAACAAAACTGGAGCTCCCCACGGTGAAAAACTAGGTCGTATGAAACCCTTATCCAACAACTCTTGTAGTTGTGTAGATAACTCTTGCACTTCAGATGATGCAAGTCAATAAGGCGCCCTAACTATCGGTGCTGCATCTGGTGTACGGTCGATTCGGAATTCCACCTGTCTGATAGGCGGTAATCCCGGCAAGTCTTCTGGAAATACCTCCGGAAATTCACAAACTACTGGAATATCTTCAACCTTCTTCTCAGCTACCGGCTTTTCAGTTATAAGTGCTATAACTGCCGTATGACCTTTACGCAGACATTTGTGTGCTTTCATACAAGATATGAGACGCAGTGGCGTACTGTTCTTCTCACCTTGTACATACAGTGTCTCTCCATATGAAAGCGGTATACGAACGATCTTTTGATAGCCTACTGTTTCAGCCTGGTGTTTGAACAACCAGTCCATGCCTATGACTACATCAAAACTGCCTAATGAGATAGACATAAGGTCAATGTCCAATGTTTGACCCATCAAGTCTAGAACACAACCTTTGAGAATATGTTCTACTGTGATTAACTTGCCATCAGCTAGTTCTACATTGTATTCAACCCCTAATGGTGTTAAGGTTATGGCAAATATTCCACTAAATTCATTAGATATAAAGCTCATTTATGTTCTAGTATCCAACAACACAGATCATAACATTTGTTTATCACATATGTACTTGCAGTGAGGTCGAGATTTTCTCTATGCTTCTTATGATCATGAAGGCTTGTCCCCTCAGACCATTGTTTTTGTTCCTCTTGTTGTTACTACCAGTGTGGTTCAATTGAAATGCCCTGGTTTCTTGCATCCAAAGCATCCCTTGAGTGCTTCTTGTTGTTGTTGTGGTCATTGAGATCTCTGCTCAGTAGACACATGAAATCAGATTTCGTTCTTCGTTTGATAGGGAATCTTTACAGATGTTTGCAAGTAGATGTTTTGACATACATTTGAAGTTATCCAGATGAAATGCAAAATCTTACTATGAGTGTTTCTCAAACACAGAGTAACCAGAACTACGGCTGGAAATTTGATGAACGTTATGTTAGAATCCCGACATGTTAACGGAATTCATTTCAACTACTAGAATGAAATATAGGTGAATATTATATGTATGTGTTTCGAAAAATAGACTCATAATAGAATTTGCCAGAATTCATGCGTACCTGTAAATTCACGATTACGTTGCGCACCATGATCGTCAATTTACCTTACATAAGGATTCTAGTTCCTCCTACCTTGAGCTATTTGGTTTTTGTGGGATTCAGAGTTTATTCAGGACATCAGAATTCAGACAATAGTCACATAATGTATGATTGGATAGTCTATCCAAAAGAATACATAGAGATAGTTACTTGAGTTGAATGCCACTATAGGATTTAGTGTAGATCCTTCGAGAATAGTTATTCGGCTTGAACGTGTTTTTCTTATGTAGTCTGATGTCGAGACACTCATTGTGTGAGTGTTAATGTAGTTGTTTGGAGTTGACCACCTTGCAGTCAATGTATCTCCCATAAGTTCCCAAGTTGATGGTTAACTCCTAATAGAGGTCACCAGTGTTTTCATATAATGTAATTTGCCTTTACGTATGTACCGGTAACGGAAATCTTTCCCACACGATCATTCTAGTTCTTCTTAACTCGAGTGATAGTGTCCGTTTGGTGCCACTTCAAGTGTAACAAGACGTTAGGTTTGAATTCTCATCTTATAGTTGATGAGTTCAAAATGTGGTTCTTGTAAACCGTATATGTAGAAGTACCAAGAGTTACAAGAATGTTATCGAGGAGTTAGATAGGAAACTGATGTTTTCTTATCAAGGCTGAAACCACAACCTTGTTAACTAATGTCAATGTTGTAAAGAGTGACAAATCATTTGTCAAAACTAGAAATTTAGTGGAACTAGTAGATATAGTCCCAAGCTAAGGAATGGTTTTGTTTGAGTCATTGGGTTTATTTCATCCGCTGACTCGTTGAGTGAGCCACAGGGCCTATTTCATCCCCTGACTTGTTCAAGTGAGCCGTAGGGTCTATTTCATCCCTTGACTTGTTTTAGTGAGTCGCAGATCCTATTTCATTCTTTGACTTGTCTTAGTGAGTCACAGGGCCTATTCCATCCCTTGACTTGTTTTAGTGAATCACAGAGCCTATTTCATCTCTTGACTTGATTTTTGTGAATCATGGAGCCTATTTCATCCCTCTAGTGATCTATCCAGCTCCCTCTCGCATGTTCTGAATCTCCCGATTCATACGAGCAACAAAAGCTGCAAATACTTGCTCTGGTGAGTACCTTAGAGTAGGTAATGTCCAACTGCTAGTGACAATGCCAGGAGTAGGTGGCGGAAGTACTCACTCCTCACGCATCCAACTGCGAATGGGATTAGGGATCCACTGCCAATACTGGCCGTTCTCCCTTGGTTGTTTGTGTATCCCCTCATCATAGTGAATCGTGTCATCCATTGGCTTAAGTTGCCTCTTCTTGGATGCTGATGATGATACGACTCGTTGTTCCTTGTCACTAATAGGTGTGGATGATAATGTCATGTTTGTTACATAATACCATATGAAATTTCTATGCAACTATTGTGTAAGCAAGCGTGTCTAATGTCTAACAGTTATAGTCTAGATCTACCAATGCAAACCTAATTCGCTATAACCAATGGCTCTGATACCAATCTGTCACACCCCCAATTTCAACTAACGGAATCATACCATTTGGGACGTGACAAACCAGGATCTCAGATCATTAGACATAACGAAGACCTCTATATGATTTTCAAACATACTTTGGTCTTAATTTGTAAAATCAAAGTTTAACATTTGCGGAAGCGTTTGAAAACTAATAATAGAAAGTAACTATTGCATAACCATAAATACAATGTTCAATGTTTTAAATCAACAACTAAAGTAAACTGTATGCATGAGACTCAACGTCCTAGTCCCTGCTTGTCCTTGCTTGTGCCTTAGTGTCCTGAGAAAACATGTAAATCAAGTCAACACAAAGGTTGGTGCATACACAGGTTTAAGCATTCACAATTGTTGAAACCACAGTTTGAATATGAAGTTTGCAGATATCATAATCACACATGCATAGTCATGATAGCTAGTCATTTGTACTATTTACATAAGTGGTCGACACCGAAGCTGACGAGTTGCCATGCTATAGCATGTTTTTGCCTTAACACTATTGTCTAGCACGAACAATAGCAATGTGTGTGTTTGGTCAGTCAAACACCTGCGTAGATCCCATCTACCAAGTGAGGTTTGTCAAACCCAATAGATCTATCTTCAACTACCACGCTTTGCACTCCGGCAAATTAAACGGTTCGAAAGAGAAGGCTTTGTAATGCTATGTTTGCACTTAATGTAAACAGCTAACTCATGCAAGTGATATGTATCTAAAAGCGTTTGTTGCACATGTTTTCTCCCCCAAAACAGTTAAAATAAGAAAGGGGCCGTGTACGCACCTTTGATTATTGCAAAATGATCAAACACACGTGAACTCGCGTAGAAAATCCTCAACGAAAAAATCTGTGTTTAAACAATTTCGTTGTGTTATTCGAGTAGTCGTTTTGTGCTTGAAATCACATACGTGTCAACACACGTATGTTAAAGTGTTAGGAATACGCATACGTATATACGCGTGCCCTTGCAATCATTTAAATAAAATCAGGTATGATTTTATTTAAACAACCGTAATTATACGCGATTACGGTCCCGGTCTAAAATATGAGTTTTATTATTCAAATACTTTAGGAATTAAATTCTGATTCTAACGCACTTCGAACGAGTCGAATTGGATTTAAAACGAAGAAGTTATGGCTTAATTACTAAAATAACCCAAAAATATCAAAATGGGTGGGGGCCGGGTTCGAACCCGTGACCTCCCTCCCATGTTACACCTTCCTTACCATCTCCTCTACTTCTCATTTCGTTAACAAGATCCATTTCAAATTGTTTTAACCCAAACCAGTCGGGTTCCCCTTTGTTTTATCATTAACCGAACCAAATGAGTTCGATTGAGTCCCGATCCAAACCCAATCGATATTGAAATCATATGGCTTTTATTCAAGGGATCCAATCGGCTCTATAGGAGGTTTTAATTTGTTGTTTTGTGTATAAACCCGATCTATATTGGTTTAGATAGATCCGAACTCGAATCTTATCAAAACCAATTCGATTTGATGAAATTCGTTAATTTCAAGTCTTAGATTCATAGGGTTTTCACTAAATCATTGTTTTCGAATCCTTCTGAAATGATTAATTCGGATTTCGAGTTCATTTGAATCAAATCCCCCAATTCGTTTTCATCTATGAACCCTAGAACCCGAATTCTATCAATTCGATGATTTTAGATCAAAATAACTTAGGGATTTCGTTGAGTATATCATGTTGAATCTGTGGATGAGTTTAATTTGATTTTTAATCACGTTTGCATAGAAAACTCCAAAACCGTTTAAGTTCAAGAACCCTAGAATTGAAATCTTGCAATTCGATATTGGAACACCGAATTAACATAGGGATTATCTTAGTCGGTCTATTCTGAAACTACAGCATCATTTGATTTTATTTATAAACCCGTTTTGATCAAAAACCCCAAAACGTCTTGTATTAAGAACCCTAGAGTTTAATCTTTATCAAATCGATGTTTTTGCACAAAATTAGTATAGGGGTTTGCTTAGTCGGCATCTTTATCTTGTGTAGAAACGAATTTTTACCTGGATTGATGTATGATATGTGTGTTTCGACTCTAGGCTTGATTTCGGCCACCCTCTAAATCGAATCCTTATGTCCGAAGCTTTTAAAATCAAATTGATGTATGTGAAAGTCTCTAAAAGTGCTGACTAAAAGGTTTGGATGTCCAATTGTGGAGGTTTTGATCGAATTGTTCGGATTTGGCAAATGATGGTGACGGTTTCAACATTTTATGATGTTAATAGCTTTAATTCTACCATTATGGTGCTAATAATTGATTGTAACCGTTTTTAATCATCAATAGGAGTTTTATGAACAATTAATTTGATCCATTATGATGGATTAATGATAATTTCTAATTTCTCATTTGATTTCTAACGAATTTTGACCATAAAGGTCAAAATTAAACATTTCTTGTAAATACAAGTTAAATTCTCATAGATTTAAATGTTTGTACACTTATTTTGTTCAATTCTAACCATTCTAGTTTGTTTTTGTTTAATTTCATATCATTTCGGCTAATTCTAAAGTTAACGGAGTTAATCCGGAATACCGAATTGTCACTCATCGGTCAATTGGAATATTATTGGATTAGATTAACCCAATTGGGCCTTATAATTACAATTGGGCCTACCTTGGGCTCATTGGGCCTTCCTTGGCCTTATTGGGCCTACTTGGGCCTACTTTGGCCTTATTGGGCCTGTGATCTCGCTATTTTCAGTTAAAGGTAATTCGAAAAGTCGGATTGTCACACTCTTTGACAATATGACCTGCAAACATACCAAATTAATTTGTTACATTATCATTTAGAATATAATGCTTTAAGTTTCCATGTAGTAAGAATTCATACCTTCATTGGCTGCAAATTATATTCAGTCACCATGTTTATTCTCATAATCAGTTTCTACCACAAACTGCCTTCGATTATTAGTTTCCAGATATTTTCATCACCCGATCAACCCAATTTAAATTATTCTTATACTATGGTTTATAAACACCCCTCTAAGAATCTAAACACTGTAAAACCAAGCAATATCTAAGATTATGATTCTTTATTTATAGATGCAGGTTTGTCATATCTATCATAAACTTATAAAAACATATGGGCCACCGAACAATATATTTGTGATTCCTTGCATCACACTCTTTCTTCCTTATTTAGTTTCGCAGCTCAACAATCAATAATGTCTCAAGAATACTAAGACATCAACTGAATTTACAATGATGTAACATTAAACTAAATTTAACACTAATGTAAGAGAACTTTAATTTATAGTGATGTAACACCCCTAAATACTAAGGCATCAACTGAATTTACAGTGATGTAACACCCTTAAATACAAACACTTTCTTCCTCTGTTTCTACACATGTCTTGATGTTTCACATCTTATTCATAGCTTGACCTGCCCAATGACCAAATTTATATTAGCAAGGCCTTTCCTTGACTTTAGTGTTTCTTGTAATAAAATTTCTAATTTTTTAGAATTAGAATGCACCTAAAAGAGGCAACAGTTGTTGATTACACTACTTAAAAAAATCTATGCAAAAAAATTTTAAAAACAATCTACAACATTTTTTTTACAACTTAACACCAACTTTCAACATTGTAACATTAGCAAAAAAACACCCATTTCTAGCACTTTTTTAAACAATTAATTACCAAGATTGAGTACTATCTTCTAGTAACAAAATTTATAACTTGTTGCAATCCGAATGAACCTAAGAATTGATAGCAATAAAGGATTACACTGCTTCAAAAAAAACTCTTAGCAAAAAAGACATTCTACAACACTATTTTACAACTTAACACCAACTTACAACACTGTAACATTAGCAAAACAAACATCCATTTTAGCGTTTTTCTACAACAGCTCAACACCAACCACAATATTTTTACCATAACAAATTCACAGTAATTACATCAGGTAATTACAAAAAATAAACACATTTATACAATGCAAAATCCTATCAGCAAGCATATTCCTAGATTACATTGTCTTCTTAGTAATCATCCTGTAACTTACAACACTGTAACATTAGCAAAAAGACACCCATTTGTAGTTTGGTTTTTAATTCAACACCAACTACAATTTTGTTACCATAGCAAATAAACAGTAATTGCATAAACAATTAAAAAAAATAAACACCCATTTATACAACATTGAACTATGCAACTTAAAATAACATATACCAATTTGAAGTATTTTTTTTTGTTTTTAAGTATCATAACTGTAAATTCTTACCACATTTCTCTTCTTCAATTTCTTCATCATATACTACATCAACAAGATTTTCAATTGTATTTTTTAACATGCTAAGTGATTTATTTGCTATTCTTGGGCTCCTGCATTCAATTGACCATGTTAAGCACATATCAACTACCTTTTGTTAATTAATGGCATTCATTTTCAAATTCACCATTTTAACTTAAAGGAATAACAATATTGTAGTTTATAATAGCTTGAAGGAAGTAACCCTATGTATTCAAACAAGTTGTGTTTTTAAGAAAATTTGTGCCTATTTACACTTATGCAACTTAGTTAAACTTGAATTCTTACTTTAACCACTACAAATATTCTCCATTACAAGATTTACATCAATGCAGACACAAGTTTACCAATTTGTGACTCCAAGGTGATCTTGTCAGATATCAACTACCTGTTGATTTTTATTGACCATGTTAAGCACATATCAACTACATGTTAATTCATGACATTCATTTTTATATTCACCTTGCCAACTTAAAGTAATAACAATATTGTAGTTTATAATAGCTTGAAGGAAGCAACCACTGTGTATTCAAACAAGTTGTGTTTTTAAGAAAATTTGTGCCTATTTACACTGATGCAACTTAGTTAAACTTGCAATCTTACTTTAATCACTACAAATATTCTCCATTACAAAATTTACATCAATGCAGACGCATAAGTTTACCAATAAAAAAAACTTTAAATTATGCAACATTAGAACAGTTTAACGTGATTTTCGGAACCCAATTTCCAAAAACCAATTTCAAAAACATCTAATTTCGAAAATCATACCAAAGAAGTTCAAATTAAGCAACCTACACCATTTTCCCCAAAAAAATTGGATATAATCACGATTGTAATGTAAAAGCAATAGGATACCTGTATTCTTGCATGCTTTTTTTTTGTTTTCTCTTAAACTTTACCAATGGTGGTGCTGCAAATTTAATACAATATTGTTGTTTAAAAGAATATATAAGAATGTAAAGTATTTTTTAGTGATCAAAAGATCAAAAATGAATAATCTTACAACTGCTCTCTTCTTCAATTTCTTGATCAGTAAATACATTAACAGGATTTTCAGGAGTATTTTTGAACCTGCTAAGTGATTTAATTGCAATTCTTGGGCTCTTACGTTCTAAATACAAGAGAAAATCCAAAAATTTCAAGTAATATCTTTATCATTTAACCTTATGATCTACCTTAAAAATCTATCTACATATGGAAGCAAATAGGTTACCTACAACCGTCTTCATTGACTCCAACTTGTAATTACCAAATATCAACAACCGGTTTTCATTGCCCATGTTAAATACAAATCAATACGTATGGGTACATATAATTATGCAAAGAAAGCTATCTTTGGTTCTGATAATTTCGAATTTTAAATATTTAGCCTCTATATTACTGGTCATGAGTGTAACTTGTTGTTAGATACTGTTATAGATACAATACTAAGCATATATCAAGTTTACATCATTTTTTTACTTAAAACTTAGAGTTAGATACTGTTATAGATATAAGGTGAGTCAATTAATGATCACAAGATATATAAAATATACATTGACAATACTAAACACATATCAAGTTTAAATTAAAACTTACATCAATGTAGTATTTGGTCAATGCTGTCAAAGAAGAAATTTGATGAAAATTTACATCATTGCGTTTGTCTACTTAATAAATGGTAAATATGGACCTTTTATGAGAACATTTGCAAATCAACATTTGTCAATGTTAACCATATAAATTAAACATCAATGTTAACCAATACATTATAAATATTAAGCATATATCAATTGTACATCAAACTTTACATTAGTGTAACGCTTTTGGTCAATTTTATCAAGGAACAAATTGGAGGAAAATTTACATGATAATACATGGCCTAGAAATGGACTTACAACCCCTCAACAAATCAATTTTTTCAATTACAAGCATATGGGTCAATCTACCTTTCATATTATACCTAGTACACAAATGCAGCTTGACCAAAACAAAATTTTTATACACAAACAACGTGGCTATTTACAATGTGCTTAATTTATGGTACTTCTTTTTCAGATACATCATATACCAGAAGCCTATAGTTGATTAAACTAAATAAAATCATATTTTGTGATTCATTTAAAGTAAATGTGCTTACTTTTGAACAAATTTTTGTCATTTTACGGAACCCAGTTGACAAAATCAAAGTTCAATAAACCGAAATTTCGAAAAGAAGACAAATGAAACTCAAAGTGAAATAGAAATTACATTTTCCCCCAAAAATTGGGTTTAATCAAGATTCTAGTAACCTAATTAGTAAAAAAGAACACAAAAAACACAAACTTGCACAAAGAAATTGAACGACAAACCTGCATGTGTCAACCTTTCCCCAAAAAATATGCCGATCGATTCGAACCTCCCTTTTCAGACGACGAACCTTTCGATTGCGGTGGATTCAACTTCCGGCGCCCTCCTTTCAAGGCGTATTACCCGTCGACTGATTAGAACCCTCATTACGTCTCCTGTTAATCTAAGTTCTTGAAAAAATAATATGGTGGAACGAAAATGGTAGTTCTCTCTATTTGAAAAGTTCTGAACATCAGATGTGATATGCTCTGCGGAATTGCAGATTAAAGATAAAGAGCAAATTACACATATACCCTTTTCTACTTATCTTTCAAATAAAGTACGTTATAATATTATATTTAGAAATCAACCATTGGATCAGCATCTTCTAAATTGATCATTAAATATGGTAAGGTTAATGGGTTATTGATGAATCCAAGGGTTAGTAATAGATCACTTCCCTATATATATATATAGGGGATGGTTCGAATTTTAACTCGTCCTTATTGCAATTATCGAATAACTACATCTTATTACTTTGAGGCCCACTTTGAGGCCTACATTAATTAAAAAAATGAAAAAACCTACACCTTTAAATTTACTTTAGTGTGGGTCCTAAAGTAATAAAATGCAGTTATTCGGTTAACGCAATAAACATTGGTTAACATTTGATCATATCCTTATAAATATATATATATATAGGGATTGAATTATATGAAAACTCAATATTAAAGAGAAAACTATTAAACCATGTGTGAGCCATTGATTTGAAATCTTGAAAATAACATGTGGTCCACATTAAATTTGAATAAAAAATTGAGTTTTGAATAATCAAATCATTTTTAATGTGGGTGAATGTGTACCAGATATATATTTTCAAGATTTAAATCAATGGCTCACATAGTGTTTTAAGAGTTTTCTTTTTAAGATTGAGTTTTCATTTCATATATATATATGAGATGGTTCGAATGTTAACCCTTTCTTATTGCGATAACCGAATAATTACAAATTATTAATTTAGGGCCCACATTAAGTAAATCTAAAAGTGTAGGTTTTTTCTTATATATATATATATATATAGGGAAGGGTATAAAAAATAACCCTCTTTTTTTGCTACAACTACATAACCCATTTCAACCAATCATAAGCTTACACATATGCATTTCATTAAAATATTAAAAAGGGCATCATAGTCATTTTACCCCTTATAAGTTTCCCCCCACTCTTTTTTAAACATTAATAACTTTTTTATAATATATTATTTTTAAAAAAAAATTGCACCATTATATTCGTCTCATTTTTCTCTTTAATTTCGTTATAGTCTCGACTAATTTTTTTTACCTTTCTTAGATGCCATATATTTACATCATTGTAACGAGCTTAAATATAACAAATTTATTTGAAATTTTTTTAAAAATGATAAATTACAGTGATGTAAGTTACATTGACGTAATTTATCGTGATGTAATTTACATTGACGTAAAATTCGGTTTCGGTTTTTTTTCGGTGAATTTGGTTTAAATTACAGTGATGTAATTTAAACATTAATAACTTTTTTACAATATATTATTTTTTTAAAAAAATTGCACCATTATATTCGTCTCATTTTTCTCTTTAATTCCATTATAGTCTCGACTAATTTTTTTTACCTTTTTTAGATGCCATATATTTACATCATTGTAACGAGCTTAAATATAACAAATTTATTTGAAATTTTTTTAAAAATGATAAATTACAGTGATGTAAGTTACATTGACGTAATTTATCGTGATGTAATTTACTTTGACGTAAAATTCGGTTTCGGTTTTTTTCGGTGAATTTTGTTTAAATTACAGTGATGTAATTTACATTGACAACAAATTAGTTTAAATTTTTTTCGAACAATGAAAAATTACATCACTATAATTATCATTGTGAGAGAAAAAAATCAAAATAATGTGTTCTATTTCATCACTGTAATTTATCATTATAATTATCATTGTTAAAGAAAAAAATTAAATAATGTGTTACGTCACCGTTAATTATGTCATTGTAAATTACTTCATTTTGTGTTACATTACTTCATTTTTTGTTACATTACTGTAATATACCATTGCTATAATTTTTTTTAATTAGTTTGCTATCTTTAAGTTCGTTACAATGATGTAAATATATGACATAAAAAAAAAAAAACTAGTCGAGATTATAACGAAATTAAAGAGAAAAATGAGACGAGTATAATGGTGCAATTTTTTTTTAAAATAATATACTATTAAAAAGTTATGAATGTTTAAAAAAAAGGGGGTAAACTTTACTTAAATAACAAATGTCTTAAATACCCTTTATATTAAAAAAAAAGAAAAAAAAGGAATCTGACACGTGTCACGATCCTACACACTTTCCTTTTTCAAGCAACCATTGGATGATGGTTAATGGGTTGTAACAAAAGATGAGGGTTATCAAAAATTCCATGCCCTATATATATATATATATATATATATATATATAGGGCAAGGTATAAAAAATAACACTCTTTTTTTGTTACAACTACATAACCTATTTCAACCTATCATAAGCTTACACATAAGCATTTTACTAAAATATTAAAATAAGCATCATAGTCAATTTACCCCTTATAAGTTCCCACCCCCCCTCTTTTTTAAACATTAATAACTTTTTTTATAATATATTATTTTTAAAAAAAATTGCATCATTATTTTCGTCTCATTTTTCTCTTTAATTCCGTTATAGTCTCGACTATTTTTTTTCTTTTTTTAAATGCCCTATATTTACGTCATTGTAATGAGCTTAAATATAACAAATTTATTTGAAATTTTTTTAAAAATGATAAATTACAGTGATGTAAGTTACATTGACGTAATTTATCGTGATGTAATTTACATTGACGTAAAATTCGGTTTCGGTTTTTTTCGGTGAATTTGGTTTAAATTACAGTGATGTAATTTACATTGACAACAAATTAGTTTAAATTTTTTTCGAACAATGAAAAATTACATCACTATAATTATCATTGTGAGAGAGAAAAATCAAAATAATGTGTTCTATTACATCACTGTAATTTATCATTGTAATTATCATTGTTAGAGAAAGATAAAATAATGTGTTACGTCACCGTTAATTATGTCATTGTAAATTACTTAATTTTGTGTTACATTACTTCATTTTTTGTTACATTACTTTAATATACCATTGCTATAATTTTTTTTAATTAATTTGCTATCTTTAAGCTCGTTACAATGATGTAAATACATGAAATCAAAAAAAAAACTAGTCGAGACTATAACGAAATTAAAGAGAAAAATGAGACGAGTATAATGGTGCAATTTTTTTTAAAAATAATATAGTATTAAAAAGTTATGAATGTTTAAAAAAAGGGGGTAAACTTTACTTAAATAACAAATGTCTTAAATACCCTTTTATATTAAAAAAAAGAAAAAAAAGGAATCTGACACGTGTCACAATCCTACACATTTACCTTTTTCAAGTAACCATTGGATGATGGTTAATGGGTTGTAACAAAAGATGAGGGTTATCAAAAATTCCATCCCCTATATATATATATATATATATATATATATATATATATATATATATAGGGAAGGGTTCTAATGCTAACCCACTCTTACGACGATAACACATTAACTTACCAAACGAAGCCGAACCTTGAATTTTTTTTAACATCATTGTAACACAATTAGAACACTATGTTCTTTTTTGAGTTTGTGAAAATTCATCACCGTTTAAGAGATATCATCGTTGTAAGTTTTTGACTTACAACAGTGTAATAGTTTTTGTCAAAAACTTACAACGATGATATCTCTTAAACGGTGATGAATTTTCGCAAACTCAAAAAAGAACATGGTGTTCTAATTGTGTTACAATGATGTTAAAAAAATTCAAGATTCGGCTTCGTTTTGGCAAAGTTAATGTGTTATCGCCATAAGAGTGGGTTATTATTTGATCCCAATCCTGTATATATATATATAGGAGATGGTTCGAATGTTAACCCTTTCTTATTTCGATAACCGAAAAACTACATCTTATTACTTTTGGCCCACATTAAAGTAAATCTAATTGCGTAGGTTTTTTCTTAATTTTTTATTAATGTAGGGCCCACTAACATTAATAAAAAATAATAAAAAACTTACACATTTAGATTTAGTTTAATGTGCGCCCCAAAGTAATAAGACGTAGTTATTCGGTTAACGCAATAAGGATGTGTTAACATTCAAACCATCCCATATATATATATATATATATATATATATATATATATATATATATATATATAGGGAATTTAAATTGCAAACCACCCCTTAAAGAGAAAACCATGCGAACCTAGTTTGTAGCCATTATTTAGCCACATCAGCACCACCATAATGTCTGAAGGGTATACATGTCATTTTACACGTATGTGCTTTTATCCATTATTTTTAGAATAACTAACACCCAATGAGCTGAAACACTATCACACCCTATGGGTATCTTGAATATCTTTGAAGAGTTTTTACATCTGTTTTACAATATCGTTAGATGCGTTTTTCCTAATGCATAATTAAATTATTATTATCAGTTTGCGTGTGATTCTACTAGCTTTGAGAGCCCAGATGAGTTTCGTACAACCCTTTTCATTTTTAATGTTTTAAACGTATCGGGGCATTTTTGTGAAACTGTTTTCGAACATATGATATGTATTACTGTTATCTGTGTGATTTTATGTGAAGTCGTAATGAACTCGTAAGATTTCATGGGATTTTGCCGTTAACTCTGTTGGGAATCAAGGTGGTATTCGGTTTGACTTTTAGTTAAAACAAGTTTGACCAATTAGTATATTAAATCCATATTTAATATAACGCAGCGGAATTAGGGTTTCCAACTTTAACACTTTTAAAATTCCCAATCTGGATCATAGTTACAAACATACAAACACGGATGTAATATTAACTAATCTAATCTACTGATGAGAAAATATTATACCCTTTCGGTTAATGATTATCCGTTTGAGACACCGAGGTTCAACGAACATATGCTAGAACACGATCACGAACCGGTTCCTTATTTCGTTTTGGTGTTTGGCTGCTACAAAACCAATAGAAAAAGAAAACTCCCTTTTCCCTTTTTGTATTTTACATGTAACAACAATGGCAGAAAAGAAAAATTGAATTTTTCTTCACTTGGTGGACCACTTTTCCTCTTGACGGCAGCCTAAAAAAACCAAGAATAAAACCCAATTCTAGGTTTTTCTTCTCTTACGGCAGAAAAAATGATTACGTTAAGTTATTATAAGATTAATCTCTATTAATCTTATAATACCAAATTTTGGGCCCTAAAGCCTAATCTGGTTAATTTGGGTCCAATACGTAACGCCATTAGTTTAATTAAATGAATGACTAAACTTATATAATTTATAACATTTATAAATTATAAATTCGTTCGTGATTACCATTTAATCAAATTAAATGGATTTAATGTTCGTTCACCAAGGTTTAACTCTTACGGATCACAGCTCGGTTAGTTATGTTAACTTATCGAGTCCTTGCATATAAATCCAACAAGCTCTTTATCACATTATCGAAAAAGCCCTCATATCCTTAACTGTATCTAGTAAACCCATGTGGGGTCAAACAGGAATTAATGATATTATTATGGCTAACAACCCATTCACTGGGAGATTTTCTTCTCCTATTTTGTGAATGTTTGTTACCTGTTTCCGAAATATCCTCTTAATGTTAGTGATAGACATTAAGATAATGAGGCATCAAGATATTTACCACGGGTAGTATCTTCGTAAAAACACAGAATTTTCTGAAAGGAACTAAATATGGGTCCCATGGTTATCTTTGAAACTGTATATCGAAAGCTTGCATATCATATCACATTTTGTAAATAAAACATTATGAACTCACCAGCTTTGTGCTGACTTTTCAAAGTCAACCATTTTTTAAGGTAGACAGTGACGATCAGTGAGATTGCACGTTTCAACACTTGTAATTAAATAATTCGGTTTGTATAATAAGTATCGTTTGTAAATGTAACACCCAAAATCCATACACGTTTACACGTCTCAAATTTAGGTCAAAACATTATCAACTATTTATGCGGAAGGGAAAAAAATCATTTCACAAGTAATATGAACTTGTTAAGTTACTAATTACATTACAAAATCATCATACATTAGTTTGTATGACAACACAAAAACCAAAATTTCTAAAATGTTTGAATTTTTCAACATATGCGCCGATCATGAGCTTTAACGCATCATCTATTTCCGACATGCAAACACCACATACAATTTTACCATTAGTTCATAAGAACTAAGTAAGATTATCCAAATATAAGTTATGGTTTGAATCGGAAGGGTTTTAGGCCTTAAAACGCGTTTATAATTTCAAAACGGACAAATCTAGATTTGCCCGAGCCGTAAGCTTACGGCCTGGCCGTAGGCTTACTGACATCCTTAACAGATTGTCCCAGCCGTAGGCTTACTCCTCAGCCGTAGTCTTACTGTCATCCTAACAGAACCTCCTAGCCATAGCCCTACTCCTCTGCCGTATGCTTACTGTCACCTGTGTGCAGGAAATCAATTTTGTTTTCGCGTTTAGGACCTTTTTAACCACTTCCAACCCATCCAAACCACTCGGAATTAAACCACAAGTTCTCAATACATATTATATGGAGTAACAACTCCTCAAATTCATGTCACAACATATCCAAACCCAATTGGATACTACTTCAATCAATTTGTGAATAAATTCACTTAAACGGGTCAAAATCCCAAAATCAAGCAATTAATGCTATGACCCTTCCAAAACTCAATCCAATCATCCACAAACATATATTATGGATTATAATCATGTTTGGATCATAATATAATAAATTCAAACATACAAATGCACACCAAACATAGTGTATGCATTATTTTCCCCAAACGGGTCAAAATCACCAAAAGTGATTTAACTCCTAAATTTTCCTTTCATATCAACTCGTTTAGTTATGCACTCAATAACCAAACATATTTCATAAATAATTACTATAATGTTCACCCTTAGATACTACCATTATAGATTTCAAATCAACTCTATCAATTAAGCAAATTTCAACCAATTCAAATCAATTAAACCACACTCAAGTGGCAAATTGATATTCAACATAGTTATGATGTTCTCACCCAAGTACTTCCATCATAACTTACCAAAATTTACTTCCACATTAAAGTGGTGAAGTAATCAATAATTTCAACTCATACTATGATGTTCACACTCTAGTCCTTCCATCATAGTTTTTATATTAACCAACAATTTCATAGGTTTATAAACATTTATAAACCATGATTCTATGATATGCATCCTCCGATACTTCTATCATAGATTTACCCCACCAATTGACATTCAATTCAATTACACAAAGTCATAATTCAAACATTATGATCTATATGCAGTTTGACTAAATGAAGTCAAACCTATCAATCAAACCAATTTCAATTATGAACTAAACAATTCATAATTAATCTGATTCAAGTATGAATTCAACAATTCATAATCAATTCCATTCAAATATGAATTCAACAATTCATAGTCCATTCAACATAATTAGTGGACTACACATAATCACAATCCCATATTTTGATATACTTACATAGTTTGACCAAATAAGCCAAACCACACAATAAACTCTATTTCTTTATGAATTTAACAATTCATAACCAATTTAGTTCAATTATGAGACTAGCTTATCAATTAACACTCAATGTTATTACAATTAATCACAATTCAATCATTAATTTAGATATGCACAGTTTGACTAAATAAGTCAAACTGCATAATCAACTAACATCTTCTACAACCCAACCAAATCATATTCAATCCAATTCAATCAAACAACTCCATCTATGAGTTAACCCAATTCAATTAGTAGACTAACACTACTATGTGTATATATATGGTGTTTATTAAGTTAGATAACTTACCCTAGCACATGATTAGAGATTAGCAAATGAGTGCTTTGCCTTCTCTTTGTCTTTCCTTAGCACTTTCAATGCCACCACCTATTTTACAACAATTTCAATCTTCTTAACTAATATTCTAGTTAAGATTCAAATACTCTAGGTTACAATTATAACCTCCCAAAACCCATTTCATGATTCAATTCACCAAATTTAACCAAAAGTCAATTATTGGCATTTTAACAAACAACTTATGTGCAAGATTTCTCATGCACACTATCTTGAACATTTCAATTCATTCAAAAATCCTATTTTATGCTCAAACTCATTAAAACATTAAGATTGATGAATTTGTTGAGTTTTGACTACACTCATGCATCAAAAACATCAACATAACACCATTTTACACTTCCATTCATCATACTCATATGTGAACTCAAACCCACATAATTTACCCAATTCACATACAAATCATTTACAACCAAAATTGATAATAACTAGTAGTTTGATTGTTTCAAACTCATAATAAACATCCATTCATGGTTTCTAAACCATTTGAACAACAAATTTCAAGATTTGAGCAAAACCCATATCTTGTTCATCACTTGAGCTTAAAACTAACATCAAAATAGGAATCACAAATCACTTACAAGATGTTAGTAATCACTAAGGATAGTTGTAACATCACTGTACTCTCAGTTGTCCGTACGTCCGTACATCCGTACGATTGTACTGTTACGACTGGAGATTTATTTATTATGAATGATTATGAAATTATTGATTGACATTATTGATATTATCACTGTTACTGGTATACATGATTATAATTTATTATACGCGTAAACCACGGGAAGTTTAGTTGTAATACAATTAAACAGACCCGTAGGGTTTATCGCGGTTACTTATCACTGATAATGATGGATTATTGGTCTGAGAATGGATTGAGATGAAATTGGAAGTTTGGTTGAGTCTGGTTACTAAACGTAGTCAAGGACCCATGGTCATGGTTTATCGAAATAGCGGTGGGACGGTGGCTAGGGCAGTTGCGACTGACCCTTACATATGCCCTATACATATGCATATTTCGGTCTATCATGGATGTGTCAGTGACTAGGGTTTAGTGGGATTTTGGGTTGGGAAATGATAATATTAATGTATTAGATAATGGGAATAATAAATACGCGATGTGAGGTTACGGTCATTATTTAAACGCGAGTATTGATTCAGAAATATTAACTTAATAATGTATTCGCGTGGGTGACGATTCACACGAATATAATTATTAAGAATAATATACTGAAACGATATTCATAAATAGTAATTCAAATCGAAATACGGTACGAGCATCGGATTCGCAAAGGTGACGATCTTTACGAATACGTACGCGAGTAACGCGTTTCGACGAGATAATTAAATATTATCAAACGATATTAATCTAATAAACGGAAACTAAAAACGTTTATTAGGAATCACAACCTGAGATGTTTTCGAATAAATTAATTTATTTAAATAATTATTTAACGAAAACGAAACGGAATTTATTTTACGAAACAATTTATTTAAGTTTATTTTAATCAAACAAAACTAATTTATTTAAAGTGGGTTATTGTTTTAAATATGTTACGTTAGAAAACCGAGCATTTTATTTATTAATATCGCGATAAAAACGAGATCGGGCAGTGGGGTACTACACGCGATAAAAGGAAGACTTCTCTTCCTTTTCTCTCATTATCTCTACATACACACTCTCTCTCTATTTTCACCTAAAAACACACACACAATCTTCTCTCTACGATTACGAGTTCGTTTCTTGACGGATCTTCGAGATCTCGGAGCCTACGCGTTCGGGTGATCGAGGGGAACAAGACTATACGAAGAAATCCAACGATTTGCGACTGACTCGAGGTAGATCTATGCTTTTATTCTCGGTTTGTTGTTAATCACGATTTTAGAATGTATTGTGGTCATAATTGATTTAAAACTTTGCTAAACCTTTAAACGATTAACACAAAGGTATTAGGGATCGTGGGGTATACACCGGTTACAGGTACGGGATGATGATGATGATGAATGATGGTTCGCGTGGGGGAGCAGCTTTGGGCGAACCCAAGGGCGGCTGAAACAGCCCCTGGCCGAACCCTTGTGGTGTGGGCCGAACCCTAAACCTGCGAACCCTACTCATCTAAACTCACGAACCTTGCTCAACTTCCCACCCATAGCAGCGAACCATAGGAGCTGCGAACCTTCAAGGGACGAACCCTTAGTCGAACCTAGGCTGTTCTAGGAGCCGAACTCTCTTCTATTCTTTGGAGCCGAACCCTAGGGTGGCGAACCCTAGGGACAACGAACCTTACACAATGGAGGCCGAACCCTGGGGCAAAACCCTAATAGGTTCGCTGCCATTATAGGTAGCCGAATTGAAAACTTATTAAACACATATGATTAAGCGTAATGGGAAGCAAACACATACACATACATCCATATACATTAACATGCATGCATGAGTATTGATTCGTTGCCACCTTTTCTTGTTAAAATGAACTTTGTAAAATAAGATTTATATGATGGAAATATTTTATGAGAAAGACATAGATATAATTTTTGATGACGTGAATTGGATGATACAACCAAATCAAGGTGGACGATTGATTGAGCCATGCATAAATGTTACAAGTGACCACCTTGCTCATTGTTAACTTGGATTTTTAGAAAACTAAAGTGTACACTTATATTGAGATTGAATTATGATAAATTTAGTGTACGGAAATTATTAAATTGATATTTAAATAATCACTAACTTAAATTTATGGTGGTTGATGTGATTGATTATACATGTGAGATATATCTATGATATCACAACAATTACATCATTTTAGAATAGTTAACGACTAGAAATTCTAACTATCATTAATACTAAGCACTTATAAGAAGTTGTGAAATCCATTATAACTTAGAATAAACAAACTAAGTTAGTGGGATATTTAATGAGATTCGAAAGTTTAAAGGTAAACAAGTATAGACACCTAAGGTTAATGAAGTACTTAAACTCATGAACACAAATACACTATAATTACAGATCATTGAGTTGCTTGAGTTTACATACGCGAGCGCGCCTAATACGAGAATCCGGATTCTAAGGACTTCAGGTGAGTTCTCATAACCTCCCTTTCTTTAAACTGTTTTGTTTTAAAACTCGGAGGTGAAACATGTATACCGGATTAATTATTATTTTGATAACATAAGGTTTATACCTGTTTATCAATATGATAATTACAACTTAAAATTTATTGATTATTATGGATTTACTTTTATTATCTTATATCCGTGTAAACATTGTTATTGACTTAGGTTAATAACAAAGATTACATGTATTGTCACGTGGATGATTTCCACATCCGTGAATCATTACTCTTAACTTCGGTTAATTGTTTTGACTTCATGTATTGTCACGTGGATGATTTCCACATCCGTGAATCATTACTCTTAACTTCGGTTAATTGTTTTGACTTCATGTATTGTCACGTGGAGGGTTTCCACATCCGTGAAGTATTGCTCTTGACTTCGGTTAATTGCTTTGACTTCATGTATTGTCACGTGGTTAGCGACCACTCCATGATTCATGTATTTAACTTATGTTAAATACATAAGGAATCATGTATAGTCACGAACATTGATTGAGAATATGATTGATTGTGTTGGTTGATTTGATGTGAATTGATTGCCTATATTTGATTATGATTATTTGTGATTGGCTATGATTGATTTGGTTATGTGGTTATGTGATTGTGTATGTGTTTGGCTGTTGAATTGATGGATGTGTGTTGGATTATCTCATACAGGTATTCATATGGATTTTCTCAAGAAGATCATAAGTTTTATACCCGTTTTTAAACAAAGCATTTTATAAAACCATTTTAAGCATAAACTTTCAAACGCATTTTACTAAAACATTTTTAAATATAAAAACTTATGATTACTCACCAACTACTTTTGTAGTTGACACTTGATTTTCTTACATGTTTCAGGTGATGGAGACAAGTAGGATGAAGAGGATGATCTCTTCTATTTTGGACATCATCATCATATAGGATTCTTGGACTTAGTTAATTAACTAAATTTCTAGCGATTAGAGTTTAGTTAGTTTAACTAAATCTTTTGTGTATTTGATGTATTTGATTCATGATGAACATGATTTTTGTGTAATTATTGTGGTTGATTAAATGATATATGATGATATGATTTAGATGCCCATGAGCTTTTGAACAATCTACACATCCCTCGTGGCATCCCGATGATTCCGCCGTCGGTCGGGGTGTTACAGATTGGTATCAGAGCCTGGGTTATAGGGAATTAGGTTACTAGAAATGGTTGACCTAGTCTATAACCATAGGATACCCTAGTATGAATTAAATTCATACACTAGTTAGTATATTCAGGATTTCATGCTTATGTGTTTATTACATGTTAATTGAAACCCTGTTATACATCTGATATAAATATGCTGATTATAAATTTCTTGCTTACGTGTGCCCTAATGATTCGATAAGGACATGCACGTGGTGTATCGTAAAGGTGGTGGGACGTTGGCTAGGGCAGTTGCGACTGACCCTTACATATGCCCTATACATATACCATTTACGGTACATTAGGTGGATGTCAGTATTGAAGAATGTGGGAACTACCCGTTTGGGAAATTATTTGCTTAGGAACTTAATTGTTTATGAATTGCTTGCCTTAGGAAATATTTGTTTGAGCTATAAACCCCAGACAAGGACACACTCGTAGTATACTACAAAGGTGGTGGGACGGTGGCTGGGGCAGTTGCGACTGACCCCTACATATGCCCTATACATATACCATTTGTAGTATATTGGGAGTCTGTCAGTGTCAGGAACTTAGGATATTACTAGGAATTATTGTGAGATGGATGTTGATGGTTAAGGTTGGTTTGGATTGACACTTTGGATGATCACACTTGATAAACACTTATAAATTCCCTTATAAAAACATACGGATTGGACACGTAGGGTGCATAGGATTAATGAACGATAATGAGCGATTAGTGATGTGATATGGACTTGGGTGATGGTATAGACACTTGATGATAATATAAACGCATAGTGATGATACTAACACTTAGTGATGGTATGGACACTTGATGAGAATAAACTATAGGGAGGATATGAACGCTTAGTGACAATAAGAGCACTTCGTGATGATATGAACCCTTAATGATGATTATTGACATTGGAATTGATATGGATTTTAGTGAACTTAGACAATTGGGGGAAACTTAATGTCAGGTGAACTTAGACATTAGGTGAACTTAGAAATAGGCAAGCCTACATGTCAGGTGAACTTAGACATTAGGTAAATCTAATTGCCCAAGGGAACTAGAGATCACTTCACTCAAAGTTATCCTACTAAGGATAAGGTGTGTGAAGTGAGATTTATGGTGAAGTACATGACACACTCTACACACTAGCAAGGGCATAATCGTGGTGCAATGGAACGGTGGTGGGACGGTGTAGGGGAGATTGCGATCTACCTCTGCATATGCCCTATATATAAGCTTGTTGCATTGCATTGGGAGGTTGTCAGTGTTAGTATAGAGTGAAGAACGTATAGGATCTAGGAAATAGTTAGCTAACACTAGTTATGACCAACTAGGACACTTAGAATGATAATAGGCAAATTTATAGACATTATGAGTTTAAATAACAGATAGGAAATAAATATAGTTCCTATATGTAATCCTAACTGTTTAAAATAAACTCAATTGACCATTGTTTGTATGACTTACGTTGTAAACGGTAGTAACATGTTTCTATTTCCTTCAGAAACATGCCGCCTCGCCGTCACAACGAAGATGACTCGAACAATGGGGAAGCTAACAACAGTAATGCCAACTCCGGCATACAAGAGTTAGCTACACTTATTTCTGGATTGGTGAGCCAACTGACTCAGGCTAACCAGAACATTAACCAGAATCGAGGTGGTGCAAACCAGACAACTTGCACATTCAAACACTTCAATTCCTGCAATCCCCTGAAATTTACGGGTGCTGAATCAGCCACTGGTCTGCTGCAGTGGTTCGAGAGTATGGAGAACACCTTCATCAACAGCGAATGCCCTGAAAATCTGAAAGTTCGCTATGCCACCAGTGTTTTCCAAAAGAGAGCACTGACTTGGTGGAATGGAGAAAAGCGAACTAGGGGAGTAGATGCTGCCTTAGCACTGACATGGACAGAGGTCAAAAATCTGATGACCACTGAATTCTGTCCTAGAAGCGAGATGAGGAAACTGGAGACTGAGTTCTGGGAACTCAAACAAGATAGTGGCGAGAACGTCATCTATAATACTCAGTTCCATGAGTATAGTCTACTGGTGCCTCATATGGTGACACCCTTTGAGAGGGCGATTGAGAAGTATATCGGCGGGCTGCCGGTGCAGATTCAGGATACAGTCTATGGGAGCAATCCCAAAACACTTGAGGCTGCAATTCGATTATCTGCAACTCTTACTGACAATCATGTGAGGAATGGAACACTTACTAGGAAAGGTTACAAGAAGACTGACACCAAGACTACTGCAAAGGAAGTCAAAGCTGAAGTCAAGTCTGAAGCTGCTAGTTCATCCAAAAGCAGCAACAAGAAGAGGAAGACCAGAAACTTCATGGTCACTGCTCCTGCTGCTAAGTCTGCGCAGCAATCATCAAACAATTCAATTGCTAGGAATTTCACTGGGAACACTCCTCAGTGTAACACCTGCCGTTATCATCACGTACCAAATTTGCCGTGTCGCGTCTGCAACAACTGCGGCAAGTTTGGTCACTTTGCTAATGTTTGTCGGAGTGCACCGCAAGCACAAAGGTTGCAACATGCACCGCTTGCACTGCCAGCTCCTCCTGCACAACCTATACCAGCTGTACCCGTTCGCCAGGTACCTCAAGCACAGGCAAGAGCTTGTTATGAATGTGGTGAAGTGGGTCACTTCAGAAATCAATGCCCAAAGTTGACTGGAAATAATCAAAGGGTGGCAAGAGGCCGGGCTTTCCAGTTGAATGCTCCAGCTGCTCAAGCCAACAAGGATGTGGTCAACGGTACATTTCTGATCAACAACTCTTATGCATCTGTCTTGTTTGATTCTGGTGCCGATAGGAGTTTTGTTTCATATGATTTTGAGTGCTTGCTTGGTAGAACACGTACATACTTAGATAAACCGTTTAACGTGGAAGTGGCTGACGGAAACACTATTGATATTGACACTATTATAGTTGGATGTACGGTGAACTTAAATGATCACGTTTTCCCAATTGATCTTATACCTATGCATCTTGGTAGCTTTGATGTTATCATAGGCATGGACTGGTTAGCCACCCACAGAGCGGAGATTGTTTGTCATGAGAAATATATTCGTATTCCTTTAGCTTCGGGTGAAACTTTGAGAATAATTGGAGAAACTGCTAGTAAAGGTCTTAAGCTGATGTCTTGCACTAAAGCACATAAGTACCTTAGAAAGAAATGTATAGCTTTCTTAGCACACATTGTGGAGAAGAAAGAGAAAGAGAAGAGAATTGAAGATGTTCCGGTGATACGAGATTTTCCAGAAGTTTTTCCAGACGATTTACCGGGTCTTCCACCAGAACGTCAAGTTGAGTTCCGAATCGACTTAGTACCTGGTGCGAACCCAGTCGCCAAAGCTCCCTACAGACTTGCGCCTTCGGAGTTACAAGAATTGGCGAGCCAGCTACAAGAGCTGACTGACAAAGGATTCATTCGTCCGAGCCATTCGCCATGGGGTGCACCGGTCCTATTTGTCAAGAAAAAGGACGGGTCATTCCGGATGTGCATCGACTATCGCGAATTGAACAAGTTGACTATCAAGAATCGATATCCACTGCCGCGCATCGATGACCTCTTCGATCAGCTTCAAGGCTCGGCATGGTTTTCAAAGATCGATCTGAGGTCTGGGTATCATCAGCTTCGCGTACATGATGATGATATTCCCAAGACAGCTTTTAGAACCAGATATGGCCATTATGAATTTTTGGTAATGCCTTTCGGCCTTACCAATGCACCTGCGGTTTTCATGGACCTCATGAACCGAGTTTGCAGGCCATACTTGGATAAATTTGTGATAGTATTCATTGATGATATTCTGATCTACTCAAAGACTAAGGAAGAACACGAGAAACACCTTAAGTTGGTTTTGAAGATCCTAAGAGAGGAGCGGCTGTATGCCAAATTCTCTAAATGTGAATTTTGGCTTAAAGAAGTTCAATTCTTGGGACATATAGTCAACGAATACGGTGTTCACGTGGATCCTGCAAAGATTGATGCTGTGAAGAATTGGAGCACGCCGAAGACACCGACGGAGATTCGATCGTTTCTTGGACTCGCCGGTTACTATCGGCGGTTCATATCGAACTTCTCCAGGATTGCTGTCCCTCTCACTGCTTTGACTCAGAAAAATAGGCCATACGAGTGGGGACCAGAGCAAGAAGAGGCATTTCAGACTCTGAAGCAGAAACTTTGTGATGCTCCTGTCTTGACACTGCCTGATGGAAATGATGATTTTGTAGTCTATTGTGATGCATCCAACTTAGGTCTCGGTTGTGTTCTCATGCAACGGGGAAAGGTTGTGGCTTATGCATCAAGACAATTGAAGATTCACGAAAAGAACTACACCACACACGACTTGGAACTTGGTGCAGTCGTGTTTGCCTTGAAGATATGGAGACACTATCTTTATGGCACTAAGTGTGTAGTGTTCACTGATCATAAAAGCTTGCAACATATTCTCAATCAGAAAGAACTCAATATGAGACAACGGAGATGGGTTGAACTGTTGAATGATTATGATTGCGAAATTCGCTACCATCCTGGTAAAGCGAATGTAGTAGCAGATGCGCTTAGTCGCAAAAGTCAAGTTCAGATCCATAGTGTCCGAGTGCACACTAACCTCCGTAATGATGTTCTCACAGCCCAACAACTCTCATTAGCTCAGGATAACTTGAAAAATGAGATGTCTTGCGGGGCTGAAATCTTATTGGAAATTAAAGATGATGGATTAATGTATTATTTAAATCGGTTGTGGATACCGAACAGGGGTGATCTGAGGATGCTGATTATGGATGAAGCTCATAAATCTCGTTACTCAATCCATCCGGGCTCTGATAAGATGTATCAAGACCTTAGGGGCGTGTATTGGTGGCCTGGAATGAAGAAGGATATTGCTGAATATGTATCAAAGTGCCTTAACTGTGCCAAAGTCAAGGCAGAACATCAGCGACCTTCGGGATTGTTACTACAACCAGAAATACCGATGTGGAAGTGGGAGAATATCTCCATGGATTTCATTACTAAACTCCCACGAACCGCAAACGGTAAGGATAGTATCTGGGTGATTGTTGACAGATTGACCAAGTCGGCTCATTTCTTACCGATACGCGAAACTTACCCTGTGCGGAAGTTGGCTCGTATTTACATTGATGAGATCGTTAGCCGACATGGTATTCCCTTAAGCGTAATATCGGACCGTGATGCTCGTTTCACGGCACGATTTTGGGAATCACTTCATGAAGCCTTTGGAACAAGACTGGATCTTAGCACTGCTTATCATCCTCAAACGGATGGTCAAACGGAACGAACGATTCAAACATTGGAAGACATGTTGAGAGCTTGTGTCATCGATTTCGGTGGCAATTGGGATAGCCATCTACCATTGGTTGAGTTCTCGTATAACAACAGTTATCACGCGAGCATTGGTATGGCACCGTTTGAAGCTCTTTATGGCAGGAAATGTCGGTCACCTATTTGTTGGACCGAAGTCGGCGATTCGCAGATCACTGGTCCTGAGATTATTCAGGAAACGACTGACAAGATCCGCCAGATCCGTGACAATCTGTTAGCTGCTCGCAGTCGACAGAAGAGCTACGCGGATAAAAGAAGAAAACCTTTGGAGTTTGAATTGGGAGATATGGTATTACTTAAAGTATCGCCTTGGAAGGGCGTAGTTCGATTCGGAAAGAAGGGGAAGCTTGCTCCACGTTATGTTGGCCCTTTTAAGATCCTTGAACGGATCGGGAAGGTTGCCTACAAGTTAGAACTTCCTCCTGAACTTAGTAATGTGCACCCAACGTTTCACGTGTCCAATCTAAGGAAGTGCTTAGCTGATCAGGATCTTCAGGTACCACTCGATGATATTCGCATCGATGATACCATGCACTTTGTTGAAAAACCAGTGGAGATAATGGATCGTGAGGTTAAACAGCTCAAACGCAGTAGAATTCCAATTGTCAAAGTACGTTGGGAATCGAAGCGGGGTCCAGAATTCACATGGGAGCGGGAAGATCAGATGAAGCTTAAGTACCCACATTTATTTACTACGGTCACTCCAAGTTGAATTTCGGGACGAAATTCCTTTAACTAGGGGAGACTGTAACATCACTGTACTCTCAGTTGTCCGTACGTCCGTACATCCGTACGATTGTACTGTTACGACTGGAGATTTATTTATTATGAATGATTATGAAATTATTGATTGACATTATTGATATTATCACTGTTACTGGTATACATGATTATAATTTATTATACGCGTAAACCACGGGAAGTTTAGTTGTAATACAATTAAACAGACCCGTAGGGTTTATCGCGGTTACTTATCACTGATAATGATGGATTATTGGTCTGAGAATGGATTGAGATGAAATTGGAAGTTTGGTTGAGTCTGGTTACTAAACGTAGTCAAGGACCCATGGTCATGGTTTATCGAAATAGCGGTGGGACGGTGGCTAGGGCAGTTGCGACTGACCCTTACATATGCCCTATACATATGCATATTTCGGTCTATCATGGATGTGTCAGTGACTAGGGTTTAGTGGGATTTTGGGTTGGGAAATGATAATATTAATGTATTAGATAATGGGAATAATAAATACGCGATGTGAGGTTACGGTCATTATTTAAACGCGAGTATTGATTCAGAAATATTAACTTAATAATGTATTCGCGTGGGTGACGATTCACACGAATATAATTATTAAGAATAATATACTGAAACGATATTCATAAATAGTAATTCAAATCGAAATACGGTACGAGCATCGGATTCGCAAAGGTGACGATCTTTACGAATACGTACGCGAGTAACGCGTTTCGACGAGATAATTAAATATTATCAAACGATATTAATCTAATAAACGGAAACTAAAAACGTTTATTAGGAATCACAACCTGAGATGTTTTCGAATAAATTAATTTATTTAAATAATTATTTAACGAAAACGAAACGGAATTTATTTTACGAAACAATTTATTTAAGTTTATTTTAATCAAACAAAACTAATTTATTTAAAGTGGGTTATTGTTTTAAATATGTTACGTTAGAAAACCGAGCATTTTATTTATTAATATCGCGATAAAAACGAGATCGGGCAGTGGGGTACTACACGCGATAAAAGGAAGACTTCTCTTCCTTTTCTCTCATTATCTCTACATACACTCTCTCTCTATTTTCACCTAAAAACACACACACAATCTTCTCTCTACGATTACGAGTTCGTTTCTTGACGGATCTTCGAGATCTCGGAGCCTACGCGTTCGGGTGATCGAGGGGAACAAGACTATACGAAGAAATCCAACGATTTGCGACTGACTCGAGGTAGATCTATGCTTTTATTCTCGGTTTGTTGTTAATCACGATTTTAGAATGTATTGTGGTCATAATTGATTTAAAACTTTGCTAAACCTTTAAACGATTAACACAAAGGTATTAGGGATCGTGGGGTATACACCGGTTACAGGTACGGGATGATGATGATGATGAATGATGGTTCGCGTGGGGGAGCAGCTTTGGGCGAACCCAAGGGCGGCTGAAACAGCCCCTGGCCGAACCCTTGTGGTGTGGGCCGAACCCTAAACCTGCGAACCCTACTCATCTAAACTCACGAACCTTGCTCAACTTCCCACCCATAGCAGCGAACCATAGGAGCTGCGAACCTTCAAGGGACGAACCCTTAGTCGAACCTAGGCTGTTCTAGGAGCCGAACTCTCTTCTATTCTTTGGAGCCGAACCCTAGGGTGGCGAACCCTAGGGACAACGAACCTTACACAATGGAGGCCGAACCCTGGGGCAAAACCCTAATAGGTTCGCTGCCATTATAGGTAGCCGAATTGAAAACTTATTAAACACATATGATTAAGCGTAATGGGAAGAAAACACATACACATACATCCATATACATTAACATGCATGCATGAGTATTGATTCGTTGCCACCTTTTCTTGTTAAAATGAACTTTGTAAAATAAGATTTATATGATGGAAATATTTTATGAGAAAGACATAGATATAATTTTTGATGACGTGAATTGGATGATACAACCAAATCAAGGTGGACGATTGATTGAGCCATGCATAAATGTTACAAGTGACCACCTTGCTCATTGTTAACTTGGATTTTTAGAAAACTAAAGTGTACACTTATATTGAGATTGAATTATGATAAATTTAGTGTACGGAAATTATTAAATTGATATTTAAATAATCACTAACTTAAATTTATGGTGGTTGATGTGATTGATTATACATGTGAGATATATCTATGATATCACAACAATTACATCATTTTAGAATAGTTAACGACTAGAAATTCTAACTATCATTAATACTAAGCACTTATAAGAAGTTGTGAAATCCATTATAACTTAGAATAAACAAACTAAGTTAGTGGGATATTTAATGAGATTCGAAAGTTTAAAGGTAAACAAGTATAGACACCTAAGGTTAATGAAGTACTTAAACTCATGAACACAAATACACTATAATTACAGATCATTGAGTTGCTTGAGTTTACATACGCGAGCGCGCCTAATACGAGAATCCGGATTCTAAGGACTTCAGGTGAGTTCTCATAACCTCCCTTTCTTTAAACTGTTTTGTTTTAAAACTCGGAGGTGAAACATGTATACCGGATTAATTATTATTTTGATAACATAAGGTTTATACCTGTTTATCAATATGATAATTACAACTTAAAATTTATTGATTATTATGGATTTACTTTTATTATCTTATATCCGTGTAAACATTGTTATTGACTTAGGTTAATAACAAAGATTACATGTATTGTCACGTGGATGATTTCCACATCCGTGAATCATTACTCTTAACTTCGGTTAATTGTTTTGACTTCATGTATTGTCACGTGGATGATTTCCACATCCGTGAATCATTACTCTTAACTTCGGTTAATTGTTTTGACTTCATGTATTGTCACGTGGAGGGTTTCCACATCCGTGAAGTATTGCTCTTGACTTCGGTTAATTGCTTTGACTTCATGTATTGTCACGTGGTTAGCGACCACTCCATGATTCATGTATTTAACTTATGTTAAATACATAAGGAATCATGTATAGTCACGAACATTGATTGAGAATATGATTGATTGTGTTGGTTGATTTGATGTGAATTGATTGCCTATATTTGATTATGATTATTTGTGATTGGCTATGATTGATTTGGTTATGTGGTTATGTGATTGTGTATGTGTTTGGCTGTTGAATTGATGGATGTGTGTTGGATTATCTCATACAGGTATTCATATGGATTTTCTCAAGAAGATCATAAGTTTTATACCCGTTTTTAAACAAAGCATTTTATAAAACCATTTTAAGCATAAACTTTCAAACGCATTTTACTAAAACATTTTTAAATATAAAAACTTATGATTACTCACCAACTACTTTTGTAGTTGACACTTGATTTTCTTACATGTTTCAGGTGATGGAGACAAGTAGGATGAAGAGGATGATCTCTTCTATTTTGGACATCATCATCATATAGGATTCTTGGACTTAGTTAATTAACTAAATTTCTAGCGATTAGAGTTTAGTTAGTTTAACTAAATCTTTTGTGTATTTGATGTATTTGATTCATGATGAACATGATTTTTGTGTAATTATTGTGGTTGATTAAATGATATATGATGATATGATTTAGATGCCCATGAGCTTTTGAACAATCTACACATCCCTCGTGGCATCCCGATGATTCCGCCGTCGGTCGGGGTGTTACAATAGTGATTTAGCTCCTCAAACTCGAATTTAGACCAAGAATCAAAGGTTTGAAGCTAGGGTTTTTGAACTTCTCTTCTTCTCCTTGCTTCTCACGTACGAACATACCCACATACAAGAAAAAAATAAAATAGGACTTTGACCAAGTCAAGTCTTTTATTTCATTACAATTCAAGTTTGCCCATTTGGCAATTCTAGTCCTTCAACTTTTTAAACTAGTTAACTCACTTAACCAACATAATCAAGTTAGTTACTAGTTAACTTTAATACCCAAATGTTATTATATTATTATCCCGACATAATTTTATAAACATAATAACATTTATTTATTAACAGTTGTGACTGTTAAAACCGGTCGTTACAGTAAACTATAACTGTGGTTGTAATGACAATACCCTTGTGATGTAATCTTTAAGTTAATCTGTGTGTTGTGATACCGTATCAAGTAAGTTACACCCCATCTCTGAGACATCACCACTATGCTTCCGCAACCTTCTCAGTATAACGAATGACATCATTAACATATGACAAGAGGTGGGGGTGTGACATATCCGAGTTAAAAGGTGTTAATTTTTCTTTTCTTAATATAGTATATTTTTTGTATCCTTTGCTATTTTTTTTATTTTCGTATTCTCCCATAATCCAATACATCCATTAAACGATGCTCCAAGTGTTTCTGTTGTTGAAGATGACGGTTACGTTCCATTGCCCTTGATCTACGAAAAATGTAGCAAAACCCCATCAGTAGTAAATTTTAATGTTTTTATATGTTTTGAAGCTTTCAGGTAACCCTAATAATGTTATAGTTTTTATGTTAAATACCATTAGATATTTTTGCTGATGTCGATGATTATGTGATGCCTCCCCATTCAAATGAAGTATCAAGAGCTGTAGAACCCCGAAAACTCACAAAAGAAGCTTGTAATAATATTGTTCATTGTTTTTACTTGTGTTACATATTTGTTACGTTTTTTTAAGGAATTGATTTTTACTTTGTCCTGCTAAAAAAAGAAGATTTTGAAGGATGTTACACATTGCTAACACCTAACGGCACTAAGGTTTGGTGTCCGAATCAAGGCTGCGATATCTAACCAAGTATTGGCGCTACCTATGGTTTTTGGAGTGATTTTCTTAGCATTTACAAGAATTATGTTGAATTTTCAGGTTTTACTTGGGGTTGGACAAACAAAGAAAAATAAAAACGACGAGGTCACACACAATTACCTAAGATGCAACAAAGCTAGCAGATCTCAGTCCAAGCGAAGATTTGATACGTTAGATGAATCTTCTATGTATGTCAGGAAAAGTTCTTTTGAAGTTACCAATTGTAAAGCACGTATATCTATCCAAGTTACAGAAGCCACATCAATTTTTTTATATACAAGTTTGTTGAGTGTCACAACCATCCTCTGGTTGAGCAATATAATCGCAACTTTCCGAAAGCAGGTTGCAAACTATCTTTCTCCACAAAACAGATTATTCATCACATGACACTGAATCGTATTGGTCCAACCATAGCTCACAGGCTTCAAGTGTCAATGAAAGGTGGTCATGATAATCTAAGGAGTACCCCTACTGATTTTAAGAATTTTAGCCAGGCTATCCGTCTTTTTGTAGGCAATCGAGACTCCTAATTACTTCTTGATAGGTTGCGTGATAACGTTAAAAATCTGCCCGATTTTTACTTCGATTTTTCTGTTGTAAAAGGCGAGCTCAGGCTCGTGTTCTGGGCAGACGAGATATCGAAGAAGAACTTTGAAGTTTTCGGTGATATGCTTGCATTTGATGCCACATACTATAATAACAAGTATTTTAATATTAACACACTATGTAAACATATATATTAGAATTATTTAACATGTTATTTACTACTTATATGATTAAAATTGAAGTTCAAGTTACAAGATTTTTTACATTAACTTTGCATAAGTGTAACAACATATTGTAAGATGCATATTTTGATACGTAGGTATAACATGATATTTGTCCCTTTTGGAGTCGATCATCACAAGAATTGTGTAACCTTTGGAGCGGGTTTCCTACATAGCGAAACAATAGATTCCTATAAATGGTTGCTAAACACTTTTATTAAAGCACACGATAAACAACCGATGTTGGTTCTTACTGACCAAGATCCTTCAGTGAAGCAAGCTATTTCCCAAGTTCTTCAAGACTCACGTCATTGTTTATGCATGTGGCATGTCATGAAGAGACTACAACTTTAGGTGTTTGTGCATATGTTTAATTACTGGATATGCATATTTCTATCCTTGTATATTGATTTGATGCAGTTTTTTGTACGTAGGTTTCTAGCGATTTGCTAAACAACACCGATTTTTGGGCATGCATGCATTGTTTGGTGTGGAATTTGTTCATCTCCCCCGCTACATTTGAGAAACGTTCAGGGTGATCTTATTACAAGGTTCCATTTAGCAGGACACACTTGGTTGAGTGACATGTATGCGATTCGTAATCAATGGGTTCCTGCCTATTTCAGAGAAATACCAATGTGTTGCCTAATGAAGACCACGTCCAGGTGCGAGAGTTCAAACACTTCTTGCAAAGTTAATTCTAGTGGAGCACATACTTTAGTGCAATATATCTTTGCTAAGACACTTCTATTGAAAGTCAGCATTATACGCAACGTTTGGTGGAGTATAAAACTTCTTCCCGACCTTATCAGTCTTTATTAGGTTTAGAAATAGAGAGGCATGCATTTGAAGTATATACTCTTTCGATTTTTTTGGAAGTTTAGAAAGGGGTTGGGAAGGGAAAGTTGTATTGCTATGTTTCTCAAACTGAGCATGTAGACAAGAAAGTTGTATATTCCGTAATGCATCTTAACAAAGGCAACGACGTCACCAATGTTTTCCAGGTCCTTTTTTTACACCTTTAAAATCACCTTAGTTACATCTAAGATACACATACTTAAACGAGGGACTTTAAGTATGATTACATACTGTTTTTAAACCTAACCACTTGTTTACATATTGTTTACATTATAGTTATGTTAAAGTCACGCTCCTGTTCCATATATTGTATGTTTTTTTAGAGTTTTTTGTTTGTTAAACAGATTGCACGTAACCAATTTGTTATATAACGAGTACGTGTGATGTACCCAATTGTAGCATTAGTGTTACGTATGATGTACATTTTTATAAACTACTGCGGTGTTTTTCTCATGTTCTTTGTGTCTGTTAGATATCAACTTGGATCACATTTTGGTTAATTTTTTCAGGTTCACACTGGGTCTACAAATGGAAGCTATGAGTGTTCTTTTCGCAATTTTACTCGGATCGGGTTCCTTTGTCGACACGTTTTTTTTTTGTTTTTTAGGGTCAACATAATAGTTCGGATACCGGCTGATTATATCTTAAAACAATGGATGCAAGAGGTTCTACCCAAAAGGATATTCGAAATTCAGTATCGTTACGGTGTAGACAATTCTCCCGAGTCGTTGCTCAGGAATGAGATATTGGGTATAATATCTAATTGTGTTGACATCTTCAATATGATTATGAGGGTCTCACTACATTTGCCAAGAAGGTTAGGGAACTTAGTAGCAGTCTAAATTTGGATCCAGTGGATTCAATTTCAAAAGTCTCTAACGTTGAAGATATTCAACATTTGGTTGGTGGAAGGCTGGATGTTTACATGCAATGTTGTGAACCCTCATGGGATTCGTAACAAAGGTTATGGAAAGTCACGTCATTTGATAGGGGCTGGGGAAAGAGCTCTTGAAAAGTCTCTTAAGACACCCAGGATTTGCTGCACATGCCAGAAGCATGTCACAAGACACGACTCCCGTAGCTGCAAGAAAAAGCGCACCGAAGCCATTGATGGAACCGACGAATAGAAATAATATTATCTAGGGGGTTTATTTTTGTTTTGTTATTCTCTAAAGTGTAGGTGCCCCTATTTTTTGGTTGGTTGTAAAACACTGAAACTGTATATTATGAATGGTTTTTATTCATCTGGAACTCGAATGGCATGATTTTTGGTTACATTTTTTGTGGACTAGTTAAATGTAATCATTTAGCTTAAACATTTTTGGATAATATTTTTATATTCATGTATAACTTATATACGGTGTAATATGTTAGTAACTTAAAAGTATCTTGCTAATTTGATGTTATTATCTTTACGTATTTTATGTCATGCATTCAATTGTTCTCACCATACCAACTATGTGATAATTGCGTACAAAGAGTTACGTCATCAAAGAAACGAGCACCTTCGATCGTGCTTGATATCCATGTTGATTTATCAATTTTGATTATTGCAGAATGATAGTATGCGAAAAATGATGTACATGGGCGAAAACCGCGTACAAAACGGAGTTACGGATGGTCCGGAATCGCAAAACGAAGTTTCTGTCGAAAAATGGAAAAAAATGGTCTTCGCGGTACGCGATGGAGAAGTTGAGGGTTCCCGCGGTACGCGATGCTCGAAAATATCTGAGATATCTCCGGATTTCTTCACGGTACGCGTAGCTCACTTTTCTTATCTCCGCGGTACGCGACGGATGGAGAAGTCGCCAACTTGCTTAAAAGATCAGATTTCATCATTCATCATCATTTTCATCCTTATCAGCGACGAAACCATCCATCACTCACGAAAATTCATCATCCAACCTCTCAAATCTCTGTTTTAAAGCCTCTAGAACGTTTAGATCGCATCCGGGAACGTTTATACGAGTCCAGATCATCTTTCTATCCGCGGAACTCCTCCAGATTAGGTAATGGTTCAATCTAACCTTCTATTTTGATAATGAATGATTAAATCTTGTTTTTGAAAGTAATGATATAGTTAGGGTTGTTGATTATTGCCTAGATGATGGCTAGGATTGATTTTGAATGACAAACTCGAACTGTTAACGGGTAAATCCTTGTTTTGAGCCGTTGTAATGCCCGGTTTGCATGGAATCATAACAATGGTTATAATGGTTTAAACCATTTGATTATGACAATGTAGATGATTAGTTTGATTAATCTTTGACATGCAACGTGAAAGCCATGTGTTTCAAACTAATCACAGTCATTAACATACTCATTGGAACGATTATCTGATGTTTCTGATAACAGTCAGATTAGTATGTTAAACATGGTTATTAAACCTACTCTAATACAACATTGTGATATTCCATGATAAATGGGTAATCAATAACAAGGATTGATCATTCCTAAGCCATTAAACTGTCTAGGAACTGCTTTAGCATTATAATTAACAATATTAACTATTTTGGTTAATCTGAGATTATATTGATTAATCAAGTGTGTCATCAACTTAGTATTGGGAACCTGAATCAGTATAGGTTCCTACATTATCATACATTGTATGATATGTCATTAAAATGACTAATTAATAACTTAATATCGGTTTGATGACTTTCAAACCAATGTCTTTGACATTGGACGTTCAAAAGGATTTAATCAATAAGTTGGAACATAAATATCATATCAAACATAAACTAATGCAGAATCTCATCATTAGCACCAGTTGCGAGTGTTCCTATTGCTGTGAGATATCAAGTGAGTTTCGTACAACCCCCTTTTCTTTTCATTGTTTTTAAATATTGGGGTAATTCTGCAAACTGTTTTCTGAACATATGATATGTATCACTGATATCTGTGTGATTTCATGTGACTTTTTGTGTGATTTCATGGGATTTTGCCGTTAGTAACAACTATCACAGTTTCAAAAGTCCTCATCTCGTGAACTGTATCTAGTGAACCCATGTGGGGCCGAACAGGAATCATTGATAGTACTATTGGCTGACAACCCATTTGCTGGGAGGATTGCATCTCCCCTTGTGTGAATGTTTGGTACCTGTTTCCATTACAACTTCTTAATGTTAGTGATAGACATTAAGATAATGAGGCATTAAGATATTTACCGACGGGTAATATCTTCGTGAACGAACAACTGTCCGAAAGGAACTAGATACGGGTCCCATGGTTATCCAGAACTGAACTTTTTGTGAAGATTACTTATCATATCATATTGTTCTAATTCAATTGTCGAACTCACCAGCTTTGTGCTGATGTTTCAAACTTAACATTTTTGCAGGTCAACGGTGACAATACGGTGAGGATGCACGTCACACTTGTGTAATTAAGAAGTATAGATTGTGTAATGAACCTAGTTGTTAAGTTAATGTATTAACGAAACCCTTGTAATGTATTTAATTTAAGTGAATCTGTGTGCTGTGATATCGGTTCAAGTAAGTCACACCTCATCTCTGAGACATCACCACTATGCTTTCGCGACCATATCATAGTAGAAAGTGACATCATCACAGGTGACGAGAGGTGGGCAGATGCAAGAAGAAGTTTTGTTGAAGGCTTAAGTAACCACGGGCTCATGTTTATGTGGGTAATAAGAGAACTTCTTGTTGAAGGCTTTCACCACTTCCATTGAAGATCAATCCACCTTCTCCAATTGTTCTCACCATACCAACTAACCCATTAAATGTTCAATCCTCCTCTTTAAATAGTCTGAATACACGTTTCAGATGCAAGCAGAAGTTTTGTTGAAGGCTTAAGTAACCATGGGCTCATGTTTATGTGGGTAATAACATAACTTCTTTTTGAAGGCTTTCACCACTTACATTGAAGATCAACTCCACATTCTCCAATCTACTTGAAGCTTCTACGTTGATCCTTTTTCTTAATGATTCAGCCTAAACATGTAAATCATTTTATATGTATTGGTTTCCCCTTTTTTTGTTTTTTTCTCCAGGAATTGTCTTTATTAAGCATAGTTTATATATTTTGGACACAGTTGTTATTGACTTGTCGGTGCATACCATACATAGAATGTATTTGACTTAGTTTGCTAATTTATTTTAAAAAATCGTTACTGTTTTTTAATAAAAAGTTTGTAAAGGTGACCATGCACTAGAATGTCCTTTTTTGTACCACCTAAATTATATGATTTGACCTATTACCATCATTTAAATTTTAAAGAAGAAAATTTACGTGTCATTGTTAATTAAGATTATGGTCTCTTTTATGGACATCAAGATATTGTTAGATATGAACGTGTACTTTTTGTAGTACAACACTTACTTCTTGATTGGAAACAATTACTTTATGAAAATATTGTATTTATTTTTGTGTCCTTTTAGCCATGATGATTCCCCATACCCCTAAGAATTGTAGTATCTTAAAAGTAAGCTGAATTGAACTTTAAAATAAAATCAAAATTATAGCACGTCGATATTATTAGTTTAAACCATAGTATGTAATGCCACAAAAATTAATGTAATCCACGACCAGGTTACATGTTAGTTACACACGTCGTGCAACAACTACCATAGCATCTCAAACAGTATTAACTTTGGTTGAATTGTTCACGGATGCCCATAAGTCTTTTCTTTTGTCATTCGTTGAAAACCCGCGGTTGAATTGTTTACGGATGCCCATAAATCTTTCCATGTGTCTCATTAAAAAACTCCACAATCCACTACATTTGTTTTGGTCGCCATGGAATGTGAACCTTCTAAATTGTTGATGAATGAGGAATTATCGAAGCACACACGAGTCTCACGAACTTTGGTGAACAAACAACTTAATGATAATTGAGTAACACACGACCGAACATTGAATAAAACGAGGATAAACGACGAGTTATAAACGAAAAATAATCAAAAATCGAATCGAAACAACTAAATTGGGCCAATTGGGCTCATCTGGCCAGCCAAGCAGTAACCTAAGGGCCAAGGCTTGGGCCTTGGCGGTACTTGAGGCTTGGGCGGGAACAATTTGAATTCTTCAAATCACCATGTGGTACGCCTGAAACGATGCAGCCACTCTGGGTGGTACGTGCGATGTTTTGAGGAGTCGTTTGATTAAAATATTCTAGGCGATACGTGAGGGAGTCGGGAAAGGCAAAATTGATATAAAAACGACCCTAACTCATTTCATTCGGTTTTCTCTCATTTCACCGAGTTTATACACCTTCTCTCAACCCAAACCCCTGGTAATCAGCTTCCAAGCTTCTGTGGATAACATAGCCATTTCTTGCATCTTTGACGTTGGTGGACCACTAGGTGCGCAAGAGGGAACGTTGGAGGCCATCCACAAGCAAGAAACGACTTCATCAACCCCTTGTGGAGCCACTAGCAGCTGTTCCATCTCGAATCCTAGCTTCTAAGGTAGTTTTGTATGTTTATTTATGGTAAGAGCATACATGCAAGGGCTTAAAACCCACATGAATGCACATCCACCCACATGCAACTCCAATCCACTCACATTCATGGATTTGTTGGTGTTCTTGTGTAATTATAATGTATTTTTACTGAGATTGAAGTTAGAAATCATCTAGGATTGAGTTTGGATTGGTTTGATAATGATTTGTAGAACTTGCCATAAAAGTAAACTTTTATGTTGAATGTTGTAGATTTGTAACGATCTAGACATGTTAGACATGTTAGACATGTCTAGATGTTGTCAAATGGGTATTGAGGTGTTTAGAAACACATTTGGACAGTTGGATTTGTGAAAGATATGGTTTTGTAACAAACTTACTATTTATAGAAATTTTTGTAAATCAAAAGAGGGATTTTGATGTTCTTTCATGTTTTGATGAGTTTTGACTATTAAAATATGTTTAAAAATGAGTTTTAACATATTTGGAAACTTTGATTTTTGAAAACGAGCTTTTAAACAAATACTTACTATTTAAGGAAACTTTATTTTGGGCAAAATGACATAAATGGTAATTTATGTGCAAACGATGTATTTCAAGTGTTTAAATATGTTTTTACAAACATCTAGAGGTATTAGTTTTATAAAATGAGATTTCA
The DNA here is from genome assembly GCA_009363875.1 of Mikania micrantha. NCBI lineage: Eukaryota > Viridiplantae > Streptophyta > Magnoliopsida > Asterales > Asteraceae > Mikania > Mikania micrantha. The sequence continues at coordinate 34,780,036 of CM018687.1, read as the reverse complement.
TAACTGCACTTTCCGAAAATAGAAACTTTCTAAATGGAAAGTTTTCTAAAAATGGAAACTTTCCAAAAGTGATAACTTTTACGATTTCATAACATGACTTATGTGAAAGCGTTACGATTAGAGTCGTAGGATGCATGTTGATGTCTTAAATGCATTTAAGGCACATAAACAAACTAAAAACAACAAACGTGTCCCCAACAATTCGTCGAATCAACACACACACACTCGGTTGAGCACACCGACACTTGGAGTTGTGTGGGATACAACACGCCGCAAAACACATACTCACGAATAGGTGCTCACTAGTAGGTTGCTAGCACTCGTTGTGACATTTCGTTTCTTATCGTGAGGAAATTTCCTATGTTGTTGAATTAATTATTTTAATTTATTTACTTATGGATAAATATGTATATACATGTGAATGTATGTATATATTTAAGGGAATTACAAGAAGGAACCAATTACAAAAGGCATTACGCAGAACTGCCGAATTACGTGAATACGTAATTCAAACACCGAGCATGAGCCCAAATAATTCAAAACCTTTAGTGTAACATCAGTGCCGGACGCGTGCCGGAACATTGATCGCAACAATAAACATGTACAGTAACTCAGGTACACATTACGAGAAACTATGTTTAGACTATTGATGCATTTGATTAACATGAAACTATTATACGATTGTCTGAATTTGACTGAAACCTTAGGGTTTAACAGTCTGAAACATGTCAGACAACACAGTGTTGAAACATAAATACTTGATGTGATATTACTTTATATAACGTATGTGAGGTTAAACAAAACAAAACTATAACGGTTATAGTTACGGAATGCTAAACCGAAGCACAACGAATCATTACAAACTTATACTTTTGAACTACAACATTATGAAATCAATACAGGAGCATGAATATAATATCAAGTGCAACCAAAGAGCGCATGCATTCTTATTATACATAGTCAACTACTACGAACACAAGGTGAGTTCATTTGTCCCCTTTCAAACTTATTTGTTTTACTTCGGGACTGAGAAGAATGTTAAACATTTTCATAAATTGTTGAAATGTTACTAAATGCTTTAAACATAAACATGGTACTTATGATGAAACTTATACTTTAAACTTGAGGTTTGAAATCATTTGTTGGGTACTTATGAGACTTGATGCTTTTACATGAGACTTGATACTTAAACATTGTAACACCCAAACTTTCCACACGATTACACGTGTCCCATTTTAGGTCCCAGATTAAACTTTCTCAAAAATTTTGTTCGGAAGCGTAAATTTAACATTTCATAAGTTAAACACACTTAATTTCAAATCATTTACATTTATGATTAATAAAACTAGTGTGTTTAAGTTTAATACCATCAGAGAATTTTACATAACGTTTGGTTCTGCTTCATAACATGCCCGATCAGATCGCCCAATGCATATCTATCTTTGACCTGTAACATCACATATAAGTCACCATTAGTTCATACGAACTAAGTAAGTAACCCCTCCCCGAGTTTCCAAAACTCATTTCAAACCCATCCACATACATATCATATGGATGATTATCATGTTTAGATAATAATATATCATATTCAACATCAACTTGCACAAATCACACATTGTGCATTTATTTCCCTTAATGGGACATTTTCACAAATATGAGTATATTATCTAATTCAACTCCACCACCACCTCTGGCTAAATTTAAAACACCATATATATATATATATATATATATATATATATTGGCTCAACCAATTACCCACACACCTGTGGTTTCAACAATTCAATTTCCGATGTAACCGGTTATCCACACATTTGTGGTATCATAAATATTTCAAGTCTTAAGATGTTCACCCACCGGTACTTCCATCTAAGACAATCTCTATTACATCCAGCCAGTGTATTCCATATCACCATATAGATACACTACTGATGTTTCCAAATATAATTTGGTAACAATATTCAGTCACATACAAACGATCCACTAGTAGGTCGTTTCCACCAAAACCCCATGAATCACCCATTCATGTACAATTATTATAGTTTAACACCACACATACATGTGTATATTTCCATTCCACCATTTGTTCACACACCTTGTGAATCTTTTACATTGGAATTGCAAGTTTTATGTTCACACACCTTGTGAATCCAAAACATGCACATTACCAATTCAACATCTACACATTTGTAGATCACCACATGTTCACACACCTTGTGAATCATGCAACAACAATAACCGCAATCATGATTACCACATGTTCACACACCTTGTGAATCTTTTTCATTGGAATTGCAAGTTTTATGTTCACACACCTTGTGAATCCAAAACATGCACATTACCAATTCAACATCTACACATTTGTAGATCACCACATGTTCACACACCTTGTGAATCATGCAACAACAATAACCGCAATCATGATTACCACATGTTCACACACCTTGTGAATCTTTTTCATTGGAATTGCAAGTTTTATGTTCACACACCTTGTGAATCCAAAACATGCACATTACCAATTCAACATCTACACATTTGTAGATCACCACATGTTCACACACCTTGTGAATCATGCAACAACAATAACCGCAATCATGATTACCACATGTTCACACACCTTGTGAATCTTTTTCATTGGAATTGCAAGTTTTATGTTCACACACCTTGTGAATCCAAAACATGCATATTTCCAATCCACCATTCATCCCAACAATGCATATTCCACATGCATTGTCAAGTTAACACCAATTCATTATAACAATGCATATTCCACCTACATTGTTAATTTAAACACCAATTTATTATAATAATGCATATTCCACCTACATTGTTAATTTAAACACCAATTTATTATAACAATGCATATTCCACCTACATTGTTAATTTAAACACCAATTTATTATAACAATGCATATTCCACCTACATTGTTAATTTAAAAACCAATTCGTCCCAACAGTGCATATTCCACATGCATTGTCAAGTTAAACACCAAATCATATTAATTAATCATCGATTCATCCGGTTATTCTAATGCAAATATATTGTATATACGTTTCCCATTGAAACTTAACAAACACAAACTAAAGGATTTCTTATCCCATAGTTTCAACCACACATTTAACAACATTCACATATTTCAAGCATTCAAGTAGACTTTTTCTACTACTTATATGTAATGTTACAGTAAGTTGGGTAACTTACCTGGTTCATACGGTTGTTCACTACCTACAACCTCTTTTTCACTTCTGTGAATTGTCCTTTGACTTTCACCACCAATACCTAGTTGTATTCACATATATACAACTAGTTTCAATACATATAGTACATACAATCAAGTTTAACGCACTTGACTGATTTGACTTGCTCAAAGTCAATTTATCACATTATTGACTCTATCTTACTATATTTAGTAAGTTTTAGTCAATTAATCATATCCCATGCCTTTCTTAGGCACTTCATCAAATAATTGATGTTTATTATGTTAGTTATGATCTTAATTACTTCTTTTAATCAAAATTCATTTATGATCATAACTGTTAATAATTTTTAACATCAATTCATCAAAATCATCATTTAACCCATGGATCATAATCCATATATATTTCAAAACAACAATTTACCCATCCTACTAGTTATTACACCATGATATGGGTTTCACAACAACCGGACATTATCCCGGCTTCAAAACGAAGATTTCACCATCAAATGTCAAATCCTTCGTTTCTAACGATCCCTAGTTATCAACTAGGCAATAATCAATACCCATAATCATAGTAATACATTCAAAACTAAATTTAATCCACAGAATATCAAACTAGTAGGAGAGATCGAATCGTTACCCTTTCCAACGAAGTTCTCGGATGAAAACGACGATCAGGAGTTGTAGAATCGAACCCTAGCTCGATCTGAACATCTGGATGACTTCAGAACTGAATTTTGGATGATAAACCTTGATCAGATCGTTCATGGTGGTGCTGGAGTCGAGAGAAGAAAAATAAATATACTCTAGTGCAAATCTGATAAAAATATCGATCTGCCAAACCGCCACACTCGTCGCGTACTGCGAAGCGGGCCAAGAAGGGCTTCGCGTACCGCGAAGAAATCCGGAGAAATCAGATATTTTGGGTGCTTCGCGTACCGCGAAGGACCCTCAAAACCACCTTCGCGTACCGCGAAGATTCATTTTCTTCGTTTCGCGATTCCGAACAATCAGTAACTCCGTTTCGTGCACGGTTTTCTCCCACGTTCATCATTTCTCACATATTTTCAATTTGTAACAATCATAATCATTTTATAAATGATTATTTCAAACATGTTTGATTTATTGAAAACGGGTCGTTACAAACATGGGATTAGATGCTTGTGAAACGATATATTAAACATGACACTTATGCTTGTGAAAACATTATGCTTAAACATGATACTTGATACTTGTGAGGCTATGTGCTTTACATGAGACTTGATGCAAACTTATGGAATTCATGATGAAACAATGTGTGAACACTTGAAACTTTATGCTTGAAAACTACTACTTGCGCATGAAACATTGTACATGTATCTAACCATAGTCTAAGTAATTGCTAAACTTCTGGTATTCCAGAGCTTGTACCTATGGGGTGAGATACATGTAGAAAAATAAACGTAACGATACTAGGCTATTACCTGGATATAAGAGACATGTAATTGCTGAACTTCTGCTAGTCCAGAGCTTTTGTCGGCTTATATGAGGTATGTAAATGCTAAACATAAACATAACGATGCTAAGCTATTATCTATATAAGAGACATGTAATTGCTAAACTTCTGGTATTCCAGAGCTTTTGTCTGCTTATAGGAGATATGTAATTGCTGGATTATTGGTGTATGCATAGTTTGTGCCTATGTATGAGATTAGGGACAGCTAAACTATGTGCGTGTGATTCTATGATTCTTGATAAACATAATGTGAAACTAACACTTATGAATACGATAGACATGAAAACTTTGAAACAGATAACAAAAGCTTTGATGAGGATTGAATTGATTGGTAGGAAAAATGCTTAATTATTATTAACAACAGTGTCATATCCGGGTTAGTATGTGGTGGGATGTTGGCTAGGGCTTGTTCCCTTACATATGCCCTATATATAAGCATACCGACTTGGATATTACATGTGGAGTTAATGAGGTTAAGGTTTCACCGAAGGAGGTTTGTGAAACTATTTTGAACTTATAAACTTTATGAACTCACCAACCGTTGTGTTGACTTGGTCTTTTTACATGCCTTCTCAGGTGAAGAACAGGTTTAAGCTTAAGCTCTTGGATTTGCATACAAGGCTGACCAAATAGAGGACCTAGTAAACTTTTGGGAAGCACAACTTTCGTTGATGATAAACATTATTTTTGATATCTTGCACATATGCAAGATATAAACATTTGATTCTTTTGGTTAGATTTACTTAGTTAAATTGCAGAACATTGCTATTGTAATTTAACTTTGTAATCCTATATATCATTTGATTGTGCTTTAGTTATTCTTAAACGTTGATGCTATGTAAACAATCTGATCATCATGATTATCATCCACGATATCACGCCCCGGGAACCTTCCGCCCGACGGGGACTCCGATCCAACCCCGCCGGCTCGGGGTGTGACATTTAGGGTATGAATTTTTCAAATGGTTGGAAAGATATCGGAAAATCGTGAAAGTGGGAGAAAACGGCGCGTAAAACGGAGTTCGTATGCTCCCGGAATCGCGAAAATGATCTGCTATGGCGGTGGAGATACGCCAAGAGCTCTCTTTCCAGCCTTGGCGGTACGCGACGAACCCATCAGATATCAAAATCTGATCTGTTTGATCAGATTTCATTTCCAGTCGAATAAAATCGACTTCCAGGCAAAACAGAACCATATTCTACCATCTAAACTCAGATTTGAAGCCACCCAAATGTCCGGATCGAGCTAGGGAACGTTTCTACAAGTCCTGATCATCGTTTTCGTTCGAGAAATCAGTCCGATTAGGTAACAATGCATTTTATCTTACTAGTTTGATAATGTTTTGAATAGATCTTGTTTTTGAACGTGATGCAATAGTTAGGGTTGTTGATTATTGTCTAGATGATGGCTAGGAATGGTTACAAACGAATAACTTGATATGTTAAGGGTAAGGGGGTAAACCCTTGTTTTGATCCGTTGTAATGCCCGGTTATCATGAAACTATAACAATGATTATAATAGTTTAAACTATTAGATTGTGACAATGTATGTGATTATTTTGATTAATCCTTGAAATACAAGGTTAAATCCAAGTGTTTCAAACTATCACAATCATTAACATACTCACTGGAATGATTATCTGATGTTCTGATAACAATCAGACTAGTACATTAAACATGGTTATTAAACCTATTCCAATGTCACATTATGATGTTTCATGATATTGGGTAATCAATAACAAAGATTGATCGTTTCTAAGCCATAAATTCATCTAGAAACTGTTTTAGCATCATAATCAACAACATTAACTATCCGGTCTATCTGAGATTATTCTGATTAATCCAACGTGTCATCAACCTTATATTAGGAACCTGAATCAGGTTCCTACATTGTCATACATTGTATGATATGACATTAAATTAATAAATTAAAAACCTAATATCAAATTGATGATTTTCAAGGCAATGTCTTTGACATTGAACGTTCAGAAAGATCTAATCAGTAAGTTAAAACAAAAATAACTTATTGAACATAAACTAATGTAGAATTTAGCTACAAGTATCATTCGGCGTGTGATTTCACTACCCTTGAGACTTCAGGTGAGTTACGTATAACCTCTTTTATTTTTTTAATGTTTTACAAACCTTGGGGTATCACTGTCGAACTATTTCTTAAACATATGATATGTATCACTGTTATCTGCGTGATTTCATGTGACTTGTTGAGGGATTTCATGGGATTTTTCCTGGAGAACCGAACCCTGTCGCCAAACTTAAAAGTCCTCATTTCTGAACTGTATCTAGTGAACCCATGTGGGGCCGAACATGAAACAATGATCGTACTATCAGCTGACAACTCATTTGCTAGGAGCTGCAACTCCCCTTGCTGTGAATGTTTGTTACCTGTTTTTAGAACTTCTTAATGTGGTGATAGACATTAAAACAATGAGGCATTAAGATATTACCGACGGGTAGTATCTTATAGAATGAGAACTGTCCGAAAGGAATTAGATACGTGTCCCATGGTTATCTTGAACTGAACATTTTGAGAACTTATATATCATATCATATTGTTGAACTTGAACTTTGCAAACTCACCAGCTTTGTGTTGATCTTTCCAACTTAAACCTTTTTGCAGGGAAACAGTGACACACGGTGAGGCAGCACTTCAAACACTAGTAATTAAATAAGTCAGTTGTGTAATAAACTTAGTTGTAAACTATAATATTGGTTGTAATGACGAAACCCTGTAATGTATTTACTTTAAGCTAATCTGTGTGTAGTGATACCGGATCAAGTATGTCACAACTCATCTCTGAGACATCACCACTATGCTTCCGCAACCTTCTTAGAACGATGAATGACATCATCTCAGGTGACGAGAGGTGGGGGTGTGACACTCGCAGTAGCTAAAACATAACCAAAATTGCTTTATCAGGTGAGTTAATGGCCCCTTTTTATCTTTTCTAACTTTGGGGGAGAAAACATTGCATGATAAAATGTTTTTGAACAACAACTTATTTTGATTACATATGAACATGCTTTAACACTATATGTATATGTGTGACACACATCACAACTCAAAGTCCTCACAAACACACCTTGGACCGTTAGTAGCACGGAGCGCCTAGCATGTTAATCTTCAATAGTACTATTTGGGCCTGACAAGCCCCACCCATCGCGCCTGGGAGGCCAACCCGACCGGAGGTCGGAATGGGTGCAATATTGACCAAACACTTTGCCATTGTCTTGTGTGATAGACATGGCGGGAGGCATGCAGTCAGCTTTGGTTTCAAACCCACATATAATATAATTGTATTGACTAGCTATCAATCGGTATTGTATTGTAATGGTATGTAATTTAGCAACACTTACTTTAAACATTTGATGTTTACTATGTGAAACCTGTTGTAACATTTGTACATTTAGTCATGTAGTCGTAAACAGTGTTAGAACAGTGTCTGTCCATGTTCAGTCAATCAATGTGATTCATATGTTCATAATGTGTGTTTGTGTGTTACAGGATTTTAGTATTCAGGAACAAGTATGTATTATTTATTTACAGTCGAATTCACTTGGCAAGAACAGTATCGTGTTATATCGAAACAGTGGTGGGCAGCGAGAGTGAGCCCTATATATATACTGCGTTCGGTGTAACAGGATAGTGTTAGTGCGTAGTGTTGAGACGAATATTATAACAATTAATTAATTCAACAAGAATCGTAATACGTAAGCGAGACTGAGTATAGTTATGGGTGGCGATCCATAATAATACGAATGTTGAACTTATAATTATGATTAAACGACTTTAAATAATTAATACGATCGGAAAACGTACGCGATTTCGGGTATACACGTAATTGTGAATGTTTAACGATCTGACAACACACGAAGAGTAAAAATAGTTAAAATAATTATTTTATATTTTTACAATTTTGAAACTCATCATTTTAATGAGTTTAACAACTATTTTATTTAAAAACCGCGTAAAATACGCGTTACGTTTCGGAAACGCGAACCGAGCGACCGAAACGGACCCGAATACCACACGGGCTATAAAAGCCTTGAACAAGACTTAATTTCTCATTTAAGTCATCACCAACCACTTCTCTCTCTAGAAAATTCGTCTACCCTCTCTCTCTCTAAAAACCAAACTTTAAACGTTCGTATCTCGCTCGTTTCTCAACGGATTTTGGTGTTCTTGGCGCCCACGCGTAGCTCTCGACATCCTCTACACAGAAGTACAAGGGATCTGGTGTTTTATCCGGCCAAAAACGAGATATGCTCGGATGAAAAACACGAAAAATAGGGTTTTCGTTTTATTGCTTGACCGACTCATATAACCGATAATAAAAGCTCACGTAGACCAACCCTGGACCTTCGAAAGGTGGTTCTTGTGCACCGAGGATGTGGAGACTTCACCAGGGATGGTCGTAGCTCGAAATGGAGGTGAAGTTGTTACAGGTTTGCTGAGAAGAGGGGGCTGCCGAACCATCATCATCAGGTAGACGAACCCTAAAAGGGGCTTCACGAACCTGTATGGTTCGTCGAACCTCAGCCGAACCCTTAGGGGATCTCACGAACCTTCACCAAACCAAGGTGCTAGGAACAAACCATCCCTAATCGAACGAACCCTCCATGCAAGCATGTCACGAACCTTTCGGAGCTACCAACGAACCTTCAGTTTATAGCCGAACCCTAGTTAACAGCGAACCCTCATAAAGAAGGCCGAACCTCTGCGAACCTGTTACCACATCAAACCACCGAACCCTCTGTTAAACATGGTGGCCGAACCCTCATGCATTGCAGCGAACCCTAGTAGTCTCCCGAGTCTAAGAGAGTTGTCACGAATCTAGCATGGGGGTGAGATTTAGCCGAACCTGTGTTGTCACTTTCTGGCCGAACCATGTAGCCAGCCGAGCCTTCAGACATGCAACGAACCCTGACCATCGAAGCTTGGCCGAACCTAGCCCCATGAACCTAAAAGGTTCGCTGCCAAGAGGGTTGGCCGAGATCCAACATGCGATTTTCTTTACACTTCTTGGCCCAATCAATTTGTTTGCCTTGGCCCACATTAGAATGAGCTCAATTCCATCCCATCCGGCCCAAACCAATTATACTTGGACCATGTTATTCCCTTTGATCCACATAGTGGCTTTCGGCCCATTAAGAGCTTTAAGTTGGTCCAATATTGTCTTTGGCATTTTACACGGTCCATAAACAAGTTGGTTGGCTCAGTATCACATTCAATTGGCCCATAGTTGATCTAAGTGGCCCATGGCCTTTGTTAAGCCCTCATGGTTTCATGGGCTTAAGGCCCAATGTGTGGCCTTCAACTTATGACAGTTGTGAATTGATCATGAATAGGTTAAGTTTGTAACTTAACAATAATCATGAAGATCAATTCACAATCACAAGACTTAAAACAATTGAACATCTTTTCATAATTCATGTATCAAGAGTTATCAAATTCATCAAACACATGTTATTTTATGTATAATGAGCTTGTGCATAAAAGATCATAACATATTCTTTTCATGGACCCATGATCAATCAAGTGATTCAAATCATAACTTTCAAATCTATACAACAACCATAATCATGATCAAGTAATCAAGTGTTAAACAATTTCAAGAGAACACAAGTCAATCAATAAATCAAGGTCTATTCAATTATAAATCTTATATCTTATGTATGATTACAATGATATAGGAACAAATTAGAAGTCCTATTTGCTACTTGCTATCTGTTTTAGTTCAGAGTCTACTGCAGACAGGTGAGAACATTAGCCCCTCTTTTACTGTTTTATAACTGTTTTGGGGTGGAACACGTGATCAAACCAGCTATTTACAATCGTATTTCATCACACAAGATGTGTGTATTCTTATAAACATTACAGGTTCATTTTACGAATCCAAGGGATTCATCATCTATTATTGACTAATTTATCAACTGTTTTAAAGGAATTGGTAACTGTTCTAAAGGATTTATCAACTATTAAACTCGTTTTTACTAAAAAGGTTTTATAAAGACCCTTTGAACTGTTTTATAACAGATTTGCTCAAATGTTTTTTTTATAAAGGTAAACACTTTTAAATAATGGATTTTATAAACTCTTTTGCTATAAACCTTGTTATTATACAAGGTCACTATTTCATGGTATTCAAATCAAGAGATTCATTTCATGGTATTCAAAACAAGAGGTTCATTTCATGGTATTCAATTCAAGGGAATCATTTCATGGTATTCAATTCAAGAGGTTCATTTTATGGTAAGCAAGTCAAGAGACTCATTTCATGGTATTCAAAACAAAGGATTTAATTCATGGGATTAAATCAAGGTTTTCAACTCATGTTATCAGTTAAGGCATTAACACATTCGGTTAAAGTAAGGTTCAGAAAACATGGTGTCTATTGTTGTAAACAAACTTGTAAACGCATCAAGTATCATATTCATTAGCGTTAGTACTGGGTGATCACAACAAGGGAAAGCGGACACATTGGTTCTTATCCAGGATGGAGTTAGCTTTTAAATTTGTTTTAAAAGCTAACTGCAGGTCTGGTGTCATTATGGTTTTCAAAATTGCTATACATTATCTAACTCCAAACGTGGTTTGGGACTTGATATTATATGTTGGCTTTCGTGCAAACAGTGATTGGACTGTTTACACTCATTTTCTTACTTGATGTTAGTTTGGGTTGCAGCTCATCCGTGTGAATCTTTTGTTGCTTTAACTTACCTATGCCTTATGTCATATATTCATATTTACAACTGTTAAACCTATTGTTCTCACCAACTACGTCTGTAGTTGACAGTTATTTTCACGTGTTTCAGGTAATCAGGTTTAAGACTTATCCAGAGACAACTAAGGAGACCACTCTAAGATAGAACAAGATGAAGAAACATGCTAGGATGGATTAGAAACACACTAAATCCTAATTGTTTAATTGTCTTGTTTGAAGTCTTATTTTGTAACTATATTTTGGGTCTGTAGTTGTCTTCATTTTGATAGATAGACAGTCTGTAACTAAACAATTGTCTGAACTTTATGAAATGTAGTAATCCATTGTGGTTGTTCTTATTCAATACTTGTGCATGTTGATACATGTAATGTCCCTAGTTCGGTTTTGTAACTCTAATCATGTATAGTTCAAAGTTATTAATGGAAGTTGTCTTTATATATCATTCTTAATGTTTATTATTGATTATATGATTAGTTGATTTGATTAAATTAATAGTTGAGTATGAAGAATACACATTCGGGCGAATGACTCTAGAATGAAGTCATTCACCGAATGAAGCTTATAGCGAATGTCTAGCGATAGAATGAGTCATTCGCCGAATGACTCATTCGATTGATAGCTCATTCGAGCGAGGTCATTCGCCGAATGAGCTGCTTCAGCCACTCATTCGGCCGAATGACTGCAGCTTATATATACAAGTTAAAATCATTTCAAAACTAACTTTCCAGAGCCCTCCTTCTTCCCTGAGACAAAAGAGTCAAAACCCTAGGAGATTTGAGCGGCCTTTGATCGTCCAAGTTCGATTCTCAACCCGTTGTGTTCGATTGTTGCTTCCACGTTGTTCCTACAACCTCGGATCATCACGGTTCTGATAGATTTCGATTGGAAAACCCTGGAATAGGATTCCGCACTATTCCAGAGGCTGTCGAGTAGATTTACATAGGATTAGGATTGTTTCCGAGCTCCAAATCGGTCCAACAAAGTGGTATCAGAGCCTTGGCTCTTGATTCTACTCGATTTCCACTCTAAATCATCAGATCTGAGTCTCCCAAAACCCTGATTTTCGTAACTTCCAAAAACCCTACTTTTCTTGCTCTCTAAGTCACTAGTTTATTGCAAAACCAAGGGTTTTTGTGGATTGATTGTCATAATTCTTTCCCAATTGGTTTAACATCATGTCATGAACTTCTGTACCAAATTTGGTGCATAGATCTGGTCAAAATCGCAAGTTATCACGATTTTCGTTGCTGAAAACCCCAGATCGCCGAATGACGATTGCGGCCGAATAAGTTCAGCCGAATCACCCTTCATTCGCCGAATAGGTCTTGTCACACCCCGAGCCGGCGGGGTTGGATCGGAGTCCCCGCCGGGCGGAAGGTTCCCGGGGCGTGATATCGTGGATGATAATCATAATGATCAGATTTTTTACATAGCATCAACGTTTAAGAATAACTAAAGCACAATCAAATGATATATAGGATTACAAAGTTAAATTACAATAGCAATGTTCTGCAATTTAACTAAGTAAACCTAACCAAAAGAATAAATGTTTATATCTTGTATATGTACAAGATATCAAAATGATATATGTCATCAACAAAATATGTGCTTCTCCAAAAGTCTACTAGGTCCTCTATCTGGGCAGCCTAGTATATAAATCCAAGAGCTTATGCTTAAACCTGTTCTTCACCTGAGAAAGCATGTAAAAAGATCAAGTCAACACAACGGTTGGTGAGTTCATAAAGTTTATAAGTTTAAAAAATAGTTTCACAAACCTCCTTCGGTAAAACCTTAACCTCATTAACTCCACATGTAATATCCAAGTCGGTATGCTTATATATAGGGCATATGTAAGGGAACAAGCCCTAGCCAACATCCCACCACATACTAACCCAGATATGACATTGTTGTTAATAATAATTAAGCATTTTACCTACCAAGCAATTCAATCCTCATCAAATCTTTTGTTATCTGTTTCAAAGTTTTCATGTCTGTTGTATTCATAAGTGTTAGTTTCTCATCATGTTTATCAAGCATCATAGATTCACACGCACATAGTTCAGCAATTACATATCTCCTATAAGCAGACAAAAGCTCTGGAATACCAGAAGTTTAGCAATTACATGTCTCTTATATAGATAATAGCTTAGCATTCATTAGGTTCATGTTTAGCCTTTACATACCTCATATAAGCCGACAAAAGCTCTGGAATACCAGAAGTTTAGCAATTACATGTCCCTTATAACCAGGTAATAGCCCGTAACGTTACGTTTATGTTTAGCATTTACATACCTCATATAAGCCGACACAAGCTCTGGAATACAGAAGTTTAGCAATTACGTGTCCCTTATAACCAGGTAATAGCCTAGAATCGATACTTTCATGTTTAGCCTTTACATACCTCATATAAGCCGACAAAAGCTCTGGAATACCAGAAGTTTAGCCATTACATGTCCCTTATAACCAGGTAATAGCTGAGTATCATTATGTTTATGTTTTTACATGTATCTCACCCCATAGATACAAGCTCTGGAATACCTGAAGTTTAGCAATTACGTAGACTATGGTTAGATACATGTACAATGTTTCATGCGCAAGTAATAGTTTCCAAGCATAAAATTTCATGTAATCGGATCAAGTCTCATGTAATAGCATTAAGTCTCATGTAATAGCATCAAGTCTCATGTAATAGCATCAGGTCTCATGTAATAGCATTACGTCTCATGTAATAGCATCAAGTCTCATGTAATAACATCAAATCTCATGTAATAGCATCAAATCTCATAAGTCTTACGAGTATCCAACAATTGATTTTAAGCGTCAAGCTTAAAGTATAAGTTACCAATCATATGTAATCATGTTTATTTTTAAAGTATTAAGTAACATTTCAACAAAAATGTTTAACATGCTTCTCAGTCCCGAAGTAAAACAAATAAGTTTAAAAAGGGACAAATGAACTCACCTTGTTGTGGTAGTGGTTGACTAAGAAAGCACGCGCTCGTTTGTTGTTCTTGAGGTTGTATTCACGTTCCTGTGTTTGATTTCAATTATATGTAACTTAATTATAAGTATAAGTTATTACTGTGTGTGTTAACCCTAAAGTTGGTTAACACTCATAAACCTTTGTTATAATCCTAATTATTTTGTAGTGTAGCACACTAACACTTAACCAATTCCAAGTTAAGTATTAATATATATTAACACTTATGGTTATTTGCTTCATAACTGGTTTATAATTTTGTTACCTTGCAGGGTTTGAAAATCATAGTATTTCCAATGTGATAACTTAAGTTTTAGATTAAAACTTGATATGTTACTCTTGAGTTACTACAAATGGTTATTATTGCTTAATTATGTTTATTTAGGTTTTAGGTTAAAAGTCTTGTTTATTTAATATGTTGTAACAGAAAAGAGTTTAGTAAAATGTCAGGTTAAGTTAAAATCCCATCATGGCTGTAGTAAAATATTAGTTAACACTCTTTTTTTTTTTTTGTAATAATGATATCGAAAGCAGGGCTGTTAATACCAATGGCCATCACAATTGGAATTAACACCCAAGATCACCATAGACATCAGATCCTTCCATAAATGTGTGACTCCAATTCCAACCCATTTATGGCTAACTCTTGTTATAGATTTCTTGGATTTCATCGAGGAACTAATAGTGACATAATTCACATTAATATTGATGGTCTAGGTTCGTCTCCTGCCCAAGAACACCCAAGTATTGAACTGCCAACATTATCGATGTCGACACTTGTTGATATCACAGCTCCACTGCGTCAAAGTTATTAGTATCGTCAGCTACTTGGTTTATCAGCCTTGAATCCCTTCAATCTTGTAGTGCATCAGTCATTTGTTCGAACCTAGCCCTTATCGTTATTGTCGGTAAGAAGCTGCCAACACTCTCATGTCGTCGAGATAGCTAGTTTCGGCATATTCATATGCCGCTACCCTCACCTACAACAACCTGTGTGTTCCCCAGCTTCCCAAACCCCTTTCTTATGATAACCCAAGCAACCCAGACTCAATTTCGTGCACTTCTTACAAGTTCTAAGAAGAATTAACTGAGTTTCAAATCAAAAGAGCTGGGTTTTGAGAGAAACCCTTAAAAAAAACCCACATTATAAGATCATTTTACCTTCCCACGGTTAATCCAAGCTGTGTTAAATGTTTCTAAGGTGTTACAATGTTTCTATAGTTGTTTTATTACAGATCCTCATTGGTTTATAGCTCAAAAATCAGATTCAAAACGAAGAAGATGATGAATAGTTAACACACCTTCAGCCCGTAACTTCTCTCTAAGATTTCGGCCAAAATACTTCGAGATAGCTCCGATCCCTTGTACTTCCAGCTTCCTCTCGTCGATACGGTCGTTTCGATATATTATTTGCGCGATTTGGTTAAGAAACGAAGAAGCTATGATGATTTTCGTGTGGATTTCTAGTCAAAATCGCAACACCGGGAATTGAGGTTTGAGAGGGTATATGGCTGTCAATTATGGACAAGATGAAGAGATTAAATGAGTTTTTATACCCCGAGTGGTTCCCCACGTGTTCGGTCTCGCTCGGTGTCGATTTCGCGTATTTTCCGGCATGTTACGCGCGGTTCTCTTAAATTAAATAGAAAGAGTTTATTTCAACTGTATGAGTAGTATTTAATTCTAATAATTATTTAAAATTTCGTTTCGTTTAATTATCTATAGAATTATATTATTTTTACACAGTTAGTAAATTTGTTCTCGATAATTTGTTCGCGAATCATTAAAATAGTTTAGTTTAATTTATTTATGATGAGTTTCAAAATTATAAAATAGGAAATATCTTATTTCCTTAACATTATTATCGTTCGTATCGTTTTTCGTTTTCGTTTCGTTTCGTCAGAACGCGTCGCCATTGCGCGTATTCGTTTGAATCATCATTCGAACGAACGCGTCGATAGTTTAGCTTTCTGATTCTTGTTTTCTACTGTTTAAACCATTATTTCAGAGCGTTAAACTATAAGAATTATTTGTACAGATCGTCACCTATACGAACAACTCGTCGGTTTAGCATTCCGTAATAATAACCGTTATAGTTTCGTTTTGTTTAACCTCACATACGTTTATGCAAACTAATATCACATCAAGTATATATGTTTCAACATTGTGTTGTCTGACATGTTTCTGACTGTTAAACCCTAAGGTTTCAGTCAGATTCAGACAATCGTTTAATAGTCTAGTATAAAGCATAATGTTCCAATAAAATAAGCATAGTTTCTCGTAATGTGTACCTGAATTACTGTACATGTGTACGGTAGCGATCACTGTTCCGGCACGCGTCCGGCACTGGTGTTACAGTCTCCCCTTGTTAGAGAAATTTCGTCCCGAAATTTAAGTCTCGTTATTCGGTACGACTTCCTCTGTAAAGAGTTGGGGATACTTGTTCTTCATGTGATCTTCACGTTCCCAAGTAAACTCAGGTCCGCGCCTTGAGTTCCAACGAACTTTAACGATAGGAATACGGCTTCGCCTCAGTTTCTTGACTTTGCGATCCATAATCTCTAACGGTTCTTCAACAAAACGTAAGTGTTCATCCACTTGAATTTCTTCAACTGGTATGATAAGAGTTTCATCAGCAAGGCATTTCTTCAAGTTGGAGACGTGAAACACGTCATGTACACCACAAAGTTCATCCGGTAAGCTCAATCTGTACGCCACAGGACCAATGCGTTCAATGATCTCGAACGGTCCTACGTATCGTGGTGTTAGTTTGCCTTTCTTCGCAAAACGAACTACACCTTTCCATGGAGAAACCTTTAACATGACACGGTCTCCCACTTGGAATTCCAACGGCTTGCGCCGCTTATCGGCATAGCTCTTTTGTCTGCTTCGTGTTGCTTGTAGTCTTTGTTGTATTTGAGCAATCTTGTCTGTAGTTTCTTGAATAAGTTCTGGCCCCGTGATACGATTGTCTCCTACTTCTGACCAACAGATCGGTGACCGACATTTTCGACCATAAAGGGCCTCGAATGGGGCACAACCGATGCTGCTGTGGTAACTGTTGTTGTAGGAGAATTCGATTAGTGGCAAATGAGAATCCCAATTGCCACCGAAGTCTAGAACACAAGTTCTTAGCATGTCCTCCAGGGTCTGAATAGTGCGTTCACTTTGACCATCCGTTTGTGGATGATAAGCTGTACTCAAGTTTAATTGCGTCCCCAGAGATTTCTGCAATGTCTGCCAGAACCTTGATGTAAATCTGCTGTCACGATCCGAAATGATAGACAATGGCACACCATGACGTACCACTATCTCATTGATGTAAAGCTTCGCTAGTTTATCCATTGAATAAGTTTCTCGCATCGGCAAGAAATGAGCAGACTTGGTTAATCGATCAATGATCACCCAAATAGTGTCGTGTCCACTTGAAGTGCGAGGTAGCTTGGTAACAAAGTCCATAGCTATTTGTTCCCACTTCCAAAGTGGAATTTCAGGCTGTTCCAGTAAACCTAACGGTCTCTGGTGTTCTGCCTTCACTTTAGCACACGTAAGGCATCGACCAACATACTCAGCTATGTCTTTCTTCATACTCGGCCACCAATAAAATGCACGTAAGTCTTGATACATTTTATCAGCATCGGGATGCACAGAGTACTTGGACTTGTGTGCTTCATCAAAAATAAGTTTCCTTAACTCATCTACTGCAGGAATCCAGATACGATCCTTGAAGTAAACAAGTCCATCAGGTTTTGTTTCCAAATGTTTCTCCACACCGCAATCAAGTTCTTTCTTCAAGTTTTCTCGTTCAATCACTTCTTGTTGTGCTTGCATGATGTTGTCGTGTAAGCTTGTCTGCACAGTCATTCCCATTGCTCTGACGCGCAAGGGTTTGACTCGTTCCTTCCGGCTCAAGGCATCAGCAACAACGTTTGCCTTGCCCGGATGATATTTGATTACACAGTCGTAATCATTCAGAAGCTCAACCCAACGCCGCTGTCGCATGTTGAGTTCCTTCTGATCGAATATGTGTTGCAGACTTTTATGATCGGTAAATATGGTACACTTGGTGCCATACAAGTAATGCCTCCAGATCTTCAGTGCAAACACCACTGCTCCCAGTTCCAGATCATGAGTTGTGTAGTTCTTCTCATGAATCTTTAATTGTCTCGAAGCATAAGCAATGACTTTGTCCCGCTGCATAAGTACACAGCCAAGTCCCTAATGGGATGCATCACAGTACACAACAAAGTCATCACAACCATCGGGGAGTGATAAGATCGGAGCATCACATAGCTTTTGCTTCAACGTCTGAAAGGCTTCTTCTTGCTTTTGTTCCCAAACAAACGGCTCGCTCTTCTGTGTCAACTTTGTGAGTGACAGGGCTATCCTAGAAAAGTTCGAGATGAACCTTCTGTAATAGCCTGCTAAGCCTAGAAAAGAACGTATCTCCGTCGATGTCTTCGGAGTGTCCTAATCTTTAATTGCTTCAATCTTGGCAGGATCAACATGTATTCCCTCACTGTTAACAACATGGCCTAGGAATTGAACCTCTTTTAACCAAAACTCACACTTAGAGAATTTGGCATAGAGCTTCTCTTCTTTTAACAGTTCCAAGATCGTTCTAAGATGTTGCTCGTGTTCTGCTTTGCTTTTAGAATAGATCAATATGTCATCAATAAAAACAATAACAAATTGATCCAATTACGGCTTACACACACGGTTCATGAGGTCCATGAAAACCGCGGGTGCATTCGTCAAACCAAAAGGCATCACCATGAATTCGTAATGCCCGTATCTGGTACGAAACGCCGTCTTCGGTATGTCTTCGTCTTGTACTCTGAGCTAATGGTATCCGGAACGTAGATCGATCTTCGAAAAGTATTGAGCTCCTTGCAATTGATCAAACAAATCATCAATCCTTGGTAATGGATACCGATTCTTGATGGTTAGTTTGTTTAACTCCCTGTAATCTATGCACATACGAAAAGATCCATCCTTCTTTTTCACAAACAATACCGGAGCTCCCCAAGGTGAGTAGCTCGGTCGGATGAAACCTTTATCAAGTAGTTCCTGTAGTTGGTTAGATAATTCCTGCATCTCCGAAGGTGATAACCTGTAAGGAGATTTAGCAACAGGTGTTGCTCCAGGAATCAGGTCGATACGGAACTCTACCGGTCGCACAGGTGGCAAACCAGGTAGATCTTCAGGAAACACCTCAGGATATTCCCTCACTATCGGTACGTCTTGTATTGTTTTCTTGTCTTTCTCTTTCTCCACCACGTGAGCCAAGAAAGCTATGCACTTCTTTTGTAGACACTTACGCGCTTTTATGCATGATATGATCTTTACGTTTCGCTTTGCTTGATCCCCACGAACTTCCAATACACGATCACCCGTTACTGGAATCCGAAGTAGCTTCTCGGAACAGATGACTTCAACTCGATTGAGTGAGAGCCAATCCATCCCCACGATGATATCGAAACTGCCCAACTCCATCGGCAACAAGTCGATGGTAAATGTGTGATCTATGAGTGTAAGTGGGCAGTTCCTAAGTATAGTGCTAACTGTAACTTGTTTCCCATTCGCTACTTCGATAATGTAAGGGGAGTCTAAAGTCTCCTCAATAAGACTAAGTTGTTGTGCAAAATCAGATGAAATAAAACTCTGGTCTGCACCAGTATCAAATAGTATAGATGCATAAGAGTCATGTAAAAGAAATGTACCAGTGACCACATTAGGGTCTTGGCGTGCAGCATTAGCTCCAATAACAAAAGCTCGTCCGCGAGGTGCTTGTGCTCCAGGTTGCACTTTCTTTGGACAGTTGCGGGAGAAATGACCCATTTCCCCACAGTTGTAGCATCCTCTGTTGTTGTTGTTGACTGGGTTCTGTGGTGGTGGTGGAGGTAGTGCTCTCGTTGCAGTGTTGGTAGCCTGATTCACCGCAAAGCGGCATTTGTTCACCCAGTGGCCAAACCGGCCACAATTCGTGCACTTCCTGCATTGAGCACCAGCAGGATGATGATACTTGCAGTTTGTGAACTGGGGATATTCCCCTCCATAACCCCTAGTAGTAGGATTGACAGGTGCTGCAGGTGCCTGTCGCAGAGGGGTAACGGCTGCATAATTCTTGACAACCTTTTGTTTCTTTTTCTGATAGTACTCGGGTTTCTTTGATGTTGTTTCCTTGGCTTTTCCAGCATCATCTTTTAAGACTCCAGAATTTACCATTACCTTGGTAAGCTTAGCAGAGAGGGAAATGGCTGACTCCAAAGTAGCAGGGTATGAAGCCAGTACAACGCTTTGTATACATGAAAGTAATCCTGCTACATAGCGATCAATTAGCTTTTCCAAGGTTGGCACCATCTCTGGCACCAGGGCTACCAGTTCATGATAACGGTTGGTAAAAGTCATGTGATCAGCTCCCTTCATCTCATGATTCGAGAGCTCAATCTCCAGTTGTTGTAGTTCATGTTTCGGGCAAAACTCATTCCTCAGAAGAAGCTTAAATTCTGCCCAAGGCATCGCCATTGCCTCATCTCTTCCCTTTGCTCGGATCTGTGCGTTCCACCATGTTAGAGCTCTCTTGCTGAATGAACCAGCTGCATAACGAACTTTATGGTGTTCTGGACAGCTGCTAATGTCCAGAGTGTTCTCCATCTTTTCTAGCCATTGAATTAATCCAACAGCGCCTTCAACTCCAGTGAAGCTGGGAGGTTTGCATCCTACAAAGGATTTGTAGGAGCAGTCAGGCGTATGGCTAGTGTTTCCACTAGCTTCTCCTGTAGTATGACCAGAAGTGTTGCCATGCCCCTGAATCCGATTTATCATCTCTGGGATGACCTCTTTCAGTTGGCTTGTCAGTTGGGTACTCAGCAGTGTCGCCAAGGCGATGGTAGCAGGATCTAATGTCTGAGCAGTGCTTGAACCTGGTGGTGGAGAGTGTGGAGGAGGAGGTGGCGGTGGTGAATCAGGTGGTGTAGGAGTCGAAGAGTGAGGTGCAGAGACTTGTGGAGTAGGTTGTTTTCTCGGCGGCATTCTGTTCATAACACAAAGAATTTGGTTAGTGCAGTGATCGAACGTAGAAAACATAATACAAGCTTAAGTCTTAAGTTCTCTTCATGAGGGTCCCTAAGTTATAGTCTAGGCCAAACCGTTTATGTAATGACCTATTATTCTCTATAACCTGGCTCTGATACCAATCTGTCACACCCCGAGCCGGCGGGGTTGGATCGGAGTCCCCGCCGGGCGGAAGGTTCCCGGGGCGTGATATCGTGGATGATAATCATGATGATCAGATTGTTTACATAGCATCAACGTTTAAGAATAACTAAAGCACAATCAAATGATATATAGGATTACAAAGTTAAATTACAATAGCAATGTTCTGCAATTTAACTAAGTAAACCTAACCAAAAGAATAAATGTTTATATCTTGTATATGTACAAGATATCAAAATGATATATGACATCAACAAAATATGTGCTTCTCCAAAAGTCTACTAGGTCCTCTATCTGGGCAGCCTAGTATATAAATCCAAGAGCTTATGCTTAAACCTGTTCTTCACCTGAGAAAGCATGTAAAAAGATCAAGTCAACACAACGGTTGGTGAGTTCATAAAGTTTATAAGTTTAAAAAATAGTTTCACAAACCTCCTTCGGTAAAACCTTAACCTCATTAACTCCACATGTAATATCCAAGTCGGTATGCTTATATATAGGGCATATGTAAGGGAACAAGCCCTAGCCAACATCCCACCACATACTAACCCGCATATGACATTGTTGTTAATAATAATTAAGCATTTTACCTACCAAGCAATTCAATCCTCATCAAATCTTTTGTTATCTGTTTCAAAGTTTTCATGTCTGTTGTATTCATAAGTGTTAGTTTCTCATCATGTTTATCAAGCATCATAGATTCACACGCACATAGTTCAGCAATTACATATCTCCTATAAGCAGACAAAAGCTCTGGAATACCAGAAGTTTAGCAATTACATGTCTCTTATATAGATAATAGCTTAGCATTCATTAGGTTCATGTTTAGCCTTTACATACCTCATATAAGCCGACAAAAGCTCTGGAATACCAGAAGTTTAGCAATTACATGTCCCTTATAACCAGGTAATAGCCCGTAACGTTACGTTTATGTTTAGCATTTACATACCTCATATAAGCCGACACAAGCTCTGGAATACAGAAGTTTAGCAATTACGTGTCCCTTATAACCAGGTAATAGCCTAGAATCGATACTTTCATGTTTAGCCTTTACATACCTCATATAAGCCGACAAAAGCTCTGGAATACCAGAAGTTTAGCCATTACATGTCCCTTATAACCAGGTAATAGCTGAGTATCATTATGTTTATGTTTTTACATGTATCTCACCCCATAGATACAAGCTCTGGAATACCTGAAGTTTAGCAATTACGTAGACTATGGTTAGATACATGTACAATGTTTCATGCGCAAGTAATAGTTTCCAAGCATAAAATTTCATGTAATCGGATCAAGTCTCATGTAATAGCATTAAGTCTCATGTAATAGCATCAAGTCTCATGTAATAGCATCAGGTCTCATGTAATAGCATTACGTCTCATGTAATAGCATCAAGTCTCATGTAATAACATCAAATCTCATGTAATAGCATCAAATCTCATAAGTCTTACGAGTATCCAACAATTGATTTTAAGCGTCAAGCTTAAAGTATAAGTTACCAATCATATGTAATCATGTTTATTTTTAAAGTATTAAGTAACATTTCAACAAAAATGTTTAACATGCTTCTCAGTCCCGAAGTAAAACAAATAAGTTTAAAAAGGGACAAATGAACTCACCTTGTTGTGGTAGTGGTTGACTAAGAAAGCACGCGCTCGTTTGTTGTTCTTGAGGTTGTATTCACGTTCCTGTGTTTGATTTCAATTATATGTAACTTAATTATAAGTATAAGTTATTACTGTGTGTGTTAACCCTAAAGTTGGTTAACACTCATAAACCTTTGTTATAATCCTAATTATTTTGTAGTGTAGCACACTAACACTTAACCAATTCCAAGTTAAGTATTAATATATATTAACACTTATGGTTATTTGCTTCATAACTGGTTTATAATTTTGTTACCTTGCAGGGTTTGAAAATCATAGTATTTCCAATGTGATAACTTAAGTTTTAGATTAAAACTTGATATGTTACTCTTGAGTTACTACAAATGGTTATTATTGCTTAATTATGTTTATTTAGGTTTTAGGTTAAAAGTCTTGTTTATTTAATATGTTGTAACAGAAAAGAGTTTAGTAAAATGTCAGGTTAAGTTAAAATCCCATCATGGCTGTAGTAAAATATTAGTTAACACTCTTTTTTTTTTTTGTAATAATGATATCGAAAGCAGGGCTGTTAATACCAATGGCCATCACAATTGGAATTAACACCCAAGATCACCATAGACATCAGATCCTTCCATAAATGTGTGACTCCAATTCCAACCCATTTATGGCTAACTCTTGTTATAGATTTCTTGGATTTCATCGAGGAACTAATAGTGACATAATTCACATTAATATTGATGGTCTAGGTTCGTCTCCTGCCCAAGAACACCCAAGTATTGAACTGCCAACATTATCGATGTCGACACTTGTTGATATCACAGCTCCACTGCGTCAAAGTTATTAGTATCGTCAGCTACTTGGTTTATCAGCCTTGAATCCCTTCAATCTTGTAGTGCATCAGTCATTTGTTCGAACCTAGCCCTTATCGTTATTGTCGGTAAGAAGCTGCCAACACTCTCATGTCGTCGAGATAGCTAGTTTCGGCATATTCATATGCCGCTACCCTCACCTACAACAACCTGTGTGTTCCCCAGCTTCCCAAACCCCTTTCTTATGATAACCCAAGCAACCCAGACTCAATTTCGTGCACTTCTTACAAGTTCTAAGAAGAATTAACTGAGTTTCAAATCAAAAGAGCTGGGTTTTGAGAGAAACCCTGAAAAAAACCCACATTATAAGATCATTTTACCTTCCCACGGTTAATCCAAGCTGTGTTAAATGTTTCTAAGGTGTTACAATGTTTCTATAGTTGTTTTATTACAGATCCTCATTGGTTTATAGCTCAAAAATCAGATTCAAAACGAAGAAGATGATGAATAGTTAACACACCTTCAGCCCGTAACTTCTCTCTAAGATTTCGGCCAAAATACTTCGAGATAGCTCCGATCCCTTGTACTTCCAGCTTCCTCTCGTCGATACGGTCGTTTCGATATATTATTTGCGCGATTTGGTTAAGAAACGAAGAAGCTATGATGATTTTCGTGTGGATTTCTAGTCAAAATCGCAACACCGGGAATTGAGGTTTGAGAGGGTATATGGCTGTCAATTATGGACAAGATGAAGAGATTAAATGAGTTTTTATACCCCGAGTGGTTCCCCACGTGTTCGGTCTCGCTCGGTGTCGATTTCGCGTATTTTCCGGCATGTTACGCGCGGTTCTCTTAAATTAAATAGAAAGAGTTTATTTCAACTGTATGAGTAGTATTTAATTCTAATAATTATTTAAAATTTCGTTTCGTTTAATTATCTATAGAATTATATTATTTTTACACAGTTAGTAAATTTGTTCTCGATAATTTGTTCGCGAATCATTAAAATAGTTTAGTTTAATTTATTTATGATGAGTTTCAAAATTATAAAATAGGAAATATCTTATTTCCTTAACATTATTATCGTTCGTATCGTTTTTCGTTTTCGTTTCGTTTCGTCAGAACGCGTCGCCATCGCGCGTATTCGTTCGAATCATCATTCGAACGAACACGTCGATGGTTTAGCTTTCTGATTCTTGTTTTCTACTGTTTAAGCCATTATTTCAGAGCGTTAAACTATAAGAATTATTTGTACAGATCGTCACCTATACGAACAACTCGTCGGTTTAGCATTCCGTAATAATAACCGTTATAGTTTCGTTTTGTTTAACCTCACATACGTTTATGCAAACTAATATCACATCAAGTATATATGTTTCAACACTGTGTTGTCTGACATGTTTCTGACTGTTAAACCCTAAGGTTTCAGTCAGATTCAGACAATCGTTTAATAGTCTAGTATAAAGCATAATGTTCCAATAAAATAAGCATAGTTTCTCGTAATGTGTACCTGAATTACTGTACATGTGTACGGTTGCGATCACTGTTCCGGCACGCGTCCGGCACTGGTGTTACAGGTCTCATTCGGCGAATAGTTCCTTCGCTCTTGTCATTCGCCGAGTAAGCCTCATACTCAACTCTCATTCGGCGAAAGACTTCATTCGATCAGACATTCGCCGAATAGGTCATTCGATCATCTCATTCGCCAGTTGTCATACTCAGCTCTCATTCGCCAGTTTTAGTTCATTCGGTCCCCGACATTCGCCAAAACCAACTCATTCGGCAGTTTTTCTAAAATTTTTCTAAGTGTTGAATTTTGTTATTTCTAATCAAATGGAGGATTTAGCACTCATGGCTAACCAAAACCATCGCATTCAGACTCTCTTGTTGACTGAGAATGAGACAGGGAACTCAAATAAAGCTCCTAAGTTGTTGACTTTAGATGATTTCCCTCATTGGAAGTATAGATTTGAGATCCATATCAATGGGGTGGATACCAATCTGTGGATGATGATAGAGGGAGGTTATTTGAGGCCTTTGAACGAGGATGGTACTCCTATGCTTGTTACAAGAATGACTGAGCCTCAAAGGAAGTTGTATGATTATGAGAAGAAAGCATATGCCATTTTGTCACAGTCCATTGCTACAGACATCTTCCATCAGTTTAGACAATTTACATCTTCCAAATACCTCTGGGATGCCTTACAACAAAGATATGGGGGGAATGATGCTTTGAAGAGCATTAAGTCTAAAGCTTTGAGGAAAGAGTTTAATAGTTTTATGTATGTGGGTAATGAGTCACTGGATGAGCTGATTGCTAGGTTTTATCATCTGTTGAGCGAGTTGTTCAACCATGAGGTCAAAACTACAACTCAGGAGAAGATTCAGTGTTTAGCAGATGCTCTACCTCCAAAGTGGGAGTCTTTCTTGATGGTACTCAAGCAAAACCAGATGATGGCTCATATGGACATCAATGATTTCATTCAGAAGCTAAAAGAGCAGGAGATAGAAAACAAATGGAAAGCCAAGAGGGTTGTGCAAGTTCAGGATCCTTCTCTATACTACTCCACTCCCACAGTCGAAAAATCCACAACTCATGCTCCTCTGAAGACTGCTTTTGTTTCTAAGACATCTGAGGCTCCTTCTGCAACTCAAATGCATTTCAGTCAATCTTATTCAACAAGTTCACAACAAGAGCATCATCAGCCGACTGCTAGTCTGAAAACAGAGAACTTCGACAAGGTCACTGTGGAGATTGCAAAAGAGCATATGGGTCTTTTGTCGACATTGGTTAGTTCATATGATGGATTAGTTGCTGGTCAGATCGGCAATCCCTATTTGACCAATGGTGACTATTCTCAGATTGATCCTGATGACATGGAACGAATTGACATTATGTGGGCATTGGCTAGTGCGGTTAGGAGAGCTAAGGAGTTTGTCAAGAGGACTGGAAAGGATATCAATTTAAACAAGGAGTCCAAGTTTGGTTTTGATATGGCATCTGTGACATGCTATAACTGTGGTGAGAAGGGTCATTTTGCCAGGCAGTGCAAACAGCCGAAGAAAGCGGGCAATAAGAATCCATTTCAGCATCAGAAATCCTCTACTGCCAATCCAGAAAGGAGATTAGTCCCCATTCATTCTCCTACTCAAGCTGGATCTTCATCCTCTGCAAGCAAAGCTTTGATTGTTCAACAGGATGAAGGGGTGAACTGGGATTTCAGATTCAATGCTGATAAAGAAGAACAAGATAAAGCATGTGTGGCTGAAATTCAACAAGCTGAAGATCAAGGTGAGGAAAATACTCGGGAAGACTCATTGGTGAATGATGATAAAGTCTCAAGTTTAGAATCAGATAGTATGACAGATTCAGACACTCAAGATTCTGATGCTGAAGCTGATGACTCCTCTACTCAATTTGCCTTGATGGTAAACTCTTCTGCTTCTTCAGAATCTGAGCAGGTATACACTGACTGTTCATCTTCCCATTCTGAATGTTTTAATTGTGTTGATCTTAGGAGTAAGGTTCTTGCTTATCAGAAGCATAACAGTGACTTGTTGAACGATCTTGACTTGTGCATTGAAGCAAACAAAATTTTAAAATCTAATGAAAAAGATTTTCAGATTAAAATTGATCTTTTAAACCGACAATTGCATGAGGCCGAGATCGCTGTTCTGAACAAGCAAGATGCTATAACTTCTTATCTCAACACCATCAATGAGATCAAGAAGAAGTTAGCAATAGTCGAGTGTGACTATGAGACCTTAGGACAGAAGCTCAAGAGCTATGAAAGCTCATCTTATATCATTGAGCATATGATCAGTAGGGGTACTGATCAGGGGAAGGAAAAGGTTAATTATCAAAATTGTCCTCCACCAATCCTCAATGCCTTTGTCAATACACCAAATGACAAAGATGTAAAGGATTTTCAAGTTACTACTCCGTTAGTAATAGATCCAGTTGATCTGAGTACAAATCAGAGTTCATCAAAGACTGAGGGATCTTGGGTGGATGGACTAGTTGAAGATTGGGTCTCAGATTCCGAGGATGAATCAGATTATTCACCTAAGTATAGCACTCCTCGGAATCAAACCCCTGTTGTCATGAAAGGTGACCCAATCTGCAACTCAAAGATTTACAAAGAATTATGCTTTGTTAAAGCTTCACAAGAATCTGAAGCTAAGTGTGGTATCAAATCAGCTTTGGTGGGTAACCAAGGGAAAAAGGGATTGGGTTTTACTCCAGACACTCAGAAAACAAATGTTTCTAAATCAAATAAGAAACCATTTTCTGATTTAAAACATTTTCATAAAAAGGGTGAAAAAGTTTGTTTTGAGTGTGGTGCAGCTGGGCACTTTGTGAGATTTTGTCCTCAATTGATCAGGCCAAAGGCTGTGCCATTCAGAAAACTAAATCCAGTTAATCCTAAGCCTGTAAAATCTGTAGCTAAGCTTGTTCAACCAAAACCCAGACAACCAAATCAGGTTAAATCATTAGATAAAGGTAAAGGAAAATTGGAGAACTTGGATGTTCCAAGTGTGATTAAGGTTAATCAAGCAAAATCATCATCCATTTATCTGAAAACCTCTTTTGATAAAAATGCAATTTGGAAAGTTAAATCATCTGAGGATTTTGTTCCACCAATTTCAGATAACTCTCTTCCTAAAGGGAAATGGATCGATGTTTGGATCCGAGACTCTATGGGTCAACCCAAGACTGTAAAGGCTTGGGTTCCCAAGGTAAACTGATTGTCTCTTTATTGTGCAGGTTGCCCTAAAAGCTGATGTTAACAGCAATTGGATCGTTGATAGTGGGGCTTCCAGACACATGACTGGTGATATCTCTCTGCTCACCAATGTTAATGCAGTTCGGGGTGGATATGTTGCTTTTGCAGGAGATAAAGGCGGTTTTATTACAGGAGAGGGGACTCTGAAAAATGGACAAGTTTCATTTGATAATGTCAGATATGTTAAACAGCTGGAAAACAACCTCCTGTCAGTCTCTCAGATTTGTGACAAAGAGTACAAGATCTTATTTGATGATTCAAAATGTTACATTCTCAAGCAAGGTGTTAAGATACCTTAAGATTGGATTTTGATGTCTGCTCCGAGGAAACAAGATTTATACGTTCTCAATATGGCCACAGCTTCAACTACATCCTCCACAGCTTCATGTTTTATGACAAAGGCAACTGAGAAAGATTCAATCCTTTGGCATAAGAGGATGGGCCATTTGAGTTTATGCAAGATGAATCATTTGGTACACAATAGTCTGGTTGAGGGAGTTAGCTTGAAGAATTTTAAGTTGTCTGATATCTGTGTGTCTTGCAAGAAGGGAAAGCAAACTAAGCAGTCTCATAAGCTGAAAAAATTTCATTCAATCAATGTTCCTCTTGAGCTTCTCCACATGGATTTATTTGGTCCAGTGAATCGGAAGAGTATAGCTGGAGATCAATATTGTCTTGTCATCACTGATGAGTATTCCAGATACTCTGGGGTTTTCTTTTTGAAGGAGAAATCAAAAACGTTTGATTGCATTCAAGTTTTGGTTACCAAACTTGAATCACTTTATAAGCTCAAGATTCGTCAGTTTCGAACTGATAATGGGATGGAGTTCAAAAACCACAACATGGAGAATTTTTGTAATGAAAAAGGCATTGTGCAACAATTTAGTGCTCCATACGTTCCACAAATGAATGGCGTTGCTGAACGCAAGAATAGGACATTGATTGAGACTGCTAGAACAATGCTTGCTGATTCTTCTCTGCCGGTTCAATTCTGGAACGAAGCTGTAGCCAATGCTTGTTATACATTGAACCGGGTACTAATTGTGAAAAGACATGGGAAGACTTGCTTTGAACTGCTCCATAACAGAAAGCCAAATCTTAAGTATCTTGAACCGTTTGGTGTACCATGCACTATGCTTAAGAAACATGAGCAGGGCAAGTTCAACGAGAAGGTGGAAGAAGGGTACTTTCTTGGGTATAGCACTCCAAATAAACGAGTTTACAACATTGCAACTCATAATGTGGAGGAGTGGTACCATGTAGACGTTCAGAAATAATGCCCCCACCTGGAAAAGGGCCAGATTGGATGTTTGATTATTCCAGTCTCTTTGATTCATTCAATATGCCCCCCATGTATTCAGATGAAGATGTTGCTGTTCAGATGCTGTATGATGTACAAAATGCACCTGATGAAACCTTTCAACCAACATCTGCATCTGTTCCCACTACACAGATAAATGATGACAGCTCAGACCCAGATGACAATCATCCGGGTGCTCCTGAACCAGTTGTTGATAATCTTGTACCAGGTCTTGAGGATTTGAATCTAAATAACTTAGCTCCTGAGGTTGAGGTTCCTGCTCATCCTGTTGGAAGAATTAATTGTATTCATCCTCAAGATAACATTATTGGGAGTCCTTTAGATGGAGTGAAGACTCGAAGTCAGATTTCTTCCGGCGGTCTTGCTGACATTCTTGATTTTGCAGATGTAAGCTTTTGTGCTCATTCCTGCTTTATTTCTCAAGTTGAACCACGTACTGTCACTGAAGCTCTCAAGGAAGAATCATGGGTTGATGCAATGCAAGAAGAACTTTTGCAGTTCAAAAAGTTAGGTGTCTGGCAATTGGTTGACAGACCCAAAGGTGCAAAAGTCATTGGCACACGATGGGTTCTTCGTTGCAAGAAAGATAATCATGGGATCATAGTGCGAAACAAGGCACGTCTGGTGGTTCAAGGATTCAGACAGATAGAAGGATTGGACTACAATGAGGTGTTTGCTCCGGTTGCTAGACTCGAAGCCATTCGTATCTTTCTGGCTTATGCATCCTTTAAAAAGTTTAAAGTCTATCAAATGGATGTTAAGAGTGCGTTCCTTCACGGCGTGATCAGTGAAACAGTGTATGTCAGTCAACCTCCTGGGTTTGAGGATCCATTGCATCGTGACCAAGTCTACAAGCTAGACAAGGCCTTATATGGATTGCATCAAGCTCCGCGAGCGTGGTACGAGACACTTTCTACTCACCTTCTGAACAACGGGTTCAGAAGAGGTGTCATTGACTGCACATTATTCATCCGTGAGAAGGACAGTGATTTACTCTTGGTGCAAGTCTATGTGGATGATATCATTTTTGGTTCCACGAATGATGATCTGTGCAAGGAATTCGAGACGGTTATGAAAGAAAAATTTGAAATGAGTTCGATGGGAGAGATGAAATTTTTCTTGGGTTTGCAGGTGGATCAGTCTGAGGCAGGGATTTTTATTCATCAAACCAAATACGTTGGTGACATTCTGAGCCGGTTCAGTATGTCTGATGCGAAGCCTGCTGGTACCCCACTGGCGATTAATCACGGGATTACTCCAGACGAAAAGGGGGAGTTAATTGATGCCACTCTGTACCGAGGAATGATCGGATCTCTCATGTATCTTACTGCTTCTCGGCCAGATATCATGTTCGCTACTTGCTTGTGTGCACGCTATCAATCCAAACCAAGAGTATCTCATCTTATTGCTGTCAAAAGGATTATGCTTTATCTGAAGGGTACACCGGGACTTGGTTTATGGTACCCTAATGATGATAACTTTGAGCTTACTGCATACAGTGATTCAGATTATGGTGGATGCAAGAGAGATTTCAAATCAACATCTGCAGGATGTCAGTTCTTTGGAACCCGCTTAGTTACCTGGCAGTGCAAGAAGCAGACATCGGTGTCTAGGTCAACCTGTGAAGCTGAATATATTGCTGCTGCTAGTTGCTGTTCACAAATCATCTGGATTCAACAGCAACTCAGGGACTATGGGTTACATTTTTCTAACACTCCTATATATGTTGATAATACTGCTGCCATAGCTGTCACTAGAAATCCTGTTCAGCACTCCAAAACCAAACACATCGACATAAAATATCACTTCATACGTGATTGTTTTGAAAAGAAATTAATCGATGTAGTGAAAATTCACACCGATCACCAAAAAGCTGATCTTTTTACCAAAGCATTTGAAACCCAGATTTTTATATCTATTATCAGCTAATGGTGTTTTTCAAAAGGATGAAGTCCACTCCTCATCCGAGTCTAACAAATGATCATCAATTTTCTTAGATAGTCTTTACTTTGTTTATTTTACTTCAGTCTTTTAACTTTTCTTGTATAGTTTATTTTCTTCATCCAAAAACTCAAAAAGATTTTCTATTTTTAGGTTTTTAGGGGGAGATATTAGAAAATTTGAAAAACCAAAAACAATAGAAAATTTGAAAAACCAAAAACAATAGAACATTTGAAAAATCAAAAACAATAGAAAAAATTAAAAAATTGAGATGGTCTTACTTAATAAAGTAGTACATTAATCTTATCATGTCATAGAAGCAGAAGTGAATGGTTGAACTAAAATCACAAGAGAATTGTGATGGGATGTACTGATAGGCTAACTATACAGAATGAATAAACAACTTGTGATAACTTAGAAAGTTTGATTTGTGGGATCCATGTTATTAAATCATTTGAGTGAGAAATGGTTTTTGACTCAAATCAAGCATACACCTGTCATCATGAAATCAAATGAGGTTTCATTCAAATAAAAATAAAAACAAGCTGGTATTAAGCTTGAAGAAAACCTAATACAAGCTGGTATTAAGCTTGATGAAAAACAAAAACAAGCTGGTATTAAGCTTGAAGAAAACCTAATGCAAGCTGGTATTAAGCTTGAGAAATACTTAAACAAATTAAGTTCGATTCCATATATGTGCCATATTGCTGGGACGGACCTAGCTGAAGCCATCCATTTGGATAGAACAAGAAAAATACAAAAAGATAATAAATGTTTGAATCTTATTGAATTCATGATGACTGGTTTTAAGATATGCAGAAATGAGTTTTGAACTGATTTTGATCTTTAATGGTGAAATGAAGTGGGTAACTCAATAAGAAAATATGAGTGATCATAAAGTTTGTTTAGTAGTTATGTATTGTTCGGTTTAAGTCTGGACAAATATATCAGTAATCGTATCATAATAAAATTGTGTTTGAAGTGAAGCATTCATTGAAGACAATGTGATGTGATTAGAGATATGTGTTATTTTATTAATGGACTTCTCACAAAAACATGTGTTTATCTGTATTTAGTTATCGTTTGTACAGTTGTAGTGGTTGTTTCAGAAAAATACAAAAAGATTTTCTATTTTCAATTTCATTTTAGATGATCATTTGTAGATTCGGATGTCTGTCATATCTGAATCCTAAACCAACCAGACATATCTTCATAATTTGTCAAAAGTTTGTTGTTTAAAATGCCAGATGTTGAAAAATTTGAGTTTTGGGTGTTAACATCTCTCATTCGTCCGAATGAGAGATAAAATTCATTCATTCGGCCGAATGAACTCATTCTGCGAATGAGTCATTCGACCGAATCAATCAAACAAAGTTTTCTTCATTCGACGAATGAAAGGTGTCGAATGTCTCATTCGACATTTTCATTCGGCGAATAAGTGTCATCGAATGTCTTATTCGCAACACTCATTCGGAGAATGAGACTGAACATCAGACGACCTTTCGCCTAGCTCATTCGGCGAATGAGTTTGAATATATAATAGTCCTTCGGCCGAATGAGGGTCATTCGACCATTTTTACTTTCACCACATCAGAGAGAACGTCATTCGACGAATATCACAGTCTTTGCTTTAGATCGATTTTCTGTTACTATTGTTGACCCTGCTTCTGACCACCAAAGTCTATTTCATCTCAGGTATTTGGAGAGTGATTAACAGCAATTTCCAACCGTGGCATCATCGAAAACAGATCAAATTTTTGGAAACTAGGGTTTTGTAAATCGCCGTTTAAATAGACTATCAAAATGGGATTGAAACTACCTAAGACCTGTATTAAAAGTCTTAATCGGTTGATTCTGAGTGTGTGTGTGCAATTTTTATGAACTGATTGTTGATTTTTGGAAAAGGGGATTTCGAATTCAAAATGGGCGCCGAATGTCGTCATTCGGCGAATGACTCATTCGGCGAATGAAGCTCATTCGACGAATGGCTCATTCGACGAATGACTAGCCTAGCTTATGTCTCATTCGGCGAATGATGTCTATTCGACGAATGACCTCCATTCGGCGTATGAGTCATTCGATCATAGGTTTCATTCGGCGAATGAATCTCATTCGACCAGAATGTTGAACCTTGAATCTGTTTTTCTGATTTCTGTTTTATATCTAACTGAACTGTACTAACATGTTTATTTCTTTTGTTGTTCAGTATGGCAGGTTACAAATCAGTACCTAAGCACAACATATGTGCTCATTTGGATTTGACCACACCGAACGCCAAGCACTACTCAGAGATTATTACATTTCTGCGGCGTTCGAGGATCTTCATTGCTATATCGACTGTTCATGTGCCTTACCTTTCTCATCAGCAGGATTTCTGGTCATCTGCTGACATAGACTGTGAGGCCGAGCCTACAGTTATCAGGGGAAAGGTGCAAGGGCACGATATTGTTGTTTCTGCTGAACACATCAGGAGAGTGTGTGGGTTTTAGGACTCTCCAGATCAGCCATCTCTGCTTGATCGCTTCTTAGTTCGTGGATGCTTTCTTAGGTGCAAGTATGAGGGTGACATTGGAGCAGGCATTCTCAACAAAGCATTCATGTCTCCACAATTCAAGTATCTCGCTCATGTTTTAGTTCACTGTCTCGGATCAAGGCGAGGAGGATTCGATGACATGCGAGAGACTATCCAGTGTGCTTTTATTGCTCTTGTGCTCAACAAGCCGTTTAACTTCTCAGAGATGATCTTTATTCATATGAAGGAGAACGTGGTCTTAAAGGGGGACAAGAAGTTTCTCATGTACCCTCGGTTTCTGCAGCAGATCATCGACGCTCAAGTTCCAGATCTTCCCAAGATCAATGCTGATGTTGTACGTTTAGAGCACATGAATGACTCTACTCTTAACAGAGTCTTATCATACAGAGGGAAAGAGAGGAATCCAACCACCAGATCATTATTCGGTCATCTCTCTCGACCTGATTGTCGAGCTCCTGCTGGTCGCAGATGGAGGCATGATGACTCTGATTCAGATGTGGAAGACATAGTTGTACCAGCTGGTGGAGATGATAGTGATGGAGGTGATAGTGGTGATGGAGCAGGTCCTAGTGGTGCAGGAGGTGGTGAGAGCACAGTGATTGTGAGCACTGCTGCTATGGTTTCTGTTGAGATGGGTGTGAGTTCAGGTGACATAACCACTGCTGCTACTATGAGCATGGTTGATGTGAGTGAAGCTGTTACTGGTGGTGATGCTAGTTTGTCTACAGCTCAGGAAGATGACATAGATATTGATTCTTTGATGGATTTAGACTTCCTTGCCACTACTACTACTACTACTACTGTTACTACTTCTACTTTTGTTGATGCTTCTGTTACTCTTGTTTCTGAAGGTAGTGATGAGTCAGAGGACTCTGGTGATGAGGGTGTTGTTGGAGATGGTGATGAAGAGAGTACTGACTCTGATGACGTCATGGAGGAAGGATATGAGAAGGTGATGGTAGGTGGGAAGATGGTGGTGAGGAAGAGGAAGAGGACAGAAGAGGAGAGGGAGGAGATTACTGATCCACTATTTATAACAGAGTTTGATATCTCTCCTCCACCTCGGTCTTCTACTCCTGCTTCGGTGGCTGTCTGTTGCTGCTTCTCAGCCTACATCCTCCCGAGTTGGGAGAGGGAAGAGGTCCAGATTTTCATTCCAAAGGAGGTCAGAACTGACTTCAGCTGCTACAACTATTGTTACATTGGTAGCAGCTGTATCAGTTTCTTCACTGACGCGGTCAAGGGCTGTTCTTACACAGACCACTATTGCCCCTCTGACCACTCCTATC
Organism: Mikania micrantha; assembly: GCA_009363875.1. NCBI lineage: Eukaryota > Viridiplantae > Streptophyta > Magnoliopsida > Asterales > Asteraceae > Mikania > Mikania micrantha. The sequence goes on along the minus strand of CM018687.1, from coordinate 34,744,113 downwards.
ATTCATGAGCCAGTTTATGTTGCTGCTTCTTCTGGGCCGTCTATATCGAGAGCTGATATGTACATACCTACTGTTTCAGTTGTGGATCAGCTTAGCACACTGAACAGTATGGTTCTCAGGTTGATGGAAAAAAACATGGAGCAGGAGTCTAAGATTGCTCAGCTCACCCAAAGGATAAATGATCAGGATGCCTTGTTGCTGCAGGCAGCTGATCAACGAGCTGATCTTAGAGCTCGTTCTGCTCAGCAAGAGGAGCAGCTCCTCAAGTACATTGATTAACATAACCAGTTGGCTATGACAGCCTCTGGTTTCAGTGAGAGGATTCTTTTGTTGGAAGCTGAGAATGCTCGCCTTGCTGAACTTGTCGAGAGTTCCAAGGAGGGCACTCCTAGGCTAGAAGGCGCTGAGAACCGTTCCGATGAATCAGACAAGGAGATGGATGAGGAAGAAGAAGAAGAAGAGTCTGAGGAGGAACAGGTTGATTATGAAGATTCTGAGAAGGATGAAGAATCTGATGAGGATGATGATGCTGACGGTGATAAGGACGGATCTGGGAGTTGGTCTTCAGAATCATCTGGTACTGATGATGATGATGATGACAATGATGATCAAGCCCCTCCCTCTTCAGAGATCCGGTCCAAGAAAGCCAACGACAAGAAGAAACAGGCTTCTCCTCCTTCGTCTCCTTCAAAGACAGCCGAACCAGAAGTTACTGAGGAAGTACAAGCTGTGCCTTTGAGACGTCAGCTTGATGAGACACTGACCATGATTTTGGACGTTCAAGGCATCATACAGCACTCAGTGAGCTATGACAAGGAGGAGGGAGAGATCATCCATTGCCTCACAAAGGAACAGATTGCAGAGCTGTTCAGATTGAATCCTGATGAGGTGGTTACTGATGACACCTCAGTTCCTATTTGTGATGAGCCTGAGCCAGAACCTTTTGATGATGTAGATGAGGTTATTTTGGAAGACATCACAGATGAGGAATATCCAAAGTACACATCGGCTGAAGTCGAGCTGCCTACATTCACTGAGCCATTTGATCAAGAAACAGAGGATCTTCTGGTCAAATATCTGGAAGAACAAGTTGAGGCAAGCAAGGCTGAAGCCGATGACAGAAAGAAAAGGAAAGAGGAATGGGCAGCGTATTGGGAGGTTTTGAAGAGGCATAGCACTGAGAAGATGCCAGCTACGCATAAGAAGGTTTATAGGACCAAAGGCTACAAAGCTGGAGGTCAGATTCTTAGCTGGGCATACTTCCATGATCTTGGTTGCTACGCTGTGAAGAGAGAGAAAGGAGTCGACTATTTCAAGCACCCACATGATTTCAAGACGTTGCCTGGATTCGAAGTAAATCAGTTAGCACGTCTGAATATGCTATACAGTGATGACTCTGGGATGTCTGCTTGGTTCTCTCGACAGATCAAGTATGAATACCGGAAGAGATGGGTGAACTTCCAACCACAGCAGCCAGAACGGTATTACTTGCCAGAGATTGATGGTGATACCCGCAAACATAAAGTTATCCTGAAGTGGCTTCCCCCTAAAGTTTTGAAGAAGATTCCCTTGCGGAAGATGCGACAAGACTTTATGGATGGCTTCCGATGGTGGTATTATGATGGGTGTACTGGTGAGGCTGTGATAGTTCTGTGCAAAGACAAACAGTGGGAGACTGTGAGAATTTTTGATCCTATGTGCCTGACGAACCTGTCTCACAAGGATGTTCAAGCATTATTCAGGAACCAAATTTTCTTTGACGTTCAAGACATGGTGCAAGCTTTGCAGTTTATGAGAGTGATCCGTCTCTGCAGCATATTCAAGATACACGCTGGAGCAGATTGGAAAGCTATTTCAGAAAAGTATTTCAAGAAAGACACTTCCAAGAGTTGAACTAGGTCCAAGGGGGAGTTTGTTGATACATGTAATGTCCCTAGTTCGGTTTTGTAACTCTAATCATGTATAGTTCAAAGTTATTAATGGAAGTTGTCTTTATATATCATTCTTAATGTTTATTATTGATTATATGATTAGTTGATTTGATTAAATTAATAGTTGAGTATGAAGAATACACATTCGGGCGAATGACTCTAGAATGAAGTCATTCGCCGAATGAAGCTTATAGCGAATGTCTAGCGATAGAATGAGTCATTCGCCGAATGACTCATTCGATTGATAGCTCATTCGAGCGAGGTCATTCGCCGAATGAGCTGCTTCAGCCACTCATTCGGCCGAATGACTGCAGCTTATATATACAAGTTAAATTCATTTCAAAACTAACTTTCCAGAGCCCTCCTTCTTCCCTGAGACAAAAGAGTCAAAACCCTAGGAGATTTGAGCGGCCTTTGATCATCCAAGTGCGATTCTCAACCCGTGGTGTTCGATTGTTGCTTCCACGTTGTTCCTACAACCTCGGATCACCACGGTTCTGATAGATTTCGATTGGAAAACCCTGGAATATGATTCCGCACTATTCCAGAGGCTGTCGAGTAGATTTACATTTGATTAGGATTGTTTCCGAGCTCCAAATAGGTCCAACAGTGCATGATTCAACTGTTCATACGTCACCGCGCCGTGGATTCCGCACGCGGCGCAGGGGTGTGACAGGTTGGTATCAGAGCCAAGGTTGTAGAGAACTAGGAAAAACCCAATGTTTAATGACCTAGACTATAACCTAAGCTACCCAATAGGACTAAGTGCTATAGGCTTGAGGAACTTAGGATCTAAGTAACTTAAGTAAGCATTAAGTCTACAATAAGCTTGAAAGATCTTAGGACATTTTCTAAGATTAAATATCGAGTCAAGGAAGTTGAGTCGGAATTCTATAATTTTAGAAACCGAATTAAATTCTCACACATATGCATTTAAGGATTTCAGAGGCAAGGAATCGTATTCTCAGTATCCTTGATCTGAAATTCTCACACAGAGATCATTATAGAAATTCGGAGGCAAAGATCAGTATTCTCAGTATCTTTGATATGAATTTCTTGTCGTACTCATTATAGGATTTAGAGGCAAAGATATGTATCTTTGATCTAGAGTCCTTGTCATATTCATTATAGGATTTAGATGCAAAGATATGTATCTTTGATCTAAAGTCCTTGTCATATTCATTATAGGAATTCAAAGGTCAAGATATATTAATTTAGAGTCTTGATTTGAAATCCTTGTCATATTCATTATAGGAATTCAAAGGTCAAGATCTATTAATTTAGAATCTTGAATTGAAATCCTTGTCATGTTATCATTATCTGGTGTTCATTATCATAGGAACTTTATAACTTAGAATCTGTGTAACAGTATTCTTTAGTTGAAGTTCTCACAGGAGATCATTATACTCGATACTGTAAGTATTGGGAACCTAGGTTAAATCAACCTAGGACACATATACAGAAACCTAAGGTTTTAATTTCTAGTAAATTAAGAACCATGGTTTACATAATCATAATCATATTCACAGAACAAGAGGCAATCATGAAACAATCATAATCAATCAAGAGTTGGAATCTTAGCTCCAAATGCAAACGGCGGATTAACGCTGATGTGCTGAGGTAAGTGGTGGGTCGGTGAGAGCTTACCCTATATATAAGCTTATCTTGGTATGTTAGGGGGAATTCGGCGTTCGTATTTGAAGGGAGGATTCAGGATCAACTGGAATCATTGAACATTAGTCAAACACATGGGATACAAATATTTGGGATACAATCGTTGGTGAAATCAAATCATAGTGCAATTCAAACTTGGATGAACCAAACATTATGGTGAATCAATCAAGTTGTGAACATTCTTTCAATGTAAACCTTAAGTGAAATTCTTAAGTGTTTCACATGACTAGTACTTACTAACATAGGTTAACGGGAAAGTGTAGAGCACACATATGATTTAGGTCTACATGTTAACAACTGTTAGTAGGTGCACACATAACACCATCATAGTTCAATCATGGATTCAATCATAGTTCAAGTTGATCAAAGATCATGGGATTCTTAATCAATGGAACACACTTGCAAATCAGTACAAAACATGTTGCCAAATGCTAACAAGGGCATGATCGTGGTATATCGAAGCGGTGGTGGGACGGTGTCTGGGCTGGCAGTTTGCTTGACCCTTTCATATGCCCTATATATAAGCTATCTTCGGTATATTGGGAAAGTGTCAGTGTGTAGGTTTGGTGGAGAGATCATGAGACATCGTACATATTCACATGATAAGTGTACAAATAAGTTGATAACTTATACGTGTACTGGATCATATTACAATTGAATGATAATACTAGTAGTATGGATATATTACTGACCTTATCATGAAAATTCAATTGTATCCTTTCTCATTACTGACCCACTTGTGGCTTCTATTCGTAGAATGCCTCCTCGACGTGACCCTAATGCTGGGGGTTCGACAAGTGGTAACGATGATGAGATCAACAAAATCGCTCGAGCTATCGCTGTTCACATGAGGGATGTAATCCCGGGTATGGTCATCGATATCACCCAAAATCTTCGGGGGAGTACTGGTGACTCTGCCAACAATTCAAACACCAACAATTCTGGAACTGCTAACTTCACATTCAAGCAGTTCAACGATGCTAAGCCTCCTAAGTACTCTGTTACTGAAGGAGCTACTGGCCTACTACAATGGCTGGAAAGCATTGAAGACATTCTCGACTTCACTGGATGTCCTGAGAATCTGAAGGTCAAGATGGCCTCAAGCGCTTTTCATAAGAGCGCACTCACCTGGTGGAACTCTGAGAAGAACACCAGAGGACGCGAAGTCGCTTTAGCCTTACCGTGGGACGGTTTCAAAAACTTACTTGTGGAAAAGTTTTGTCCACGTCATGAACTGAAGAAACTGGAGGTAGAAATGTGGAATCTGGTGCAAGACAGTGGCGAAAGTGCCAAGTATACAACTTGTTTCCATGAGTTGTGCATTTTGGTACCACACTTGGTTACTCCTCTATCCCGCAGGATAGAGAAATACATTGAAGGCTTGCCTCTAGTCGTTAGAGGAACTGTTATGGGGAACAACCCCACTACTCTGGAGGCAGCAATTCAACTGGGTGCTACTCTTACTGAAGAGTATGTAAAATCTGGCGTGCTCACCCGGAAGGGATTCAAGAGAGCACAGATTGAAGAAGGCAAGAAGCCTGAACAACACCATCACAAGAAGAAGAAGCCAAAGACAATCAAGAACTTTGCAGCGTTGACTGCAGTTGCAACTACTCATGCTACACCTATTACTGCTATGCCACAACCTGCTAATGTCAGAAAGCCTTATACTTGCCCGTTTCCACTTTGCACCAAATGCCAGTATCACCATCTACCCAACACTCCTTGCAAGAAGTGTCTCAAATGTGGGCGTATGGGACATTTTGCAGCTACCTGTCGAGCTGCTCATCTTGCTGCTGCAACCACTACCACTACTGCTCCGACTACTACAGGTGGAAGAGCCTGTTATAATTGTGGAGCAGAGGGACACTTCAGAAATCAGTGTCCAAAACTCAACAACAATATTGCTGCTGCTCGTGCTTTTGTTATTGGAACTGCTGAAGCAAGTGAAGATCCGGCAGTCATCACGGGTACATTTCTTATCAATGATCACTACGTTTCTATCATATTTGATACTGGTGCTGATAAAAGCTTTATCTCTGCTCATACTGCTTCTTTGCTTAATATGCAACTATCCACACTTACTGCTCCCTATACTGTAGAAGTAGCAAATGGTAAGACCATAGTTGTAGATTCCATAATCCATGCTTGTGAGCTAAGATTAAATGACCATTTCTTTTCCATCGATCTCATTCCTATGACTCTCGGAAGCTTCGAAGTTGTAGTAGGAATGGATTGGTTGTTATCCAAGAACAATGCTGAAATCGTATGCTCGGAGAAACTCATTCGAATTCCCCTGCCGTCCGGCGAAACGATGTTAGTCTACGGCAAGAAGCCCTGCCACGGATTGAAGATTGTATCGTGCATCAAGGCGAGGAAGTATCTGAAGAAGAAATATTATGCGTTTCTAGCTCATGTGGTAGAAAAGAAACCTGAAAAGAAAGCAGTTGGAGACGTACCAGTTATCAAAGATTATCCAGATGTATTTCCAGAAGACTTGCCTGGACTACCACCAGTCCGACAAGTGGAGTTTAGAATTTATCTCGTCCCTGGAGCAAACCCAGTGGCGAAGTCACCATATCGATTAGCACCATCTGAGATGCAGGAACTGTCTAGTCAACTTCAAGAACTGCTAGACAAAGGTTTCATTAGACCGAGTTTCTCTCCATGGGGAGCTCCGGTTCTCTTTGTCAAGAAGAAAGACGGTTCATTCCGCATGTGCATTGATTATCGTGAGCTAAACAAGTTGACAGTCAAGAACAGATATCCTCTACCTAGGATCGATGATCTGTTTGACCAGTTACAGGGAGCAACCTGCTTCTCTAAGATTGATTTACAATCCGGGTATCATCAGTTACGAGTAAATGATGAGGATATACCAAAGACTGCGTTTAGGACTCGATATGGACACTATGAGTTCGTGGTTATGCCATTTGGGCTGACCAATGCACCTGCAGTGTTCATGGACTTGATGAATCGAGTTTGCAGGCCTTATTTAGATCAGTTTTTTATTGTCTTTATTGATGATATACTGATTTATTCCAAGTCGGAACAAGAGCATGAAGATCATTTGAGGAAAGTCTTAGAGTTACTAAGAGCTGAACAACTCTATGCTAAATTTTCAAAGTGTGAATTTTTGCTAAAGGAAGTTCACTTCTTAGGACATGTCATAAACAGAGATGGAATTCATGTAGATCCAGCAAAGATTGAGGCAATCAAGAACTGGACTACTCCATCTACTCCAACAGAGATTCGTTCATTTCTGGGTCTGGCGGGCTATTACAGGAGATTCATTGCAAATTTCTCTAAAATTGCCTTGCCACTTACCACTTTGACTCAGAAAAGTCAAGCCTTTATATGGGGACAGAAACAAGAAGATGCATTTCAACTTCTTAAACAGAAGTTATGCAACTCCCCTATCCTTAGTCTTCCAGAAGGCAGTGATGATTTCATTGTCTACTGTGATGCTTCAAACCTTGGTCTCGGTTGTGTACTTATGCAACGAGACAAGGTGATTGCGTATGCTTCAAGACAACTTAAGGTTCACGAGAAGAATTACACTACTCATGACCTTGAGTTAGGGGCCGTGGTTTTTGCATTGAAGATCTGGAGACACTACCTTTATGGTACTAAATGTGTCATCTATACGGACCACAAGAGCCTGCAACACATTCTCAATCAGAAAGAACTCAACATGAGACAACGGCGTTGGGTTGAGCTTCTAACTGATTACGACTGTGAGATTCGTTACCATCCGGGTAAAGCCAATGTGGTGGCGGATGCTCTTAGTCGCAAGGAACCAGTCTAGCCAATTCGTGTAAGAGCCATGGAGATCAACACACAGCCAAACTTGAAAGACTTGATTCGTATTGCACAACAACAAGTCGTAACAGATAATCAACTCAAGACAGACTTGGACTGTGGCATTGAGAAGAAACTAGAACCTCGATCTGATGGGGTGTTATATCTTAATGGCCGCATTTGGGTTCCAAAGTCTGAAGAATTGCGCACGCTCATCTGTGATGAGGCTTATAAGTCGCGATACTCAGTTCATCCTGGAGCAGATAAGATGTACCAAGACTTGCGGACATCTTACTGGTGGCCGGGAATGAAGAAAGACATAGCACTGTACGTGGGAAAGTGTCTTACATGTTCAAAAGTCAAAGCAGAACATCAAAAGCCTTCGGGACTTCTGCAGCAACCTGAAATTCCTCAATGGAAATGGGAGCAAATTTCCATGGATTTCATAACTAAGCTGCCGAGAACTCCGCGAGGTTTAGATTCGATTTGGGTGATCGTAAATCGACTCACCAAATCTGCTCATTTTCTCCCAATCCGAGAGGATTACAAGATGGAGAAGTTATCCACATTGTACATCAACGAAATCATTGCACGTCATGGTACTCCAACATCAATCATATCTGATCGTGATAGTCGTTTCACTTCTCGCTTTTGGCAATCATTGCAAAAGGCTTTGGGAACGCGTGTTAATCTTAGCACGGCGTATCATCCCCAAACCGACGGTCAGAGCGAAAGGACTATCCAAACACTTGAGGACATGCTTCGTTCTTGTGTCATTGACTTCGGTGGAAGCTGGGACACTCATCTTCCACTCATCGAGTTTTCATACAACAATAGCTACCATACGAGCATTCAATGTGCACCATTCGAAGCTTTATATGGTAGAAAGTGCCGATCGCCGGTCTGCTGGACCGAGGTTGGTGACTCACAGGTCGTAGGACCAGAACTCATTCAGGAAACATCAGAAAAAATCACAATCATTCAATCACGTCTTAAGGCCGCACAAGATCGGCAGAAGAGTTGTGCTGATCGACGTCGGAAACCACTTGAGTTTCAAGTCGGTGACCGAGTCTTACTCAAAGTTTCTCCCTGGAAAGGCGTTGTCCGATTCGGGAAGAAAGGGAAACTTGCAACAAGGTACGTTGGACCTTTTGAGATCCTGGAACGGATTGGTCCCGTAGCCTACAAACTCAAACTTCCAGTGGAGCTAAGCAATGTTCATGATACTTTTCATGTATCAAATCTTAAGAAATGCTTGGCAGATCATGATGTTCAGATTCCACTGGAAGACATTCAGATTCAAAACAACATGCAATTCATAGAACGTCCAGTTGAGATCATGGATCACGGGGTCAAGAAACTTAAACGCAGCCGTATCCCGATCGTGAAAATACGAAGGGAGGGCAAACGCGGTGCTGAGTTCACCTGGGAACGTGAAGACCAGATGAAGCTTAAGTACCCTCATCTTTTTACAGTACCTTCGGCTAGTTAATTTCGGGACGAAATTCCCTTAACTAGGGGAGACTGTAACATTTGTACATTTAGTCATGTAGTCGTAAACAGTGTTAGAACAGTGTCTGTCCATGTTCAGTCAATCAATGTGATTCATATGTTCATAATGTGTGTTTGTGTGTTACAGGATCTTAGTATTCAGGAACAAGTATGTATTATTTATTTACAGTCGAATTCACTAGGCAAGAACAGTATCGTGTTATATCGAAACAGTGGTGGGCAGTGAGAGTGAGCCCTATATATATACTGCGTTCGGTGTAACAGGATAGTGTTAGTGCGTAGTGTTGAGACGAATATTATAACAATTAATTAATTCAACAAGAATCGTAATACGTAAGCAGACTGAGTATAGTTATGGGTGACGATCCACAATAATACGAATGTTGAACTTATAATTATGATTAAACGACTTTAAATAATTAATACGATCGGAAAACGTACGCGATTTCGGGTATACACGTAATTGTGAATGTTTAACGATTTGACAACACACGAAGAGTAAAAATAGTTAAAATAATTATTTTATATTTTTACAATTTTGAAACTCATCATTTTAATGAGTTTAACAACTATTTTATTTAAAAACCGCGTAAAATACGCGTTACGTTTCGGAAACGCGAACCGAGCGACCGAAACGGACCCGAATACCACACGGGCTATAAAAGCCTTGAACAAGACTTAATTTCTCATTTAAGTCATCACCAACCACTTCTCTCTCTAGAAAATTCGTCTACCCTCTCTCTCTGAAAACCAAACTTTAAACGTGTGACAATCCGACTTTTTGAGTTAACTTAGCTAACTGAAAATAGTGAGATCACAGGTCAAATAAGGCCAGTGTAGGCCCAATGAGATCAAGCTAGGCCCAATAAGGCCAGTGTAGGTCCAATGAAGTCTAGGAAGGCCCAATAAGGCCAGTGTAGGCCCAATGAAGTCTAGGAAGGCCCAATAAGGTCAAGGTAGGCCCAGGCAGGCCCAATAGTATTTAGGAGGCCCAATTGGGTTAATCTAGCCCAATAATGGTTCAATTGGCTCAATTTATGACAATTCGGCAATTTCGAGTTACCACCGTTAATTCGAAACTAACCGAAACGACTTTGAATCAAGCAAAAACAAATGGCAAGGGTTAAGATTGAATAAAGCAGGTTCATAAGAACTTAAAATACAAGGGTTTGATTTGTATTTACACAATATACTTAATTTTGACTTTAGAAGTCAAAATTCGACCTTGATGATCAATTAAATTCGGAATTCACCACAATTAGGCTTGTAACTGAACATTAACCATCTTTAGTCATCACATTGATGATTATCATCAATGATCATCGGTTATAATGATGATTTATGTCGAATTTAACTCAATTGTAAGCCAAAGAGTTGAAACCGTTACTACTAGCTATCAAAACCATATCATTCTGAGTTATAACATCAAATTGAAGTCTCATATACCATATTCGGCCCTTTTAGCATCTATTCTATATATCAATTCGATCTTAGAAGCCACGAAAGAAGAGGTTGATCAAGAGCTCGGCCGGATATCAAGCTAAAAGTCGATCATCATCAATTCTATATCAATCCAGGTAAAAGATCGCTTCTACACATCCTGAATATGCCGACTAAGCATAGCCCTATGCTATGTTCGGTTGAAAACATCGAATTTTTAGATTTCCAATTCTAGGGTTCATATTTGAAACCGAATTGGGGGATTCCTATCAAACGCGTCTAAAAATTCGATCAAATGGTATCCTTAGCTTCAGAACCTACCGATTAACGAAACCCACATGACAATTCCATATAATTATAAGGAATTGTTCATGAACGATAACTAGGGTTCATCTAAGAATCGGTTTTAGGGGTTTTCATACAAGTGAGTTTAAAAATCAAATTAAAGTGCATAGGAAGTTTCAGAGAACTCCGATCAAGCTAAAACACATTTCAATTTCATGAAACATACACGAATATATTGATTTCGAGTTTTAGGGTTCTAAGTCTAAATGGATTTGGGGGTTTCTTGCTTAAACGGGTTAGAAATGAAATTAAATCATACATATAGATTCAGAAGGGTGCGATTGAGATGATACCCATATCAATTTCGTAATATATTATCGAATTGGAAGATGTTAAGTTCTAGGGTTTATTAGTGAAAAATGAATTGGGGTTTTTGAGAAATCGATAATTATAGTTCAATTAAAACATTCAGATGAGTTCGTTTATGGTTAGAGATGAAAAGCCCTATGGTTTTGAGGACTATCGGGTTCGAATTCACGATCAATTGAAGGGTTCAAGCTTAGGCTATAGGAAGACAAAGGGGAACCGGTTAAAATGGGGTTAAAACATTTAATTTGGGGAGTCTGTTGCGAAACCCTAGCGGGCGAGACTGGTAGAGTGCGTGTGTGTGGAGTTGGGGGTCGCAGGTTCGAGCCTTGCTTGGGCCGGTTTTGTGGGGAAATACCATTTTTGGTATTTTTGTAATAACTCCTGCATACGAACTCCGATTTAACTCGTTTCAGTTTCGTTAGAACCAGAATTTTATTCCGAACACATTAGAATAATAAAATTCATATTTTAGATCGGAAACGAAATCGCGTATCATTACAGTTATTTAAATAAAATCAGATATGATTTTATTTAAACGATTTCAAAGGACGCGTACTTTCGTATGCATATTTCTAACACTTTAACATACGTGTGTTGACACGTATGTGATGTCAAGCACAAAACGATTGTCCGAATAACACAACGTTATTGTTTAAACACAGATCCTTCGTAAGAGGATTTTCTACGCAAGTTCACGTACTTGATCATTCTGCTAAACTCAAAGGTGCGTACACGGCCCCTTTCTTATTTTAAACTGTTTTTGGGGAGAAAACATGTGCAACAAACTGTTTTTAGATACATATCACTTGCATGAGTTAGCTGTTTACATTATGTGAAAACATATCAACTTGAAAGTCCTTACACACCTCGAACCGTTTAGTTTGCTGTAATGCAAAGCGTGGTAGTTGGAAATAGATCTATTAGGTTTGACAAACCTCACCTGGTAGATGGGATCTACGCAGGTGTTTGACTGACCAAACACAATTTTACTATTGTTGTGATAGACAATAGTGGCAAGGCGAAAACATGCTATAGCATGGCAATCCGTCAGCTTCGGTGTCGAACACTTATGTAAATAGTTTATATGACTAGCTATCATGACTGTGCATGTGTGATTATGTTATCTACAATCTTGTTATTCAAACTGTTGTTTTGAACACTGTGAATGCTTAAAACCTGTGTTATGCACCAACCTTTGTGTTGACTTGATTTACATGTTTTCTCAGGACGTTAAGGCGCGCGTTAAAGCTAGCATGGACTAGGAGATAGAGTCTCATGCATTATAAACATTTTGAATATTTGAATTTGAACATTTGAGTATTTTGTTTTGTAATGTTTACTTTACAACTGTTTATGGTTTTTAAACGCTTCCGCAACTTTTGTAAACTCTGATGTTATGTTTTAAAGACCAAAGTATGTTTTGAAATTCATATAGAGGTCTTCGCTATGTCTAATGATCTGAGATCCTGGTTTGTCACGTTCCCAAACGGAATGATTCCGTTAGTTGAAAATTGGGGGTGTGACAGATTGGTATCAGAGCCATTGGTTATAGCGAACTAGGTTTGCATTGGTAGACTTGGACTATAACTGTAGACATTAGACACATTTGCTTACACAATAGTTTGCACAGCAATTACATATGGCATTATGTAACGAATATGACATCATCATCCACACCTACTAGTAACATAGAACATTAAGTTGTATCATCACTAGCATCCAAGAAGAGGCGACCTGAGCCAATGGATGACACGGTTCACTACGATGAGGAGGTACACAAACAACCGAGGGAGAACGGCCAGTATTGGCAGTGGATCCCTAATCCCATTCGCAGTTGGATGCGTGAGGAGTGAGTACTTCCGCCACCTACTCCTAGCATTGTCACTAGCAGTTGGACATTACCTACTCTAAGGTACTCACCAGAGAAAGTATTTGCAGCTTTTGTTGCTCGTATGAATCGGGAGATTCAGAACATGCGAGAAGTCAAGGGATGGAATAGGCCCTGTGACTCACTAAAATCAAGTCAAGAGATGAAATAGACTCTATGACTCACTAAAACAAGTCAAGGGATGGAATAGGCCCTGTGACTCACTAAAACAAGTCAAGGGATGAAATAGACCCTACGGCTCACTTGAACAAGTCAGGGGATGAAATAGGCCCTGTGGCTCACTCAACGAGTCAGCGGATGAAATAAACCCAATGACTCAAACAAAACATTCCTTAGATTGGGACTATATCTACTAGTTCCACTAAATTTTTAGTTCTAACAAATGATCTGTCATTCCTTACAACACTGACGACAGCTAATAAGGTTGTGCTTCAGCCTTGAGAGGAAAACATCACTTTTCATTCTAACTCCTCGACAACATTCTTGTAGCTCTTTGTACTTCCACATATACGGTTTACAAGAACCACATTCTGAACTCATCAACTGTAAGATGAGGATTCAAACCTAACGTTTTGGTACACTTGAAGTGCCACCAAGCAGACACTGTCACTCGAGTTAAGAAGAACTAGAGTAATTGTGCGGGAAAGATTTCCGTTACCGGTGCATAAGTAAAGCAAATTACATTATTTGAAAACCTTGATAACCTCAATTTTGAGTCAACTATCAACTTGGGAACTTATGGGAGATACAATGACTGTAAGGTGGTCAACTCCAAACAACTACATTAACACTCACACAATGAGTGTCTCGACATCAAGCTACATAAGAAAAACACACTCAAGCCGAATAGCTATTCTTGAAGGATCTATACTAGACCCTATATTAGCATTCAACTCAAGTAACTATCCCTAAGTATTTCTTTGGATAGACTATCTAATCATACATCATGTGACTATTATCTGAATCTTGATGTCCTGAATAAACTCTGAATTCCACAAAAACCAAATAGCTCAAGGTAGGAGGAACTAGAATCCTTATGTAAGGTAAATTGACGATCATGGTGCGCAACGTAATCGTGAATTTACAGGTACGCATGAATTCTGGCAAATTCTATTATGAGTCTATTTTTCGAAACACATACATATAATATTCACCTATCTTTCATTCTAGTAGTTGAAATGAATTCCGTTAACATGTTGGGATTCTAACATAACGTTCATCAAATTTCCAGCCGTAGTTCTGGTTACTCTGTGTTTGAGAAACACTCATAGTAAGATTTTGCATTTCACCTGGATAACTTCAAATGTATGTCAAAACATCTACTTGCAAACATCTGTAAAGATTCCCTATCAAACGAAGAACGAAATCTGATTTCATGTGTCTACTGAGCAGAGTTCTCAATGACCACAACAACAACAAGAAACACTCAAAGGATGCTTTGGATGCAAGAAGCCAGGGCATTTCAATTGAACTGCACTGGTAGTAACAACAAAAGGAACGAAAACAATGGTCTAAGGGGACAAGCCTTCATGATCATAAGAAGCATAGAGAAAAGCTCGACCTCACTGCAAGTACATATGTGACAAACAAATGTTATGATCTGTGTTGTTGAATACTGGAACATAAATGAGCTTTAGATCTAATGAATATATTTGCCATAACCTTAACACCATTAGAGGTTGAATACACTGTAGAACTAGCTGATGGCAGTAGAACGTATTCCCAAAGGCTATGTCCTAGACTTGATGGGTCAAACATTGGAAATTGATCTTATGCCTATCACTTTAGACAGTTTTGATGTAGTCATTGGCATGGACTGGTTGTCCAAAAACCAGGCTGAAATAGTATGCCATGAAAAGATCGTTCGTATACCTCTTTCGCATGGAGAGACATTGTATGTACAAGGCAAGAAGAGTAGTACGCCACTGTGTATCATATCTTGTATGAAAGCACATAAATGTCTGCGTAAAGGTCATACGGCAGTTATAGCACCTATAACTGAAAAGCCGGTAGCTGAGAAGAAGATTGAAGATATACCAGTAGTTTGTGAATTTCCGGAGGTATTTCCAGAAGACTTGCCGGGATTACCGCCTATCAGACAGGTGGAATTCCGAATCGACCTTACACCAGATGCAGCACCGATAGCTAGGGCGCCTTACCGACTTGCACCGTCAGAAATGCAAGAGTTATCCACACAATTGCAAGAGTTGCTGGATAAGGGTTTCATACGACCTAGTTTTTCACCGTGGGGAGCTCCAGTTTTGTTTGTAAAGAAGAAGGACGGGACTTTCCGTATGTGTATCGATTACCGGGAATTGAACAAGGTTACTATCAAGAACCGGTATCCGTTACCCAGGATTGACGATCTGTTCGATCAGTTGCAAGGTTCGAGTTATAATTATGATTAAACGACTTTAAATAATTAATACGATCGGAAAACGTACGCGATTTCGGGTATACACGTAATTGTGAATGTTTAACGATCTGACAACACACGAAGAGTAAAAATAGTTAAAATAATTATTTTATATTTTTACAATTTTGAAACTCATCATTTTAATGAGTTTAACAACTATTTTATTTAAAAACCGCGTAAAATACGCGTTACATTTCAGAAACGCGAACCGAGCGACCGAAACGGACCCGAATACCACACGGGCTATAAAAGCCTTGAACAAGACTTAATTTCTCATTTAAGTCATCACCAACCACTTCTCTCTCTAGAAAATTCGTCTACCCTCTCTCTCTCTAAAAACCAAACTTTAAACGTTCGTATCTCGCTCGTTTCTCAACGGATTTTGGTGTTCTTGGCGCCCACGCGTAGCTCTCGACATCCTCTACACAGAAGTACAAGGGATCTGGTGTTTTATCTGGCCAAAAACGAGATATGCTCGGATGAAAAACACGAAAAATAGGGTTTTCGTTTTATTGCTTGACCAACTCATATAACCGATAATAAAAGCTCACGTAGACCAACCCTGGACCTTCGAAAGGTGGTTCTTGTGCACCGAGGATGTGGAGACTTCACCAGGGATGGTCGTAGCTCGAAATGGAGGTGAAGTTGTTACAGGTTCGCTGAGAAGAGGGGGCTGCCGAACCATCATCATCAGGTAGACGAACCCTAAAAGGGGCTTCACGAACCTGTATGGTTCGTCGAACCTCAGCCGAACCCTTAGGGGATCTCACGAACCTTCACCAAACCAAGGTGCTAGGAACAAACCATCCCTAATCGAACGAACCCTCCATGCAAGCATGTCACGAACCTTTCGGAGCTACCAACGAACCTTCAGTTTATAGCCGAACCCTAGTTAACAGCAAACCCTCATAAAGAAGGCCGAACCTCTGCGAACCTGTTACCACATCAAACCACCGAACCCTCCGTTAAACATGGTGGCCGAACCCTCATGCATTGCAGCGAACCCTAGTAGTCTCCCGAGTCTAAGAGAGTTGTCACGAATCTAGCATGGGGGTGAGATTTAGCCGAACCTGTGTTGTCACTTTCTGGCCGAACCATGTAGCCAGCCGAGCCTTCAGACATGCAACGAACCCTGACCATCGAAGCTTGGCCGAACCTAGCCCCATGAACCTAAAAGGTTCGCTGCCAAGAGGGTTGGCCGAGATCCAACATGCGATTTTCTTTACACTTCTTGGCCCAATCAATTTGTTTGCCTTGGCCCACATTAGAATGAGCTCAATTCCATCCCTTCCGGCCCAAACCAATTATACTTGGACCATGTTATTCCCTTTGATCCACATAGTGGCTTTCGGCCCATTAAGAGCTTTAAGTTGGTCCAATATTGTCTTTGGCATTTTACACGGTCCATAAACAAGTTGGTTGGCTCAGTATCACATTCAATTGGCCCATAGTTGATCTAAGTGGCCCATGGCCTTTGTTAAGCCCTCATGGTTTCATGGGCTTAAGGCCCAATGTGTGGCCTTCAACTTATGACAGTTGTGAATTGATCATGAATAGGTTAAGTTTGTAACTTAACGATAATCATGAAGATCAATTCACAATCACAAGACTAAAAACAATTGAACATCTTTTCATAATTCATGTATCAAGAGTTATCAAATTCATCAAACACATGTTATTTTATGTATAATGAGCTTGTGCATAAAAGATCATAACATATTCTTTTCATGGACCCATGATCAATCAAGTGATTCAAATCATAACTTTCAAATCTATACAACAACCATAATCATGATCAAGTAATCAAGTGTTAAACAATTTCAAGAGAACACAAGTCAATCAATAAATCAAGGTCTATTCAATTATAAATCTTATATCTTATGTATGATTACAATGATATAGGAACAAATTAGAAGTCCTATTTGCTACTTGCTATCTGTTTTAGTTCAGAGTCTACTGCAGACAGGTGAGAACATTAGCCCCTCTTTTACTGTTTTATAACTGTTTTGGGGTGGAACACGTGATCAAACCAGCTATTTACAATCGTATTTCATCACACAAGATGTGTGTATTCTTATAAACATTACAGGTTCATTTTACGAATCCAAGGGATTCATCATCTATTATTGAGGAATTTATCAACTGTTTTAAAGGAATTGGTAACTGTTCTAAAGGATTTATCAACTATTAAACTCGTTTTTACTAAAAAGGTTTTATAAAGACCCTTCGAACTGTTTTATAACAGATTTGCTCAAATGTTTTTTTTATAAAGGTAAACACTTTTAAATAATGGATTTTATAAACTCTTTTGCTATAAACCTTGTTATTATACAAGGTCACTATTTCATGGTATTCAAATCAAGAGATTCATTTCATGGTATTCAAAACAAGAGGTTCATTTCATGGTATTCAATTCAAGGGAATCATTTCATGGTATTCAATTCAAGAGGTTCATTTTATGGTAAGCAAGTCAAGAGACTCATTTCATGGTATTCAAAACAAAGGATTTAATTCATGGGATTAAATCAAGGTTTTCAACTCATGTTATCAGTTAAGGCATTAACACATTCGGTTAAAGTAAGGTTCAGAAAACATGGTGTCTATTGTTGTAAACAAACTTGTAAACGCATCAAGTATCATATTCATTAGCGTTAGTACTGGGTGATCACAACAAGGGAAAGCGGACACATTGGTTCTTATCCAGGATGGAGTTAGCTTTTAAATTTGTTTTAAAAGCTAACTGCAGGTCTGGTGTCATTATGGTTTTCAAAATTGCTATACATTATCTAACTCCAAACGTGGTTTGGGACTTGATATTATATGTTGGCTTTCGTGCAAACAGTGATTGGACTGTTTACACTCATTTTCTTACTTGATGTTAGTTTGGGTTGCAGCTCATCCGTGTGAATCTTTTGTTGCTTTAACTTACCTATGCCTTATGTCATATATTCATGTTTACAACTGTTAAACCTATTGTTCTCACCAACTACGTCTGTAGTTGACAGTTATTTTCACGTGTTTCAGGTAATCAGGTTTAAGACTTATCCAGAGACAACTAAGGAGACCACTCTAAGATAGAACAAGATGAAGAAACATGCTAGGATGGATTAGAAACACACTAAATCCTAATTGTTTAATTGTCTTGTTTGAAGTCTTATTTTGTAACTATATTTTGGGTCTGTAGTTGTCTTCATTTTGATAGATAGACAATCTGTAACTAAACAATTGTCTAAACTTTATGAAATGTAGTAATCCATTGTGGTTGTTCTTATTCAATACTTGTGCATGATTCAACTGTTCATACGTCACCGCGCCGTGGATTCCGCACGCGGCGCAGGGGTGTGACACCTGTGCTCACACCAACCTTTGTGTTGACCTTTTTCTCGCATATTTTCTCAGGTAACTAAGGCACGCACACAAGGATTAGGATGCTAGAATAGAGTCCATGCATCTACATTAGTGTCTTAGATTATTGAACATTTAAATATCATCTTGTTATGTTATGTAATTATAAATAACTCAAATCGTTTCTGTAACTTATGAATTCAAACTGTTTTGATAATTTATACATATAACTTCCGCAACTATGATTTTATAAAGTTGTTTTATCCAAGTTTATTGGATATATGTATGCAACCAGACATGTATATGTCGCAACTGTATGATCGAAGACTGCAATCCTGCAGAGTACCGATGACAGGTTCTCATCGTCGCGTCCTTCGGAAAGGCTGGGAAGGCTGGGGTGCAACAACATTCAAGCAAGATATTGTCACAATACGAAGCATACAAATTGAAAAGTCGTCAACAAAATTACACATTTTTGCCTCATGTTATTCTTCCTAATATCTTTACTCTTTTCAGTCGTATCTAAATCAATATGATCATCCTCAGTGTTTGTAAACCTACCCAGATATTTGTTTACAATGCGCCCACTTTTCCTTCTTCTAAATGACTTCACTATTACGTAAAATAGTACAACTGTAAAATGTAATGCGAAACCCCTAGGATATAAATAATCGTAACCCACGTCACCATCGACAGTAAAATGAAATGGAAAAAAAACCCTAGGATATACAAGTGTTACGTCGACGGTTACCGTTGAAGTCGTACAGTTGGACGGTGTTAGCGGTTGCCGTTTTCCATATCATCGGCCTTAGCAGTTGCTGTCTTACACGTCACCGGATTTGGAGCACACAACGGTCATTATCAGATAATGACGTTCGTTGCTTCCTTTGTTGCGTATCCCTACTGCCTTTCGATTAGGACTACACGACATATATGGATAAAAAGACCGATGCTGCTTCGATTATGATGTTTTTTGTGTGTGTTCTTGAATGTGGCCGGATTTTGCTCTTTTTAACGGAAACAAGGTGTCATTTGGGTGGTGGGTTGGAGGTTAAAGATGATTTTTCTTTGTTTCAAATTATATAATTTACTCTTTTACCCTTTTTGTACTTTTTTTAATTTTAGTAAAATATCTAGATAAATCTAAAACCTTGTTTAATCTTAGACACACTTACATTCCATCAATGATTAAAAAAATGAGTTTTTACAGTTATATCATTGAAACTTGGTTTTCAAATTATCCTTTATATATATATATATATATATATATATATATATATATATATATATATATATATATATATGATTTGGTTCAAATAAGAAATCTGTCTAATTACGGTAACCCAGTGAACTTTGACAAAAAATGCCCGAATCTTTGGTTTTTTTCATGGTCTTTATTATACATATTTAGAGGGGTTTCTTTTTTGTGTTTGGCTGATTCGCAATGCAAATTGAATTTGCATCAGTGTCAAATTTTTGCACTTTTCTAAATGTTATTGAGAATTAGCCAAAACACAAAAAAGAAACCCCCTAAATATGTATAATAAAGACAATGAAAAAAAGAAACCAAAGATTCAGTCATTTTTTGTCAAAGTTCACTGGGTTACCACAATTACAGTAGGTTAAGAACGGAACCTTCCCGTATATATATATATATATATATATGTATATGTGTGTGTGTGTATATAAACCAAAAGAAATATTTATATACACTTTTTTTATTTTAAAATTAAAGGAGAGATCAATTATTTTATATTACTAAAATCATTAGTGTATAATAGCTTTATTGTTAACAACATTTTGCTTTTCATTTAAATACATCCATACATATATTAAATCATGACAACTAATCCCTGTTACCTAATACATTTTTTAGTAGAAAGCATCAATCATATTTTAGAAAATAAACTTCATATCTAATTTTAATAATCAGTGTTGAATTTTTGTTTCTAGAAGTTTTCCAAATTGTGACATTTTATATTACTATCATAATAAAAGTTCTATATCTTTATATTTTGTTCAATTATTTTCCATACCCTATCCATTATAATTTGGAGATACAATACTGTTTTTGAAACTTTCTTTTTCATTTTCTAATAAAATATCATAATTTTTTGAGATGTAAACGTAATAGATAATATACAAATGATTTTTCATATAATGGCAAACATATACATCAATTATTATATATATTAATTTGCAAAGATTTGCTAACACACATAATTCACTATTCACTTTCCACACACACATCACACACATCACACACATGCACACACATCACACACATGGTGAGCGTTCACTTTTCCACACACACGTCACACACACAACATCACACACACACAAGGTGGGCCCCAACATCTCACACACACACACATACATACATACATACATACATAGTTTGTATCATGTGAAAACCCGATCTTAGAGAGAAAATCCTTAAACCCTATTTGGGTCGTTGATTTGGAATCTTGAAAATAAACATGTGGTCTACATTAACCCACATTAAAACTGATTTGTTTATCCAAAACCTAATTTTTTATTCAAGTTTAATGTGTACCACATATTTTATTTTCAAAAGTCCAAATCAATGGTACAGATATGGTTTAAGGGTTTTCTTTCTTATATCGGGTTTTCACAGGATACATACCCTCAAATAATTACTATTCACTACCGCGTCTAATGATCAAAAAGTAGATTTCAATACTTTTCAATTAATTTGAAATTTTCGTTTATAGCCCTGAACTTTGAACTCTTATTTTTAAAGTCCCCTCTCACTTTACTCACATATTTGTAATGTTCACATGATTTTAACGCGTCATTAAGTTATCTGATAAATGTCATAATTATATTAATTTGATAGCAATGGCCTCATGAACGTTTATATAAATTTCTAGCTCAAACTTTCACAGAAATTTTGCGTGTTGTTTACATGCCTATAACACATCTGTACATTATCGAATATTTGTATCGTTTATATCATTTTGATCGTAATTAGTTCACAAACGATTTAGATTTAATAATTTTATAAACTATGAGTATTATATATACTACATATATATATATATATACGATTTACATTTAATAATTTTATAATATTTGTATCATTTGTAAATTCTACATTAACGCAGGGCCTTTTTTTAAGTCTTCTGTAATCACATTCTTTACAATTAAATAAGTTCTTAATCTTCAACCCTTAGTTTCAAAGCTTACGTTATATATGTTGTATAGGGTATTTTCGTGCATTTTATTGTAAACCATATATATGACTTATAATCTTGCGTAAATTGTCATTTTTGTCCGTATGATTTGTATACTTTTGACATTTCAATGCAAAAATTTAAATTTTACTATTTTTGTCTTTATAGTTTCACTTTTATTGCCATTTTAGTTCAGTGAATTTAAAATTTTAAACTAAAATAACAAAAGTAACAAAAACACGTGTATAAAAATGACAATAAAATGCAAACCATAAGAACGTAAATAATGAAATTAAACTTTTTTTAACTAAAATGAAAAAATAACCAAATCACATAAACAAAAATAACAATTTACTATATAATATACAATAAAAGAGGTTTCATAATGATGTACGCCACAATTCATTTGTTAAATATACCGTAGACATTTTCTAAAAGAATATGTCATTATACCTACGTATTTATTAATAATATATTAAAATTCTTTTATTTATATATGAGATGACTCATCGCTTCAATCATTTGGCGGACACTTTTAGCTAATGATTCCCTAACACATAATTAATCTTATCTTCATGGTTTTATTTAAATGTGATTAATTATTTTTAATTATCCACTAAAATATACATAATTATTTAATTTCTTCTCCACTCATAATCAAGAAATAATTTCAAATATTAGGCCGGTGAGTTGGCGCCAATGACTGATCATGGTTAAGCCTTTTGGGTCCATGGTCGGTGCCTCCAAACATTCTCTATACAAAAAACTCAAATTGCTACTATTTAAATTGATTCCAACAAATAGATAAAATCAATAAATATGTCTATTATATTATTTTGAAAATTTTGAATTAGACACTATATAACCCTTTGTTTGACGACTAAGAACTCACAACTTCTAAGCAACTCAATTCTAGTTCTTTGAGTTTATAGTTACAATCTTTAAAGTGTGGGAAAAATGGTGAAGTTGGCATTTGGTGATTTTGGTGACTCGTTTAGTGCTGGCTCACTCAAGTCATATTTGGCTGAATTCATTGCTACACTTTTATTCGTGTTTGCAGGTGTTGGATCAGCTATCGCTTATGGTTAGTATTTTGTTTAATGCGAGGAAACTAGATTCTTTGATTTATTATCTTTTTTTTGTGAACATGAAGTTAGGTTATTATAATTCTGATCTTGATTTATTATATAACCGATTCACAAAACTCACATAATTTTGATAAAATTGTTAGTTTGGTGTCATTTTTATATGTAACAAATACATAATTTTTTTTAAAAACTTCATAGGCAAGCTCACGGCTGATGCACCATTAGACCCCGCTGGTTTAGTAGCAATTGCTGTGGCTCATGCTCTTGCGCTATTTGTTGGAGTGTCAATGGCTGCCAACATATCTGGTGGCCATTTGAATCCAGCTGTTACTTTTGGATTGGCTATTGGTGGAAACATCACCATTTTAACTGGCTTATTTTATTGGATTGCTCAAGTGCTTGGTGCCATTGTTGCTTCGTTACTTCTTGTGTTTGTCACCGGTGGATTGGTACAACTCAATTTCTCCTTATAAAATTGTTAATTCGTTATGTTTAGTTAAATTCAACTTTTGTTTTAAAAAAATTAATAATAGTTGTTTTGCTAATTGGTAGGCTGTTCCAACCCATGGAGTTGGTGGCGGTATCAACGCTTTCCAAGGAGTAGTGTTTGAGATTATCATAACCTTTGCTTTAGTCTACACAGTTTATGCAACTGCAGCAGATCCCAAAAAAGGCTCACTTGGAACCATTGCACCCATTGCCATTGGTTTCATTGTTGGAGCTAACATATTAGCTGCTGGACCATTCAGTGGTGGTTCAATGAACCCTGCTCGATCATCTGGACCTGCTATTGTTAGCGGAGACTTATCCCAAATCTGGATTTATTGGCTTGGACCACTTATCGGTGGTGGTCTAGCTGGACTTATCTACGGTGATGTATTCATTGGATCATATACTTCAGTCCCTGCCTCTGAAGACTACGCTTAAGTTTAATAGTATTTGTTTTCAGTTGTGTTTCATATTTCTTTCATGGTTAAAATTGTGCATCTTCTTTGTTTAAGGATCGTTTTGAGAATTATGGATGGTAAAGGTTCAATGTTAATGAGATGCTAATGCTTCTCATTCATAGTTTGACCACCCCATAGTCTCAAGTTTGTGCTTTCATCTTCATTTGATAAAATTTAAGCTTGTAATCTTGAGATGTGAATAAGATGTGTTTAAATCTCCTTTTAAATATTGAATTTTAAGGGTTTGTAGTCTAATGGTTACCCCCTTGGCTTCTCATAGGAAGATCTTGGGTTTGATTCCAGGCTGAGACGAGGTCAGAGGGTTTATCTAATTGTGCGGTTCCTCCTTAGGTTGGCTCTATCATACACCCAGAGTGTCAAATCCGAGTAGACAGTTGAAATTCCGTCTTACGAATCGTTCTACCAAGCCATTCAAAAAAGTATACATATATCTATTTTAAATCACAATAAATTGAGAAGAATAAAACAAATTTAAAAATCATAAAAACTAAATCTTATCATCCAAAACCTATTGTAACAATCTATCATTTCACACCAAACATAATCAATAACTTGCTTATCGATTTTTAGTTTTAGGTTTTTACACACCATCTACTAAAAAGGAGAGAACTGTCGTTTAATTTTATCCAATTTGGTTGATGGTTGATGTTTTATTTTCTCCTCATTTTTATACTATTCAGAATTATGACACATTGCAAACGTGAAGATAACAGATTAAGGTAAGGGTGTGTTTTTTACCCGAACCCGAAGTACCAAACCGGAAAAAACCCACTCAAACCTGAATAAACCGAAACTTGAAAATACCCAGCCTGATAAAATATTAAACCCGAACCTGATGACTAAATTTGGTTCAGTCTTTAGGTATCCATGGGGGCAATTCAGGTATACCCAAATTACCTGAATGAAGAGTTTTTTTTTTTTTTTTATTAAACATAATATTTTTGTTATGTTTTGGTTAAACATTTGAGATTGTTAAAGATAGTTTGGTTGTGGTTTTACGCTTGATATTTGTTAGTGCATTAAATGTCCCTAGTTCAGCTTTTGTATGATCTTTGATGTATAAAGTTTATGTTATCAATGAAATCAGTCTTTCTATATTGTTCTTAATGTTTATTCTAGTTTATATGGGTTTGATTATGTATAACTTTGATTATATATGTCTTATAGACCCATTCGGACAATGTCCCTAAGAATGAGGTCATTCGGCCGAATGAACGCCTATAGAATGACTAGAGCGATCGAATGAGTCATCTGCATGACTCATTCGGCTGCCCAAGCTCATTCGGCTGAGCCATTCGTCGAATGAGTTGTTTCGGCCAATCATTCGGCCGAATGAGTACAGTCTATATATACTTGTTCAAACAGATTCAAACCTAACTTTTCCGAGCCTCCTCTCTTCCCAGAGCACTCTAGTGTCAAACCTTTAGGGTTTTGAGTGGTTCCTTGCTATCCAACTTCGATTATCATCCCGTGGTGTTCGATCTTGATCCAAACGTTCATCCCTCACCTTCGAATCACCACGGGGACTGTTGGTTTCAATTGGAAAACACTGCAATAGGATTCCGCACTATTCCAGAGGCTGTAGAGCAGATCTACATAGGAACCGGATTGTTTCCGGGCTCCAAATTGGTCCTACAAAGTGGTATCAGAGCCTTGGCTCTTGATTCTGTTAGATTTCCAATCTGAAACATCAAATATGTGATTGCTTGTTCGAGTTCCTTGAAAACCCTAAGTTTCTTGCCCTCAAAGTTACTGTTTTATTGCAAATTCGTGGGTTTTTGTGGATGGTTTGCTAAATCGATCATTCCAATTGCTTGGTAATGATGTCTTGAAGTTCTGTACCAAATTTGGTGGTTAGATTCACTCTAGATCGAAAGTTATCGCGATTTTTGCAGCTGAAAACCCAAGATGGTATGAATGACCAGCTCATCCAAATAGATTGTTCGAATAGCCTTCTTTCGGCCGAAAGAGCTTCATTCGCCGAATAGCTCTTATTCGGTCTTCTGCTCAATCTATCTCCAGCTCGTTCGGTTGATTCATTCGTTCGGTCTAATTGTCATTCGGTGCTCATTCTTTCGGCCTTCAAGATTCATTCTGTTCTCAGTTCACTCGGCCAAGACATTTCATTCGGTCAGATTACTCACATTTGGACCCCCGATATTCGGCCTCAGTATTGTCATTCGGCCCATCAGTTTTGAAGATTTTTCTAAGTGTTGGACACACTTGTTCTTGATAACATGGAGGATTTAGCTTTGATGGCAAACCAGAATCATCGGATTCAGACTTTATTACACACTAAGACTGAGATAGAGAACTCTAATAAGCTCCTAAGTTGTTTTCATTAGATGATTATCCTCACTGGAAGTACAGATTTGAGATCCATATCAATGTAGTTGATGCAAACTTATGGATGATGATAGAAGGAGGTTATCTGAGACCTTTGAATGAAGATGAAACTCCAATGTTAGTCATACGGATGACTGAACCACAGAGGAAATTATATGACTATGAGAAGAAAGCCTATGATATTCTATCCCAATCCATAGCAACTGATATCTTTCATCAGTTCAGACAATTTACATCTTCTAAGTTTATGTGGGATGCATTGAAGCAGAGATACGAGGGAAATGATGCGTTGAAGAACATCAAGTCCAAAGCTTTAAGGAAGGAGTTTAATAGTTTCATGTATGTGGGAAACGAGTCCCTAGATGATCTGATTGCAAGATTCTACCATCTTCTGAGTGAGTTGTTTAATCATCAGGTCAAGACTACAACTCAAGAGAAGATTCAGTGCTTGGCAGATGCTTTACCTCCCAAATGGGAGTCATTCCTCATGGTCTTGAAGCAAAATCAGATGATGGCAAGTATGGACATCAATGATTTTATCCAGAAGCTAAAAGAGCAGGAAATTGAGAACAAATGGAAGGCAAAAGGAGTTGTTTAAGTTCAGGACCCTTCACTGTATTATTCTACTCCTACTGTAGAGAGAGCTTCTTCTCATGCTCCACTGAAGATTGCTTTTGTCTCTCAGACTAAAGAAGCCCCTACTTAAAATCAGATTTATTTCAATCAATCAACTTCATCATCAAGCTCTCAGAAAGAAAATAGTCATCCGGTCACCAATCTAAAGACAGACAATTTTGATAAAGCGACTGTAGAGATTGCAAAGGAGCACATGGGTCTTCTGTCTACCCTTGTGAGCTCTTATGATGGATTACTAGCTGGGCAGATTGGTAATCCTCACTTGACAAATAATGATTATTCTCAGATAGAACCGGATGACATGGAGAGGATAGACATCATGTGGGCTCTAGCTAGTGCTGTGAGAAGAGCTAAGGATTTTATGAGAAGAACTGGAAAAGATATCAACCTGAATATGGATTAAAAATTTGGTTTTGATATGGCATCTGTCACTTGTTACAACTGTGGAGAGAAGGGACACTTTGCAAGACAGTGCAAACAACCAAAGAAGACAGGCAACAAGAATCCTTTTCAGAATCAGAGATCTTCTGCACTAAATCCAGAAAGAAGACTTTTTCCTATTGATACTCCCACTCATGCAAGTTCTTCAAATGAAAGCAAAGCTTTGATGGTACAGAATGATGAAGGCGAGAATTGGGATTTCAGATTCAATACTGATCAGGGAGGACATGATAAAGCCTGTGTTGCTGAAATCCAGAAGACTGATGAATCAAGTGAAGAAAGCACTTCGGAAGAAGCAAAGATCAATCTAGAGGAATCATCTGTTTCAGAGTCAGAACGCATTTCAGACTCAGACACTCAAGCAGATTCTGATGTTGATCTTGAAGAATATGTTACCCAGTTTGCTTGAATGGTGAACACTTCTGCTACCTCACAGACACATCAGGTATTTGATGAATGTTCTTCTTCTCATTCAAGATGTTTTAACTGTATTGATCTTGATAGTAAGGTCCTGGCTTATCAGAAGCATAATGTTGACTTGATCAGCGATCTCAACCAAATGATTGAAGCAAACAGAATTTTAAAATCTAATGAAAAAGATTTTCAGGATAAAATTAACTTGCTAAACAGACAGTTGCATGAGGCTGAGATCGCTGTGCTCAATAAGCAGGATGCAGTTACTTCTTATCTCAACACCATAAATGAGACTAAGAAGAAATTTGCTATAGTCGAGTGTGACTATGAGACAATAAGCCAGAAGCTCAAGAGCTATGAGAGCTCATCTTACATTATTGAGCACATGATCAGTAATGGGACTGATCAGGATGGGAAGGGTAAAGAAACAAGATACAATCAATGTCCCCCACCAGTCTTGAACAGCTTTGTCAATTCTTCAAATGACAAAGAGGTTAAAGACTTTCAAGTGAAAACTCCATTAGTTATTGATCCCATTGGGATAACATCTGATGAGGGTTCCTCAATGTCTGAGGAATCTTTTGTGGAGGTCATGGTTGAAGATTGGGTTTCTGATTCTGAGGATGAGTCTGATGTTACTCCTCAAGTGTCTTATGTCCAGAATCATACATCTGTTGCCAAGAAGTCTGACCCAATCTTACCCAAGGCAAACATGGCTTCAAAGTTATCCAAAGCCATTTGTTTTGTTAAGTCTTCACAGCAGGGTGAAGCAAGTGAGACCAAAGAATCTGATAAAACTGTTTTCAATGGCACAAGGGGTTTGGGTTTTGTGCAAAACAAGACTAACAAAAATGTTTTTCGAACCAAAAATTCTCATTTTAAAAGCCAAACAGTTTTCTTTCAAAGACAAAAGAGTTTGCTTTAAGTGTGGTGCACCTGGACATGTTGTCAGATTTTGTCCTCAGTTGATCAAACCTAAGGTTGCGCCACCCAGAAAACAAAATCAGAGTTTTATCAAACATGTCAAATCTGATTGTAAATCATCTCAGGCAAAGCCCAAACAACCCAACCTTGTTAAGCCTTTGGATAAGGTAAAGGGAAAGTTGTGAACTTGAATGTTCACAGGGTTGTTAATGTCAATCAATCAAAACCATCATCCATTTACTTGAAAAATTCTTTCAGTAAAAATTCAATCTAGAAAGTCAAGTCTTCTGAGACTTCAGTTTTAAACCCTCCAGACAAGGCAACCCCCGATGGTAAATGGATTGATGTTTGGATCCGAGACTCATTGGGTCAACCCAAGGCTGTAAAGGCTTGGTTTCCCAAATTGAACTAATTGTTTGTGTTTGTGTTTGTGCAGGTTGCCCTCAACAGCTGCTCTTAACAGCTCTTGGATCGTTGATAGTGGGGCTTCAAGGCACATGACTGGAGATATTTCGCTGCTCACCAATGTTAATGCAATTCGAGGTGAATATGTAGCGTTTGCCGGTGATAAAGGCGGGTTCATTACCGGAGAGGGTATTCTGTCAAATGGCCAAGTTTCATTTGATAAAGTCATATACGTGAAGCAACTGGAGAACAATCTTCTTTCAGTGTCACAAATTTGTGACAAGCAGTACAAAGTTCTCTTTGATGACTCCAGTTGCTACATACTCAAGCAAGGCATTACTATTCCTGAAGATTGGATTTTGATGTCTGCACCCCGTAAGCAGGACTTATATGTACTCAACATGGCTACAGCTCCAACAACATCCTCCACAGCTTCATGTTTTATGTCGAAAGCAACTGAAAAAGATTCTATTCTTCGGCATAAGAGGATGGGCCATTTGAGTTTGCACAAGATGAATCATTTGGTACACAACAACTTGGTTGAGGGTGTCAGTTTGAAAATTTTCAAGCTGTCTGATATATGTGTCTCATGCAAGAAGGGAAAGCAGACCAAGCAGTCTCACAAGCTGAAAAAATATCATTCAATCACTGTTCCTCTTGAGCTTCTCCACATGGATTTATTTGGTCCAGTAAACTGCAAGAGTATAGCTGGAGATCAATATTGTTTAGTCATCACTGATGCGTATTCCAGATATTCTTGGGTTTTCTTTCTGAAGGAGAAATCAGAAACGTTTGAGTGTATTAAAGTTTTGGTAACCAAACTTGAATCCATTTATAAGCTCAAGATCTGTATGCTCAGAACAGATAACAGGACAGAGTTCAAGAATCACAACATGGAGAACTTCTGTAATGAACATGGCATTGTCCAACAATTCAGTGCTCCATATGTCCCGCAAATGAATGGTGTTGCTGAGCGCAAGAACAGAACTTTGATTGAGGCTGCTAGGACTATGCTAGCTGATTCATCCCTTCCAGTTCAGTTCTGGAATGAAGCTGTTGCAAATTCTTGCTACACACTGAACCGGGTTTTGATAGTCAAGAGACATGGGAAGACTTGCTTTGAGCTGCTCCACAACAGAAAACCTAATCTTAAGTATCTTGAACCTTTTGGTGCTCCGTGCACGATGCTTAAGAAACACGAGCAGGGCAAGTTCAATGAGAAGGTGGAAGAAGGGTATTTTCTTGGGTACAGCACTCCAAATAAAAGGGTCTACAATAGATCAACTTAGAATGTGGAGAAGTGGTACCACGTGGACGTTTAGAGACACTCTATGCCCCCACCTGGGAAAGGTTCAGACTGGATGTTTGATTATTCAGACCTTTTCAACTCATTCAATATGCCTCCCATGTACTCAGATGAAGATGTTGTTGTTCAAATGATGTATGATGCACAAAATGCACCTAATGAACCTGTGCAACCTTTATCAGCTTCAATTCCCACAGTACAGATAAATGATGACAGCTCAGACACAGATGATAACCCAGTTCAACCAGTTGCCCCCGAACCAAATGTTGACAACATTGTACCTGCTCTTGAGGATATGAATCTGAACAATCTTGATCCACAAGTTGAGGTTCCTGCTCATCTAGTTGGGAGAATTAATCGCATTCATCCTCAGGAGAACATTATTAGAAGTCCACTTGAAGGGGTCAAGACAAGAAATCAGTTGTCTTCGGGTGGTCTTGCTGATATTCTTGACTTTGCTGATGTGAACTATTGTGCCCATTCTTGCTTCATCTCTCAAGTTGAACCGCGCACAGTCACTGAAGCATTGAGAGAAGAATCATGGGCTGATGCTATGCAAAAAGAACTCCTACAATTCAAGAAACTAGGTGTTTGGCAACTTGTTGACAAACCAAAAGGCGCAAAGTTGCAAAGGTTATAGGCACTAGATGGGTTCTTCGTTGCAAAAGGGACGATCACGGGATCGTTGTGCGAAATAAAGCACGTATGGTGGTGCAGGGATTCAGACATATTGAAGGACTTGACTATAATGAAGTATTTGCACCGGTTGCTCGTCTCGAAGCAATTCGTATTTTCTTGTCATATGCATCCTTCAAGAAATTTCAAGTTTATCAAATGGATGTCAAGAGTGCATTCCTTCACGGTGTGATCAATGAAGTGGTGTATGTCAATCAACCTCCCGAGTTTGAGGATCCATTGCATTGTGACCAAGTCTACAAGCTAGACAAGGCTTTATATGGATTGCATCAAGCTCCGCGAGCGTGGTACGAGAAACTGTCTACTCGCCTTCTGAACAACGGATTCAAAATAGGTGTCATTGACTGCACACTGTTCATTCGAGAGAAGGATGGTGACTTACTCTTGGTGCATGTTTATGTGGACAACATCATTTTCGGTTCTACAAATGATGGTCTGTGCAAGGAATTCGAGAAGGTTATGAAAGACAAGTTTGAAATGAGCTCAATGGGGAAGATGAAATTTTTTCTTGGATTGCAGGTGGATCAATCTGAGGCAGGGATCTTCATTCATCAGACTAAATATGTTCGTGACATTCTGAGCCGGTTCAGTATGTCGGATGCAAAACCTGCTGGTACCCCACTGGCTGTCAATCACGGAATTACACCAGACGAAAAGGGGGAGTTAATCGATGTCACTCTGTGCTGAGGAATGATTGGGTCTCTCATGTATCTTACTGCTTCTCGGCCAGACATCATGTTCGTCACATGCTTGTGTGCTCGTTACGAGTCCAAACCAAGAATATCACATCTGATTATTGTGAAGAGGATTATACGTTATTTGAAGGGTACTCCTGATCTTGGCTTATGGTACCCTAATGATGATAACTTTGAGCTTACTACATACAGTGATTCAGACTATGGCGGATGCAAAAGAGATTTCAAGTCAACATCTGCAGGATGTCACTTCTTTGGAACCCGTTTAGTTACTTGGCAATGCAAAAAGCAAACATCGGTGTCTACTTCAACATGTGAAGCTAAATATATTGCTGCTACTAGTTACTGCTCACAAATCATCCGGATACAGCAACAACTCAGGGACTATGGGTTACATTTTTCTAACACTCATATTTATGTTGATAATACTACCGCCATTGCTGTCACTAAAAACCCAGTCCAGCACTCGAAAACCAAACACATCGACATAAAATATCACTTCATACGTGATTGTTTTGAAAAGAAATTCATCGATGTTGTTAAAATACACACCGATCACCAAAAAGCCGATCTTTATAGAAAAGCTTTTGATAAGCCCAGATATCTATATGTGCTATCGGCTAATGGTGTTTTTCAAAAGGATGAAGTCATTCCTTCATCTGAAACAAACAAATGATCATCGCTTTTATTAGTTAGTTTATTTTGTTTTATTTTTTATTGATAGTATTTCTGTTATTTTCTTTCATTTAATTAAAAACTCAAAAAGATTTTCTGTTTTAGGTTTTTAAGGGGAGAAAACGTAGGTTAATTTGAAAAACCAAAAACATTTGAAAATTTTAAAAAAATCCAAAAACATTTGAAAATTTTAAAAAATCCAAAAACATTTGAAAATTGTAAAAATGAAACGTCTTATATGAGAAAGTGATGTGTTCGTCTATCATGTCTTAAAAGGAAAAGTGAATGCATAAACCGAAAACACATGAGATTTGTGATTTGATGTACTGATAGGCCAGCTTTACAAATGTATAGACTAGCAGTGATTACTTAGAAAATCTGACTTGTGGGATCAATTTTAGAAAACTAGCTAAGTGATAAATAGTTTTTGACTCAAATCAGGCATACACCTGTTATCATAGGATCTAATAAGGTTTCCAATGATTCATGAATTCAAGTATGTACACGTGCCATACTGCTTTGTAAAAACCTAGCTGAAGCCGTCCATTCAGATGAGAATGATTGGATCACAAGAAAATAAAAGTAAATGTGATTTCGTACACATGCCATATTGCTGGGTTGCAGCCTAGCTGAAGCCGTCAATTCAGATAGGATAAGCTAAGAAAAATACGAAAATAAAATAATTTCGATTCCATACACGTGTCATACTGCTTTGTAAAGACCTAGCTGAAGCCGTCCATTTGGATAGAACAAGTTGATCATGTCAACGCAGTTCTATATACGTGACATATTGCTTTGTACAGACCTAGCTGAAGCCGTCCATGAGAATGTGTTGAACATGAGAGACAAATCAAAAAGAAAAATACAAAAAGGGAATAAATGGGAACCTTATAAGAACTTATGATGTTAGGTATTAAGTTATGCAGAGATGAGTTACAAACTGGTTTTGATCTTTATTGGTTAAATAAAATGGGTAACTCAGTCAGAAAATATGAGTGATCATTAAATTTGTTTAGAAATGATGTATTGTCAGGCTTAAAGTGGACAAGTATATCAGTAATCAAATCATAATACAAATGTGCTTGAAATGTAACATTCAGTAATGCTGATTTGATGAGTTTAGGTGTATGTGTTATTTTCTTGAAAGACTTATCACAAAAATATGTGCTTCTTACATGTTTTTAGTTTTAATTGTTAGTTGTACAGTTGTCTTTCGTTTCAGAAAAATATAAAAAGATTTTATATTTTCAAATTTGTTTTAGATGGTCATTTGTGTGTTCAGATGTTCAGTCGTATCTGAATCCATCACCAACCAGGCTAATCTTCATAATTGCACTTGTTTAACTGTTCATAATGTTAAATATAAAATTAAGTTGTGTTTGTGAGTGCGAGGCCTCATTCGTGCAAAAGAACCAGGAGAATAGCTCGTTCAACCGAATGACTCATTCGCTTGAATAAGTCATTCGGCCGAATCAAACTAGGCCGAAGCAACTCTTTCGGTTGAGTCGTTCACCGAATGAGATTTCCTATTTAAAGGGCTCCTTCGGCCGAAACAATTCATTCCCCCACTTTTCATTCGCTCGGTCCATTGTGTGCCCCTTTCGCCCGAAACACTCTCTCTCTTCTGTTCATCATGTTTTCTTTGATTAAACTGATTCTTTTGCTGAGATTTCATCTTGTGACTGTGATCGGTACTTGTGGAACCAAGATTATCCATTTGTGTCCATGGATTCGCCATATACAGTCTTCGTCATAGGATTTTAGGGTTCTTAACTGTCGCCTCAAAATAAATGGGCAAATTGGACATTAAATCACCTAAGACCAGTTTTAAAAAATTTAATCGGTTGTTTCTGAGCATTTTGGTGTAATTTTTGGGGTCTGTTTTGATGATTTGTGAATTTGGATTTTTGAACTCCTTTGGCCGACCGAATGACGTCCTATCGGACTTCAAGGGTCGACCGAATGAGTGCAGCGACAGAATGAAGTCATCCGAACGAATGAGACTCTTTCGGTCGCCAGCCTCATTCATTGGTCATTAGGTTGACAAGACTCTTTAGGTCAATGGTTCAACCGAATAGGTTCCTTTGGTTGTCATTTGGTTGACTTGATCTATTCAGTCAATATAGCCTCATTCGCTGATCTTCATTCGGCCATTACAGTCTCATTCGTACAAGGTTTACACTTGTGAAAGTTTTCTGATTTTAATCAAGTGATAAACTAAATTGAACTGACATGTTTATTCTTTTGTTTTTCAGTATGGCTGATTATAAAGCGGTGACGAATAACAACATCTGCGCTCCCTTGGATCTTGCTACCAAGAATGTCGTACATTTCAGAGAGATCATTACATTTCTCAGGCGCTCTAGGATCTTTCCTGCTATTTCTACTGTCTATGATCCATATCAGTCACATTAGCGGGATTTCTGGAGATCCGAGGACATAGATTGTGAGGTTTAGCCGCCGGTGATTAGGATAAAGGTGCAAGGTCATGATGTTGTAGTTTCTGAAGAGCACCTCAGGAGAGTATGTGGATTTCAGGATGCACCTGACCAGCCCATTCTACTTGATCGCTATCTTGTTCGTGGATGTTTTATGCGATGCAAGTACAATGGTGATCAGGGAGTTGGAGTCCTCATCAAGGCCTTTCTATCACCACTATTTAAGTACCTAGCACATGTACTTATTCACTACCTGGGCTCGAGGCGAGGGGGATTTGATGAGCAACGAGAGACCATTCAGTGTGCATTTGTTGCTTTGGTGCTGAATCTACCGTTCAATTTTTCTGAGATGGTATTCACTCATCTGAAGGAGAATGTCGTGCTCAAGGGTGACAAGAAGTTCCTGATGTACCCTAGATTCAGCCAGCATATTTTTGATGCTCAGGTGCCTAATCTACCAAAGACCAGCACATATATTATTCGGCTAGAGCACATGAACGACATCACTCTCAACAGAGTGCTATCATACAGGAGAAAGGAGATGAAGCCTCCAGTTCGTGCTCTCTTTGGTCACCTCCAAAACCCTGATTATATTGCTCCTGGTGGTAGGAAGTGGAGACATGATGACTAAGATTCAGATATAGAGGATATTATCGTACCAGGTGATGATGATGGAGATGATGGTGATGATGGTGGAGATGCTGATATTGGTGTTAGTGGTGCAGGAGTGTCACACCCCCAAATTCCCACACGTGGTGTCAATCCACGTGGGTGTGACGTGGCCAGAATCACAGCTCAAGGTCATATAGAACACCTCTATATGCGTTTACAAATACAATGTTTGACACACACACTTAATCAAAATAGTTTGCAGCGGAATATTAAATCATAGCAGCGGAAATAAAGATGTTTGATACATGCATCGGAAAATACTTGTTTACACAGCGGAAATTAAATTGTCAGACATAACATTGTTTAATACATAAACCAAACGAAATAGTTTTCAAAGATGAACAAAATGCATGCGGGGTCCTATGCTCAATCCCCTATGTGCATTCCTGTTCCATGTGCTTGCCATGCTAATTACCTGAGAATACAAGTTTTAGAAAAAGTGTCAACACAATGGTTGGTGAGTTACAGGTTTTGATATACATATAGTAATAAAAGTGTGTCATGTTGTTTATCAAATGTTAGTACCGAGCCCTAGGCTCCAAGTGTCAGTGCGTCACTACCGAACTAGACCTGTTTGTACTTGCCTCCATTGTGTCTCGTACACACAGTAAATTAGGTCAGAGTTTGCACGGGTTATGACATCCAGTCAACATTGTGCCACGTGGGGTTGGTCATATCCTAATGGATCCATCCAAATCTACCACATTGTTCGTACATTAATGGTAAGACTTTGTGAGGACTTGTTACGAGTTCAACACTTAATGTTTGTCCAATAAACCAGCATACACAATAAAAATGTTTGTAATAGCATAATTGTTTGACTCGAAGTAACTAGTATTCTCCCCCTATTTAAAAGCGTTTGAAAAGAGTTAAAGAGGGGACGTAAACTCACCTTAGTGATGAAAGTGTAAATCAAGCGTAAGCACCTGCGTAGATCGCGTGTCGGTCACCGGCAACCTATATCGTATACCGTACGTGAGTTTGTGTAAGTGATCGTGCTGGTGTTTGTGTTAGTGCACGTGTTTGTGCCCAACTACCCTTGGTTGTTCATGTTTGTCTGTGTCGGTCCACAATGACCGTGTTTGCTCGTGTTGGTCCACATTGACCGTGTTTGACCGTGTTGGTCCACATTGACCGTGTTTGACCAAAGTTTACCGTGTCAAGTCAACGACCCGTTGGTGAACCGTGTGACGGTTGTGAATCGTGTAGCAAACGTGTAAGTGCTCATCGTGTGCAAAACGCGTAAGTCGCGCCTATGGACAACTTACTAATTATAGTAAGTTTCCATTTATGGAAAGTTCACAAAGCATAACAGTTTTATAGCTCCAGCATGTTCATTAGTCCTACGTGATCATGTTAACACATAGCACATCATCATATGAGTTCACGTAAGTCGTTTATGTCATGTTTGCACATAAAAGTTTCCTAAAATGGAAAGTTTCCATTTTTAGCATACGTGACATCGGAAACCATCTAACTTAGCATCTAATCATCATAGTACAACATAATAAGCCATTTAGCATGCTCGAATCGTTCAAGGTCCTCCTAAGTCGGTTTTTGTAAAAATAAAGTTACTATAAATAGTAACTTTGTGGTTTTTCATAGAAATAACCATCCTAACTCTTCAAATCCTATTTTCATGTCACCAATCATCATAATAGATCATTTAACATCATTTAAACATACTAACATGGTCTAATTCATCACTTAGCAATTCTTGATTCATAAAAGTTACTATAAATAGTAATATTGCTAAAAATGACCACAAACATTATCAAAATCATATTTCAAATATCCTATTCATCATAATATCATCCAAGTAACCATTTCATATACATGCATGTGCACCATTTCATCCATAACATCATTTTGACAACATAAAGTTTCTAATAATAGAAAGTTTGTCAAATCTCATCATTTTAATCATTTCAATCCAATCTAACCATGAAATCATATTCCAATATCATCAAGAAACATTTGTATATACTCAAAATCATTCCAATAATCATGGATCATACATGCATGGACATATAATATCACAAATCATTGTTTTAAGCACAATGGCCTATACCCATCATCTTAGATCATCACAAAACTCAATCTAATCATCATAGATCATCATAGAACGTATTTAAATCATCAAACCCAGACCCTAATCTCGTGCATGTGCACTATAGGTGCGTGCATGTGAGATTTACACATGCATGTGTGTGTAATAGTGTGAAAACGAATTTTAGTCATAAGAACTACCTTCAAAGCTTCTAAGATCTTGTGATGAAGGTGAGAACAGTCTCTGGAGCTCCTGTTTCGTGGTATCTTGCAGCAACAAAGAGAGGGTGTAGTGGTGATCGATCTCCAACTTCCTTCTCAAGCTTCCAAGGTTCAATGGAGGTCTCTAATGGCTTCCTTGAGCTCCTTTGAGTGTTGCAGAGGGTAAAGATGGTGATAAGGTCGGGAAATGGAGTGTGAAGCCGAAGAAATGATGGTAAAGGATAGCCTAGGCATGATGGTCTTGGTTAAATAAAGATTTTGTCGACTAGGCGGCTTCGCGTACCGCGATGGGGCCTTCAAATCCTCTCCGCGTACCGCGGCGGATTTCGGGAGTCAAACCCCCGCGATGTATGTCGCGCACCGCGACCATGAATCTTGTTGGGCCATCGCGTACCGCGATGGCCCCCTGAAGAGCCCAATAAGCCTATTTTAATGGGTTTGATCCGTTCGTCGCCGTTTTTACGTCTACGAACTATCGTTTGGCCTCGTTTGAACTTCCAAGTTCAATGTGTGAGTGTTTCGTGAGGTTTTCAAGTGTTGTGTTACACAATGTGTTAGACGTTCACCAACGTTCGTGTGTTTTGACACGTGTGTGCTGTTTGCCGATAATTCATCGAATTATCTATTCATGTGTCAGTGTTCATACTGTCGTGCCACGTGTCACACTAAATTAAACTAATTCTAGTGCCACGTGTACATAAAGCATTTAAATAAACATTTAAATAAATGATAAGCTTACCTGGAAATTACGGGGTGTCACAAGGAGTTACTGGTGTTGGTGATGTGGGTGGTGGTGGTGCTGGTGTTAGTGCAGGTGGTGCTAGTGTTAGTGCTGATGCGGGTGTTAGTGTGTATGGTGCTGGTGATGAGGATGTAGATGTTGATGCATTATTAGACCTGGATTTCATGGCTACTACTCAGGCCACCGTCTCTACTCCACTAGAGATGGCTGGTACCACATCAGCCGAAGACGAACAGATGGAAGATGTTGATAAAGAGGCTGGTGGTGAAGATGATGATGGAGAAGGTTCTGACAGCTCAGATTCTGACAAGATAGATGATGAGTTTGAGAACGTAATGGTGGGAACTAGGCTGGTAAAGAAGAGGAAGAGGCCTAGTGAGACTTGAAGAGATCATGGATCCATCATTCATTCCTGAGTTTGACTTCTCTCCTCCCCCACGTACTTCCAGTTCTACAGCTGATGTTGCTACTACTGTACAGTCCACATTTTCCCCTTCGGCCAAGAGAAGAAGGACGAAGTTTGTCCTACAGAGGCGGTCAGAACTGTCTACTGTTGCAGCAACCATTGTTACATCAGCTGCAACAGTTGCAGTTTCTTCACTGACCAGGTCACGGGCTATACCTTCACGTACTACTATTGCCCCTCTGACCTCCTCTGGTGTTCATGTTGTTGTTTTCACTACCGCTTCTTCTGGTCCCTCCATCACGCGAGCTGATTCGCACATTCCTACTGTTTCAGTGACTAAACAGCTCAGTACACTGAACAGTTTGTTGCTTAGGCTGATGGAGAGAAACCATCAGTAGGAGGAAGCCATTTCTCAGCTCACGCAGAAGGTCACTGAGCAAGATGATCTACTACTCCAGGCTGCTGACCAGCGTGCAGACTTGAGGGCCAGATCTGCTCAACAAGAGAAGCAGCTGCTCAAGTACATCGATGAGCACAACCAGTTGGCTTTGACAGCCTATGGTTTCAGTGATCGGATCCTGACTCTTGAGGCCGAAAACTTGCGTCTCATCGAGCAAGTTGAAAGTCTCAAGAAGGCCACTCCCAGGATCCAGGGCACTAAAGCTGACTCCGATGATTCAGACGAGGAGAAAGATGAAGAAGATGAGTAGTCTGATGAGGAGAAAGTTAATTATGAGGATTTAGATAAAGATGATGATTCTGATGACGATGATGGTTCAGGAAATGGGTCTGCCAGTTCTTCGAGTGCAGCAGAAGCGCAGACCCCTCCCAGTGAGATAAGGAACAAGACGAAGCACGACAAGAGTGCCAAGCCTCCGCTGCCTCCTCCTCAGACTGAAGATCCTAAAGCTACTGAGGAATTCCAAGCTGTGCCTTTGAGATGTCGATTGGATGAGACATTGACTATGATCTTGGATGCTCAGGGTATCATACAGCACTCAGTCAGCTATGATAAGGAGGAATGAAAGATCATTCATTGCTTAACCAAGGAGAAAATAGCTGAGCTGTTCAGGTTAAATCCTGATGAGGTAGTCATTGATGACACCTCAGCTTCTGTTTCTGATATTCCTTCACCTGAGGCCTTTGATGATGAGGTTATTTTGGAAGATATTACTGAAGAAGAGGACGCAAATTATACTTCAGCTGAAGATGATCTACCGACATTTACTGATCTTTTTGGAAAACACACTGAAGAGGAGCTAAGCAGAAAAGATAAGAAAAGGTTAGTGGTAGTGAGTCTTCAGCAGAAGACATTCAGCAAAGAAAGGAAGGATGGAAGGCATACTGGGAGATCTTGAAGAAGGAAAGCATTGCTAAGATGCCAGCTACACACACCAAAGTTTATAGGATCAAAGGCTACAAGGCTGGAGGTCAAATACTTAGCTGGGCATACTTCCATGATCTACAATGCTATGATGTCAATAGAGAACAAGGAATCCAGTATTTCAAGCACCCCCACGACTTCAAAACGTTGCCTGGATTCGAAGTAAATCAGCTTGCACGTTTGAAGATGTTGTATAATGGAGATTCGGGGATGTCAGCTTGGTTCTCTCGATAGATTCAGTATGAGTACAGGAAGAGGTGGATTAACTTCAAGCCTCAGGAATCAGAAAGATACTATCAGCCAGAAATCAGTGGAGATACTCACAGACAAAAAGTCATCCTGAAGTGGCTGCCTCCAAGATTCATGAAGAAGATTCCGTTACAGAAGATGCGTCAGGACTTCTTGGACAGCTTCAGATGGTGGTATTATGATAGGCGAACTGGAGAGGCTGTGATAGTGTTATGCAAGGACAAGAAGTGGGATACTGAATGTATATTTGACCCGATATTGCTGACGAATCTATCACACAACGATGTCAAAGCTTTATTTAGATGCCAGATTTTCTTTGATGTAGAAGACATGGAGCAAGCTCTGCAATATATGAGAGTGATCCGGATATGCATTGTTTTTGGTATTACAGACTGGAAGGCCATATCAGACAAATACTTCAAGAAAGATGCTGCAAAGTGAGGAACTAGGTCCAAGGGGGAGTATGTTAGTGCATTAAATGTCCCTAGTTCAGCTTTTGTATGATCTTTGATGTATAAAGTTTATGTTATCAATGAAATCAGTCTTTCTATATTGTTCTTAATGTTTATTCTAGTTTATATGTGTTTGATTATGTTTAACTTTGATTATATATGTCTTATAGACCCATTTGGACGAATGACCCTAAGAATGAGGTCATTAGGCCGAATGAACGCCTACAGAATGACTAGGGCGATCGAATGAGTCATCCGCATGACTCATTCGGTTGACCAAGCTCCTTCGGCTGAGCCATTCGCCGAATGAGTTGTTTCGGCCACTCATTCAGCAGAATGAGTACAGTTTATATATACTTGTTCAAACAGATTCAAACCTAACTTTTCTGAGCCTCTTCTCTTCCCAGAGCACTCTAGTGTCAAACCTTTAGGGTTTTGAGTGGTTCCTTGCTGTCCAACTTCGATTCTCATCCCGTGGTGTTCGATCTTGATCCAAACGTTCATCCCTCACCTTCAGATCGTCACGGGGACTGTTGGTTTCGATTGGAAAACCCTGGAATAGGATTTCGCACTATTCCAAAGGCTGTAGAGCAAATCTACATAGGAACCGGATTGTTTCTGGGCTCCAAATTGGTCCTACAATATTATTAAAGATTTGCTTAGGATGTGGTTTTTTGCTTGTTAAACATATGCATTGATTTTATTTGTTTGAAAAATAAAAAATTAGTTATTCAAATAGAAAAAAGTAAAAGGGCACTAATTTTAACTTTATTTTAATTATTTTGTGAAAATAACGTTAAAATCATTGGTATGATCAACTTCAAACGATAACTTTGAGCCGGAAACTCTTTCGGAGCAACCTCTCTATCCCAATTGGGATAGGGGTAAGGTTTGTATCTATCCTTTCCTCCCAGACCCTACTAAAAAGTGGGAATTTACTAGGTAAGGTTGTTGTCGTTGTAACCTGAAAACTATTTAACCCATCCCAATCAAACCCGATAACCGATTAAACTTTAGTTATTTAGTTCGGTTCTCAGTTCCAATGTCATATTGAAAAAACCCAAATAACCCAATCTAAGCAACCCGAAATCCAAAGAACCAACCCGAACACCCCTGATTAAGGGCATTATATGAGATCTAACACAGTAGATTATGTCATTATGTCACGTTGTTGTTGATATTATGTATTTATTAAACAAGTTTTTCAGACATTTGTTCCTCTTGACAACTTTTCAAAGTAGGTCATTTAACATTTGTAGCTCCAAAATGTTTACAATAACTTGATACGTTCATTACATGTTTTTTAGTTTTATTTTATACTGTGGAGTAATATGTCAAACTAAATTAAAAAAAAATAAGTATGATAATGAGTAAATATAATATGTCAAATACAATAACAAATTTAGGATTGTATGAAATATAAATGCAAGACTTAGAAAAGAAGAATGCATGTGTTCATTTGATCACAAGGTCACCTAAATGGGTCGATTTCAGATTTTGGATTATATTTTGTTCTTTAACAGGTATGACTACTATAATTAACCAAGGGGTTGTTTGAGAGTCTTATAATGGTCAATAAAAGACTATCTCTTAATGATTCATAGTCTCTTAATAGTTAAGAGGTAACATTAAGTCTGAATAATTAAGAGACTGCCTCTTAACCATTTAGAAAACAACCGTCCTATTCTCTTCATATGGTAGAACACGCAGCTCACAGTAGGATTTTATTGCTTTTAAAAGGCATTGTTTCTCAAGATTCTCTGATTTCTGTACAAAACTCAGCAAATTATCCTTGTGTGAAACTCTCTCAACCTGAAATACAAAACAAGATAAAATTTACTTTTTTGCCTTGACTCTACTCTTTAAGTTTTAACAAAAGTCATGTTTGACTTCCAAGGAACAAAAAATGACCAAAATAGACATTTTCCTGTGAAAGAAGTAAAGATAGACGGTGAAATGGAAACGTATGTCTTAAATTAGCCAATTAGGTTAGCAATTTTTGTTCTATAAAATTTGTTGTGGGGGGCATAAACTTATTAACCAAAACTATTGTTTAAATAATTATGATCAGGGTACAATCAGAACCCGAATACATTTATCAAAACATCAAAATATTACCACAACTTATTTCATAGTCAATTGACAAAAAACTGTGATCAGTAAAAGGTTAAGGTCATTATAATTTATTTAAACACATTGTAGCTCGCTAAAATATTTAGCCTATATCTTGGGGGCATTAGATAAAAGAGGAAAAAACATCATTAGCCTTGGTGACATTATTTAACTCGTTAACTTAAGGGTGAATTTGAGCAATTATTCTATCAATCTTTCATGATTAATGACACTAACCAATATTGGAGGATACTAATTGAACAAAATATTTAAAACCAGCATATTTACCATCTGCTCAATGATTGGCCCATCATCAAGTTCTTCGGTCACAAAGTGGCTTGTTGCACCAATTAATTTGACACCAGCATGAAAAGCCTGTGCCATA
Organism: Mikania micrantha; assembly: GCA_009363875.1. Lineage (NCBI taxonomy): Eukaryota > Viridiplantae > Streptophyta > Magnoliopsida > Asterales > Asteraceae > Mikania > Mikania micrantha. Next base: position 34,700,550 of record CM018687.1, on the reverse strand, counting down.
CAAGTAAACACTAGAAGATCAAATACTTCATATTTCCATGATGCCTAGTATGATTGAACATGCTTAAGAAAATGAAGCATGAAAGACTAAACCTGCCTACAAGGATTCCCACCCTTGAATGATGGCAATAAGCCATGATGAATGTTGATTATATCTTTTGCATATTTATTCAAAAAACCTTTTGACAAAACCTGCATATAGAAAAATTTGCTCATTACTATCTATAATACGCATAATTTTATGGTGTTGATTTATGCACCAAATTACAAAAGAAAAACTAATGTAGTAGATTGGTGGCATTGATTGAGCAATTACACTTGGAATAAATTGTTGTGAATCCCGCTAGGTTAACGGTCTAAACCAGAAATTTCAAATAGAACAGGTAGAACAACGGGCCAAAGAGATACAGATTCACCACTCGAACTGAAGGACTGCCTAAAACTGAAGTTGGGATACATGAATCACTACCCAAGATCAATGACAGATCCAAAGAACACAACCTAAACAGCCAAGTTTAGATTAGCAATGGAAGATCATCGCTTACTCAAAGAGAATGCACAACAGATAATTTTAAACTCAAAACACAACGCCTTTCATTAATGAACAAACTAGTAAATATAGGAACTAAACTACTAACCCATGTTGCCTATCTTCTCCTACACTTTAGGGAGTTAAACGTGACTAAAAATAAAATTACAATTTAGAATCATATAAAAATAAAAAATAAAAAAAAAAAAAACAACAAAAAAAAAAAAGAAGGAACATGGCAAGAACTGCATAACATGGTGTACCATGGCTTCCTGGACGTGGCTTGCATGGAGTGGGGTGCATGGATTTGTTAACCCTCACACGGGGCTCCCGTCAGTTCAATTCAGACCCATGAAGTGCTGACTCATTTGTTTCGCATAACTCATACTCATTAGTGAACCCGCTTAAGGAGATCAACAACTAGTTTATTTAAATACACAACGGTTAAGTCTTTTGTCAGTGGATTGTTTTCCCAGCTAACTTTACCGCTATCATAAATGTTATGTACCTATATGTGATTACCAAGGGGGTCTTAGAGCATGTGCGAGAGGTGCGACCGCACAGGGCCCAAATTTTTAGGGGCCCTAAATTTTTTAAAAAAATGTATATATTATATATATTTTAATTTATTTTACAACAAACAAATATAACAATTTAATTTTTAATTATATATATTTAAAATATTTGAATCAAGTCGATTGTTTTTCAAATGCATCAATTGCATATAGAATCTTGTTGACTATTTTAGTAACTGTAGCATATGCAGAAAAAAAAATTCAAAATTGAAGCTGTTGAAGTCATACTTATGATCAATAATATCTTAAGAAAAACTTAATGAATTGACAATTATATTATTGAGAATGAGATACTAGACAATGTGGATTATGGAGATTTAATCAACAACTTTGCATCAAAAAATGCTAAAAGAATGTCACGTTTTATTTAGTTATTTGAAACATTGAAATGCATCATTTTGCTAAAACAATATTATTTATATTTTTTTACAGTTGTTTTAATTATCGTCAATTTGTGTGTGTGCGCGCGTGAACGTAGGGCCCATTTTTAACATTCGCACAGGGCACCTAATTTCTCAGAGACGGCCCTGGTGATTACCAAAGGTTCACTTTTGACCCATTTACTTATGAAAGGGTCTATTTGGGTTATGTTTTTTCTCTAACTGATCAAATAAAAAGAGCCAAATAAGGAGCCTAATGAGTATTTTTAATGCAGGAAACATCTTAAACTATTGATTTTTTTCAAGCACTCAGATTATTGATGAAATTATTGAAATACACCTAAATTTCGTAATCATATTTGACACTACAATAAGAAAATTTATAAAATTTGACCAAAAAGTGTTTCAGGTCAACCCAATATGACCCATACCAATGAGTTATTCTTTTTTTTTTTACCCAAACCTGTTTTAGCCCAACACATCAATTCATCTCTTTCTTTTATCAGGATGAAAGGCTTAGCCGCCTGACTCACTCCGGATAGAAAGATTGAGGGGGTCAGACACGGCGGAGAGTTTCATTGAATATGAGATTGAGACTACGACTGGAATGGAATTAGCAACCTCTAGTAACTATGGTGTAATTAACACCAGCTAAAAGTTACCTGCATATATCTAGCAAGAACTAGAAAATCTGTATCTTGAACTAATTGCAGTATCTCATCTTCTCTTTTATTTTCATTCGTTGTGGGCAGATAGTGATATGAGATCTCATTTCTTTCAAGAAACCGCATTACATGTGAATTGGGAATCCTATCATGATTACTGTTCAAACACTCTTGGTCAAAAATGTAACAAGAATAGTCAACAGAAATAATAAGTGCCCGTATTTCACATTTCACCTAATGATTGAACTTATATCAATTGGAAGTTTTCCATCTTGCCAAGCAAGCAACAAATCAACAAGACAATGGTCCTGCAGCAAATAAATGAACTTAGCACAACACTTAGCTGAGGTGGTCAATAGGATAAACAAGATTATGCAACTTTAAAAGCACTTGTTCAAAACCTGCTTAGAAGCAAGAACTGCAATTTTATATTTGGGATCTATAGATGGCACCCGAACAACAGATTTGCTAGCATTGAATTTTTTTGATAACTTGAGAACGTCTTCATCCATTTGTGCCCGTGGCCATTTAACAGGATCAAAGACGAATTCACTGCAAGTCAAAACAAAAGTTTCATGTTTAATTTTTGTAACAAAACCTGCAAACATCAATCATCTTTACTAGGGGTATTCACGAGCCGAACCGAGCCGAGCCAGGGGTCAGCTCGGACTCGGCTCGGATTGTAAACCGAGCCTGAAATCTTGGCTCGGACTCGGCTTGTTTTTAACCGAGCTGGCTTGGCTCGGCTCATTTTTGGCTCGGTTTTTACTTAAGAAATTTAATATTTGAATTGCATTCACCTCAACTCGGCTTGGTTCGTTTTTGGCTCGGTTTTTACATAAGAGAAAAGACGTGAATATGATGTGGAACTAGGAATTAAGAATATGATTTAGGAATTAAGAATTAGTGGAGCACGTGAGACTTGAGATTCATTTTGTATTTCCGTCCTCTTTTCTTTTATTTTATTTTTATTTTTTAACATAATTACAAAATAATACCAAAGTATTATATTAGTGAAAGTAAAACTGTAGTTTTATATTTTAGTATAGCATGTTGTACAAACAAGCCGAGCCACGAGCCGAGCATACGAGCCGAGCATACGAGCTGAGCAACGAGCCGAGCCAGCCCTAGCTCGAACTCGGCTCGGTTACAAAACGAGCTGGCTCGGTTCGGCTCAGTTACAAACGAGCTTTATTCAAGCCGAGCTTTATCCGAGCTTTTTCCGAACGAGCTACGTTGAATCCGAGCTTCGAGCTTTTTGGACAACCCTAATCTTTACTCAACAGGAAGGAAAATCCCAAATTGTACTCTATATTAGACATATCTTTAACTCATTGTATTATGTTGTATTATGTCAATTCATTAAGGATGTAATATGTAACATTTTTAGTTATTTATACATATCTCTTCTACTAATTTGGTAGAGAGAATTACAATTCTATCATGGTATCAATCGCATAAACCGTTCCTGGCCTCTTCCCATTCACCTTCCAACACCGTTCATCTCCTCTTCTTCCTCTTGTCTGCTCTTCCTCCTTCCCTGAACCTCCATGGCAGCCTCTTCCGATTCCATCAGTCTTCATGGCCTTGCACACATGATCACAATCAAGTTATCATAAACAAACTATCTATTATGGCACACTCAGGTTTCGCCGGTGTTTGCTTCCCAGAAACTCACATCGCATATTGATGGGTCGGCGGTTGCGCCACCCACCACCATCATGTCTGATGGCAAATCTGCCCCAAACCCTGCGCATGATGCATGGATTGCTGCTGATCAAAAAGCCATCATCATCCTGCAGGCCTCATTATCTGAAGAAGCCATTGCCGAAATTGTTGGTCTCTCGACCGCTCGGGAAATCTGGTCTACACTTGAAAGCGTTTATCGATGTGCATCTGTTGATCGCATTCAGAATTTGAAAGATCAACTCAGGCTCCTCAAGAAAGGTAATTCCTCTGTGACTGAGTTTGGACGAAAATTCGAAAGTATTTGTGATATGCTTGCGGCTGTTGGTGGAAGTCTAATCGAATCTGATAAGATTCATGCTTTTCTTTGTGGCCTTGGATCCGATTATCTCGACTTCTCCACGGCCTCCAGAACCTCTCAATCGGCCACCACCTTGCGTGACATAAGTTCTCAAGCTGAATCACATGAACTATTTTTGAAATCTGTCCACGGTGACTCCGTACCTGCGGCTGCCTTTACTGCCCAGTCACATCCTGATGCCTCTGCTCGGGGTCGTGGTAATAATCGTGGATTTCGGGGTGGTCGCGGTCGTAGCCGTGGTCGTGGCCGCCGATCACCGCATTGTCAATTATGTAGAACGGATGGACACTATGCTACTGCTTGTCCTCATCTTGCCTCTTATGCAACCCATGCCCCCGGTTCTGATGCGGCTCTTGCCAATGCATTCCACGCTCAATGCAATGTCTCACCCTCTACATCGGACTGGTTTGTTGATACGGGTGCTACTGATCACATGAGCGCTACTGCATCCAATGTTTCTGCTACAACACCCTATCTGGGCAAATCCAAAGTAAATTTTGGAAATGGTAATTCTTTACCCATAACTCATATTGGGACTTCATCTGTTGCTAATAATCTTCAACTGCGTAACATTCTGATTGTCCCTCATATTACTAAAAATTTATTATCTATTAGCAAACTCACTAATGACAATCATGTGGATGTTCTATTTTCCAAATTGGATTTTTCTATACAAGACCGAACAACGAAACAGGTTCTAGCTCGAGGCCGATGTGATCAAGGCCTCTATGTTTTGGAGAATAAACCACAAGCTTTTGTGGCCATCAAAGGAACAAATATGAAGGCTTCATATGAAGTATGGCACTCTAGATTAGGACATGTGTCCTTTGATGTTATTAAACATTTAAATAATTTGGGACGTTTATCGGTTACTTCAATTTTACCGAAACCGTCATTATGTTCGGCATGCCAACTTTCTAAATGCCATCGGCTACCTTTTAATTAAAATGAGCATCGGGCCTCTAATATGCTTGATTTAATCCATTGTGATTTATGGGGCCCGTCTCCCACCTTATCTATGGATTCTCATCGCTTTTATGCCATATTCATTGATGATCACTCGCGATTTGTATGGTTTTATCCACTCAAACATAAATCAGAATTTTATAAGGTATTTCAAAATTTTATCACTTTTGTCCAAACTCAGTTCGAACGCAAGATCAAGATCTTTCAAAGCGATGGCGGAGGAGAATTTATTAACAATAATGTTAAGAAATTACTTGAGGAAAATGGTACTCTTAATCGACTATTGTGTCCATATACACCACAGCAAAATGGTCGTGCAGAACGAAAACACCGTCATATTATTGAGACGGGATTAGCAATGTTATTTAATGCCAACATCCCATCCTCTTTTTGGGTTCATGCCTTCAGCACGGCTGTCTACATCATTAACCGGTTACCATCAAAGGTTCTACAACAAAAATCACCCTTTGAAATTGCATACAAAAAGATACCGGCTTATGACAACTTTCACACGTTTGGTTGTCGTGTGTATCCTTACTTACGTGATTATGCAGCAAATAAATTATCCCCACGAAGTCTGCCATGTGTCTTTATGGGATATTGCACTCGCTATAAAGGATTTCGTTGGTTTGAACCCGATTCCTCACGTATTTTCATCACACGTCATGCACGTTTTGATGAAAATAACCTACCCTATACAGGAATCAACCCGACAACACCAATCACCGACCTACAGTTGTGTCAATTTTTTGGTGACATCACTTTACCAACCCCCCCAAATAAACCTGTTGAACACATGAAAACCCCAAACACCACCTCATGCTCGGTCTGTGCAAATGAACTTCTACTAGACACCAGTGTTGTAAAAATCGCGATTAGGCGACCGATTAATCGAGATTAATCGGTAATCGGCACCTAATCGATTAATTTTAGCCTAGTCGCCCAATTAATCGGTAGTCGGTCAAAATCGGTCAACATCGGAGCTAGTCGGCTCTAGTCGGGAAAATCGGACTAATCGGTGGGGAGAGAAGAAGATTCCGGCCAAGAACAAAAATCGGTCAACACCGTCAAATCCTTCGATTTAACCACGAAGAACAAAAATAGAACTGACTTACCTGAGATTCCAGCCAACTCTGACTCCAATTTAGTGAGACGTGATGGTGGCGAGGAGAAGAAGAACGGCGATGTTGCATGTGCCCTAGCTGAGAACGACCGAGAGCGACAGAAGAAGAAGAAGACGACGATCATGAATCGGCTTATGGGCTGGTGTTGCAGTGTTGGGCTTTTAATAGTTTTAGTATACATGGGCTTTTTAATTTTTTTGGGTTTTAGAAGGAAAAAATTGAGAGTTTTATTATTTATGGGCTTTTTCTTATTCTTTTTGGCTTTTTAAAAAGGAAGAAATTTAAAGTAGGTATTTATTACCTTATAAATCATGAATTAGTTTGTTAAAATTTGTAGGTATTTAAAAAATTATATATAATATATTGTATATATGTATATAAATATGAAAATTACATATAAAATTCCAATCCGATTAATCCCGATTAATCCCTAGTCCCTACCTCGCCGACCGACTAGCGATTAGCGATTTTTACAACACTGCTAGACACCACAAAATTCACCCAACAACCCCCCAACCCACGTGCCCATATACCCACCACTCATACCAGCCCAACAAACCCAATCCCAAACCCCACCCAAGCTACGCCACCACCAAACAGTAAGTAAATAACTATATGTTATTATTTGAGACGCGGGTCTCTACGTAAGTAGTCTCTCTATCTTTAGGGATACACGTAATGTTTGTCCTCCTCTGACCCTCCTCAGACCTTACTATATGAGTGATATTTTGCAAGGTATGTTTATTTGCTGCCTCATGCTAATTCAACAAAAAAAAATACAGACATATGAGTGAGAGTTTGCTAGGTATCTCTTGGGATGCACGTAATGTTTGTTCTCATCTTACCCTTCCTAGACCCTACTATATGAAGAAGATTTTGCTAGGTATGGTTGTTAGTTACCACTTACCTCCTATTAATTCAACAAAAAAATAAAAGAAAAATGCAGGCATATGTTGATTGTTGAGCTTGAAGGGGACCTTCTGGAGTAGAAGACATTCTTGTTTTGGGGCACAAATACATCAGCTTCCAATATGTTCCCACCTCTTGATGCAATACACTCAGATATCTTGGCCACAATTCCAACACTATCCTATCAGTAATATTACATTTAATTAACCTCATTTCATAAAATTTCTAAAGATAATCAGAAAAATATTCATTAATCTCAAAAGCACAACATCATAATTAACTTTAGGATCATAGGGGCTACTTTCTCCAATCTCATCTAATCTAGATTCCACAATTTCAATGATTAATCGATGATACAATAACATCAAAAACTTCAAAACGGATTAAAAAATCATTCAAATTGAGTGATGGAACGAGTAATTAAGTTACACTTACAGGGCAATACAAAACATGAATGCCATGAACCAGGGGGGGAGAAGGCTCGGGAAGCGTGTTGAATGATCGATTAACGGATTCAAGAACCCTAGGGAACGATAAGGTTGTTGATGATATTCTTCGAAGAACACTCATGGCTACTTTCTCTCTCTAAAACTGTAGCTATTCCAGCGTCCAATCCCCAGCCACCAGGATCCAGTTGAGATACTGGTCTGAGCGATACGTCGTCGTAATGATTTATACAAACTTTCACTATGCACCCTTTCAATTTTGAAAAGCCATGTTTTGCCCTCGTTTCTAAAAGCATGATGCAACTGCCGAGTAAAATGTTATCAGAGTTGATGTTTTGTAAAAACTAAACATTTCATTAAACTTGGTTAAGCATTAAATTCCCATTTAGATAAAATTATTGAAGATGTAGAATATGTTTTATAAAAACTAGAAATTTCATCATTTGGCTTTGCGTTAATTTTATTAATCATTCAAAAAATTGTTGCATGCAGTGGCGGACCCGGAAATATTTTTCATAGGGGGCGGAAATTTTTGTAGGTCATTGGTGTTCAAGTTAGCGGTGCGCACATATAATGTATATATGTGTCGACAACTCTTGAGGGGCAAAAGTAAAATTGCACTAATTTTAACGTTATTTTACTTATTCAGTGAAAATAACGTTAAAATCATTTCGGACGGTTGATCAAGCATCATGAGCCGAGGGTCTCACTGGAAGCAGCCTCTCTACCCCTGTTGGGGTAGGGGTAAGGCTGTCTACATCTCACCCTCCTCAGACCCTGCCTTAGCATGCTAATGGCGGGATATACTGAGTACGTTGATTGATTGATTGATTGATTGATTGGTGTTCAAGTTAGGTTGATCGCAACTGGTCATGTTAAAAAAAAGACAATCAAACTAAATTTTATATATAATGACATAATGAAAATACAATACATTTAAAGTTGTTGACTACGTGATTTTATTTTTTTATATATTCAAAACAACGTATAAGGAGACGTTCCTAAGTAACGGATAAGCAATTCGATTACGCAAATCTAACATTAAGTATGATGTTAATATGCTATTTAAATTAATAGTATAATTTTTTATAATGGGCTAGCTAGGAGCGGCCATGAGAATTGAAGGTGCCCAGGACGAGTCGAAAAAAGGCACCATAGTGAGTTTGAATATTAAACTAGGGGTGTTAAAGAAAACTGAAACTTGTTAATACAGAAAATGAACCGTATTCGTAACCGAAAAAAATGAACAGAATTCTGAATTGGGGTTTTGGTTTGGTTCCTAACTGTATCCAAATTTCGGTTTCGATACAGTTATCATGTCCAATTTTTTTTTAATTCAATTTGTTTGGTTAACCGATTAAAGCGAATTCAGATTTAAATTTGTTTTCTTTATAATATATAAGGTTGGATTTGGTTTATTTGGATCGATTTATTCGTTTTTAATTGGTATATTTGATTGAATTCGGTTTAATCGGTTTTAACCGGTATAGTGGTGGTTTGACTTATTATAAGTAATACTAAACTTGATTTTACATTGGGTTTAAATTATTAGTTGGACATTTTTCATCTTAGTTTTATTAATTAACACTTAGAAATCAAAAGTTTAATGGGGGCGATTGCAAAATTTTACGGGGGACGATCTGGATTTTTACATATATATACTAAAAAAAATTTCAAGGTGGGCGGCCGGCTCCCTACCGCTTCAAGTGGGTACACCACTGGTTACATGTTACGCTTTTTAAGTTATCTGTCTTTACATTTTATGTTAACTTTTTTAAAACCTGAAGTATAACTTCAAGTTATTTTATCTAAAGTATTATAATAATAATAATATATTAATATGTTCTTATTGTTAACAATGGGATATAATTAAATCTGGTACTTTTCTAAAAAATAATTGTTTTTCTTTTATTTGTATAAAAACGTGTTATTTAAACTAAAGATTTTTTCTAAACTTTTATAAAAATGAAATTTTAGTTTTTCATAAAACAACTTTTTTTAACTTCTTAAAAGCATTTGTTTTATAATAATTTATTTCAACTTATTCAAAGGATCTAACTTACAACAATTTGATTTAGATAAAGGAAGAATCAACATTTTAAAAAGAGTAAATTACCGACATTGTTACTGTGGTTTGCTAGTATTTTATTCTTGGTCCCTAGATTTAATAAATTACTCATATGGTCCCAAATTTTTGACACTTGTAACACATATAGTCCTTATGTCACCAAATTAACCTCACATAATTGACCAAATTACCCTCACATGAAGACTATATGTAGAGGTGCACAAATCGGTTAACCGGTCGAAAACCGGTTTTGGAATAACCGAACCGGTTAACCGGTCAAAGGCTAGAAACCGGTTTTTTCTAATAACCGGTTCGGTTAATAACCGGTTTTTCAAGCTCAAAAACTGAAACCATATAATAACCGAAACCGGTTAACTTTCAAATAACCGATTTTTTAGTGATTTGGACCGGTTAACGGTTATTAACCGGTTTTGTCTCTTGAAATCTCAAACCGGTCCTAAACCGCCGGTTTTTCTAAAAACCTATAACCAATTGCAATAACCGGTTTAAAAACCGGTTTCTAACCGGTTAACCGAACCGGTTTCTAACCGGTTACGAACCGATACCGGTTCGGTTAACCGGTTATTTTGTGCATCTCTAACTATATGTGTTATAAATATTAAAAGTTTAGGACCATATGAGTAATTTATGAAATCTAAGGACCAAGAGTGAAATACTAGCAAACTATAAGGACCATCTCAGTAATTTACTCTTTTAAAAATAAGGATGAATCCAACATTTTATAAAAACTCAAAAGATTCATTTTAATTTTTTTATCACATCAAATACTAAATAAAAATATAAAATTTAACATTCGTTTTTTTAATGTTTTAATTTTAATTTTTTTTGGTAATGCATAAGTTCTATTATCTCTACGTTCTCTCAATATTTTATTAATGTTTTAATTTTCTGTTTTCATTAATATTTTGATTTTCAGTGTTTTTTTATAACTTTAAGTTTATTGTTGTCTTTTTTTGATGGATTGTTAATATATGTTTTTATGATCTCTTCATCAACCGTTATATTTATCATTATGTCTACGTGTAGGTTCAATTTTTTATTGTGTGCTTCTTTTATTTTATTATCATCGGTTTTTACTTGACTCGTCTTAGTTGAAGGAATGATTGTGTGAGGTGTGTTTTATTTTACCGAACATTATTTTTGTTGTTGGGTTTTCGACTTCAACTCTATTCAAGTTTTCACTCGAGCTTTCTGAAATTAGTCTAACGACAAAGCATATCTTAACTCAATTATTTACTTCTTATTTAAATATGTTATCGTGATGTTAAATTGTTAACAACTGATATGGCATGTTTGGGTGTGTGAAAATATGTTTTATTTATTATTTTTACACGTAACCTTTTTTTTTTGAAATGACTAATTCACACTTACGAATCAATGAAATATCATCATATTAACAAAAGTCTCTCTCAAATATGGCTGTAAACAAACCGAATGTTCAGCGAACAGTTCTTGAACCGTTCAACGGAAAGTTCGTTTATGTTCATTCGTTTAATAAATGAACAAACACGAACAAAAAATTTCGTTCATTCAGTTAAATAAACGAACATGAATAGAGGTCGTGTTCGTTCATTTATGTTCGTGAACGTTCGGTTACATGTTCGTTTATGTTCGGTTACATTTATTTATTTTATATATTCATTATTTTTTTTAGTTTAATACCATAATATTTAAGCTAGTTTTATTTAATACTATAATATTTAACTTGATATTTTTATAAATGATTATCTCTAATGCTTGAGATTAAGAAATGTTGATTTTTATTGTTTAAATAATATGTGTTCGTTTGCGTTCGTGAACAAGTTAAATTCCTTAATGTCACACCCTCAATTTCTCACTAACGAAATCATACCATTTAAGGCGTGACAAACCAGGATCTCAGGCATTAGACATAGCGAATGACCTTTATGGCTCTATATGCTTTTCAAACATAAATTAGGTCACAAATGTAATAAACAAAAATAGCTTTGCGGAAGCGTTTGAGAATCCATGTCAAACCATGACATTTGCAAAAATATAAATTACAATGTTCAATGTCTTAAATAACCAAATTCAAAACAATTGAATTGAAATGATGCACGAGACTCAACATACTAGTCCCTGCTTGCTCGTACTTGTGTCTTAGCGTCCTAAGAAAACATGCAAGTATAGTCAACACAAGGTTGGTGTGTTCACAGGTTTGTATGAATAATCTCAAATGTTTGAACAAACTGTTTGTAAGTAATGTTTGCAGATCACATAATCACATATTGCATAGTCATGATTGCTAGTCATTGTACTATTTACATAAGTGGTCGACACCGAAGCTGCATGTTTGAATGTTTGTTGCCTTTCCACTATTGTCTAACGCAAACAATAGTAATGTTTGAATTGGCCATTTAAACACTTGCGTAGACCTACAATCTACCAAGTGAGGGTTGTCAAACCCAATAGATCTATCTTTAACTACCACGCTTTGCACTACGGCAAACTAAACGGTTTGATATGTAAGGACTTTTAGCGTTATGTGCACACCTATATTAAATAGCTAGCTCATGCAAGTGATATGTATCTAAAAGCGTTTAATTGCACATGTTTTCTGTGACAATTGCATTTGAAGAATTACATCATTATCGATGAAAGCACATATCATCGTTCTTGAAATCCACGTTGATTTAGCAATCGTGATTATTACAGATTGAAAGTATGCGAAAAATCGTGAACGTGGGAGAAAACCGTGCGCGCAACGGACTTCCGGATTCTCCGAAATCGAAAAACGAAGAAAAATCTATAAGTATTGCAATCCAGGAGTCTTCGCGGTACGCCAAGGATCAGTTGAGCATCCTTGGCGGTACGCAAGGATTCCAAAATATCTCTTGGACTCCGGATTTCTTGGCGGTACACAAAGCCCCATTTCGCCTTCCTTGGCGGTACGCGGTGAGTAGGGCGGTCCAGAAGCAGCTTATTTTCATCAAAATGCATGCAGAAAAAGTCTCTCTCATTCTCTCTCGAATCTACTCACCTCACAGACGAACTATACGAATTTTAAACATCAAAATACTGATCTTAAAGCCATCTGATCATCATATTGAAGCTAGAAGTCGAATCTACAAGTGTTAATCATCATTTCTATCAGAGAAATCCGTTCGAATAGGTAATGATTCGTTTGAACTTACTAGTTTGATAATGGTTTGATTAGATCTTGTTTTTGAATGTAATTCAATAGTTAGGGTTGTTGATTATTGCCTAGATGATGGCTAGAAATGATTATAAACGAAGAACTAGATATGTTGACGGGTTAAATCCTTGTTTTGATCCGTTATAATGCCCGGTTATCATGAAACTATACCTATGATTATAATGGTTTAAACCATTTGATTGTAACAATGTTTATATGATTATCTTGATCAATCTTTGAAATGCAAGGTTAAATCCATGTGTTTCAAACTAATCATAATCATTAAGATAATCATTGGAATAACTATCTGATGTTTCTAATAACAGCCAGATTAGTACGTTGAACATGGTTATTAAACCTATTCCAATGTCACATTATGATGTTTCATGATATCTGGATAATCAATAACAATGATTGATCATTCCTAAGCCATAAATCCATCTAGAAACTGTTTCAGTTTATAATCAACAACAGGTGCTATTTGGTTAATCTGAGAATCATCTGATTAATCAAACGTGTCATCAACCTGGTATTAGGGACCTAAATCAGTATATGTTCCTACATTATCATACATTGTATGATATTACATTAAATCAACTAATTAAATACTTAATATCAGTTGATGACTTTCAATGCAATGTCTTTGACATTGGGCGTTCACAAAGATCTAATCAGTAAGTTAAAACATAAATAACTTAATAAACGTAAACTAATGCAGAATTTAGCCATTATCACCAGTCTGCGAGTGATTTTACTACATGTGAGACTTCATGTGAGTTTCATACAAGCCCTTTGATTTTTAATATCTTATAAACATCGGGGTATTACTATGAAACATTTCTTGAACATATGATATGTATCACTGTTATCTGTGTGATTTCATGTGACTTTCGTAAGATTTCATGCGCTTTTGCTGTTAGCTCTTTTTCACAGTATCGAAAGTCCTCATCACTCAAAAATGTATCTAGTGAACCCATGTGGGGCCAAACAAGAATTAATAATAGTATTATCGGCTGACAACCCATTTGCTGGGAGGTTTGCTTCTCCCCTTGTGTGAATGTTTGTTACATGTTTCCAACACACTTTCTTAATGTTAGTGATAGACATTAAGATAATGAGGCATAAAGATATTACTGACGGGTGGTGTCTTCGTAAAACGTAGATGTGATAGAAAGGAACTAGATACGGGTCCCATGGTTATCTTGAACTCTGTATATCAAGAAATTGTATATCATATCATATTGTTTAACTTAAACATTACGAACTCACCAACTTTGTGCTGACCTTTCCAAACTCAAAACTTTTGCAGGTAGACAGTGACCATCTGTGAGGCTGCACTTTTGAACATTTGTATTTAAATAATTTAGTTTGTGTAATAATTTAGTTTGTAAACTCTAAGTGTCACACCCCGACCGACGGCGGAATATGTTGGGGCGCGAGCTCGACTGTTCATTAGCTCATGGTGCTATTAATATGTTTGAATAATTAAAGCATTTATTATTAACAATACGAACATTTCATTCATTACACTCAAGTTACATTACAAGAATTGATTAAACAAACAATTACAAATGAAATTCTAAACATTGTTTTAAAGAATTAACTAGGTTTACTAACATGAAACCTATCTTATGTCTTCGCCAATGCAACCACTTAACCTGTTACATATGCAAAATAAAGATTTGGTCAACTATTTGCATAGTTGGTGAGTAACCCATACAGTTTATAGTATATGTAAGAAAATAATGCAATTCAATTAGACTACAAAGTTTAAACTCTAGCATGCATATCCTACTAGTTTGCAATTAACTTTATAGAATATCTCGTCTCCAAAATCGTATCAATACTTAGCTAAAAAGCTTAGTATATCTACAAGTCTGCAATAGTTTATATCGTCTCCAAACTCGTTTCGATACAAAGCACGAAGCTAAGTATTTCACAAGTCTGTCATGATTGTACTTTTCGCCCTTTTAACACATTTGACCTAAGTCAAAGCAAAGGTGGTATCTAACACACCTTAGGCTACTCGGTTCGAATAACATAGAATACCATAGAATAACATAGAATCACAAAGCAAGTAGTGTCATATAACAAAGAATCAAACCCAATAGACTAAAGGCATTGCATCTATAGAATTTGGATCTAGAATAACTTGGATTTTGAATACTGGCATATGTAACATTCCAAAAGTACAAAAATGTAAAAATGGAGTATAGAATTACTCACCTAATTGTTTAGCAAATCCAAAATCCTTGAATAGAGATTGAGGAATCAATGATATTTACTCACCTAAAGTTTTGAGTAATCAAGTCTTAACATCCTAATAGTTTTAAGTTCAAGAATCTCAAAACTATGGCTTTCTAATGGAAGTCACACTTGAAAGAATCTATGTTTGAATGGATACTTGAAATAAGTAAATAACTAAACTTATAATATTGATTTAATTAATAAAATAGAATATCAAAGTATTCTTTTATTTATCAATGTTATTGTATTGAATAGCTAAATTAATTGTTTAAGAATATTTAATAATATCTATATCTATACTCTCTAATAAAAGAGTAAATATTTTGACACATGTCAATTTATTAGGTTATCATCGCTACATGTCATTTTTTTAAAAGAATTATTGCCACATGTCGTTTTTTAATCTTTACAACCATTTTCTCTCATATTAAATGATAATTATAATTATATTCTTTAATTTATTAAAGAATTTTAAATCTAATGACTTTATATACCTTTTTTCATATTAAAAAATAGTTCTAACAAATAAAAAATGAAATCTTTTTTTATTAAAAAGCACACTTAAACAAAGTTTACAAAATATGAAATTTTCTAAAAATGAATTTAAAAAAAAATAAGAATTATTTTAAATTTGTAGTTTTAGGAAAATAAAAGTTCTATAAAAATAATTTTTTTAAAAAAACAAGTTTTCTTACAAAGTATATAACATATTAGTTTTCAACCCGTGTGATACACGGGATTTTACCTAGTTCTTATAATATATAAAATAGAATATTAAATATTCATTCTATTTATTATATTGTAATTGAATTTCTAGATATATTAATTGAATTCATTCCCCATCCATTTAATTATTTATTTGTATTCAAAAGCTTGTATATTTGAATTATAGCATTTATTTGTTTGAACATCAATTACAAAATTCTATTTGATCTTTCAAAGATTTAAAAATAATATATATCATTTTGAATTATTTTGAACTCAAGTTTTAAAATAACTATTTTAAAAATTACTTTTATTTTACTTCTTGAAAACATTCTTAAACCTTTACTAATCATTGAAATATGTTTTTGGTAAGCATATTTTAATGTGATAAGAGAATTTAAATTAAATTTATTAAAAAAAATTAAACAGAATGTGTTAAAATAATCTTTTTTATTATATTTTTAATTCAATTTGAAATCTTTTTAATTAATTAACTATAATCTGAAATCCTTTTAATTAATTCGTACAGAATATAAATTAAAAATTTACTTCCTTTTGTTCAAGGATTTTCAGACATGATTTAGGATTTTAATAAATTATTTAAAATATTTATTTAATTAGTCTTTATTAGATAAACTAATAAAATATGGGTAAAATTTTTATTTTGAAAGATTGTGTAGGAATGATGTTCATGATTTTTAATAAAATTTTTAAAAAAAATTAATTAAAATGGATGGGAATTGAACCAAAACCGGTTTAAGCATGGGCTGCAAGGGTTCGAACCCACTGCCTATTGCTTCGATTCCAAAGGTGTTACCGGTGGGCTAAGGATTCAGTTTGGCTGGATTTTGGAACATATAATATAAAACACCAGACCAAAACTCACCTCTTCCTGCTTCATAATCATTCAAGCCCTAATTTTGATATCGTTCAAATCAAATCGATTTCGAATGCCATTGAAAACGATATCATAGGGCTTTGATTCTAGATCGAAAAACGAGTTTAATGGTATAATGGATTACCTGGTTTATGATCAGATGAGATGAGTTCGAGTGACATGCAGTTCGTGCGAAGCTATGAATTAGTTCCTGAGGATTTCAGAAGGTGCTATTGCTTTCGTTTGAATAAGAGTGATAGAGAAATTGATTATTGTGTATTTGATTGTGTTTAATCGTTCTAATTTTGTTTATTGAAATCGTTTTTAGTCGAGCTGATCGTGACAGCTGGACCCGCGTGATTTGGTGTTTATTTTTGGAATCCAGATGTGACAACTAGTACGTGACCGTCCGGCAAGTCCGTACGGTAGGTGTACTTGTAAACAGTAACTATGTGTACATATGTGATTGTAAACAGTGTTTGTGTTAACAGATTCTTAAATACAAGAAATCGTTGTACGTATTTTTGTGTAAACTTAGATACAGTAAGTACAACGTACATTTGAAACTTTAGTTGTGTGTATTTAAGTAAAAACTTAAGTACAATTAACACAACAGATCATGAGAAACAACAGTGTTCAAGCAGTTAACAGAAACAATCGGTTGCGATCTGAGATCCATAGATGACAGGAATCAGATGGCCGACAATTTAATGTGAAAACAATGTGATAACATGATGTTTAGTTGAGTCCGATAGTGAGGAAACACAATTCAAACAATAACACAGTGTCGTTTCAGAATAACGAACTGACAGTGTGTTTGCGTGGGTGACGATTGACACAAACATATCTGTGAGTTTAACGTTTTGAAATGATGAATGGAAAGTAGAAAACAAAAGTCGGAAAGCAAAACCATCGTCGTGTTCGTTCGAATGACGATTCGAACGAATACGCGCGATGGTGACGCGATTCGACGAAACAAAACGAAAACACGACACGAAACGATAATAAATTTAATAAAATAAAATAATTAATATTTTTACAATTTTGAAACTCATCAAATTAATTAAAATAACCTTTTTATTTATGTATTATAAATTACGCGTAATTTTCCGGATACGCGACAAAATTTCGAACCGAGCAAACGAAACGGATCCGGACACCACACGTGATATAAATACTCTAAGTGAGAGTATTTCTCTCATTTTTCACTTTTCATCCTCTCTCCTTCTCAAAAATCTGGCCACCCTTCTCACCACCACCAAACCACCTTCAATCCACCATAACTTACTCATATCTCAACCGATTCGAGTGATTTTTGCGCCCACGCGTAGCCCTTGATCCCCTCTACGTGAAAGTACAACGGATCTGAGGATTTATCTACTGAAATCGAAGGTATGATGCCGAGAATAATCTGGAAATTAGGGTTTTCATCTTGAGTGTGTGATATCATCCCAGCCGGTCTATGCTACCCCTTCGAAACTAACTCTGTCGGAGACCTACACGTAGCAACACCGGGGCAGTAGCTAACCCTAAGGTTCGAAATGAATGATGGTGATGAACGTGCGCAGGTTGGTGAAAGGCATTGCCGGCCGAACCTGTCACCCTTGCTGAAGCTAGGGTTCGTCATCAACACTCACGAACCTTCAGGATCTGCTACCGAACCCTTAGTGGCGGCTCCCGAACCCTCAACCGCCATGCTCACCTTAGCCGAACCATCCTGCATCAGCCGAACCCTTGATCATCTCCCGAACCTTGCTCAGCGAACCAATGTCAAGCCGAACCTGCATGCGTCAAACAAAGTTGGTATACTATATTAGCTTCTATCTTCAATATATGTAGTTATTAATCCATATATGGAATTGACGTAGGATCCAATTCTATTTCTTTGATACATCTGTTTATTCCGATGAATCTGAAATAATTGTTTTGTTGTTTTTTGTTGTTATAGAATACATTTATCCACTAGAATCCAATGGAATTTCGAAATGAAGATCTTTTTTTCAATTCAAATCAGGGGCGAACTCATGATGTCCCGAACCTTTGGAAGGTGGCGAACCATGTGTGTGCACCACGAGCCATATGGCACCGAACCTACCCGGGGACTGAGCCAGTCAGAAACACCGAACCCCCATGTAAGACTCACAGACCTTTAATTCTCAAAACCCATGAACCATAGCTAAATAAACATATAGGTTCGCTGACAAGAATTTCGTGAGATGCCATCTTGGGGATTTGATTTAATTCAATAAATGGCATAGCCATCGAGGCCCAGGTAACCATATACAACCGGCCCAGCATCAATGGCTACGGCCCATGCCATAACGTGCAGCCCATCGAATTCCTTGACCCAACATCAATTATCTTTAGCCCAATGTTATTTTCGGCCCAACTTCATTAGCAGCCCAACTCCTAACCCCCTAGCCCAACCGACCTAACTCTATTTCATTGGGCTATTATCTGATTTAGGCCCAACAGCCTAGGAGAATCGGCCCATGTTGGCCAATTGGCCCATGGTCTAATATTCGGCCCATAGACTTTGATCCGGCCCACGTTAAGTGTTGGTCCACTTGATCCAAGAGACAAATTAACACCTGAGATTCAATAGTTATGGATAACAAGTATGGGGTTGGTTAACAAGGACTACAAAGATAATGGACTTTGGGTTTAATACATTTCACAAAACCCTACCATATTCAAGTTTACAAGAACAACATATGAGACTTTAAATTTACAAAACAAGACGTTATAATTAGAAAATGATAAGGGGTGTCAAGTGTACACGTTATGACAAGTCTCACATTAAGTTAAGAACAAAAAAATTAACAAGACGTAATAGGTTCATCATAAATTGGTTAGGGGCTAGTATAATCTATAATCATTGGATCAATGCCGAATCAAGACTATGAGTCACAAGTGTTAGCCAACAATAGGGCTAACACATACACGCACTCACATTCTTAAAGTTTATACTTATAAGAAGCAACAATGTGAAATCAATACAGGAACGTGAACACAATTACAAGAACAGACAAGAGCGCGTGCATTCTCTCTTTTAAGCTAAGTCAACCCTACAACAGCAAGGTGAGTTCATATGCCCCTTTTACCTTAAATCTTTACTGATTTTTACTCTCGAGGCTGAGAAACATGTTTACTTTTATTTATTTAAAAGTTTTGCTTAACATGTTATTTATACTTTGATTTAGATAATATTAAACTGTTTATTATCGCTTATCATTGTATGCATGCTTGTATGATCATGAGATAACAGGGAAACTCTGATGATTATGATAAAGTAATTTCATAATCAATGATACATTTGAATAACATAGTTGTAAGATTTTATCTTACAATGCTTAGTTATTCTACATGAGTAGACAGTGAGACAATTCGTATACAAACAAACAAATGAGAACTATTACAGTGGAACATGATGACACTTCACAACACATAAATGATTAGAAGGTAAAATATCTTCTTAATATCATTTCACATTATAATTGATGAAGTGTGATAAGTAAATCACTTATAACACTTCATCTACACCTTAAAAACATACTATGTGATAGTATGATCGCATTGGGTATCCACCACCTGCGTCACTTAAGGGTACTAAGACATGTTCTTACTACGGCTTAAGGATGACATGGTGAACATATGGATTACAGTAAATGATGATCATGATAACGTAACTTCATGGGATTCTTATCATTTACACATAATTAACATGATGTAATAAGACAAGTTCTTATTCGACTTTGTTAATCACACGAGAACAATCCCACATGGAGGCTTTGGGATCATATGGATTACAGTAAATGATAATCATGATAACGTAACTTCATGGGATTCTTATCATTTACACATAATTAACATGATGTAATAAGACCAGTTCTTATTCGAATTTGTTAATCACACGAGAACAATCCCACATTGAGGCTTTGGGATCATATGGATTACAGTAAATGATGATCATGATAACGTAACTTCATGGGATTCTTATCATTTACACATAATTAACATGATTTAATAAGACCAGTTCTTATTCTAATTTGTTAATCACACGAGAACAATCCCACATTGAGGCTTTGGGATCATATGGATTACAGTAAATGATGATCATGATAACGTAACTTCATGGGATTCTTATCATTTACACATAATTAACATGATGTAATAAGACAAGTTCTTATTCAACCTTGTTAATCACATGAGAACAATCCCACATGGAGGCTTTGGGATCACACGGCGGAATAGAGGTGAATGGAATGCATTGTAATCTGATTACGTGAGGATTACAATGGATTTCATTTGGGCTCTATACGTTGCATTGAGATTACATTACAAACAGTTAACTAACACTTTTAATATTTCAAAGTGAAACAACAGTTAACCCCATAAATTATAGAATAATACAAGGAACAGATTTGATAAATCTAATATCCTTAACACATATATTGATTATCAATACTTCGGTTTGATAATTACAACGCCATCATTTTATTATTCTATACATGAGAACACAGGTGATCAAGAATGAGATACACATGGGAATTGAGAATGGAAATCAATAGTTGTATCACAAGTAGTGTGGAGTTCTAGTGGTGTTGTGGTGGGATGTTGGCTAGGGCTTAGTTCCCTTACATATGCCCTATATATAAGCAACACTACTAGGATGACATAGTACTTGTGACTATAACTATTGAGGAGCCATTGGGTGAACAAGTGAAACAGATAATCATACAAGTAACATATTATCATTGTGAATGTGCATGTGAATAAATCAAGGTTTTACATTAACTTACTTATGAACTCACCAACCTAGTGTTGACTTTGTTTAAATGCATGTTTCTCAGGTGACGGACAAGTGTAGATACATATATGCAAGTACTAAGCTAGTGGACTTTTAGAAGACCTAGCTTACTTTTGATTGCATACTTTTGGGATGACAACCGTGAATCACTTTTGTATATCTTGCATAGATACAAGATATAAACTCATTGATTCTTTTTTATTAGATTTACTTAGTTAAATTATGATGTACAATGTAATTTAACTTTGTAATTCTATTTCATGTCATGTTAGCATTTCTCATTTATATCTCATATGCTATGTAAACAATCTGATCATTTGATTATCACTCAAAGATATCGCGCCCTGGGAACTTTCCGCCCGACGGGAAAACACGATCCGTTCCCGCGTGTGACACCAGACCGTAAATTGGTTCGATATTGATTAAGGATTGCGCACATATTTAAATCTCGAATTTAGAATGGCTCCATGTTTGGTTTTGATAGTTAACCGGTGCAGGTGGGTGTCCAAGTGCTGATCGGGAGGAGAGGAGAAGGAAAAAGAACTTGGTTCATATTGTCACTTTCAGCCCTCTAACTTCCTGATCATTTTCAGTTCCATTTTAAACTTTATTTACTCACCATTGCACCTTTATACTTGCTACAATTCTAACCCTTCTTGTTTTAGTTCTTGTTATTTTATGTCAAGATATTTGTGAAACCTTTTTATTATGTAATTTAACTAAATTGATTTTATAAATGTTTTTAGATTTTATCAATTATTATTATTATTATTATTATTATTATTATTATTATTATTATTATTATAACAATAAAGTTTAGTTAAATTTTATCATTAAAGTTATTATTGTTAATTTATATTTGAGTATATCATAACCCAAAATATATTAGTATTTATAATTCTCGCATGTAAGGTTTTGCGAACTTATAACTTTATATTCTTATAAAGTCTATTTTATTAATATAGATAAAGAATTAATACATACACTTATATATAATTACATTTATTTACTATTTTTGTTTTATAAGACATGAATATATCTTGAATTTTTGAATCAAAATTCAATTAATATATATGTTGTCATAGTTATGTTTCATTGTCTATCTAAATAATTCATAGCATGCCCAAACTTTGTTTTATTAGTAATTGAGCACAATTATAATATTTGAATTTGAACGAAACAACCCTAGGGATTACAGTAAGTTTGGTTGTGATGACGAAAACTTTGTAATGTATTATCTTTAAGTTAAATCTGTGTGTTGTGATACCGGATCAAGTAAGTTACGCCTCACCTCTAAGACATCACACTATGTTTCCGCAACCTTCTTAGTGTGTTCAGAGACATCATCAACAGGTGACGAGAGGTGGGGGTGTGACATTTTCTCCCTCAAAACAGTAAAAGTAATAGGGGTCATGTACGCACCCGAGAATGCGAATCGAATGATAAAATACTCGTTAAATTGCGTAGATAACCTTTTACGAAGAATCTGTGTTATTACAATAACGTTGCGTTATTTGAAATGTCAGATCGTGTTTGTAATCACATACATGTCAAAACACGTATGTTAATATGTCAAAACACGTATGTTAATTTGTTTGAAACGTACATACAGAAGTATGCACAACTCTGTGATCGTTTGTTCAAATCATATGAACATATACGATTATGTTTAGTTACACGTAAATCTACGCGATCGTGTTTTTGGTCAAAAGTATAAATTTTATTGTTTCATTATGTTTGGAATTCAATTCCGGTTCCAACGCAATTTGAACGGGTCAAATCGGAGTTAAAGCGGAAATTTATGGTCAAAACACCAAAAATGGTGTTTTTGTGCAAAACCAGAGACCCCCATGTCACACCCCGGGCCGGCGGGAACGGATCGGGTTTTCCCGTCGGGCGGAAGGTTCCCGGGGCGCGATATCTTTGAGTGATAATCAAATGATCAGATTGTTACATAGCACATGATAATCAAAATGAGAAATGCTAATACATCAATGATATAGAATTACAAGATTAAATTACAATGTATCGTTCATAATTTAATCAAATAAATCTACCAAAAGAATCAATGTAACTATATCTTGTATATGTACAAGATATACAAAAGATGATTCAATGTTTAGGCACCAAAAGCATGCAACACAAAATAAGCTAGGTCTTCTAAAAGTCCTCTAGCTTAAACCGTGCATGTATGTCTCTACACCTGTTCGTCACCTGAGAAAACATGTATTTAAACAAAGTCAACACTAGGTTGGTGAGTTCATAAGTAAGTTAGTTGAAAACTCTGATTCAATCACATGCATAATCACTGTTTTGTTATGTTGCTTGTATATTGTGTATCTTTTGTTCACCTTATGGCTCCTCAATATTTATATTCACAAGCACTATGTTATCCTAGTAGTGATGCTTATATATAGGGCATATGTAAGGGAGCAAGCCCTAGCCAACATCCCACCACATCACGACTAGAACTCCACACTACTTGTAATACAACTAGTGATTTCCATTCCCATGTCACTTGTTTGTCCCATTATTGATCACCTGTGTTTCCATGAATAGAATAATATAATGATAGCGTTGTAGTTATCAAACCGAAGTATTGACAACCATTTGTATAGTAAGGATGTTAGATTCAATAAATCTTTTCCTTGTATTATTCTATTGTCTGTGTGTTAACTTTTATGTTACACTTTTAATTAATTAAAAGTGTTAGTTAATTGTTCATCATGTATCTCAAATGCAGCGTATAGAATCCGAATGGAATCCATTTTAATCCTCACGTAATCAGATTAAAATGCATTCCTTTCTCTCCTATCCCGCCGTGTGATCCCAAGGCCTGTACGTGGGATTGTCTCATGTAATTAACAAAGTCGAATAAGAACTAGTCTTATTACATTATGTTAATCAAGTGTGATTGGCTGTGATAGTCATGAAGTTACGTTATCATGGTCGCCGTTCACTGTGATTGGCTGTGATAGTCATGAAGTTACGTTATCATGGTCGCCGTTCACTGTAATCCATATGTTCACCATGTAATCCTTAAGCCGTAGTAAGAACAAGTCTTAGTATCCTTAAGTGACGCAAGTGGTGGATACTCAATGCGATCATACTACCTAGTAGTATGTTTTTAGGGTGTTGATCAAATGTTATAAGAAATTGACTTATCACACTTGATCGTTTATGATGTGGAATGATATTCAGAAGATATTTTATCTTCTGATCATTCATGTGCTGTGAAGTGTCACCATGTTTCACTGTAATAGTTCTCATTGTTTATTTGTATATGAATTGTCTCAATATTCATTCATGTAGGAATAACTAAGTGTTGTAAGATAAATCTTAACACTGTGTTATCCCAATGTGTTGATGATTATGAAAGTACATTATCATAATCTTCTGAGTTTCCCTGTTATCTCATGATTATACAAGCATGCATACAATGATAAACGATAATAAACAATTTAATATTATCAAAATCAAAGTATAAATAACATGTTAAGCAAAACTTTTAAATAAATAAAAGTAAACATGTTTCTCAGCCCCGAGAGTTAAAATCAGTTAAGACTAAAGTAAAAGGGGCATATGAACTCACCTGGTTGTTGTATGGTTGACTTAGCTTAAAAGAAAGAAGTGCACGAGCTCTTGATTGTACTTGTTGTTTTCACGATCCTGTATTGATTTCATGTAGTATATATTTCATAAGTATATGTCGTAGGGTTTTGGGTGTGCGTGTACGTGTTAGCCCTAAAGTTGGCTAACACTTGTGAGTCTCGGTAGTGATCCGGCCCTTGTTTATTATTCGTTGACTCTCTAGCATTCGGTTTCCATAACTAAAGTTCGTCATGTGATTTAAATTGTAAGTTATCACTTGAATTCCTTTAATAAAGGTCTTGTAATTAAATCCAAGTCATCAATATAGCTTAATTTACCATTTAAAGCTTGTCTTGTTATCATTGATCATACTTTATTTGTATAGTTATCCTATGACTATAGTTTTAAATGCGTTAAATCGCCTTGTTACAATGTGAGCCGAAATCACTTGGGCCGAATATCATTGGACTTGGATCGAATAAATGTGTGTGTGGGCCGAAACTATGGGCCACGTGATGACGTTGGGCCGGTCTTGTTTAAATGCATTTGGTCCAAAAACGAGATTAGGTTGGGCCTTATACTTGTCATGGGCCGAACATTTCCTCCTTGGGCCTAAGTCAAAAGGTTGTTGGGCCTAGGCTTATAGATATGGCCGATGCTAGGTTTATTGTAAAAACAAATGGTCCGATCACATTGAATTTGGGGCTGGCCTGCTGTTACTGGGCTGAGACTAAGAAAATGTTGGGCCTGGTTGGTTGATATTGGGCCTACCATTGGGCCTGCATAAGAAATCACATGGCCGATCCATGGCCTTGAGTTGGTGAATTGGTATTAGGCCGATACATGTGTTCTAGGTCAAGAATTTCAATGGGCCACATGTGGGCCTCGCTAATTGACTCCATATATCTGATTGGGCCGAACTAAAGAAGGCGAGAGATATAAAGCTCATCAACCACGATCGGCAACGTGAAACCAGTGGGCTTAAAGAAGCTAAGGTTCGTCTATATTGCATCCACAGGTTCGTTTAGCAGAGAGTAGGGTTCGGCTAGTAAAACTTGGTCATGCAGGTTCGTTTGGCTCACTGGTTTGTCATCATATGAAGGTTCGTGGGCAACCCTGGTTCGCACATGGTTCGTTAGTCCTGATAGGTTCGCTGGGTGGTTTCTAGGTTCGCCTGAGTGTACATCTTAAGGGTTCGTCGCCATGGTTAGGTTTCACGAACCACAAGGTTCGCCATCCGAGGGTTCGTGGTTCCATGTCTGAGGGTTTGGCACTGTAGAAGGTTTGGTGATGATGAGAACGAACCATGCAGGTTCGGGGCCTCACGCCGAACCTGTGCCTGCAACCAACCACATCTTCATCGAGCCATATGATTTCTGTATTTTCTACACGACATGGATAACCCTAGAACAGCTATCAAGTACGTATATTTCAAGTAAGGTGTGGTTAGAGCCGGTTTTTGGGGTGTAAGTCAAACCAAGAGACGAAAACCCTAAAATCCGTGAACTTTAATGCTTCATACCTCGTTTTTCAATGGTGATAAGCTTAGATCCGTTGTACTTTCATGTAGAGAACGTCGAGGGCTACGCGTGGGCAAAAGAATCACTCAAATCGGGCTAGAAACGAAGGAGATATGATGTTTTGAAGGTGTGAAAATGGTGGTGGTTTGTGGTAGCCGGAAATGAGAGAGAGAGAGGAGGAGTTGTAGGTGAAAAATGAGAAAAAAAACACAATCATTAAACCTTTTTATATCACGTGTGGTGTCCGGGTCCATTTCGGTTGCTCGGTTCGTTAATTCGTCGCGTAACCGGAAAATTACGCGTAATTAATAATAAATAAATAAAAATTATATTTTAATTAATTTGATGAGTTTCAAAATTGTAAAAATATTAATTATTTTATTTTATTAAATTAGAACTCGTTTCGCGTCATATTTCGTTTTCGTTTCGTCGAACCGCGTCACCATAGCGCGTATTCGTTCGAATCGTCATTCGAACGAACACGACGATGGTTTTGCTTTCCGACTTTTGTTTTCTACTTTCCAGTCATCATTTCAGAACGTTAAACTCACAGATATGTTTGTGTGAATCGTCACCCACGCAAACACACTGTCAGTTCGTTATCCTGAAACGACACTGCAGTTTATGTTTAAATTGTGTTTCCTCACTGTCGGACTCAACTAAACATCCTGTTTTCACCTTGTTTTCACATTGAATTGTCGGCCATCTGATTCCTATCATCTATGGACATCAGATCGCAACCGATTTGTTTCTGAATATTGTTTGAATACCATTGTTTCTCATGATTTGTTGTGTTAACTGTCATTAAGTTTTCACTTAATAAACACAACTAATGTTTCAAATGTACGTTGTACTTAATGTATTTAAGTTTACACGAAAATACGTACAACTGTTCTTGTATTTAGGATCCTGTTAATACAAAAAATGTTTACAAACACATATGTACACATAGTTACTGTATGCAAGTACACATACCGTACGGACTTGCCGGCCGGTCAGGTACCAGTTGTCACACCCCATGTTCGAACCAGCGACCTCCCAGTCACCACACGCACATTAACATCTCAGCCAGCTAGGGTTTGGCAATATGATTTGGTTTTTAATTGTTTTAAGCTCTAACAGCCCAGTTTCCCTTTGTTAACCAGCCGAACCCTTTTGGGTTCAATTGACCCCTGGTCCAGTCACCATTGAGCCTGCAACCATAGGGCTATGGTTCCATAGGTCCAGACGAGTTCACCCATGCTTTTAATTTGATAGTTTTATCAATACAAGGTCCCAATTTGTGACTTGCATGAATTCGAACATGTTTAACAAAACTCCACATTCAATTGGTTAAATCCATTTAAATTAAACTGAAATTTCATAGAGTTCTCTTTAGACTAAAGATTTCGAAACCTTTTGTACCATTTAATTTGATTTTTATGTTTGTTATAATCAAAAACCCCAATTTGTTTTATCACATGAACCCTAACAATCAATTTCATAAAATTCGTGTTTGTTTGATACAATTAGCATAGGGTTTTCATTAAAAGGATGTTCTCGAAGCTTTCTGTGTAGTTTAATTTGATTTTCGATCTCATTTGAATCGAAACCCCCAAAACGATTTGCATCAAGAACCCTATAATTCTAAATCCTTCAATTAGTTGTTTTTATATGAAATTGATATGGGTTTTTTTTGATAAAAATGATATTCCGAAACTTTGGGTAAGTTTTAATTTGATTTTTGAATTAGTTTGAATAGAAACCCCCAAAACGTCCATGTTTAAGAACCCTAACATTCGAATTCATTCAATTCGTTGTTAGAACTCAAAATTGATAGAGGGTTTTGCTTCTTCGAGCCTTTTGGGTTGTGTAGGAGTAAAGTTTTGCCTGGTTTGGTGTCCAATTGAAGTAGTTCGACTATATGCTTGAGTTCGGCCAACCCCACAATCAAACTCGTCTTCCCGAACTTCTGGAATCGAATTGTTGGATGCAAAAGCTTCTATAGGTGCCTATTAGAGTGTTTGAAGGTTCAATTGTGTGAATTAGGATCGAATTATGAGAGTTCTATAGTTAACATTTTCGGTTTTACTTTAGGTTTAATTCGAACTTTAATGTATTCAGTAACTGATAATAATTGATATTCATCATCAATATGATGATTATGAAGGTTTAATTCGGTTAATTATAGTGTATTAATTCGAATTTCGAATTTCCCTCATGTTTATGAACGAATTTTGACTTTTTAAAGTCAAAATTGAGCATTTTGGTTGATTACAAGTTTAATCCTTGTAGTTGAAGTGTTTTGAGACTTATTTTGTTCAATTTAAGTCCTTCTAGTTTGGTTTTGTATGATATTATATCGTTTCTGTGAACTTTTGGTTAACGAGGTTAATCCGGGAATGCCGGATTGTCACACTTAATGAACGAAGACTAGTAAAATTTTCGTTCGGTCAGCATTCACCACTAATGAACAAATTAGAAGTTACATGAACAAACATAACAATAATTCATTCTTATTCGTTATGTTCATTTAAGCGTTACTCTTAATCATATTTATTACCAGTTTAGAAAGTGACCCTCTGATCAAGCCATTGTCACTTTGTCAGCAGTGGCATGAAACTTAACTCCATCTTATAAATCGTCGATCCAATATCTCTCAACGATCAACGATGCCTGTAAGTAACTCTCTCGATTCACTGTCTAAGTAGGTCTAGGGCTATCCCAATCTCCACACATTTTGATCTTTCTACTAAACATGTGTTGTTCGATCTTACAATGTCTACTGAATCGAGGCTAGCTGTGAGGTGTAAATTGGATTATATTTTGGTTTGTTGCAGATGAAGAGCTTGATTTTGGAAGTTGAACCACCGAGTCCGGTGAGATACTTGATCGGATCAGCAATCATGATGATTGGAGTCGTTTTGCCCCTTGGGTATATGATGTTTCGCAACAAACGAGTTCCGTCTTCTTCGTCTTTCGCTAAACATACGTATGTATGCCTTATTTTTGTTTCTAGTAGATCTTTATCAGTTTCTGGAAATGCGATTGAAATCTGAAACTCAGTGTGTTCTACCTTGTAAGCAGCTGATTTTGCATCGTTATATTGAGTTGCTTAGGGTTTGTATATGTTCTTTTACTTGAATGACATTATAGTATCCTGTATATCCCACCATTTACAAAGGTAAGATGAGAGTAAGATGCTGACAACCTTTTCCCTATCCTAGTAAAATGCTGCATCCAATGAAACCCAGACTCATGATTAATCTAATAACACGCCTCTTTTAACGTTATTTTTACAAAAATTAATCAAAAAAACTCGAGAACCGACACATTTACACATTATATGCGTGGACAGTAAATTCACCGTTTTACTTGATTTTCCTTCAAGCTAATTCAATAGTTTGGTATAAATTTAGTTAAACTAGTTATAGACAAAGTGAGTACCCTGTCAGTCTGTCTGTACAAGGCTCCTGCATGCGCCGGTCCTGAGGGTGGGGGAGGGTCACTAAGTCTGATACAAGGATCTTTATCTTGCCATGTTTGCACCACTCAAACCCATGATCCCTAAGTTACAGTGCAACAACCTTATAGCTGCTTAAAGATTCACCCATGTCATGGACTTGTAATAAAATGAACTTTTATGGTGAGTAGTCTAGGGTGAGTAATCTGCCTTACAGCATTGGACTCCACAATTCAATACAAGAAATATATTGCATTTAAGATTTCTGCTATTTATATGAAATAGGACTTCTGTTGTAATACCTTTTTTTTTTTTTTTTTATTTATTTATTTGCAGAGTGGAGTATATGTGTTACTTACTTACTAGTGGGAATTTGGACCCAATTCTTGTGAATGTGTTGATTAATTTTGTACATTATCTAAAATAGGATTATCTAGATAGATTTCGGTTAAAAGTGAAGGGTAACATTTATATGGGCCAAACTGCAAGCGTCCAACCTCCCAATTTTTTTTTATTCGAAGATCTTGATTATGAATAAATATGAGTTTGATAATAGTATTGGTGAAGGATTTGAATTTAATCTTTGCAAGTCTTAACAGGCTTGCTTGTTCACAAAGGAAGGTTTTCATGTACTTGAACATAGGGTTGTAAACGAACCGAACAAACCCTTGTTCATGTTCGTTCATTTAACTTATTACTTGTTCATAAATGGTTTACGAACACTAACCGAACGAAATTTCTTTTTCGTGTTCGTTCATTAAGAAATTGTACTTTTTCACAAACAGTTCATGAAGACAAACGAACATATGTTATTTAAAAAAATAAAAATCAACATTCTCAATTTAAAAAATTAGAGATATAAATTACATATATATAAAATTAAACACTTGATATAAAAATAAAAAATATATTTATCATAAAATCAAAGCAAAAGTTAGAAGTAATAATTTAATTAAAATTACCTAAACTAATGTTTTAAAGATCTTAGTTTCAAAATACTATGTTTTAACAAGATACAATTTCTAAATAATCCGATGTATAGTTTAAATATTATGGTAGTAAACTAAAAATATAATTTTAAGAATATAAAACACATTTAGTGGATAATTATAATATACGAAAATAAAGGAATACATCACCGAACGTTTACGAACACGACCTTTGTTTGTGTTCGTTCATGTATTAAACGAACAAACACCAACAAACTTTTCGTTGAACGATTGACAAACTGTTCGCTGAATGTTTGGATAGTTTACAACCCTACTTGAACATATTAGCTATGGACCCATCTCAAGGTGGTAGAAAGTATTGTACACTTTGTCAACATATTTTCAGAAGGTAAATTCATTAATTTATACTATTTGGGTTGTGTTATCAAAACATAAATTCATGGTACAATACAAACAAACTTACCCAGTATATTCCCACTTTTTAGTAGGGTTTGGAGGGGAAGGATGGACACAAACCTTACCCGTATCCCAGTTGGGATAGAGAGGCTATACTGAAGGAGTCCCCGGCTCAATGAAGTATTCAAATTTCTAAATATTATATATTTAGAAAGATTTGAACTCACACATTTGGATCAATATAGCATTTCATTTAACTAAAACTATAGATGTGCTATCTTAATAACTACTAATAATAGGGTTTCTTAAAGTGAGCAGAAATACTATATATGGTTGATATAATGTGTCTTTTATATTCTTTTTAAAAGACTACTTATTTTAGACTAAATCACCAACTTTTTGAGTGTATATATTCTATGTTCATATACTAAAATACACCATATCAATTGTCATGAAGAGCTTATATTTCTTGTGCTTTTACCTTATGCTCACAACAAATGCATCTACAATTGCAAACTCTCAAATAGCATCTCATGTATCTAATTACACAACAAAGAAGCTTTGTTTGCTTAGTCACTGGACCGTTTTTATCTACAACGAAATCCAGGATCCGATAACGGTTCATGTTCAATCAGGTGACGATGATCTTAGAAATCATACACTTGCATTCAACATTAACCAAAATTGGAGCTTTTGCAGCTCGTACAAGACATTATTTTATGCCCATTTCTATTGGAATTCAAGAATTGCGTTTTTTGATGTTTTTGATATCGATACGAGTGAAAAATATTGCACACCATGGAATTTCCGTGATGAACGAAGATGTTTTTGGTTGGTTAGAGAGGATGGATTTTATTTAGGGGAAACTCTTAATCCGTTTCCAAAAGGATGGACCAAATTACATGATTGGTAATGTATTTAGAGTACAGTTGTTAATTAATTATTAATATATTATATAAATAATTATTATCTCTAATTCTTCAAATTTAAATCAAGATTGCATTATTTGCATTAATCAATGATATGAATTATGTGCTATTTGCCAGCTATTCTTTTGAAATTTGATTTCAAGGCAAGCTTTTTTTTTTTTTTAAGTAAAGCGTGTCCAATTTAAAAAGAATTAAATTCTTATGATTCTATCATAATCGTATTCAGTATATCTCACTATTAACAAAGCTAAGGTAGGGTCTAGGGGTGTTCAAAAAAATCCGTATCCGAATCCGAAATCAAAATATCCGAAAATCTGTATCCGAAAGATATCCAGAATTTCGGATTTGGATAGTAGTTTTGAAATATTTCGGATAGTTCGGATCCGAACTATACAAAATAGTTATTTTTTCCAGATATTTTTCAGATATTCAGATATTTTTCGGATATTCGAATATTTTTTCGGATATTTCGAATAGTTTTTCGGATATTTTTCAGAATTTTCGGATATCCAGGTGTAATTTTTTAAAAATTTGTTATTTTTTTAGAGTTCGGATATCCGAATCCGAAATTTCGGAGATCCAAAATTTTTGGCAGTGGCGGAGCTTGACCAAAAGTCTAGGGAGCGAAATACAAATTTTTAAAAAAATTTACACTACGACACTACATATTGGGAAATGTACACTACTACATGAAAAAACAGGGGGGCCCCGGTCCCCCCCCCCCCCCCCCCCCGGGTCCCTACAAAGCACCGCCCCTGATTTTCAGACATCCGAATCTCTGGATATCCGAATTTGAACGCCCCTAGTAGGGTCTGAGGAGGGTAAGATGTTGCAAATCTATGGTTCTATATAAATACTGAGAAAAAATAATATATTAGTTATTTGTATTATAATTATTTAATAAGAGAAAAAATTTATTTAATAAGAGAGAGAATATAATTATTTAATAGGAGAGATAATTAAGTGGAATAGTAAGGTGTTAACAAGTGACAATGATAGTATAAGAATGTGACACGTGACAATTGTGGTGTAAGAATGCGACAAGTAGCAAAGTTTTTACTCTTTTATTATAGAGTATATAGACTAGGTTAAATTCCATGTATAACACGGGTTGAAAATTAAAATATTTTATACTTTGTAAGAAAATATGTTTTAAATAAAAATAGTTTTTCTAAAAAAATTATTTTAAAAGTAAAGATTTATAATATTTCTTATTTTTTAAAAGTTTAATTTTTAGAAAAAAATCATATTTTTTAAACATTTTTTAAGTGTGTTTTTACAAGAAAGATATTTTTAATTTATCAAAACTATTTTTAATATGGAAAAAGATATATAATATCATTATTCATTAGATTTATAAGCATTTAATAATTAAATAGAAATTATAATTATCATTTAATAGGAGAGAGAATTGATTGAACATATAAAAACGTGACATTTCGCAAAATTTTTAATAAAGTGACACATGACAATGAAAGTCTAAGAAATTGACATGTAGCAAAAATGTGTGTGTTTATTATAATAGTAAGATAAGATAAGATAAGATTTCTTAGCTATCTTTTGTAACGATATTGTGACATTTGTTTTAAATACTAATATCGTTTTATAGTTATCATATTTCAAGTACTTATTACAATATACAATTCGTTGGTTTATATGAAAAAAGATCAAGCTACTTAAGGAGTTCCTTGTAATTTATAACATGTTTTGTGTTAAAGCTGGAAAGAAGAGATATAAAAAAAAAATAATGTATGTAATTATCAAGTTCAATTACATGCATATAGTGCTTACTGCTGAATGTCTCAGGTTTGTATATCTTCATATGAGCCAAGTTTAAATGCATTAAATTCAAAAAGAGTAATTAATTCTTTTCATTGTGTAAATTTATAAAGATATTATAAAATTACATGATTCTTGTTTACAAACTCTTTATATATATGAGTGTATAACCCCCTAAAATAATAACGAGTAAACGAAGAACTAAAGAAGTGAATAAAGCAAATACTATATATTACCGTAAGATATAAAAGAGATGAAATAAATGAAATCAGATAAGAGAAAAAAAAAAGTTGGATGGATATAATTGTGACACGTGAAGTAACATTTACTTCTCTCATTAAGTTTGAATGGGATAGGTAAAAGTAGATTTTATTGATTAAGAGTTTTAAAAAAATTGGTTACACTTGTAATTATTATACTATAAATAAATAAAATGAGCTTCATATGTTTAGTGAATTCTAATTTTTTTTCTTTCTTTCTCATATCAATGACAAATAATATCTAACATACAAACCAATATAGAAACTAGAGATGACAAAAAAAAAAAACTCGTACCTAATGAGAAAACCCAAAACGGAAAACTTTTGGTCCAATATTGGTCCGAATATTAGGTTATGAGACTGGATATTGGATCAAAAAAAATCTATTTTTTCAGGTTCGAGGACGGCATGGGATTAAGGAATACCTGACCTGATAACTGACCTGCTTACCTGAATTAATATCTGTAATATTTTGTTAATGTTTTTTAATTTCCTTTTCTAAAACATAATTAATCATATGAAAGATCAGAACATGCAGTAATTATTATCTTATATTTTAGATATGAGAGCAAGTATCAGCTTTATTATTTAAAAACTAGTCTTACTATTTTGAATATGTAGTATCAGTTTGAATATTAAAGCAACAGATTATAGTAGCATATTTTGGGATTTATATGTCATAAAATTTACATTTTCTTATTTTTATTTTTATGGTTTTGACATTATATGTAATTAATGTATGGATTGTAATTTATTTTTGTAATTAAACAATAATATTAGGGTTGTTTACGGTCCGGTTTCAAACTGTGAAACCACCCAAACTGGTCATCGGTTTGGTTTCACGGTCAGTTTTTCCCCAAACATTTGGAAGGCCGGTCTTAAAAAACCGGACCGAGCTGCATGTGTGTGTATATATAAATATAGATATATATGTACATATACATATATATATAGGGGAATGATCAAATGTTAACCCTTTCTTATAGCGTTAACCGCTTAACCCTAGCGTTTTTTGTCAGAATCTTAGTTTTTTTCATGGTTTTTATTATACATAAATAAGGGGGGTTTCTTTTTTGTGTTTTTTCTAATTCATCACCGTTTAGAAGTTATAGTAAGTGTAAGTTACTTACAATCTCTATCTGATGTAAGTAAATGTAAGTAAGTGTAAGTAACTTACACTTACTATAACTTCTAAACGGTGATGAATTAGTAAAAACACAAAAAAGAAACCCCCCTATTTATGTATAATAAAAACCATGAAAAAAAACTAAGATTCGGGCAAAAAAAGCTAGGGTTAAGCGGTTAACGCTATAAGGAAGGGTTAACAATGGAACCTTCCCCTATATATATATATATGTATATATATAGACACACACACACACATATATATGTATATATATGCATAGGGATTCATTTTAATAAGAACCAACAAATTGTAAAGAACTAAAGGAACCATATTTATAGCCACAAGTTTTGAAGGGTATAAAAGTAATTTCTCTTGAAAATAGAGGAAGTTACCTTTATACCATTCAAACTTGTGGCTATAAATTGTTTTTTAATTCTTAACTTATATTGGTTCTCAATTAAACATCCCCCTATATGCTTATTTTCATGTATGTGTTTGTCTATATATGTGTGTGTATAGATTGAATTTATGATTTGTTGTTAAAAAAACACATTTGGACATGGTGTATTAGTTTGCCTTGAATTATAAAAGATTTGATTTGATTTGATTTGATTTTATTAATAATGGGATCAAATGCCCAAACCGTAAACCAAACCAAAACTAAACCATTGATAACGGTTCGGTTTGGTTTTTATTTTGAATCGTTTGATTTTGGTTTTTATTATTAAAAAACTGTCGTTAATGGTTTAGTTTACTGTTCCACCTAAAACCCGTAAAAACTAGACCTCGAACATCCTTAAATAACATTATATAAATTAAATATCATACATATGTACTCGAAAAATCTTAAAAAGTAGTTTCTTATAAATTAGTGGGTATACCCAATACTCGATAGATACGAGACGGGTAATGGGTCATATTTGAGCCACATTTTTACAATCGAGTATGAGAATGAAATTAGCAAACCCTATCCGAGCCCGACCCATTGCTATTCCTAATATAAACAACTAATTATAGCTAGTTGGAATCAACCTAGGAGTGTGCATGAAACCGAAAAAACCGACCCAAAACTCAAAAACTGAAAAATCAAGCAAAATAACCGAACCATGGGCGAAGCTTCTTGGGGGGTTCCCCTCTTTTTCCGTCCGTAGTGTTAATTTTTCGACCGAAATGCTATTTTTAGTTAAAAATAGGGGTTTCAACCCCCTCGCTTCAAAAAATTAACATGTATTCTGGATTTCAAAAATTTCCGCCCCCTCCCAAGTCGACCAAGCTTCGCCACTGAACCTAATACAAATATAAACCGACGGGGTTGGTGTAAGTCTTCTAAAATACCGAAAGTTTAGGTTTGGGTTTGGTTTTGCTTAAAATAAAAACCGAAAAATCCAAAAAGATCGAATGCATGTGTATGTATGTAACTATGTATACATATATTAACTTTCATAAATTTCAATAATTTAGAAATCATCTATTTTTATTTTCTTGGTTATTGATATCAAAAGTAATATAAAAATCATATATTTTATTATTTTTTGGGCTTATGATACCAAAACATATGTGAATTTTACTAAATTTAAAGATTTTTTATATACAATTTTGAATGTTAAAGTAATATAGTATTTCAAATATTTTTAGTACAAATACAATATTTATAGTTTATTTTTTTATAAGCATAATTTTGGGCCTAAGTAGAAAAACCGAACTAATTGAAACCCAAACCGATCCAAATTATGTTTTAAAAAGATAAAAACTGAACCTAAAAGGGTTTAAAAATCAGAAAAACCGAAATTTCGGTTTTGGGTTTCGACTAAGCAAAAAGCGACCCAAACAAACCCATGCACACCCCTAATTCAACCTATGTAATACATCGACTTCTAAATTAGTTATATATACAACATTATAATATATATTAGAAAGACAAGAAATTATTTCGCTAAAATTTAAGAGTTTTACTTAAATACAAGTATTAAATTACAATGTTTGTCATTTAAAAGCTAAACTAGGGTTCACATAACAGGTCAAACATGACCTGTTAACATGACCTGTTAAGACACTAAACACGAAATGGGTACACATAAACACGACACAAAAAGTTATTGTGTCTGTTTTTCCAAACACGAATACGACTCGTTTAAAACACTTAAACACGAAATGCCTCGTTAATGAACCTGTTAACTGTTAACACTATAAATGACCCGTTAAAAAACATGTTAAGGAACCAATTAAGAAACTAGGGGTAGAGAATTAAAAATTTTAGAAAGTACTATGCTAACCATCTATTTTATTATATTATTTATTTTAAATTATAAACAAATCTTAATGGGTGTAATGTGTAAACACGAAATATGGTAAAGTGTAAACACGAAACATGTTAAAGTCTGTCGTTTTATGTTAACATGTCGGTGCATGAAATTGTCAACCTTAAGCTAAAGAAAAGAATTTATTAATTTTTCACATATTAATATATTTATTAAATTAAATGAGATGAAGTGACTATAAATCAAAAACCTATCAAACCAAATGAACCACCCTTTAACCCTTTTAACATATGTGACAATGAGGTTTTTAACCTAATAATTATTTTTAGTTAAACATTCAAATTAAATAAAAAAGTGGGTTTGACGAGCACATGGGCATCCTACTAGTTTTAATAAACATGCATTTGTTAAGCTTGAATAAGGGTCAGTTATCCGAGACAAAATACTAAGAACTATATATGTATCGTGTTTTTCTTTGATATGTGGTCTTTCATTAGTGTTTGCTATGTTAGAAATTCATATGGATTGCAAAGTTGGATTATTTTGAGAGTCACGGTTCACATTAGATTGGACAATTTAATGGTTCAACCAAAATTTCCAATAAGATAAAACTCAAACAATAAAAAAAATTAGAAAAATTTGCATAATTTCAAGAGATACAAGAAGAAAAATGTTCTACCAGAAAATTAGAAGAAGTCATATTCATTGACTCGGATTTCAAAACCACCAAAAACTCAAAACTTATAATTTAACCTGCAAAATAGGCTTTGGCGAGTCTGCCGCCAAATGGATCCTACTGTTAGGGGCATTGTCCTCTTAACATTTGTTAAGAGTATGTTGCCTCTTAAAATCATCATTGCTTAATGACTTTGATATTAGCATATGCACTATATTTTCTAACTCATTATTACTATATATAATTAAAAGGTATGAAAATTTCTATATATAATTAAAAGGTATGTAAAGGAATAGTAAAAATAATATTATTATATAGTTGGTGGCCCATTGATTTTACATATACATATATATTCAAGAAAAACTATATTATACTATATATATTATTACATATTACATATTATATTATTTAGGTGTCTATTCTATGTGGTAACATTTTGAAAATTTGGACTTAGACCATCATATTTTTTTTTTAATTTTGAAAAGTGATAGACAAAAATAAGTGTATTAAATTTGAGAGATTTGCTAAGATTTAAGTTTTATTAAATTTTAGAGATTTGCTTAAACATTTGGTTTTCTTTTAATTTAAACGATTAATTGCCGGTGAGACGGATTTTGTGAGTAGTTTTTCTATTATTTTTATAACATATTTGTGAGGATTTTGTATGATTTTATGTTTTTATGAAAATTTTGTATAAAGTTCGTGACGAAAGATTTGATTTTACTATGCAATTTATGCTTTTGCAAATTACATATATACATGTTCCCAAAAGTATACTGTGATAACCCGCCGCAACGCGCGGAGGGAATAAACATATTAATATTATATATATATATATATATATATATTAAAAGACATTGAAAAGAAATAGTAAAGTTTTGTTTTTTCGATTTTGGTCACTAAAACTTTTATATAATATAAAGTTTTGTTTTTCAATTTTGGCTACAAAAACTTTTAAAGTTTTGTTTTTTCGATTTTTGCTACTAAAACTTTTATATAATATAAAGTTTTGTTTTTTCTATTTGGACCACTAAAACATTTTAAAGTTTTGTTTTTTCGATTTTGGCCACTAAAACTTTTATATAATACAAAGTTTGTTTTTTCGATTTTGGCCATTAAAACTTAATAGTAAAGTTTTGTTTTTTCGATTTTGGTCACTAAAAATTTTATATAATATACAGTTTTGTTATTTTGATTTTGGCCACTAAAACTTTTAAAGTTTTG
Source organism: Mikania micrantha (assembly GCA_009363875.1). Taxonomy (NCBI): domain Eukaryota; kingdom Viridiplantae; phylum Streptophyta; class Magnoliopsida; order Asterales; family Asteraceae; genus Mikania; species Mikania micrantha. Next base: position 34,660,874 of record CM018687.1, on the reverse strand, counting down.
TTTTTTCGATTTTGGTCACTAAAACTTTTATATTAGTAAAGTTTTATTTTTTCGATTTTGGTCACTAAAACTTTTGTATAATATAAAGTTTTGTTTTTTCGATTTTGGCCACTAAACTTTTAAAGTTTTGTTTTTTCCGATTTTTGCCACTAAAACTTTTATATAATATAAAGTTTTGTTTTTTTGTTTTGGCCACTAAAACTTTATAAAGTTTTGTTTTTTATATTTTGGCAACTAAAACTTTCAAATAATATAAAGTTTTGTTTTTTCGATTTTGGCCACTAAAACTTAATAGTAAAGTTTTGTTTTTTCGATTTTGGTCACTAAAACTTTTATATAATATAAAGTTTTGTTTTTTTGATTTTGGCCTCTAAAACTTTTAAAGTTTTGTTTTTTCGATCTTGGCCACTAAAACTTTTATATAATATAAAGTTTTGTTTTTTCGATTTTGGCCACTAAAACATTTTAAAGTTGCCTTTTAATATATATATATATATATATATATATATATATATAATATGTGATAACCCATTAACTATCATCCAATGGTTAATTTCAAAAGTAAGTGCATAGGATCGCGACACGTGTCATTATTATTTTATTAATATGGGAGGGCATTTTAGACATTTTGTTACCACTCAAAAAGCTAGAATTAATATTGTAGTGACAAGTGTAATCATCTAAGATATTTTAATAAATCTAATTTTTAATATAAAGTTTACCATCCTCTTTTTTAAACATTAATAACTTTTTTATAATATATTATTTTTTTAAAAAAATTGCACCATTATATTCGTCTCATTTTTCTCTTTAATTTCGTTATAGTCTCGACTAATTTTTTTATACTTTTTTTAGATGCTCTATATTTACATCATTGTAACGAGCTTAAATATAACAAATTTATTTGAAATTTTTTTAAAAATAATAAATTACAGTGATGTAATTTACATTGACGTAATTTATCATGATATAATTTACATTGATGTAAAATTTGGTTTCGGTTTTTTCGGTTAATTTGGTTCCGGTTCGGTTTTTTCGGTTAATTCGGTTTCGGTTCAGTTTATTTTGCCTTTTTGCTCATCCTTAATTTGTAACGAGCCTAAATACAACAAATTAGTTTGAATAGTTTTCGAACAATGATAACTTACATAATTATAATTATCATTGTTAGAGAAAAAAATCAAAATAATGTGTTATATTACATCACTGTAATTTATCATTGTAATTATCATTGTTAGAGAAAAAAAATAAAATAACGTGTTATATTAATTACATCACTGTAATTTATCATTGTTAGAAAAAAATTCAAAATAATGTGTTATATTTATGCTCGTTATATCGATGTTAATAATGAGCAATGAGAAAAAAAAATTAAAAAAATTAGTCAACATTATAACGGGAATTAAAGAGAAAATTACATCACTGTAAATAATGTGTTACGTCACCGTTAATTATGTCATTGTAAATTACTTCATTTTGTGTTACATTACTTCATTTTGTGTTACATTACTATAATTTACCATTGTTAGAAAAAATTTCTAATTAATTTGTTATCGTTAAGCTCGTTACAATAATGTAAATACATGACATCAAAAAAATAAAAAAAAAACTAGTCGAGACTATAACGAAATTAAAGAGAAAAATGAGACGAGTATAATGGTGCAATTTTTTTTAAAAAATAATATAGTATAAAAAAGTTATGAATGTTTAAAAAAAAGAGGGTAAACTTTACATAAATGACAAATGTCCTAAATGCCCTTCATACTAAAGACAAAAGAATTGACACATAGCACGATCCTACACACTTACCTTTTTCAAGTAACCATTGGATGATGGTTAATGGGTTATCACATATTTGATGGGTTATTAAAAATTCCATACCCTTAATTGTGAAGCATAGTAAAATAAATGCATTAGATGAAATTAATTAAGAAGTTAATTCATTACTGCTATATAAAAAAGGCAATCGTAATAATTGGTTATGAATGGTAAAATTATTTAAATAAAACAATAACTAAAGAAATATGTATTATTCTCAATAGAAATTACATATGCTCATGTAGTTTGTTGGTTAGAGCTTGCCGAACTTGATTGCAAGGCCGGTTGTTTGACTCCATGTAACAGCAGGATTTTTATTTTACAGCAGGGCAATCGTATGAATAATAAAATTATTTAAATAAAAACAATAACTAAAGAAATATCAAATATGTATTATTCTCAATAGAAATCACATATGCTCATGTAGAGCTTGCCCAACTTGATTGTAAGGTCGGTTGTTCGACTCCCTGTAACAGCAGGATTTTTTTTTTTTTATTTTCCTTTGCTGTTTTAGTTAAATAAAAAAATAATAAATATATAATATTAGTTATAAAATAAAAACAGTAGTTAAATAACATAAATAATTAGATAGTATTTTTTTCAGTCTTATTTGTTAGCCCTATTTTCGTATCTTTTGCGTTAAATTTTGAGATTACAAAAGTGTTTTTTATTATTTTTGTTTTTTGATTTTTACGTTGTGTGCTTGTATATGCATTCGCATTCATTGGGAGAATCACATGCTTTTGTGATGATTCGCTTTATGTTTGTTATAATTATTTTTTTTATTTGTTCATCTTATGTTTGCGTTTCTTGATACTAACTTTTACGATTAAGCACACCTCTCTCTCTCTCTCTCTTTTTTTTGGTGTAATGGACACGTTTACGACCAGTACACTTAAGGGTTTTGTGTTAGAGTGACATCTGTTGTAACATTTTTTTATGCATGTATTTTGATATACATGATTATGCCTTTATTCTGAGATTCGGAATTATAACGAAATTCCCGCCGCAACACGCGAGGAAACCCACTAGTTTATATTAAAACCAACAACATTTTCTCTCGTGACACACAAAACGAGAATTATACATATGTCCATGATCGAGTGGGTTCTCCACCTTCCCATCTTGGAAAGCAAATAGGTTCTTCCCCTGTTTGAATTTTTGTTTTCTTTTTCTATTAGGTTTTATTTTACATTTTTAATACGTTTTGTTTCATTTATTTTATTACTAGGTTATAGATCCATGTATAACATGGGTAAAGTCATAAAAAGATGTAATTTATTATATTTTACAAAACATTATATTCTACAAGAAAGTAGAAGATTATAAGAGTTTATGCTTTTCATTTTTTTTAGTTTTAATAATAATAAGAATATTTCAAATAACATGGATTGATAGATACTTATTCTAATTTATATCTTCTAGTATCCAAATATAATTTCATAGCTTTTCAAGCATCGTAAGCAATGTTACATACGACTTTTGAATTATAAACTGTGTAAAAAATAGAACATAAAAGTACCATAATACATTTTCAAATATGAAGTACATGAATTATTATTATAAGTTGTCATACCTAAAATATTAGAAATGATGTCATTATGATTTAAAACAAAATATTAAAGCATATGTAAAATGTATGTATTAAATATGAACACACTTAATAATTATGATTGTTTTACATAAGTTACTTAAAAAACAAATATAAAATATATAATTATATGATAAAACTTAACGCTCTTTTCTCGAGTTCATTTAAGGAGAGAAAAAGAAGGAAACGAAAGGAAAGATGAAATGCTTTATGTTTCTGAGTTTCATTTAACGAGTGAAAAGAAAGAAAAAAACACACGTCATGTTCCTGAGTTTCATTTAAGAAGAGAAACGAAGGAAAGTGAGAGGAAAACTAGACAAATTACTTAATATTTATTTCCTTTCGATTTGGAAGGAAATTAAAGAAAAGAACTCTATTTTTTATCTTTCGATTTGCGTGTAAATGAAAGAAAAGAACTCTATTTTTTATCTTTCATAACTAGGGCTGTAAACGAACCGAACGTTCAGCGAACAATTCGTGAACCGTTCGGCGGGAAGTCCGTTTATGTTCATTCGTTTAATAAATGAATGAACACGAACAAGAAATTTTGTTCGTTTGTTAAACGAACAAACATGAACAAATGTCTTGGTCGTTCATTAGTGTTCGTGAACGTTCGGTAACATGTTCGTTTATGTTCGGTTAAGTTCATTTAGTATATTTATTCATTAAATGTATTGTATATTTTTAAATTTTAATTTTTAGCTTAATACCATAATATTTAAGTTATTTTTAGTTTAATTCAACAATATTTAATTTATACATTTATTAATGATTATCCCATATGCTTGAAATTAAGAATGTTGATTTTTATTGTTTAAATAATATGTGTTCGTTAACGTTCGTGAACAAACTAAATTCCTTAATGAACGTTCGGTTAGCGTTCGTGAACAAGTTAAAAGTTAAACGAACGGACACGAATAAAGGCTCGTTTGGTTCGTTTACAGCCCTATTCATAATCACTTTTGTTGGAAATATCACCTATATATGAAGATTGCCCATTTAGTCTTATAGTCATCCTGTTGTAGATTTTATCTTCTTCTTCTTGTTTTTTTTCCTTTCTACTTTTGACTTTTTGAAACAAATAAATTGAGCAGTATCATATGATATATAATTTTCCTTTACTATTTAATTTAGGTTTCATTCAATTAAATTTTTATGTAATAGCTTTTAATATGTGATATATATTTTATTAAATTTTGAATATCAACATGACATAAATTTTATTTAAAATGGAGATGTTTCTATGTAACGTACGTGAGTGCTACTAATTAAAAAACAAAAAAAAAATGATATAAATTTTGATAAAGCTTTCAAATACACACTAGGCTTTTAGAAAACAAAAAACAAAAATAAGAAGAAAGCTGATAAGAAAGTCTTTAATTCACTAAATTAATTTTCAGTATAATAAGATCTCGTGGTGACAAAAATATCACGTTTTAAATGCATATGTACATTTTTAATGTTTTAAATTATGCATAAATATTATTAATGTTTTTTTTTCTCTTTATTTTGTTTTATTAATATTTTTTATGAGATAAAAAATTGAGAGGTAATGTCGTGGTCAATATGTAGCACCAAGCCATCAGCCATCATGCTCCACAAGGTATCAGGCACTATAGGCAATATAATTGAGAGGTAATGTCATGGTCAAAGATGTAGCACCAGCCACGATGGTCCACAGGATTCAAAATTTTGAGTTACACAATAAACAATTAAGTAGAGGTGTTCACTTTTCGGATATGATTCGAAAAAATCGAAAGTGATTCAATTTCAATTCAAAAAACGCCAAGTCGAAATTTGATTTGAATATTCATATTTGAATTCGATTCGATTCATAATTAAATATCGAATTTCGAATTTCATATTTTTAATTCGATTCGATTCTAAATTCGAATTTAAATTATTTATATATTTTTTGTAACACCCTGTTTTCTTGTACTTTAAACATATAGCAATTATATTAAAGGAATGTTAATATTCATAAGTCCTTAGCTAAATTAGTGATAACATGCGAAAGAAGAATAAAATGAATCTGGTGTTAATAGATCTTAAAGAAACGTACATCACCTTATATGTATGTAATTAAATGTCAAACCGAGTTCATGTCTAAAATCCTAACATGAAAATGGAGAAAATAAGTGGAAGCGAAATCATGAAACAATGCTTCGATTTCAAGATACGTTGAGTCGAATAAAGCATAAAATAAGAGGTCATATGTATTGAAATCTTCAGGTCATGAAATTATAACCATCGGAAAGGTCTCGAAAAATCGTAAACGTGGGCGAAAACCGCGTGTAAAACGGAGTTCGTATGCTCAAGTTATCGCGAAAACAAGAAATCAATCAGATTTCACGCCACGTGGCAAACATGCAACATATTACTTCCGGACGTACCACCCCGTGCCAAACTCTGGGGCTAGGCGATGCGCCCCAGACCGAAATTTTGCCTATAAATAGCAGAGATCAGTTCTTGCGGCTAGACACGATTCCAACAATCAAATTTCGTCCCTATACCTCCTTAAGCCCACTTTAAACCTTCTGAACGTCGTAAGTTCAACACGAGGTGCTGCCAAACTTCTGTGAGGTATAATTCTCGTCATAATGATCGTTTTAGGTCTTATTATTAGTACACATAATAGGATTATGATTAATTGTTTGAGTTAAATCAAAAACACATCGAGGTTCTGTCCGATTGGTTTTTGGGAAACAATCAAGTATAAGCAGAGGTTCTGTCCAATTGTTTTCAGAAAAATCAAGGAATATAAGTCAAGGTTCTGCCCGACTTAGAATCTAAAATCACGATTGGATAAGCCGTTGTGCTACCAATTTAAAAACCCAAATTAGGGTTTAGAAATAAGTTGCGAGAATGATAATCCTACTAAGACCTAAAACGATCATTATATACGAATTATAGCTGAGTTGCAAAGAGTTGAAGGTGAGTTCTTCGTAGCCCTATTTTAAAAGTTTTATCATTTTGGGTTGATGTGCATGTTATAAAGCTATTTTGTGAAAATGATTTTAACCAGAATTTGGTCAGGTAAAGAAAGTTTTTAGTCTCAGCTGAAGTGTTAAGAATGTTTTAAAGACTCAACTACGGTTGAGAAGTGAATGATTTTAAAAGTCTCCGCTAAGGTGTAAAGAATGTTTTAAGTCTCAACTGATTTTGAGAAGTAAATTGATTTTCAAAGTCATGGCCGAGGTCGAGCAGAAAATGTGCTTTTGAAGTCCCGGCTACGGTTGGGCAAAAGTTGAGCACTGCGGTGCAGATAACTGTTTATGATTATGATGGTTTAAATAATTTAAACCATGTTATGTATGAATGAATGATGTTATGGAAAGGAATGAGATATGTAAAAGGATGTTATGTGAATGATTGTTATGTAAAGAAGTCTTGTACCGGTATGAGCTGTCAACTTCGGTTGATAGTTAAAGAGTCTTGTGGAAACACAAGTCTGTTGACTATGTGTCGCCAGTTGAGGAAGTCTTATGCATGCATGAGCTGTCAACTTCGGGTTGATAGTCATAGAGTCGTGTGCTGCACAAGCATGTTGACTTCGGGTCAGCAGTTCAGGCTAAATTTCTGCACAGTATGATTGATGTTATGATGATATGTATGCTATGTATTTACGTTATGATGACATGTAGGTTATGTATTTGAATTACATAATGTGATGATATGAATGAATAAAAGTTTTTCTAAAAAAATTGAACTTAGAACTCACCAGCATAAAGCTGACTTGTTTTACATGCATATCAGGTTGTACAGTATGGAAAGGATATCAGGATGGCTTGTGGCTTATGTTGAAGACTACCCTGGCATCAACTGGCTATAGTATAGAACTGTTAGAGATGCGGGTTATGTGAGTAATTAGAAGTTTATATTATGTTATCACTTTAAATTCCGCTGCTGAGTTGAAGCATTCACGGTTTAAGAACTATGTGTTTGATGCTTTGCCAATCGAGAGGACTCACGGGGCTCGGGGCCTCTTATTTTTATTTTATAGTATACAAGTAGTTATTATATTTTAAAATTAGGCTTTTTAGGTAGGTGATTTATATATAAAAACTGAATAACTACTACATAAGTGTCAATTTAATTATAAAATACCCATAATTTTAATACTTTTAAATACACCATGCCTAAACATTCACAACAAAAGCGTCAATTGTGAAACTCAAATAATTGATCATTTTGGTTGTTAATTTCTAATATTTTGATTATTTGTCACTTTATGTTTTTTGTATGTTATCACTAACATTGTATATTAAATTTTTATCATTATATTAGTTTAGATGATATCTCTAATATTACAACTTAGATGTTGATTATTTAATATTTAGATGTTTAAGGTTTTGATTGTTTGATACTTTAAATATATAAAGATAACAAGTATAAACAATTTTTTTAATTAAATTAAATTCAAACCAATTCGAATTCTAATCGAATTCAAATAGATCGAATTTCGAATTGATTTCGAATTCGAATGCCCCTAAAAATCTCAAAATTCGAAGTCATTCGATTCGAAATATTCGAGTTATTCGAAATTCGATTCGATGAACACCCCTACAATTATGTAATACTAAAAGTAAACTAAGTTGGTTTAAAATTAAATTTAAAAAAACTATCACACGCTTTGAATGATTACGAGTTCTTACACACACATACAAGGAAAGAAAAAAAAAATAAAAACCATCTTAAACGTGTAAACAATGAAAATCATACAAAAATGATGTAAAAAAAGCTTTTTTTTTTTTTACAATTTTGCAACATTATTTGGCACATTTAAAACTTAAAAAAAAACGAGGTTTTTTAATTTTTTTAATACCATGTAAAACATATGTAACGTCATGTAAAAATATTTCGTAACATCTGGGCGCAACGTTATATGTATTTTACACAGTGTTACAAAATATTTTATATAAAAAAACATCTCGGTGTTTTTTTTATAAAAACGAGTCAAAAAAATTAATATAAACTTGGAAAAAAGTTTAAGAAAAAAAACATTTTTTACATGGCTTTTTCTATGGTTTTCACAACTAAAAGTGGTTTTCGTTTTACTATATATATAGGGAAAGTATAACACGAAATAATTCGTCAAGATCAAGCAAAATATTCGAATATTTTCTTAACATCATTGTAAGCAAATTTAAAACACCTTTTTATTTTATAGTTTGCGTAAATTTATCACCGTTTAAGAGTTAACATCATTGTAAGTTTTGGGCAAAAAACACTTATCGTACTGGAAGTTAAAAGCTTACAAAGATGCTAACTCTCAAACTGTGATGAATTTACGTAAACTCATACAATAAGAAAGTGTTCTAAATGTGTCTACAATGATTTTAAAAAAATTTCGAAGATTTGGCTTGATCTTGACGGGTTATTGCACATTTAATGGGTTATGTATAATTCGATCCCCTATATATATTGTGACGCCCCGATCCTGGGCTCCCAAGATGACGCCACTGACGACGGTTGGAATTACTCTCGAACACATAATTATACAGAGTTAAAAGACAGCGAAATTAAAAACATTAACTTATTTTATTAATTAATATTCACATCAAAGAAAAACTACAATATATTTGGTATAAAATAATACCGCTTAATGCAAAGGCTATTATAATGGGTTTGAAAACCATTTTAAAAATATGTTCTGTACACCTATTATGCTTGACCTTAGCCGAGACTTCCAAAATCATTTATTGCACAGCCACAGCTGAGACATAAAACATTCTTTACCCAACCAAAACCGGGTTAAAAGTGTTTTTACAAAACAGTTTTATAGCATGCATAACATTCCAAAATGATAAAACATTTAAAACAGGGCCACGGAGAACTCACCTGACTTGTATAATGCTTGATCGATATAACCTCGATCTTCTAGCTTGATCCCACGTAATTAGAGATCTCCTAATATCACAAATATCCTAGTGGAATCATTACATGAGCAATAACACTAATTTGGGTTTCTAATCGAGCAACACAATTGGATCATGTTAAGTTATCCTTTATACGAGTATTTAGCTCGTTTCATTAACCATGAGGTAATATGTATATAAACATCTTGTATTAACTTTCTTATATTAACTTTCTTAATATGTTATCATAGCTTTTGGATAAGTCTTGTGTTACCTCGTGAAGATAACTTAACTGAACGAAAGCTTTAAAGCCTTACCTCTTGATAAACGAGCAGAGCTCCCTTTAACGTTCTAATAGCGTTTCGAGCGTAATTCAAGCTTTTAGATACTTGTAACACTTAAAATGGTCTTAGAGGAGTATTTTGGTTGAGAAAAAATTATGGTGTTTGGATGGAATACGTGCAAAAAATGAACCGATGAAGTTTATTTATAGGAACTAGCATGCAAATTAAGGCAACGGGGTTGTGACACGTCGTTGGACACATGGCAAACTCTTGGGACACGTGGCATACATCCTGGATTCGTGGTAGGGCCTGTTGACACATGTCATAGGTGCTTGACACGTGTAAAGGCTGCTAGACACGTAATCAGTAGTGCGCAGTGTGTTTGAAACTTGTTTTCGCGATTCGTGCTTCATACGAAGTTTTAGGCAACGTTTTTGCCCATGTTCATTATTTTCAGATACCTATCCAACCATATAAATTTCATAACCTGAAACCATAGCTACTCGGTTTAGCATATCTTTGGTCCTGTGCATTGTTTGTTCATTCTGCTTTAACCCAAACTAATCATTTTTATATAACGTATATATTATAAGTATGACTTATTTATCTCGAAAAGTTACCATAGTCATATCCTACCATGTATTTTATATATCAAAAGCTTCGAATTTTTACTGATTACATTTGTCGGATTACAGGGTTAAATTAAAATTAGTACACCATACATAAAAGCACATTCATTGCATATCGAGATTGAGTTACATGGAAATCGGGATGTTACAAGTCTACCCCTTAAAGAAGGTTTCGTCCTTGAAACCTCGTCACCCATTAAACAAGAAATGATAGTGTTTCCTCATCTCATCCTCTGCTTCCCATGTAGCCTTAGATACTTTTCGATGCTCCCATTGCACTTTAACCTGTTCAACGACTTTGTTACATACTCTTCTTTCTGACCTGTCATGTATTGCAATAGGTCTCTCAACATAATTCACCTTATCAACAACTACAATTTTGTCCAAAGGTATATGTGAAGTTTCATCTGCCAATCATTTTCGCAAATGTGATACATGAAAGATTGGATGTGTAACATCAGTGTGCCTAAACAGTAGATCAGAACAGTAGGGTTTTACTGTAGATATGTGTACGAAAACTATCTGTACACTATTTCGTGAGAATTCTATGTGAAACAATTTGCAAACAATGTAGAAACTCAAATACTGATAGACAACACATACATATACGATACGAACATGATACAATATGTGAAAGTATGATGTGAAATTTTATGTGCTTGTTAGATTGGAATTTATTATGTATGAGCGTATGTGAGAACGTATAAATCAAAACAATAATGGACGAGTACTCGTGTGGGTGACGATTCGCACGAATATATCTGTGGGTTTAACATTCTGAATTATGTCTAATAAATAGAAAACCATATTGGAATGTAACGTTGTTGTCGTCTTCGAATGAGTGACGATACGTACGAAAACGCACGAGAACGATACTATCCGATAAAACAATTAAATTAAATGTTTTAGAAATTTTAAACATAAATAAGAAATACTTAGTTATTTATAAGGAATTACCACGTAAAATAAATTAGAAATATCTATTTTAAAAGATCGTAACGTTTCGTTTCGAGAAAACATAAAACCGACTCGTTTACGCGAAACCGAACGAACCCGAGCACACCCGAACATGTCAGAACGTTAAAAAGAAATTAAATGGCATTAAATGCCCTCCATCTTCCCCACCCACCCATTCTCTCACTAGAATCCGTAACCCCTTTCTCTCTCTACATTTCTCTCTCAAGAAACATTACATATCTCTCTCAAACCAGCTCCAAATTAGGCGAATTTGGTGTCAAAACGACCGTAGAAACGAGTAGATCGTGAAGAAATGAAGAGATAGAGCTTTGGATCATCGAATTTTATGTAAAACTGAGCTCAAACGAACTGATTTTCATGGCTGCTACTGTTCCGGTGAGCTGCATTCTTTGCAGCCGGAGCTTGACCTTCAAACCCGTAGGAACTTTACGATAATGAGTTTAGGAACTTGAGAAACATCCTAGATTAAATATTGGGGTGGCTGAAATCGATTGAGAACCGGGCAAACATTAGTATCGGCATAAGAAACTATGAAGAACTTAGTATCGACGCATAAGCTGATCAGCCAAGTTCATCCATCGAGATTGTCAGTCTCGATGGAACAAATTCGATAGCAACAGATCGACACTATCAAAATCGAAAGTCTCCAAGGGCCTGGGCATAAATCACCATCGATACTTCTAGTATCGATGGTCTTGGGGACATAGAACCTGGAGACATCGAGACTGTAATGTTGACAGGAGGTTGGTGATCACTCAATCGATACTAAATCCTTATGAGGCCATCAATATTAGTCAGACACCATCAATATTACTGTTCCAACTTAATCCAAGTAAAACAAACTTAGAATAAATATATAATAGTCAAAATCAAGCTTATGGGAATTGTTTGAACATTGGTATACCGGTTGGAGAGGCATTAGAGTTACAAGGGTGTTAACCGGTTTTGTGAACCATCGATATTGATGTTTTATCAACACTAAATGTTCTTAAACTCCTTTGGATCTGTAAACTTGTGTTTTAACAATCAAAAGTGTCACACCCCAGGCCGGCGGGAACGGATCGTGTTTTCCCGTCGGGCGGAAGGTTCCCGGGGCGCGATATCATGAGTGATAATCAAATGATCATATTGTTTACATAGCACATGAGATATAAATGAGAAATGATAACATGACATGAAATAGATTTACAAAGTTAAATTACATTGTTCCATCATAGTTTAACTTAGTAAATCTAATCAAAAAGAATCAATGAGTTTATATCTTGTATCTGTACAAGATATACAAAAGTGATTCACTGTTTTGTCATCCAAAAGTATGCAATCAAAAGTAAGCTAGGTCTTCTAAAAGTCCACTAGCTTAGTACTTGCATATATGTATGTACACCTGTTCGTCACCTGAGAAAACATGTATTTAAACAAAGTCAACACTAGGTTGGTGAGTTCATAAGTAAGTTAATGTAAAACCTTGATTCATCCACATGCACATTCACAATGATAATATGTTACTTGTATGATTGTCTGTTTCACTTGTTCACCCAATGGCTCCTCAATAGTTATAGTCACAAGTACTATATCATCCTAGTAGTGTTGCTTATATATAGGGCATATGTAAGGGAACTAAGCCCTAGCCAACATCCCACCACAACACCACTAGAACTCCACACTACTTGTAATATAACTATTGATTTCCAATCTCAATTCACATGTTTATCTCTTCCTTGATCACCTGTATTCTCATGTATAGAATAATATAATGATGGCGTTGTAGTTATCAAACCGAAGTATTAATAACCAATATATGTGTTAGGGATATTAGATTTTCAATCTGTTCCTTGTATTATTCTATATTGTGGGGTTAACTGTTGTTTCACTTTTAAATATTAAAAGTGTTAGTTAACTGATTGTAATGTAATCTCAATGCAACGTAAAGAGCCCAAATAAAATCCATTGTAATCCTCACGTAATCAGATTACAATGCATTCCATTCACCTCTATTCCGCCGTGTGATCCCAAAGTCTCAATGTGGGATTGTTCTCATGTGATTAACAAAGTTGAATAAGAACTTGTCTTATTTCATCATATTAATCATGTGTGAATGATAAGCATACTCATGAAGTTACGTTGTCATGATCATCATTCACTGTAATCCATATGATCCCAAAGCCTCAATGTGGGATTGTTCTCATGTGATTAACAAAGTTGAATAAGAGCTTGTCTTATTACATTATGTTAATCATGTGTGAATGATAAGAATCCTCATGAAGTTACGTTATCATGATCATCATTCACTTTAATCCATATGATCCCAAAGCCTTAATGTGGGATTGTTCTCATGTGATTAACAAAGTTGAATAAGAGCTTGTCTTATTACATTATGTTAATCATGTGTGAATGATAAGAATCATCATGAAGTTACGTTATCATGATCATCATTCACTTGAACCCATATGATCACCATAACATCCTTAAACCGTATTAAAAACAAGTCTTAATACTTTTAAGTCACGCATGGCGATGAAAGAATCAATGCGATCATACTATCACATAGTATGTTTTTAAGGTGTAGATTAAGTGTTATAAGTGATTTACTTATCACACTTGATCAATTATGATGTGGAATGATATTAAGAAGATATTTTATCTTCTAATCATTCATGTGTTGTGAAGTGTCAACATGTTTCACTGTAGTAGTTCTCATTTTTTGTTTGTGTATGAATTGTCTCAGTTTTTACTCATGTAGGGAATAACCAAGTGTTATAAGATATCATCTTACAACTATGTTATTCTAATGTGTTGATGATTATGAAATTACATTATCATAATCATCTGAGTTTCCCTGTTATCTCATGATCATACAAGCAAGCATACAATGATAAGCGATAATAAACAGTTTAATATTATATAAATCAAAGTATAAATAACATGTTAAGCAAAACTTTTAAATAAATAAAAGTAAACATGTTTCTCAGCCCCGAGAGTTTAAAATCAGTAAATATTAAAGAAAAGGGGCATATGAACTCACCTCGTTGTTGTAGGGTTAACTTAGCTTAAAAGGAGAATGCACGCGCTCTTGTCTGTTCTTGTAATTGTGTTCACGTTCCTGTATTGATTTCATGTCGTATTTAACTTATGAGTATTAGTTGTATAGGTTTGTGCGCGTGTATGTGTTAGTCCTAATTTGGTCATCAACCCTTGGTGTTAATCCTCATTCGGCCCAATACAATTTGAGTATATTTGTTATCACGTAATTGATTTAGTTTGAGTTTTGTGTATGGTTATCGTTTATGACCAAAGATTGGTTCCCATTATCTCCTATTACCTTTAACTTGGTTTCATAAGGATTAAATGAATTAAACGTCCTTAACCATTTTAATTCTTGAATTAGTTTGCATTTAAACTTATTGGGTCGAATATGTGGGACTTGGGCCATGTGGACCGAACAAAGCACTTGGGTCGAATGAGTGAAGTTGGGCCTATTAGCAACAATGTGGGCCGCCACAATGGGCCGATGATCTCATTGGGCCGAACCAAAATCATGTGGGCCGGTTACATCATGGATTGGCCAGACAAGGCAATTGGGCCAAACAAGGCAATTGGGCCAAAGGTAATAGGCTGTTGGGCTTAACTTGATCAACCATAATTATGGCATCGACTCTGCGAACCTTCTAACCCTTTGTCATGGGTTCGGCCACCACATGAGACACATATGGTTCGGCTGTGTAAGCTGTCGGCTCACAGGTTCGTTGAGCATGTGAAGGTTCGGCTACATGGATCTAAGGTTCGTCACATGGTGGTCGGATGGTTCACTGAAGCCTTATGGTTGTCTGATCTGTTAAAGGTTCGTGAAGGAAGATAGTTCGGCTACACACACAGGTTCGCCGATAATTAATGGGTTCGGGACTGTAGAGGGTTCGTTCCATCGTGGGTTCGGCTAGAGGTTGACCAAAAAGGTTCGTCCCTGTATGTGGTTCGGTGAAAGCTAGAAGGGTTCGATGCATGTGGAGGTTGAATGGTTCGGCACCCAAGCATTCATCAGGTTTCTCACGAACCTGTTATCTAGCCATCGATTAGTTGGATACTAAGGTTGTCTCACATGTTGTGGTGTATCAGATAGGTTAATTGAAGATGTATAAATCGACAGAGAAGGCTTAGAACCGATCATGGGTTATGAGTCGTACATGGTGCAAAAAAAACCCTATTTTCGTGACTATTCAAGCTCAAATACCTCAAGATTCAGTGGACAAATCTTTAGATCCGCTGTACTTTCACGTAGAGGCCATCGTGGGCTTCACGTGGGTTCAAGAATCACTCAAATCGGTGAGAAGAAATGAAGAAGTTATGCTTGTTTGAAGGTGGTTTGTGGTGGTTCTTGGTCTTGGCCGGAAATTGAGAGAGAGAAAGAGGGTGTGGATGTAAGAATGAGAAAAACACTCTCATTTAACATATTTATATCACGTGTGGTGTCCGGGTTCGTTTCGGTTGCTCGGTTCGCGTTTTCGTCGCGTAGCTGGAAAATTACGCGTATTTAATTGTAATAAATAAAGGAATGTTATTTTTAATTATTTGATGAGTTTCAAAATTGTAAAACATTATTTATTTTATTCTATTAAATTTATTATCGTTTCGTGTCGTGTTTCGTTTCGTCGAATCGCGTCGCACACCGCGCGTATTCGTTCGAATCGTCATTCGAACGAACACGACGATGGTTTTGTTTTCCGACTTTTGTTTTCTACTTTCCAGCCATCATTTCAGAACGTTAAACTCACAGATATGTTTGTGTGAATCGTCACCCACACAACCGCACTGTCAGCTCGTTATTCTGAAACGACACTGTAATTTATGTTTGAATTGTGTTTCCTCACTGTCAGACTCAACTAAACACCCTGATTTCACATTGTTTTCACATCGAATTGTCGGCCATCTGATTCCTGTCATCTATGGATATCAGATCGCAACCGATTTGTTTCTGTTAATTGTTTGAACACTGTTGTTTCTCATGATCTGTTGTGTTAATTGTACTTAAGTTTTCACTTAAATACACACAACTAAAGATTCAAATGTACGTTGTACTTACTGTATCTAAGTTTACACAAAAATACGTACAACGATTTCTTGCATTTATGATTCTGTTAATACAATACTGTTCATAATCGCATATGTACACATAGTTACTGTAGCTAGGACACGTACCGTACGGAGTTGCCGGCCGGTCAAGTACTATTTGTCACAGTCTCCCCTTGTTAACGAAATTTCATGCTGAAATTTAAGCATAAAGGTCGGGCTTTACTTCTCGAACAGGTGGGGATACTTGGATTTCATGTTGTCCTTGCGCTCCCAAGTAAATTCTGGTCCACGCTTGGAGTTCCATCGAACCTTTACAATAGGGATACGGCTACGTTTCAGTTTCTTAACTTCACGTTCCATAATCTCTACAGGTTCTTCAATGAAATGTAGTTGCTATCAACTTGTATCTCTTCCAATGGTATGATCAATGACTCGTCTGCTAAGCACCTCTTGAGATTTGATACATGAAACACATCGTGTACTCCGCTGAGCTTATCAGGGAGTCTGAGTCTGTATGCCACAGGACCTATGCGTTGAATAATCTCAAACGGTCCGACATACCTAGGTGCTAGCTTGCCCTTAGCCCCAAATCGAACTACGCCTTTCCATGGGGACACTTTCAACATGACTCGGTCACCCACATCGAATTCCAAAGGCTTACGCCTTTTGTCGGCATAACTCTTTTGGCGGCTACGTGTTGCTTGAAGTCTCTGCTGTATCTGGGCAATCTTATAAGTAGTTTCCTGAATAAGCTCAGGCCCAGTGATTCTGTTGTCTCCCACTTCGGTCCAACAAATTGGAGACCGACATTTTCTACCATAAAGTGCTTCAAAAGGAGCACATCCGATGCTGCTATGGTAGCTATTGTTGTAGGAGAACTCAATGAGTGGTAGATGAGTATCCCAACTTCCACCGAAGTCTAGGATGCATGTTCTCAACATATCCTCGAGGGTTTGAATGGTGCGCTCGCTTTGTCCATCCGTTTGGGGATGATAAGCAGTGCTCAAGTTGACACTTTTCCCTAAGGATTGTTGTAATGATTGCCAGAACCGCGAAGTAAATCGACTGTCCTGGTCTGAAATAATAGACAATGGCACCCCGTGCCTAACTACTATTTCATCAATGTATAGCCTCGCTAGTTTCTCCATCTTGTACGTCTCTCTGATCGGCAAGAAATGTGCGGACTTGGTCAATCGATCAATGATGACCCAAATAGAATCATATTCGTTGGAAGTGCGGGGCAGCATGGTAATGAAATCCATAGCTATTTGCTCCCACTTCCATTGTGGTATCTCCGGTTGTTCCAGCAAACCCGAAGGTTTCTGGTGTTCTGCTTTGTCTTTGGCACAGTTAATACATTTGCCAACATAAGTGGCAATGTCTTTCTTCATACCCGGCCACCAATAGAATGACCTAAGATCTTGGTACATCTTATCGGCACCAGGATGAACTGAGTAACGTGTCTTGTGTGCCTCATCAAGTATGAGTGTCCGGAGTTCATCTACTGCTGGAATCCAAACACGATCCAAATAATAGATAACTCCGTCTTGTTTCGTCTTGAATTATTTCTCGGCTCCACAATCGAGCTCGCGTTACAGATTGTCTCTTGCCACTGCTTCTTGTTGTGCTTGTAGAATGTGATCTCTCAGACTTGTTTGCACGGTCATTCCCATGGCGCGAACGCGTAAGGGTTTGACTCTTTGCTTCCGGCTCAAAGCATCTGCAACAACATTTGCTTTGCCCGGATGGTATTTGATCACACAATTGTAATCGTTCAGGAGCTCAACCCACCGTCTCTGTCTCATGTTAAGCTCCTTCTGATCGAATATGTGCTGTAAACTCTTGTGATCTGTGAAGATAGTGCATTTGGTGCCATACAGGTAATGTCTCCAAATCTTTAATGCAAAAACAACAGCTCCCAGTTCAAGATCGTGTGTCGTATAGTTTTTCTCATGTATCTTCAGCTGTCGGGAGGCATAAGCAATGACTTTGTCTCGTTGAATCAAAACACATCCGAGTCCCTGATGGGAAGCATCACAATATACTACAAAGTCATCATTGCCTTCTAGGAGTGTTAAGATTGGAGCATTGCACAATCTTTGTTTCAATGTCTGGAATGCCTCTTCTTGTTTCTGAGTCCACACAAAAGGTTCAGACTTCTGTGTGAGCTTGGTGAGAGGCAAGGCTATCCTAGAGAAATTCGAAATGAATCTCCTGTAATAACCTGCCAATCCTAAAAATGATCTGATCTATGTCGGTGTTGTAGGCACATCCCAGTTCTTGATTGCTTCTATCTTGGCAGGATCCATGTGAATACCATCACTGTTAATCACGTGACCCAAAAATTGAACTTCTCTTAACCAAAATTCACACTTGGAGAATTTGGCATAGAGTCGTTCTTCTTTCAGAAGTTCCAAAACTGTCTTGAGGTGTTGCTCATGTTCATTCTTGTTCTTTGAATAAATCAGTATATCATCAATAAAGACGATAACAAACTGATCTAGATACGGCTTGCACACCCTGTTCATCAAATCCATGAACACAGCCGGTGCATTCGTCAATCCGAATGGCATCACCATGAATTCGTAATGACCATATCGGGTACGAAAAGCCGTCTTGGGTATGTCTTCTTCTTGAATCCGGAGCTGATGATAACCTGATCTCAGGTCTATCTTTGAAAAGTACTGTGCTCCCTGTAACTGGTCAAACAAATCATCAATCCTCGGTAACGGGTATCGATTCTTGATGGTAAGTTTGTTGAGCTCTCAATAATCAATGCACATCCTGAAAGTCCCATCCTTCTTTTTTACAAAAAGAACCGGAGCTCCCCACGGGGAAAAGCTCGGTCGGATGAATCCTTTATCGAGTAGCTCTTGTAATTGATTAGACAGCTCCTGCATCTCTGATGGAGCAAGTCTATAAGGAGACTTAGCTACAGGAGTTGCTCCTGGAATCAAATCGATTCGGAACTGCATCGATCTCTCGGGTGGCAGTCCTGGTAAGTCGTCCGGAAATACTTCTGCAAAGTCTCTCACAACTGGTACATCTTGAATCTTGATCGCCTTCTTGTCTTTCTGAATCACGTGATCTAGAAATGCAACACATTGTTTTCGTAAATACTTGCGAACCTTCATGCACGATATTATCTTGACACTGCGTTTCGCTTGGTCTCCACGAATCTCCAAGACCTCATTGTTCTCCACTGGAATGCGTAATAACTTATCAGAACAGATGAACTCTACTCGGTTAAAAGATAGGCAATCCATTCCGATGATGATGTCGAAACTGCCCAGCTCCATCGGTATCAGGTCGATGGAAAATGTGTGATCTCCAAGTGTTAGTGGACAATTCCTAAATATTGTGTCTACTGTGATTTGTTTGCCATTTGCTATCTCAATAGTATAAGGGGAGTCTAACAATTCCTTATCATAATTAAGATGGCATGCAAAGTCGGATGAGATGAAACTCTGATCCGCACCAGTGTCAAATAATATGGATGCATAGAAGTCAGATAAGAGAAATGTACCCGTGTTTACATTCGGGTCCTGTCATGCATCAGTAGCTCCTATCTGGAAAGCTCGTCCTCTTGGTTCTTGAGCCCTTTGTTGGTTTCTCTTGGGACAATCCTGAGAGAAGTGTCCTGGTTCGCCATAGTTGTAGCATGACCTAGGATCTGCAGCAGCAGCGGCAGTAGCTGCATTGTTGTTTCTGTTCTTAACCCTCGGGCTCCTGCAGTAATTTACCGTGTGACCAAATCTCCCACAGTTGGTGCAGTGTCTGCACTGAACATTTGGCAAGTGATGAAACTGGCATGAGTTGCACAGAGGTGCATTGCCAGTGTATGGCTTCCTGATCTCTAATGGTTGTGGCTGGTTGCGCATTGGAGCTTGAGTAGTGGCAGCAAAGTTTGTGGCCACCTTTTGTTTCTTAGCCGGATGTTTATCCGACTTCTTGGAAGTTCCAGCCTTGGCTGAGTTAGCCTCCTTCTTGAAGTGACCAGAAGCAACCATCATATCTGTCAGGGATGCTGACAGTGTAACAGCTAACTCCATGGTAGTAGGGTGGGCAGAAATAACATGACCTCGGATACTAGGCGGTAATCCACCAACATACCGCTCAATTCTCTTCTCAAGTGTTGGCACCACATCAGGTGCTAGAGTGGCTAATTCATGAAATCGTGTGGTGTAGGCCAGATGCCCAGCACCAACCATCTCCAGATTGAGCAGCTCAGTCTCAACCTTCTTCAGTTCATTTTGCGGGCAAAACTCTGCCCTCAACATCGCCTTGAAGTAATTCCAAGGCATAGCCTGGGCCTCATCCCGGCCTCTGACTGAAACTTGAGCGTTCCACCAAGTTAACGCTCGCTTGTTAAATGATCCCGCAGCACACTTGATTCTGTTCTGTTCAGGACAGCCATTGATGTGGAGGGTAGCCTCCATCTTCTCGATCCACTGGATCAATCCGACTGCACCCTCACTGCCACTGAAACTGGGTGGCTTGCAACCTACAAAGTTCTTGTAGGCATAGTCCTTATTTTGCCTGGTGTTATCGCTGCCTTCTCCAGATGAGTTAGCAACGTTGTTGCTGGTGTTGTTAATACGATTCATCATCTCGGGAATCACCTCCCTCAGTTGGCTTGTAAGAAGAGTGGCCAATGCCACAGTAGCAGGGTCCAACTGACAAGATGTGATGGCGGAGGAGGAGGTGGAGGTGGAGGAGAATCAGGTGGTGTCAGCATAGATGAGTGAGGAGCAGAGCCTTGAGTCAATGGTAATAGAGGTGGTTGTCTTCTTGTCGGCATTCTGATCATAACCGAAAGAAATCGGTTAGTGCAGTGATCCGAAGTAGAAGACATATGCAAATTGAATCCTAAGTCACATGATCTCTATATGAGGGTCCCTAGGTTATAGTCTAGGCCAAACCATTAAAGTGATATGACCAATATTTCTCTATAACCATGGCTTTGATAACAATCTGTCACACCCCAGGCCGGCAGGAACGGATCGTGTTTTCCCGTCGGGCGGAAAGTTCCCGGGGCGCGATATCATGAGTGATAATCAAATGATCAGATTGTTTACATAGCACATGAGATATAAATGAGAAATGATAACATGACATGAAATGGAATTACAAAGTTAAATTACATTGTTCCATCATAGTTTAACTAAGTAAATCTAAATAAAAAGAATCAATGAGTTTATATCTTGTATCTGTACAAGATATACAAAAGTGATTCACTGTTTTGTAATCCAAAAGTATGCAATCAAAAGTAAGCTAGGTCTTCTAAAAGTCCACTAGTTTAGTACTTGCATATATGTATGTACACCTGTTCGTCACCTGAGAAAACATGTATTTAAACAAAGTCAACACTAGGTTGGTGCGTTCATAAGTAAGTTAATGTAAAACCTTGATTCATTCACATGCACATTCACAATGATAATATGTTACTTGAATGATTGTCTGTTTCACTTGTTCACCCAATGGCTCCTCAATAGTTATAGTCACAAGTACTATATCATCCTAGTAGTGTTGCTTATATATAGGGCATATGTAAGGGAACTAAGCCCTAGCCAACATCCAACCACAACACCACTAGAACTCCACACTACTTGTAATACAACTATTGATTTCCACTCTCAATTCACATGTTTATCTCTTCCTTGATCACCTGTATTCTCATGTATAGAATAATATAATGATGGCGTTGTAGTTATCAAACCGAAGTATTAATAACCAATATATGTGTTAGGGATATTAGATTTTCAATCTGTTCCTTGTATTATTCTATATTGTGGGGTTAACTGTTGTTTCACTTTTAAATATTAAAAGTGTTAGTTAACTGATTGTAATGTAATCTCAATGCAACGTAAAGAGCCCAAATAAAATCCATTGTAATCCTCACGTAATCAGATTACAATGCATTCCATTCACCTCTATTCCGCCGTATGATCCCAAAGTCTCAATGTGGGATTGTTCTCATGTGATTAACAAAGTTGAATAAGAACTTGTCTTATTTCATCATATTAATCATGTGTGAATGATAAGCATACTCATGAAGTTACGTTATCATGATCATCATTCACTGTAATCCATATGATCCCAAAGCCTCAATATGGGATTGTTCTCATGTGATTAACAAAGTTGAATAAGAGCTTGTCTTATTACATTATGTTAATCATGTGTGAATGATAAGAATCCTCATGAAGTCACGTTATCATGATCATCATTCACTTTAATCCATATGATCCCAAAGCCTCAATGTGGGATTGTTCTCATGTGATTAACAAAGTTGAATAAGAGATTGTCTTATTACATTATGTTAATCATGTGTGAATGATAAGAATCCTCATGAAGTTACGTTATCATGATCATCATTCACTTGAACCCATATGATCACCATAACATCCTTAAACCGTATTAAAAACAAGTCTTAATACTTTTAAGTCACGCATGGCGATGAAAGAATCAATGCGATCATACTATCACATAGTATGTTTTTAAGGTGTAGATTAAGTGTTATAAGTGATTTACTTATCACACTTGATCAATTATGATGTAGAATGATATTAAGAAGATATTTTATCTTCTAATCATTCATGTGTTGTGAAGTGTCAATATGTTTCACTGTAGTAGTTCTCATTTTTTGTTTGTGTATGAATTGTCTCAGTTTTTACTCATGTAGGAATAACCAAGTGTTATAAGATATCATCTTACAACTATGTTATTCTAATGTGTTGATGATTATGAAATTACATTATCATAATCATCTGAGTTTCCCTGTTATCTCATGATAATACAAGCATGCATACAATGATAAGCGATAATAAACAGTTTAATATTATCTAAATCAAAGTATAAATAACATGTTAAGCAAAACTTTTAAATAAATAAAAGTAAACATTTTTCTCAGCCCCGAGAGTTTAAATCAGTAAATATTAAAGAAAAGGGGCATATGAACTCACCTCGTTGTTGTAGGGTTGACTTAGCTTAAAAGGAGAATGCACGCGCTCTTGTCTGTTCTTGTAATTGTGTTCACGTTCCTGTATTGATTTCATGTCGTATTTAACTTATGAGTATAAGTTGTATAGGTTTGTGCGCGTGTATGTGTTAGTCCTAATTTGGTCATCAACCCTTGGTGTTAATCCTCATTCGGTCCAATACAATTTGAGTATATTTGTTATCACGTAATTGATTTAATTTGAGTTTTGTGTATGGTTATAGTTTATGACCAAAAATTGGTTCCCATTATCTCCTATTACCTTTAACTTGGTTTCATAAGGATTAAATGAATTAAACGTCCTTAACCATTTTAATTCTTGAATTAGTTTGCATTTAAACTTATTGGGCCGAATATGTGGGACTTGGGCCACGTGGACCGAACAAAGCACTTGGGTCGAATGAGTGAAGTTGGGCCGATTAGCAACAATGTGGGCCGCCACAATGGGCCGATGATCTCATTGGGCCGAACCAAAATCATGTGGGCCGGTTACATCATGGATTGGCCAGACAAGGCAATTGGGCCAAACAAGGCAATTGGGCCAAAGGTAATAGGCTGTTGGGCTTAAACTGATCAGCCATAATTATGGCTCAGCGAACCTTCTAACCCTTTGTCATGGGTTCGGCCACCACATGAGACCCATATGGTTCGGCTGTGTAAGTTGTCGGCTCACAGGTTCGTTGAGCATGTGAAGGTTCGGCTACATGGATCTAAGGTTCGTCACATGGTGGTCAGATGGTTCGCTGAAGCCTTATGGTTCGTCTGATCTGTTAAAGGTTCGTGAAGGAAGATAGTTCGGCTAGGGTACATGAAGGTTCGGCCGGTAGTTCCCACACACAGGTTCGCCGATAATTAGTGGGTTCGGGACTGTAGAGGGTTCGTTCCATCGTGGGTTCGGCTAGAGGTTGACCAAAAAGGTTCGTCCCTGTATGTGGTTCGGTGAAAGCTAGAAGGGTTCGCTGCATATGGAGGTTGAATGGTTCGGCACCCAAGCATTCATCAGGTTTCTCACGAACCTGTCATCTAGCCATCGATTAGCTGGATACTAAGGTTGTCTCACGTGTTGTGGTGTATCAGATAGGGTTATTGAAGATGTATAACTCGACAGAGAAGGCTTAGAACCGATCATGGGTTATGAGTCGTACATGGTGCAAAAAAAAAACCCTATTTTCGTGATTATTCAAGCTCAAATACCTCAAGATTCAGTGGACAAATCTTTAGATCCGCTGTACTTTCACGTAGAGGCCATCGTGGGCTTCACGTGGGTTCAAGAATCACTCAAATCGGTGAGAAGAAATGAAGAAGTTATGCTTGTTTGAAGGTGGTTTGTGGTGGTTCTTGGTCTTGGCCGGAAATTGAGAGAGAGAAAGAGGGTGTGGATGTAAGAATGAGAAAAACACTCTCATTTAACATATTTATATCACGTGTGGTGTCCGGGTTCGTTTCGGTTGCTCGGTTCGCGTTTTCGTCGCGTATCCGGAATATTACGCATATTTAATTATAATAAATAAAGGAATGTTATTTTTAATTATTTGATGAGTTTCAAAATTGTAAAACATTATTTATTTTATTCTATTAAATTTATTATCGTTTCGTGTCGTGTTTCGTTTCGTCGAATCGCGTCGCACACCGCGCGTATTCGTTCGAATCGTCATTCGAACAAACACGACGTTGGTTTTGCTTTCCGAATTTTGTTTTCTACTTTCCAGTCATCATTTCAGAACGTTAAACTCACAGACATGTTTGTGTGAATCGTCATCCACACAACCACATTGTCAGCTCGTTATTCTGAAACGACACTGTAATTTATGTTTGAATTATGTTTCCTCACTGTCGGACTCAACTAAATACCCTGATTTCACATTGTTTTCACATTGAATTGTCGGCCATCTGATTCCTGTCATCTATGAATATCAGTTCGCAACCGATTTGTTTCTGTTAATTGTGTGAACACTGTTGTTTCTCATGATCTGTTGTGTTAATTGTACTTAAGTTTTCACATAAATACACAGAACTAAAGTTTCAAATGTATGTTGTACTTACTGTATCTAAGTTTACACAAAAATACGTACAACGATTTTCTTGCATTTATGATTCTGTTAATACAACACTGTTCACAATCGCATATGTACACATAGTTACTGTAGCTAGGACACGTACCATACGGAGTTGCCGACCGGTCAAGTACTAGTTGTCACAAAAAGGCTATGATTCACTTGGGTTTTGTTAAATGAAACCATGTACGAGGGTGTTAAAAACCGATCTTCTTCAAGTGTGGTTAACAAAGTGTTAGCCGAAAACTCTAATGTTTTCTATAATAACTAAGGGTGGTTCTAAACTAATAAACTAGGTGTATTTAATAAATAGTAAGAAGAAACGATATAAAAAGAAGCCATGGGTTACAAAGAGACTAAAGAACGAGAGGATACTATGTGGATTCAAAGGAAAATAACTAAGCATGGGATATGTTCATCTTGTAAGACCAACACCCAACACTTAGTGTTTTCATATTATGGGTAACAAACTTAGACTATTTCAAAATAAATAATCTTAGTTAGTAACCAACTTAAGAGCAAACAAGATCAGTGTTAACAAATAATTATTCAAGGATTTAGTGTTTAACCTAATCCGGTTAATCTAAGTTCTAACAAGTTTAACTTATGTTTTCATAAAATAATTAACAATTTTATTAAATAAATTATTAATTATCATAACTTATTTTATGAAAATATTTTAAGGTAACTCAAAGGATTTTCTAAAGTTAAATTGTTATAATTTAATAAGATTGTATAAATGAGGAATTACTAAAGGATTATGACTTTTATTTTATAAATCTTTTGTAAATAAGGTTGAATAATAATTAGTCAAGGGATAAGGGTTCATAGAGGGTTATGGCATAGTATACTTAGAAAGAATTTTAGTAACACATTAGTAAGTCTACAGGACACTTAATTGCACACCAAGACCAAAACCCATACACGTCAGCTATAAATACTTATACAATTCGATCATAATAAATCAAATCAGGCATTGAAGCTACATAATCTACAACGAATGAGAGCGCGTATTTCTTGGTTGATTCATTTGCATTGCAGCACAGGTGAGTTCATCTGTCCCTTTTCAAACTATTTTGTTTTACTGCGGGACTGAGAAACATGTCAAATGCTTTATATAAATGCTTTATATACTTGTTGTCATGTTTTATAAATTGTTTATTGTTGACTGTTTATAAATTTTTTTATAAATTGTTAACTGTAAAATTGTTTACTCGTTATGTTTATGCTTGAATCTTTACGATTTCATCTATAAACTCATGATTATATACTTTCTCAAACACTTACTTTATCAAACAAATACTTATACAATTTAACAAATGTATACTTTCTTAAACGTATACTTTCTTACACTCAAAACGATTATTCAAAACTTATACTCAAAACTATTACTCAAAACTTATACTCAATACTTTTATTCAATGTGCAATACTTATACTTTATGCTCAATACTTTTACTTATTGCTCAATACTTTTAGTCAGTATTCAACACTTGTATTCAATGTTCATATTCAATACTTATACTCAGTACTCAATAAGCTCTAAAACTTAAACATGTTAACAAAGGGATTCTGGTGGGTAAATAGGTACATGTGCACATGGTATCGGAAGATCATAAGTCTAAATAATAAGCATAAGGTTTTCGTAAGACAGACTGATTGGCCCTCTCATACTTACCATTCAGTGTTCTTCGTTGCCAGGACCTTGTGGGACAGACTGATTGACCCACTCGTACTTGCCATTCAGTGTTCCTCTGTTGATACATGTAATGTCCCTAGTTCGGTTATGTAACTCTAATCATGTAAAGTTCAAAGTTATTAATGGAAGTTGTCTTTATATATCATTCTTAATGTTTATTATTAATTATATGTTTAGTTGATTTGATTAAATTAATGTTGAGTATGAAGATTGCTCATTCGGCCGAATGACTCTAGAATGAAGTCATTCGCCGAATGAACATCATAGCGAATGTCTGGCGATAGAATGAGTCATTCGCCGAATGACTCATTCGATTGATAGCTCATTCGAGCTTAGTCATTCGCCGAATGAGCTGCTTCGGCCACTCATTCGGCCGAATGACTACAGCTTATATATAGAAGTTCAAATCATTTCAACTCTAACTTTCCAGAGCCCTCCTTCTTCCCTGAGACTCAAGTGTCAAAACCCTAGAAGATTTGAGCGGTTCTTGATCATCCAAGTTCGATTCTCAACCCGTGGTGTTCGATTGTTGCTTCCACGTTGTTCTTACAACCTCGGATCACCACGGTTTCTGTTGGTTTCGATTGGAAAACCCTGGAATAGGATTCCGCACTATTCCAGAGGCTGTCGAGTAGTTTTACATTGGATTCGGATTGTTTCCGAGCTCCCGATCGGTCCAACAAAGTGGTATCAGAGCTTTGGCTCTTGATTCTACTCGATTTCCATTCAAAATCATCAGATCTGAGTCTCCCAAAACCGTGATTTTTGTAACTTCCAAAAACCCTATTTTTCTTGCTTTCCAAGTTACTATTTCATTGAAAAACCAAGGGTTTTTGCGGTTTGATTGCCCTAATTCTTTCCCAATTGGCTTGTTATCATGTCTTGAACTTCTGTACCAAATTTGGTGCTTAAATCTGGTCAAAATCGCAAGTTATCACGATTTTCGTTGCTGAAAACCCCAGATCGCCGAATGACTCTGGCGGCCGAATAAGTTCAGCCGAATAGCCCCTCATTCGCCGAATAGGTCTCATTCGGCGAATAGCTCCTTCGCCATTGTCATTCGCCGAATAAGTCTTATACTCTACTCTCATTCGGCGAAAGAGCTCATTCGGCATATGTCATTCGCCGAATAGGTCATTCGATCTTCTCATTCGCCAGTTGTCATACTCAGCCTTCATTCGCCAGTTTCTGTTCATTCGGCCCCCGACATTCGCCAAAACCAGTTCATTCGGCAACTTTTTTGAGATTTTTCTAAGTGTTGAATTTTGTCATTTCTGATTAAATGGAAGACTTGGCACTGATGGCGAACCAGAATCATCGTATTCAGACATTATTATTGACAGAGAATGAGACGGGGAACTCCAATAAAGCTCCCAAGTTACTAACCTTAGACGATTATCCTCACTGGAAGTATCGGTTTGAGATTCACATCAATGGGGTGGATACAAATCTGTGGATGATGATTGAAGGAGGTTATCTGAGGCCTATGAATGAAGATGGAACTCCTATGCTAGTCACACGGATGACTGAGCCTCAGAGGAAGCTGTATGATTATGAGAAGAAAGCTTATGCTATTTTGTCACAGTCCATTGCCACTGATATCTTCCATAAGTTTAGACAGTTTACTTCGGCTAAGCTACTGTGGGATGCACTTCAACAAAGATATGAGGGTAATGATGCTTTGAAGAGTATCAAGTCAAAGGCACTGAGAAAGGAATTCAATAGCTTCATGTATGTGGGAAATGAGTCACTGGATGAGCTTATTGCCAGGTTTTATCATCTGTTGAGTGAGTTGTTAAATCATGAGGTCAAAACTACAACTCAAGAAAAGATTCAGTGTTTAGCAGATGCTTTACCTCCAAAGTGGGAATCCTTCTTGATGGTACTCAAGCAAAATCAGATGATGGCTCATATGGACATCAATGATTTCATTCAGAAGCTAAAAGAGCAGGAGATAGAGAACAAATGGAAGGCCAAGAGAGTTGTGCAAGTTCAAGATCCTTCTCTATACTACTCCACTCCCACAGTTGATAAATCCACAACTCATGCTCCTCTGAAGACTGCTTTTGTTTCTAAAACATCTGAAGCTTCATCTGCAGCTCAGATGCATTTCAGTCAATCTTCTTCATCAAGTTCACAACAAGAGCATCATCAGCCTACCGCAAGTCTGAAAACAGAGAACTTTGACAAGGTCACAGTAGAGATTGCAAAAGAGCATATGTGTCTTCTGTCAACATTGGTTAGCTCATATGATGGATTAGTTGCTGGTCAGATCGGCAATCCATATTTGACCAATGATGATTACTCTCAGATTGATCCTGATGACATGGAGAGAATTGACATTATGTGGGCATTGGCTAGTGCAGTTAGAAGAGCAAAGGAGTTTGTAAAAAGGACTGGGAAGGATATCAATCTAAACAAGGAGTCCAAGTTTGGATTTGATACGGCATCTGTCACATGCTACAACTGTGGTGAGAAGGGTCATTTTGCCAGACAATGCAAGCAGCCGAAGAAAGCTGGCAACAAGAATCCATTTCAGCATCAGAAATCCTCTACTGCCAATCCAGAAAGGAGATCAGTTCCCATTGATTCTCCTTCTCAAGTTGGATCTTCATCCTCTGCTAGTAAAGCTTTAATGGTTCAACAGGATGAAGGGGTGAACTGGGACTTCAGGTTTAATGCTGATAAAGAAGATCAAGATAAAGCTTGTGTGGCAGAGATTCAGCAGTCTGAAGGTTAAAGTGAAGAAAGCATTCGGGTAGATTCATTGATGAATGATGACAAGATCTCAAGTCCAGAATCAGACAATCTGACAGATTCAGACACTCAAGATTCTGATGCTGAAGCTGATGACTCCTCTACTCAATTTGCCTTGATGGTAAACTCTTCTGCTTCTACAGAGTCAGAGCAGGTATACACTGACTGTTCATCTTCACATTCAGAGTGTTTTAATTGTGTTGATCTTAGAAGTAAGGTCCTTGCTTATCAGACACATAACAGTGTTTTGATGAACGATCTCGACTTATGCATTGAGGCTAACAAAGTTTTAAAATCTAATGAAAAAGATTTTCAAGCTAAAATTGATCTTTTAAATAGACAATTGCATGAGGCAGAGATCGCAGTGCTGAATAAGCAAGATGCTATCACTTCTTATCTCAATACCATCAATGAGATTAAGAAGAAGTTAGCAATAGTCGAGTGTGACTATGAGACCTTAGGACAAAATCTCAAGAGCTATGAAAGCTCATCTTATATCATTGAGCACATGATCAGTAGGGGTACTGATCAGGGGAAGGAAAAGGTTAACTATCAAAATTGTCCTCCACCCATCCTCAATGCATTTGTCAATACACCAAATGACAAAGATGTAAAGGATTTTCAAGTTACTACTCCGTTAGTAATTGATCCAGTCGGTCTGAGTACAAATCAGAGTTCTTCAAAGACTGCTGGATCTCGGGTGGATGGAGTTGTTGAAGATTGGGTCTCAGATTCCGAGGATGAATCAGAGAATCAAACCTCTGTTGTCATGAAAGGTGACCCAATCTGCAACTCAAAAATCTACAAAGAATTGTGCTTTGTTAAAGCTTCACAAGAGTCTGAAGCTAAGCATGTTACCAAATCAGCTTTTGTTGGTAACAAAGGGACAAAGGGTTTGGGTTTTAATCCAGATTTTCAGAAAACAAATGTTTTTAAATCAAATAGAAAACCATTTTCTGATTTAAAACATTTTCATAAAAAAGGTGACCAAGTCTGTTTTGAATGTGGTGAGTCTGGACACATTGTGAGATTTTGCCCTCATTTGATCAGGCCAAAGGTTGTTTCTTTCAGAAAATTAAATTCTGCTTTACCAAAACCGGTTAAATCTGTACCTAAGCTTGTTCAAACAAAGGCCAAACAACCGGTTCAGATTATCACTTCAGACAAGGGTAAAGGAAAACATGAAACTTTGCATGTTCCAAGTGTGCCTAAAGTTAACCAAGCAAAATCATCATCCATTTATCTGAAAACCTCTTTTGATAAACATGCAATTTGGAAAGTTAAATCATCTGAGGATTCTGTTTCACCTATTTCAGATAAATCTTTTCCTGATGGAAAATGGATTGATGTTTGGATCCGAGACTCTATGGGTCAACCCAAGACTGTAAAGGCTTGGGTTCCCAAAGTGAACTGATTGTCTCTTTATTGTGCAGGTTGCCCCAAATGCTGGAGTTAACAGCAATTGGATCGTTGATAGTGGGGCTTCTAGACACATGACTGGTGATATTTCTCTGCTCACCAATGTGAATGCAGTTCGAGGTGGATATGTTGCTTTTGCCGGTGACAAAGGCGGATTTATTACAGGAGAGGGAATTCTGACAAATGGACAAGTTTCATTTGATAATGTCAGATATGTTAAACAGCTGGAAAACAACCTCCTGTCAGTCTCTCAGATTTGTGACAAAGAGTACAAGGTCTTATTTGATGATTCAAAATGTTACATTCTCAAGCAAGGTGTTAAGATACCTGAAGATTGGATTTTGATGTCTGCTCCGAGGAAGCAAGATTTGTACGTTCTCAATATGGCCACAGCTTCAACTACATCCTCCACAGCTTCATGTTTTATGACAAAGGCAACTGAGAAAGATTCAATCCTTTGGCATAAGAGGATGGGCCATTTGAGTTTACGTAAGATGAATCATTTGGTACACAATAGTCTGGTTGAGGGAGTTAGCTTGAAGAATTTTAAGCTGTCTGATATCTGTGTCTCGTGCAAGAAGGGAAAGCAATCTAAGCAGTCTCACAAACTGAAGAAGTATCATTCAATCAATGTTCCTCTTGAGCTTCTCCATATGGATTTGTTTGGTCCAGTGAATCGGAAGAGTATAGCTGGAGATCAATACTGTCTTGTTATCACTGATGAGTATTCCAGATACTCTTGGGTTTTCTTTTTGAAAGAGAAATCAGAAACGTTTGATTGCATTCAAGTTTTGGTTACTAAACTTGAATCACTTTATAAGCTCAAGATTCGTCAGTTTCGAACTGATAATGGAACGGAGTTCAAAAATCACAACATGGAGAATTTTTGTAATGCACGGGGAATTGTGCAACAGTTTAGTGCTCCATATGTTCCTCAAATGAACGGCGTTGCTGAACGTGAAAATAGGACATTGATTGAGGCTGCTAGGACCATGCTTGCTGATTCCTCTTTGCCGGTTCAGTTCTGGAATGAAGCTGTAGCAAATGCTTGCTATACCCTGAACCGAGTTCTTATTGTGAAAAGACATGGGAAGACTTGCTTTGAACTGCTCCATAACAGAAAGCCAAATCTTAAGTATCTAGAACCATTTGGTGCACCGTGCACTATGCTTAAGAAACACGAGCAGGGCAAGTTCAATGAGAAGGTGGAAGAAGGGTACTTTCTTGGGTATAGCACTCCAAATAAACGAGTTTACAACATGTCAACTCATAATGTGTAGGAATGGTACCATGTTGATGTTTAGAAATATTCTATGCCCCCACCTGGAAAAGGGCCAGATTGGATGTTTGATTATTCCAGTCTCTTTGATTCATTCAATATGCCCCCCATGTATTCAGATGAAGATGTTGCTGTTCAGATGTTGTATGATGTACAAAATGCACCTGATGAACCTATGCAGCCTTCCTCTGCATCTGTTCCAACTACACAGATAAATGATGACAGCTCAGACACAGATGACAATCATCCGGCTGCTCCTGAACCAGTTGTTGATAACCTTGTACCTGGTCTTGAGGATTTGAATCTGAATAACTTAGATCCTGAGGTTGAGGTTCTCGCTCATCCTGTTGGAAGAATCAATCGTATTCATCCTCAAGAAAACATTATTGGAAGTCCTTTGGATGGAGTGAAGACTAGAAATCAGATTTCTTCAGGCGGTCTTGCTGACATTCTTGATTTTGCAGATGTAAGCTTTTGTGCTCATTCCTGCTTTATTTCTCATGTTGAACCACGTACTGTCACTGAAGCTCTCAAGGAAGAGTCATGGGTTGATGCAATGCAAGAAGAACTTTTGCAGTTCAAAAAGTTAGGTGTCTGGCAATTGGTTGACAGACCCAAAGGTGCAAAAGTCATTGGTACTCGATGGGTTCTTCGTTGCAAGAAAGATGATCACGGGATCATAGTGCGAAATAAAGCACGTCTGGTGGTTCAAGGATTCAGACAGATAGAAGGGTTGGACTACAATGAGGTGTTTGCTCCGGTTGTTCGACTCGAAGCCATTCGTATCTTCTTGGCTTATGCATCCTTTAAGAAGTTTAAAGTTTATCAAATGGATGTCAAGAGTGCGTTCCTTCACGGTGTGATCAGTGAAACCGTATATGTCAGTCAACCTCCCGGGTTTGAGGATCCATTGCATCGTGACCAAGTCTACAAGTTAGACAAGGCCTTATATGGATTGCATCAAGCTCCGCGAGCGTGGTATGAGACACTTTCTACTCACCTTCTGAACAACGGGTTCAGAAGAGGTGTTATTGTCTGCACATTATTCATCCGTGAGAAGGACAGTGATTTACTCTTGGTACAAGTGTATGTGGATGACATAATTTTTGGTTCCACAAATGATAGTCTGTGCAAGGAATTCGAGAAGGTTATGAAAGAAAAATTTGAAATGAGTTCGATGGGAGAGATGAAGTTTTTCTTGGGTCTGCAGGTGGATGAGTCTGAGGCAGGGATTTTTATTCATCAAACCAAATACGTTGGTGACATTCTGAGCCGGTTCAGTATGTCTGATGCTAAGCCTGCTGGTACCCCACTGGCTGTTAATCACGGGATTACTCCAGATGAAAAGGGGGAGTTAATTGATGCCACTCTGTACCGAGGAATGATCGGATCTCTCATGTATTTTACTGCTTCTCGGCCAGATATCGTGTTCGCCACTTGCTTGTGTGCACGCTATCAATCCAAACCAAGAGTATCTCACCTTATTGCTGTCAAAAGGATTATGCGTTATCTGAAGGGTACACCGGAACTTGGCTTATGGTACCCTAATGATGATAATTTTGAGCTTACTGCATATAGTGATTCAGATTATGGCGGATGCAAGAGAGATTTCAAATCAACATCTGCAGGATGTCAGTTCTTTGGAAACCGATTGGTCACCTGGCAGTGCAAGAAGCAGACGTCGGTGTCTACTTCAACCTGTGAAGCTGAATATATTGCTGCTGCTAGTTGCTGTTCACAAATCATCTGGATTCAACAGCAACTCAGGGACTATGGGTTACATTTTTCTAACACTCCTATTTATGTTGATAATACTGCCGCCATTGCTGTCACTAAAAATCCAGTTCAGCACTCCAAAACCAAACACATCGACATAAAATATCACTTCATACGTGATTGTTTTGAAAAGAAATTAATCGATGTTGTAAAAATTCACACCGATCACCAGAAAGCCGATCTTTTTACAAAAGCATTTGATAAACCCAGATTTTTATATCTGTTATCGGCTAATGGTGTTTTTCAAAAGGATGAAGTTCAATCCTCATCTGAGTCTCACAAATGATCATCATTTTTACTTAGATAGTTTTTGCTTTGTTCATTTTACTTCAGTATTTTCATTTTTATTGTATAGTTCTTTTTCATTATCAAAAACTCAAAAAGATTTTCTATTTTTAGGTTTTTAGGGGGAGATATTATAATACTTGAAAAACCAAAAACAATAGAAAATTTGAAAAACCAAAAACAATAGAAAATTTGAAAAACCAAAAACAATAGAAAAATTAAAAATTGAGATAGTCTTGTTAAATAAAGTAGTACATTGATTTTATCATGTCATAGAAGCAGAAATGAATGTATGAACTAAAATCACAAAAGAATTGTGATGGGATGTACTGATAGGCTGACTATACAAAATGAATAAACAACTTGTGATAACTTAGAAAGTTTGATATGTGGGATCCATTTTAATTAAATCATTTGAGTGAGAAACGGTTTTTGACTTAAATCAAGCATACACCTGTCATCATGGAATCAAATGAGGTTTCATTCAAAGAAAAATAAAGGCAAGCTGGTATTAAGCTTGAGGAAAATCAAAACAAGCTTGGTATTAAGCTTGATGAAAAACTAAAAACAAGCTGGTATTAAGCTTGAAGAAAACCTAATGCAAGCTGGTATTAAGCTTGAGAAAAACTTAAACAAATAAAGTTCGATTCCATACATGTGCCATATTGCTAGGACGGACCTAGCTGAAGCCATCCATTTGGATAGAACAAGAAAAATACAAAAAGATAATAAATGTTTGAATCTTATTGAATTCATGATGACTGGTTTTAAGATATGCTGAAATGAGTTTTGAACTGATTTTGATCTTTATTGATGAAATGAATTGGGGAACTCAATCAGAAAATATGAGTGATCATATAGTTTGTTTAGGAGTTATGTATTGTTCAGTTTAAGTTTGGACAAATATATCAGTAATCGTATCATAATGAAATTGTGTTTGAAATGAAGCGTTCATTGAAGGCAATATGATGTGATTAGAGATATGTATTATTTTATTAATGGACATTTCACAAAAATATGTGTTTATTTGCTTTTAATTATTGTTTGTACAGTTGTAGTGGTCGTTTCAGAAAAATACAAAAAGATTTTATATTTTCAATCTTGTTTTAGGTGATCATTTGTAGATTCGGATGTATGTCATATCCGAATCCTGAACCAACCAGACATATCTTCATAAATTGTTAAAGGTTTATTGCTCAAAATGTCAAATGTTGAAAAAGTTGAGGTTTGGAGGTTTTCATCTCTCATTCGTCCGAATGAGAGGTAGAATGAACTCATTCGGCCGAATGAACTCATTCTGCGAATGAGTCATTCGACCGAATCAATCATACAATGTGTTTTTCATTCGACGAATGTAGGATGTCGAATGTCTCATTCGACATTCTCATTCGGCGAATGAGTATTGTCGAACGACCTATTCGCTACACTCATTCGGCGAATGAGACTGAATGTCAGATGACCTTTCGCCTAGCTCATTCGGCGAATGAGAAGGGACTACATAACGGTCCTTCGGCCGAATGAAGGTCATTCGACCAAAAACTCTTTCGCGACATCAGAGAGAACTCATTCGGCGATTAACACACAGTTCCTGTCCACTTGATTTTCTTTGATCTTTGTTGACCTTGCCTCTGATAATCTTTTTATACTTCATCTCAGGTATATGAAGATCAAATTTCAGATCATTCCAACCGTGGAATCGTGCCAATCAGATCAAACTTTAGGGTTTTAGGGTTTTAACGTTCACCTTGTAAATAAACCATTGAAATGGACTTGAATCAAACTTAATCAAGTATTAAAGATGTTAGTCGGTCGATTCTGAATGTTAATGAACAAGTTTTATGGGCTGATTTGTGATTTTTGCAAAAAGGGGATTTTGAATTCAAATCAGGCACCGAATGTCGTCATTCGGCGAATGACTCATTCGGCGAATGAACCTCATTCGACGAATGGCTCATTCGACGAATGACCAGACATCCATATCTCATTCAGCGAATGAGGGCCATTCGACGAATGAACCTCATTCGACGAATGACTCATTCGATCCTATGATTCATTCTGCGAATAACTGTCATTCGGCCAACAACTGTCATTCGGCACATCAGATTAACTGTTAATCTGATTTCTTGTTAATTTCAGCTTCTTGATTGAGTATCTCGTATTGACATGTTTATTTCTTTTGTTGTGCAGTATGGCAGGATACAAGTCAGTTCCTAAGCACAACATCTGTGCTCATCTAGATTTGACCACTCCGAACGCGAAGCACTACTCAGACATCATTACATTTCTGAGGCGTTCGAGGATATTCACAGCCATATCTACTGTATATGTGCCCTATCTCTCGCATCAGCAGGATTTTTGGTCATCGGCTGATATTGATTGCGAGGCCGAGCCTACAGTCATAAGGGGCAAAGTGCAAGGGTATGATGTTGTGGTCTCAGCTGAACATATCCGGAGAATTTGTGGATTTCAAGACTCTCCTGATCAGCCTGCATTACTTGATCGATTTCTGGTTCGTGGATGCTTTCTACGGTGCAAGTATGAGGGTGATATTGGAGCTGGCATTCTCAACAAGGCGTTTATGTCTCCTCAATTCAAGTATTTAGCACATGTCTTGGTTCACTGTCTTGGATCGAGGCGAGGTGGTTTTGATGATATGCGTGAGACCATCCAGTGCGCATTTGCTGCTTTAGTGCTCAACAAACCCTTCAACTTCTCAGAGATGATCTTCATTCACATGAAGGAGAACGTGGTTCTCAAGGGTGACAAGAAGTTCCTCATGTACCCGAGGTTTCTACAGCAAATCATTGATGCCCAAGTTCCAGATCTTCCGAAGATCAATGCGGATGTCATTCGGTTAGAGCACATGAATGACACTACTCTTAATAGAGTTCTGTCATTCAGAGGGAAGGAGAGGAAGCCAGCCACCAGATCTTTATTCGGTCACCTCTCTCGACCTGATTATAGAGCTCCAGCTGGTCGTAGATGGAGGCATGCTGACTCTGATTCAGATGTCGAAGACATAGTTGTACCGGCTGGTGGAGACGACAGTGATGGAGGTGATGGTGATGATGAGGCAGGCCCTAGTGGTGCTGGAGCTGGTGAGAGCACAGTGATAGTGAGCACTGCTGCTGTAGTGAGTTCAGGTGTGGTGGAGATGAGTTCTGGATACATGACCACTGCTGCTTCTGTGAGCATGGTTGATGTTAGTGGTACAGTTACTGGTGGTGATGCTGGTTTGTCTACAGCACAGGAATAGGACATTGATGTTGATTCTTTGATGGACTTAGACTTCCTGGCTACTACTACCACTGCTGTTACTACTGCTACCTCTGTTGATGCTACAGCTCCTCATGTTTCTGAAAGTGATGATGAGTCAGAGGACTCTGGTGATGGTGAAGATGGTGATGATGTTGGTTCCAGTTCTGATTCTGAAGCCACTCATGATGATGAGTTTGAAAAGGTGATGGAAGGAGGAAAGATGGAGATGAAGAAGAGAAAAAGGAGTGAAGCAGAGATTGAAGAGATTACCGATCCTTCTTTTATTCCTGAGTTTGATTTCTCTCCTCCACCTCGGTCTTCCGCACCGGTTACCGTGGCTGTGACTGCTGTCACTTCTCCGCCTACATCCTCTAGAGCTGGAAGGGGAAAGAGATCTAGGTTCTCTTTCCAAAGGAGGTCAGAACTGACTACAGCTGCTACATCTACTGTTACATCAGTAGCAGCTGTGTCAGTTTCTTCACTGACAAGGTCAAGGGCTATTCCTGCTCAGACTACTACTGCCCCTCTGACCACTCCTTTTATTCGTGAGCCGGTTTATGTTGCTGCTTCTTCTGGCCCATCTACATCACGAGCTGATACGTTTATACCTACTGTGTCAGTTGTGGATCAGCTTAGCACACTGAACAGTATGGTTCTCAAATTGATGGAGAAGAACATGGAGCAAGAGTCTAAGATTGCTCAGCTCACTCAAAGGATCCATGATTAGGATGCCTTGTTGCTGCAGGCAGCTGATCAACGAGCTGATCTTAGAGCTCGGTCTGCTCAACAAGAAGAGCAACTGCTTAAGTATATCGATGAGCACAACCAGTTGGCCTTGACTGCCACTGGTTTCAACGAGAGGATCCTTCTTCTGGAAGCTGAGAATGCTCGCCTTGCTGAACTTGTCGAGAGTTCCAAGGAAGGCACTCCCAGGCTCGAAGGTGTGGAAGTCCATTCCGATGATTCAGACAAAGAAGAAGAAGAAGAAGAGTCTGAGGAGGAACAGGTTGATTATGAAGATTCTGAGAAGGATGAAGAATCTGATGATGATGCTGGTGATGACAAGGACGGATCTGGGAGTGGGTCTTCTGAATCATCCGGTACTGATGACGATGATGATGATGACAATGATGATCAAGCCCCTCCCTCTTCTGAGATCCGGTCCAAGAAATCAAATGACAAGAAGGCTCAGGCTCCTCCTCCTTCGTCTCCCACGAAGACAGCCGAACCAGAAGCTACTGAGGAAGTACAAGCTGTGCCTTTGAGACGTCAGCTTGATGAGACACTGACTATGATCTTGGACGCTCAAGGCATTATACAGCACTCAGTGAGCTATGACAAGGAGGAGGGAGAGATTATACACTGCCTCTCCAAAGAGCAAATAGCTGAGCTATTCAGGTTGAATCCTGGTGAGGTTGTTACTGATGACACCTCAGTTCCCATTTTTGAAGAGCCTGAACCAGAGCCATTTGATGATGTTGATGAGGTTATTTTGGAAGACATCACAGATGAAGAATACCCAAAGTATACATCGGCTGAAGACGAGCTGCCTATATTCACTGAACCATTTGATCAAGAAACAGAGGATCTCTTGGTCAGATATCTGGAGGAACAAGTTGAGGCAAGCAAGGCTGAAGCCGATGACCAAAAGAGAAGAAAAGAAGAATGGGCTGCTTATTGGGAAGTGTTGAAGAAGCAAAGCACTGAGAAGATGCCAGCCACACACAAGAAAGTTTACAGGACCAAAGGCTACAAAGCTGGAGGTCAGATTCTTAGCTGGGCATACTTCCATGATCTTGGGTGCTATGCTGTGAAGAGAGAGAAAGTGATTGACTACTTCAAACACCCACATGATTTCAAGACGTTGCCTGGATTCGAAGTCAATCAGTTAGCACGTCTGAATATGCTATACAGTGAAGACTCCGGGATGTCTGCTTGGTTTTCTCGACAAATCAAGTATGAATACCGGAAGAGATGGGTGAACTTTCAACCACAGCAGCCAGAAAGATATTATTTGCCAAAGATTGATGGTGATACCCGCAAGCATAAAGTGATCCTGAAGTGGCTTCCCCCTAGAGTTTTGAAGAGGATTCCCCTGCGGAAGATGCGTCAAGACTTTATGGATGGCTTCCGATGGTGGTACTATGACGGGCGCACTGGTGAAGCGGTGATAGTCCTTTGCAAAGACAAGAAGTGGGAGACTGTCAGAATTTTTGATCCCATGTGGCTGACGAACCTGTCTCATAAAGATGTCCAAGCTCTATTCAGGAATCAGATCTTCTTTGTTGTTCTAGACATGGTTCAAGCCTTGCAGTTTATGAGAGTGATCCGTCTCTGCAGCATTTTCAAGATACACGCTGGAGCAGATTGGAAAGCTATCTCAGAAAAGTATTTCAAGAAAGACACTTCCAAGAGTTGAACTAGGTCCAAGGGGGAGTTTGTTGATACGTGTAATGTCCCTAGTTCGGTTTTGTAACTCTAATCATGTAAAGTTCAAAGTTATTAATGGAAGTTGTCTTTATATATCATTCTTAATGTTTATTATTAATTATATGTTTAGTTGATTTGATTAAATTAATGTTGAGTATGAAGATTGCTCATTCGGCCGAATGACTCTAGAATGAAGTCATTCGCCGAATGAACATCATAGCGAATGTCTGGCGATAGAATGAGTCATTCGCCGAATGACTCATTCGATTGATAGCTCATTCGAGCTTAGTCGTTCGCCGAATGAGCTGCTTCGGCCACTCATTCGGCCGAATGACTACAGCTTATATATAGAAGTTCAAATCATTTCAACTTTAACTTTCCAGAGCCCTCCTTCTTCCCTGAGACTCAAGTGTCAAAACCCTAGAAGATTTGAGCGGTTCTTGATCATCCAAGTTCGATTCTCAACCCGTGGTGTTCGATTGTTGCTTCCACGTTGTTCTTACAACCTCGGATCACCACGGTTTCTGTTGGTTTCGATTGGAAAACCCTGGAATAGGATTCCGCACTATTCCAGAGGCTGTCGAGTAGTTTTACATTGGATTCGGATTGTTTCCGAGCTCCCGATCGGTCCAACATCCTCATTGTCCATCCATGTTTTGTAATGGTTGCTAGGATGATTATGATAATATTAGTAGACTTTGTGTCTACTAATGGATATTTTCTAACTATGCACCGATGCAGACCGTTACACCCGAGTTGCCTCTGAGGATTGATACTGAATGCCACGCGTATTTAGTTGTCCTTAGATGCGAACTCAAACTGTTTTCAAAACTCTAACGATTGTGGTGTTGATAGGGTGTGAAATGCTTAATTACCGCTAGTAACAATATCATATGTGCCCGGCATGTGGTGGGCTGGCGGAAAGCTTGACCCTACATATGCCCTATACATAAGCATATCTGGCCGGATAGGATATGTGTCATTAGTGAGGTTAGGGTTGTCGCTCTGGTAGGTTTGTTTGGTGAATTTAGTGGCGGGTGAAACACTTAATTATCATTGACAACAATATGATTGTGCGGTCCGGTATGTGGTGGGCTGGCGGTAAGCTTGACCGTACGTATGCCCTATATATAAGCATACTTGGCTGGATAGCCTAGGTGGTTGTTGTCACACCCCCAATTTTCAACTAACGGAATCATACCGTTTGGGAACGTGACAAACCAGGATCTCAGATTATTAGACATAACGAAGACCTCTATATGATTTTCAAAACATACTTTGGTCTTAAAACCGTAACATCAAAGTTTTCAAAGCTTGCGAAAGCGTTTTAAAACAATAACCAAAGTAACAGTTGTAAAATGTAAATTACAATACATAATTTCAATTGTTCAAATTCAAATAACTAAAATGTAAAACATGCATGTGACTCTATCTCCTAGTCCATGCCAGCTTTGTTGCGCACCTTAGCGTCCTGAGAAAACATGTAAATCAAGTCAACACAAAGGTTGGTGCATAACACAGGTTTTAAGTATTCACAATGTTCAAAACAACAGTTTGAATATCAAGTTTTCAGATAAGATATTAACACATGCATAGTCATGATAGCTAGTCATTTATACTATTTACATAAGTGGTCGACACCGAAGCTGACGATTGCCATGCTATAGCATGTTTTTGCCTTGCCACTATTGTCTAGCACAAACAATAGTAATGTGTGTTTGGTCAGTCAAACACCTGCGTAGATCCCATCTACCAGGTGAGGTTTGTCAAACCTAATAGATCTATTTCCAACTACCACGCTTTGCGCTACGGCAAACTAAACGGTTTGAAGTGTGTAAGGACTTTTAAATGCTATGTTGTCACATAATGTAAACAGCTAACTCATGCAAGTGATATGTATCTAAAAAGAGTTTGTTGCACATGTTTTCTCCCCCAAAACAGTTTAAAATAAGAAAGGGCCGTGTACGCACCTTTGAGTGTTGCAGAATAATCAAATACGTGAGCTCGTGTAGATAATCCTCTTACGAAGGATCTGTGTTTAAACAATAACGTAATGTTATTCGGATAGTCGTTTTGTGCTTGAAATCACATACGTGTCAACACACGTATGTTAGAGTATTAAGAATGTGCATACGTAAGTACGCGTGACTTTGAAATCGTTTAAATAAAATCATATACGATTTTATTTAAATAAACGTAATTATACGCGATTTCGTTTTCGGATTAAAATATGAATTTTATTATTCAAATATGTTCGGGATAGAATTCTGGTTCTAACGCAATTCGAACGAGTCGAATCGGAGTTAAAACGAAGAAGTTATGGGCTAAAATCAAAAAGGTTTTGAAAATACCCAAAAACCGGCCGCCCTAAGGCTCGAACCCGCGACCTGTCACTTACAACACACACACCTTGCTAGTCTCGCCCGCTAGGGTATCGCATAAGGATTTAGGAATAAATTCTTTTAAACCCTAACTGGTCGGTTCCCCCTTTTCTTCCTATAGCCGAAGCTTTAACCCCAAATTGGCCACCAATTCGAACCCGATCTAACACCAATTCTTAGGGCTTTTGTTCTACTGTCCTAATCGAACATATAGGTGTGCTCAATTGGTCATGATCATCAAAAACATATGACTTTTACATCCTAATCAGTTTCGAACCTTAACCGATTCTCAATAATTCAAATTCATCCAATTCGATTATTTTAAACTTTCAATCCATAGGGTTTTCATTTATTAAGAAATTTCGAACCTGTCTGTATGACTAATTTCAATCAATAAACACCTTTGAATCAAAAACCCCAAGTTCATTCTAGTTCAAGAACCCTAGATTCGAAATCATACAATTTCTTGATGTTTGATCAAACTAACTTAGGGATATCCTTATTCGAAACCTTCTGAAACTCCCAGCATCATTCAATTTGACTTTTAAACCCACCACGACCAAATCCCCCAAAATCGTTTAACATAAGAACCCTAGATCTTGTTCTTAATCAATTCGTTATAATGCAATGAAATTGAGTCATGGCTAAGCTTCATCAAAACTCTCTGAAACTAAAAACAACATTTAATTTGATCTTAAAGCTCGTTTGATACAAAACCCCCAAAACCGATTTTGTTAAGAACCCTAGAACTCGGACCCTTATAATTCGAAATACTTAGATAAATTTAGATTAGGGATACTCTTATTCGGTGGTTTCAGAAGATGTAGAAGTGAAAACTTACGTGGTTTGATGTCGAATTGTTAAAACCCACTTCTTGCTTGAACTTCGGCCGACCCAATATTGTATTCTTCAATATAGAGCTTCCACGATCGAATTGCAGCTTGAAACTTCTTCAGAAGATGCTGATTAGTGTTTAGGAAAGTGAAATTGTGCAAATGACACTCGATTTATACACATTTGAATGCGAGTTGGGGACGGTTACGACTCTTGGGCCCTCAATTGATTTAAATTCGATCATTAACAGTCTAATAACGTATGATTGCTGTTACAGATCATTAATATGCGATGATTGAAAGGTTTATTCAATCAATTTCAGTGTAATGACTCCAATTTCGAATTTCATTGATTAACCCATGCGAATTTTGACTTCTAAGGTCAAAATTGGACCTTTAACTCAATTACAAGTCTAAACTTTGTAATTTAAATGTATTGGGACTGATTTCTATAATTTCCAATCCCTTGGATTTGATTTTTAACAATTACATAACATTTCGGTTTACCAAGTTGAACCCACAATCCCGAATTGTCACTAATCGGAATAATTGAACTAGTTTTGGGCTTGATTAATCCAATTGGGCCTCCTAAATACCATTGGGCCTACTTTGGGCTCATTGGGCCTACCTTGGCCTTATTGGGCCTACCTTGGCCTAATTGGGCCTTCCTTGGCCTTATTGGGCCTTCCTTGGTTTCATTGGGCCTAACTTGTCTTGTTGAGCCTGTGATCTCACTATTTTCAGTTAACGAAGTCAATTCGAAAAGTCGGATTGTCACAGTTGTTAATGAGGTTAAGGTTGTCATTTTCGGA
The DNA here is from genome assembly GCA_009363875.1 of Mikania micrantha. Classification (NCBI taxonomy): domain Eukaryota; kingdom Viridiplantae; phylum Streptophyta; class Magnoliopsida; order Asterales; family Asteraceae; genus Mikania; species Mikania micrantha. The sequence goes on along the minus strand of CM018687.1, from coordinate 34,616,673 downwards.
TTGTTAAAAGGTTGTGATTTTTCATATTGTTCAAGGTTGTAATTTCGGTGTATGGAATGAAACGCTTAATTATCATCAAGAACAATATACTATGTAGTTCGGTACGTGGTGGGCTGGCGGCTGGGCTGGTGGTAAGCTTGACCCTATGTATGCCCTATATATAAGCATACTTAGCTGGATAGGACAGGTGGTTGTTGGTGAGGTTAAGGTTGTCATTCGGTCCGGTCTTGTCAAATCTCATTTTCAATTATTAAGTTTGATGAACTCACCAATCATGTGTTGAGTTTGTTTACTTACATGTTTTTCTCAGGTGATGTACATGATTAAGTTAAAGTTCAAGATGCATACTAGGATGCCCAGATAGAGGACCTAGTATTTTTTTGGAAGCACATATTTTGTTTGCTATTATGAATCATTTTTGATATCTTGTGCAGTTACACTATAGTAAACTTATGATTCTTTTGATAGGTTTACTTAGTTAAATTATCAAACATTGACAATTGTAATTTAACCTTGTAATCCTAGTTTATTAGTATTGTGCTTTATTTATTCTCAAATGTTGATGTTATGTATACAATCTGAACTACAAATGTTGATGCTATGTATACAATTGTAATTTAACCTTGTAATCCTAGTATACAATCTTTTTTCATATAACATTTCATAGGGAGGCATAACAATGCTTGAGTGGTAGTTATTGTTATATGAGAATTCAGCTAGAGGTAAGTGACTATCTCAATTTCCTCCAAAATCGATTACACATGCACGTAACATATCCTCAAGAGTTTGAATGGTTCTCTTACTCTGACCATCTGTTTGAGGATGATATGCTGTGCTGGTTAAAAATTTCGTCCCGAACTCTGTGTGGAACTTTTTCCAAAATCTTGACATAAATCGTGTGTCTCTATCTGAGACAATTGATATTGGTACCCCATGTCGTGCAACAATTTCCTTGATAAATAACTCAACCAATTTATTGGAAGAGTAGGTTTCACGAATCGGTATAAAGTGAGCACTTTTATTTAACCGATCAACGACTGCCCATATAGTATCCCCGCTCGTGAAAGCTTAGTTATGAAATCCATAGTAATCTCTTCACATTTCCATTCCGGAATTGGCAATGGGTAGATTATATCATAAGGCTTCTGATGCTTGGCCTTAACTTGAGCACATGTTAGGCATCTATTCACGTATTGCATAACGTTGAATTTCATTACATGCCACCATTAAGCATGATGAAGATCTTGATACATTTTTGTTGCAAGCTAGATGAATAGAATAACGTGACTTGTGTGCATCATCAAGCATTTTGGTTCTAATTTCTCCTGTTGGTACCCATATACGTCCAAATCTGGTTTTAACACCATATTCGTTCTCTTCGAGTTTACTTGTCTGACCAAAAATTCTTTCTTTGCCAAAATTTTCTACTTCGAGTGCCTCAGGTTTTACTTCACACAACTTTTGCATAAAGTCCGGAGTGACTACAAGTTTGAATGATTTCGCCCTATGGAAGGATGCTTGTCCTTTCGACTTAATGCATCAGCTACAACATTAGCCTTCCGAGGGTGATAAAGAATCTCATTGTCATAGTCTTTTATAAGCTCCAACCATGTTTGTCGCATATTTAGGTCTTTTTGTTCAAAGAAGTACTTTAAACTTTTGTGATCTATGTAGATGGTACACTTAACTCCGTACAAATAATGCCTCCACATCTTCAAGGCAAACACAATAGCAGCAAGCTCTAAATCATGGGTAGGATAATTTACTTCATCTGGCTTCAATTTTCACCCCAAACCTTGGTAGGAAGTGTCAGAAGAAATTACTTTTTTCATTCCTGTCAGGTAAAGATAATACATGTGCTTGAGTTAAACGTTACTTCAATTCTTCAAATGCCTCCTCTCGTATTGTACCCCACTAGAACTTTGTCTCCTTCTTGGTTAACTTAGTAAGTGGAATGGCTAACTTTGAAAAGTCTTCAATGAACCTTTTGTAATAGCCCGCCAGTCCTAAGAAACTATGGATCTTTGTAGGTGTCTTCAGTTGATTACATTTCGTGGCTGCTTCTATCTTTGTTGGATCGAAAAGAATATCGTCCGCATTTATAACATGGCCTAGGAATTGAGCTTCCTGTATCCGAAATGCACATTTAGAAAATGTTGCGTTAAGTTTCTCCTTTCGTAGGGTCTCAAGTACTTCACGCAGATGACGAACATGGTCTCCTTCGTTCTTGGAGTATATCAAAATATCATCAATGAAAATGATCATAGAATGATCTAGCATCGATTTACAAAGTCGGTTCATGAGGTCCATAATTGCTACGAGAGCATTTGTTAAATCAAATGACATTACCAAAAACTCATAGTGCCCACAACGTGTTCTAAAAGATGTCTTCGGAATGTCTGCCTCTCGAAACTTTAATTGATGATAGTCTGAGCTCAGATCGATTTTCGAAAAAACTAGTTAGCTTCTTGTAACTGATCAAATAAGTCATCGATCCTAGGTAGTGGGTATCAGTTCTTAACAGTTTGTTTAATAAGCTCCTGATAATCAATGCACATACGCATGCTACCATCCTTTTTCGTAACGAACAAGACTGGAGCACCCCTAGGTGAGATGCTAGGTTTAATGAATCTCTTTTTGAGTAAATCTTCCTATTGAATTATTAGTTCATTTATTTCAGGTGGGGCCAATTGGTATGGAGTCTTAGCAACCAATTTTTCTCCTGGTACAAGATCGATACGAAATTTGACTTCTCGTCTTGGAGGCACTCCTGGTAGATCATCAGGAAAAACATATGGAAAATTACACACCACTGGGATATCTTGTAGGCTTTCGGTTTTCTTTTGAGTATCAATAGTGTACGCAAGATAGGGCATGCAACCATGAGTCATAAGTCATTTCGCCTTGATCATTGATATGATTTTTGCAGGTCTTTCTTCATGATCTCCGTGTACAGAGATTATGCTCCCGTGTGATGTCTTTATTTGAATCATCTTTTTATTGCACACTATAGGGGCATCGTTCTTAGATAACCAATCCATGCCTAATACGATGTCAAATCCCCCAACGTAATTAAAAAGAGCTTAGTAGGCAATAAGTGCCCTTTTATATCAAGCACACAATCTTCAATCACATATTGTACCCTAGTGGTTATACCAATAAAGGTTTCAACCTCAAATGAAAATTTGAATTTCTTAAATGGTCTATTAAGGGTAGTAGCAAAACTAGTAGACACAAAACTTCTACTTGCACCAGAATCAAATAAGATAGTGGCAGGTATGAAATTGATTAGAAACGTACCTGACACTACATCTGGCAACATTTTGGCTTCGTTATTTGTCATTGTGTATGCTCGTGCTTTAGCCATTGGTGCATTTCCTTTTCTTCCGTCAGTGATTCAAAGTGGCTCTATTTTTATTTTACATCTTGAGCAATAAAACCTCCTATGCGCCTCCTCTCCCCATTCATAACAAATTCCAGAAGTTGGACACCTACTAGCATAGTTACCTTTTTGTCCACAACGAAAGCATGTTATGTTACTAAGAATACATTCCCCTTTATGAAACTTGTGACACTTTTTTAATGTTGGCTTCTTCTCTTCAAACCTATTATTGAACTTGTGATTAATTTTTTGGGAATATTTTGGGAAATCTTCCTTTTTTCGCTTCACACCATTTGCTGGTAGTTTCCCTTGTTGAATCAAATCAGTTTCCATTTCATTCACAACATTTATCGCTTTTTTAAAATTCTTCGGCATTGTTGCCAGAACCAATTCTCTCATTCCTGAAGGCAATCCCCAAAGATATTGGCTCTCCCACTTCTAATCTATGCTTACTTGATGAGGCTCAAGTCAAGCCAGCTCAGTGAATCTTGTAACATATTCCCGATGCGTCATATTGGCAAGCTCCAGTTGTAGAAATTCTTGCTCAATATTTTCTAATTCATTTTCAGGACAAAATATTTCAATTATCATATTTTAAACTATTTCCAAGTCATTTGATTCACAACATCTTCTCCCTTGGTTTGGAGAACCACATCCCACCAATACAACGCTTCAGACTTAAAGGATTTTGTCATGTAGCTTACCATTTCATCATTAACACAATTGTTGATTTGATTACAGCTTCAATCTCTCTTAGTCATTTCATGGTTACCACAACATCCTGACTTCCATCAAATTCCTTTAGTTTGCAGGTTAGGAATGTTTTATAACTACAACCTTTTGTTGGTTAACCACCTCACCATTGTTACCTCCTGGAAGTACATTAACTCCGCCAGAAAAACTATTATTATTTCCAACGCCATTGCCATAACCATTGCCCGTGGTTCCAAAAACATTTTCAGGTGGCATCCGAACTACATTCAAAATATCTGGCATGGCATTTTTTAAAGCTTGTGTAACCTTCTCAGTGATGGTATTCCGCAGGTTTTCATGGGTCCGATACACGACACCGGTAAAACATTTGTACAGGAGACATATTTTTCAGGCGATACTTGTAAACACTTGTTTGTATTTATAAGTTCGTTGTCAATAACAGTGTGAAAATTCAATGAAAACAAGTAAACGTTTAACAAAAACATAACAGTTAAGTTATCGAATTCTATCGATAATGAGGAATCTGATGTCTATCAAATTTACAAATAAATCATAATAAGCAAAATGAACCAATGCTAAAACATAAACAGTTGTTAGGAAGTCAAATACAAAATGATAAAGGATAACGTTTGAGGATATTAAACCAACATCATATCCGTGGGAATGACGATTGAAACGAATATATCTGTGTGTTTAACATCTTGAATTATATCTTATAGATGGAAAACCAAAACAGAAGGTAAAAACAGTCGTGTTCGTATTGGTGGCGATTCGTATGAATACGCGCGAAAGTTATACGTTGTGACAGAATATTTAAAATAAACGATTTGAAAACTAAAATAATAATAATAATATTTCACATAAAATATTTATTAGGAATTACCACTTAAAAAGGGTAAAATAAAATTATTTTAACAAGTACGTAACATTTACGTAACGTTCGTAAAATAACGTGTTAACGCGTAACCGAACGAACCTGGACACATGTATCACCATTCGGGTTGTAAAATCCTTCAAAACCTCATTTATTTTCCAGAACTACCAGCTCCAACTTTACTCTCTGTCGTTAAATTCGGAGCGCTCTCTCTCTTTCTTTATACTCTCTCTCTAAAAAAAACCCACCACCTATCTCTTTCAATTCTTAACCAAATTTTAAGATCTTGGTGTCAAAAGAAAGCTCTCATCATCTAAATAAATTAAGTACAAAGGATCCGTGCTCAAAACATCTCAAACGAAGCAGGTTTGATCTCAAACTTTCAGATTTTAGGGTTTTACACAACTCATAAATCTTTGAACATAAAACCGTCTTCTCAATCTTATAAACTCAAGAACCGGCCATGAAATGGATTTAGGAAACCATGGATGATCTTGGATTAGGTGTATAGGAGCTGACAAAGAGGTGGAGTTTGAAATCCCTTAGTTTCGATGGAAGAACATGCTGAGCTAGGTAGTATCGACGGATGAAGGTGGCAACCAACTAGTTCATCGACACTAATAAGTTCGATGGGACCTAAGTTCGACCAAAATTCGTCGATAGTAATAAGTTCGACGTCTTCCAAGTCAGATGAGCTAAGTCCTCATCGATACTAATAGGTACGGAGCCCAAGCCATCGAGATTAACCCCCATCGATACTAGTAGTATCGATCGACACCTCTTTTGATCCAGCTCAACTCTTGACCTATATTATCAATCTCGATGAACCTTTTTCAGTCTCAAATCATCGAAACTACTTTAATTAATGTCATCCAAGGAGAATAAACTATAAATCATCAAGGTTAACTGGATACAAAGATCAGAGGGTTGGTTGCAAGTCCCCATGGATACTATTAGTATCGATGGGTTACACTAGAGCCGATGATGTTTAACGTCGATATTATAGTATCGACACCCTATTCCTTTGACTCCAACCATCGATACTACTAACTTAATCATATCCAGGCGTATTAGACCCTAAAAGAGTTAAATCCAACCATAAAGCGAATGTTAATCAATTTGTTAAGCATAGAGGGTCGGGTAGGAGTATTTCAAGTATTTGCCCGACTCTGGATGTTTAGTACTTAACATTTTATCAACTAGATCCCAGCCAACTTAACCATGACTTTAGAAGATTGTAACAAAGATTAATAAATGCAATCGATTTGGTTATCATGAGTACAAGGACTTTCATTAACTTTATAAGCTCATGCAAACCCATGCATAACATTAGATGTGCATGGTGAAGCATGTTACAAGTCTTTCAAGGTCTAGTTGTATTCTAATAACTTAAACATAATTCAAAACTACTTTTAAGAACATTACTAACCTTATTATCAGGAATCTATGGGTAAATTTAAGTTGGCTAGTGAACGGTTATAAGAACCTAGGATACTTAAGGATGTAAATAACATAAACTGTCCATAGTACAACATGAATCCATACTTATAGATCATTTAACACATCAGATTCAATACATGATTGTGAATACAACAAATCACATCAACGAGCGAGAGCATCAATAATCATACTCAAATTCATTGCACAAACAAACAAGGTGAGATAATAGCCCCTATTTTTCTTATTTGAAATCCTTTGGGGTGACACATGTGATTAACTACTTTTGGGAGTAAATCCTTAAATATTTTTCATTAAATTTTATCAAAATTATGTTGGCAACTTAAACATTTTCAATTTATTGAGAGAAAACCTTTGAATCAAAGGCAATTTAGTCATGACTGGTCATGACACATGACCTTATCAAAGAAATACTTTAGTACATTTTGGTTTCATAATTATGTCATAACCTATAACATGGAATCATTTTTGTAAACAAACTTGTTCACATCTTGTATATATTCTTAGGACTTTAAGGGTTGGAGACTGTATTCTTAGTTCTCCAGACTTAAAGTTCACACTTGGTTATCTTTAGGACTTTAAGGGTTGGAGACTGTATTCTTAGTTCTCCAGACTTAAAGTTCACATATGGTTATCTTTAGGACTTCAAGGGTTGGAGACTGTATTCTTAGCTCTCCAGACTTGAAGTTCACACAATCGTTATACGTTAGTACTGGGTGATCACAACAAAGAAAAGCGGGTACACTGTGACAAGGTAGGAGTTAGCTTTAAATTTGTTTTATATCTAACTGCAGATTGGGTACAATATTGGCAATATGAAGTTGTTGTTAATTAATTTTAACAACTTGGGCCATATTGGATGCATTCTTATGAATACGGAGATGGTAATAATTAACTTTATTACCATGGGCCGTATTGGTTTCTTTTTGTCACTTTTAGACCTAACTCCAAATGTAGTTTGGGACTTGGATCTAAGATTGATTCGTTTATATACTTGATGATAGTTTGGGTTACAATTAGCATGTTATACAACTTATGTCATAAGAATATTTGAGTTGTACATTAATTGATTACTCACTCATATGTTTTCATATATCTTTGCTGTTCATAAATTCATATTGTTTAAGCTTTAAACCTATGTATCTCACCAACTATTCGTAGTTGACTGATATTTTTCACATGTTTCAGGTATGCAGAGATAGGTACATTTTAGTGACAACTAAGGCGACCTAGTTAAGATAGAACAAGATCAAGAAACAAGCTAGGATGGATTAGAAACTCATTTGATACTTTTTGTTTAATTGTCTTGTCTGTTCTTATTTTGTAAACATTATTTATGAGGTCGGTTAGTTGTTTAATCTTCTGGTAGATAGATATGGTATATATTTAAAATACATTTAACCTTATGAAATGTAGTAAACATTGTGGTTGTTCTTCATAAATCTTGGTCATGAATCAATCGATTAGTCATCACCACGCCGTGGATTCCACACGTGGCACAAGGTGTGACAGGTTGGTATCAGAGCCAAGGTTATAGAGAACTAGGAAAAACCCAATATTAATGACCTAGACTATAACCTAAGATACCTTGTATGACTAAGTGCTATAAGTTGAGGATGCTTAGAATCTAAGTAAACTTGAGATAACATTAAGTCTGCACTCAACTTGGAAGATCTTAGGGGCAAAATGTTTTTAAATGATTTTCAAAATTTAGGAATTTAGGGTCGGGATTCTGTATTCTTAGAACACGGACAAAATCTCTCAATGTGTGTTCATCAAGAGATATTCAAAGGCAAGGTTCTGTATACATAGTTTTTTTTGATATGAAATTCTCAACATGGAAACTTGATAAGGGCTTCAAGGGTAGGATTATGTATTCTTAGGTTTCCTAACTTAAAGATCTTAATAAGGAATTTCAGAGGCAGGATTCTGTATTCTTAGTTTTCCTGATCTAAAATTTCAATATAAGAACATTTCATCATTCATCATATGAACTTCAATGGTAGGATTATGTATTCTTAGTTTTCCTGACTTAAAGTTCTTGACATGGAATCATTATACTGAGTACTGTATCTATTGAGAGGCTGGAATGAACATTCCAGGACACAAGAACATGGAAAATGAAGGTATTGGTTATAAGCGAACCAAGACTATAGTTTCCACAATCATAGTCAATGAGACATGCATAAAAAATCGTGAGTTGAGATCCTAACTTCAAATACAAACGGCGGCCTAGACCTGACATACTGAAGTGGTGGTGGGCTGGCGGCTGGTCTTGGCCCTACGTATGCCCTATATATTAACTAACTTCAGTATGGCAGGTGGAATTCGGCGTGACTATTTGAGGTGAAGTTCTGGGGTCAATAAGAATCATTGGAACATCAACCAAATACATGTGAACATATACTTGAAGTCAAGAGAACAAAAGAGCATAATGAGATTACATGTGAATCAACCTTATGTGTAAACTTTATGTGCCAATCTTATGTGCAAACATGCTTAGATCAAGTGTAGATCATACATACTTTGTACATTTCAACGTAGTTCAAAATAAAAACAAAGTTCATACATGCTAACGTAGTTCAATTATAGTTCAGATGGTCAAAATCACTTGGAATCATTATCAGTGGAACAAACCTGTTAGCACAATCATTGTGCCAAATGCTAGCAAAGACACGATTCTGGTATGTCGAAGAAGTGGTGGGCTAGCAGCTGAGCTTGACTATACGCACACCCTATACATATGCTCTCTTCGGCGTAACGGGAAAGTGTTGGTGTGTAGATTTGGTGGAGTCATTCATGGAACATTGTACATAAGATCATGACGTACAACCACATGAGAAGTATACAAATAAGTTAACTACTTATTTATGTGCTTGCTCATTATTACAATTGAATGATAATACTAGTAGTATGAGAATATTACTAAATTACCTTGTAATTCAATTGTATGACTTCACGTTACTGACTCGTTTGTGGCTTTCTATTCGTAGATGTCTCCTCGACGTAGACCTAACGGCAAGGGTTCAACAAGTGGCAATGATGATGAAGTGACCAAGCTTACCTGTGTAATCACCCAACAGATGAAGGAGATTATCCTGGGCATGGTTACGGACCTCCCTAACAACCTTAGAGGAAGTGGTGGAGATACTGCCACCAATAACTCCAATACCACTAATTCTAGAACTGCAAATTTCACTTTCAAGCATTTTAACGATGCTAAACCCCTAAAGTACGCGGGTACTGAGGAAGCTACGAGCCTACTAAAATGGCTTGAAAGCATCGAAGACATTCTTGACTACACGGGGTATCCTGAACATCTTAAGGTCAAGATGGCAGCTAGCGCTTTCCACAAAGGCCCTCTCACTGTCACACCCCAAGCTGGCAGGCTGGATCGACTTTCCTGTCGGGTGGAATGGTCCCGGGGTGTGATATCGTGTGAAAATCGAAGTGATCAAATTGTTTACATGGCACATGATATATAAAGAGAAATGCTAAATTTTTGTAACACCTCGACCGATGGCGGAAACGTCGGGATGCCACGAGGGATGTGTAGATTGTTCATAAGCTCGTGGGCATCTAATTAAATCATCACATATCAATTAATCAACCAAATTAATTACATCAAAAATCATGTTCATCATGAGCTAGTTACATCAATTACACAAAATATTTAGCTAAACTAACTAAACTCTAGTCTCCAGAATTTCAGTTATTTTAGCTAAGTCCAAGACCCTACGTGATGATGTCCAAAAGATGTAGAGCTATACTGCTCTACCTACTTCTCCTCGTTTACTGAAACATGTAAAAATCAAGTGTCAACTACGAAGTAGTTGGTGAGTAATCATAAGTTTTTATATTTCAAAAAAAATGTTTATAATTTTCCGAGTAATTCCACATGTGCACCTGCGAGATAATCCAACACCCAAACACAAACACAAACACACAGCCATATATTTCAAATAATCATATATAATCAATCACATATATATATATTCAACCAATCTCAATCATCAATATCTCCAAATAGTATAAGTAACAATACATGCAATCATTGTGAGTGACCGAAGTCAATGACAACGACTCATGGAGTTGTGGTAATCCACGTGACAATACATGCAATCATTGCGGATGACCGAAGTCAACGACAACGACTCATGGAGTTGTGATAATCCAAGTGACAACACATGCAATCGTTGCGGATGACTGAAGTCAACAACGACCCATGGAGTTGTGATAATCTGTGATAATCCATAAACAATGATAATCCAATAATATGAATATCATAATGATAAAACAGGTGTCACCCATGTGTAATCAAAATAATATTTAAATCTGGTATACATGTTCCACCTCCGAGTTTAAAAACAAAATGATTTAAAAAGGTGGTTATGAGAACTCACCTGAATCCTTAGAATCAGTGTTTCTGTAGAATGCGCGCTCGCATATACAAAATCAAAAGCAACTCAACAGTATGTAATTATAGCGTGTTGCGTGTTCATAAGTATGTGCATTTTATTTCAATCAAGTGTCCTTAGTGTTTACTTTTATCAATAAATGACTCTTTAAGTTAGTTATTTTATCTAAGTTAAGGTGTAACACCTAAGGTTCCAATATTGATCATCATAAAATGTAATTTTAACTCGTTAGTTTTAATTATCCAATATACGATGGTTTTTAAACAATACATCAAAAGTATACAATTTGTAAAGGTAATAACCTTATACCCCATGCACACTTTTATATACATTCATGCATGACTAATTAAATCCACTCCCATAATCTAAGTTATAAAAATCCAATTTAAATTTAAGACAATGATACTCAGGTTATTTATGCAAAGTATTCCGTATATCAAATCTGAAAGTTTATATCTCATTATTTATTAAGAAAAAGTAATAATCCAACATATTCGTGCATGCATTAGCTTCATGTTTCTTTTATTTATCATTGGTTATATGGGTTTCTATACTCCTTCTCCTTGGTTCAAGAACTTGAGTTCAATGATCCCTAAGGTTCGGCCACACCTGGTTTGGTGTTGGCTTAGGTTCGCTGCACATGTAGGGCTTAATAGCCTAAGGTTCGTAGCATATAACCCTTGGTTCGTGGCCCTAGGTTCGCTGTTGAAGCTTCCAGGTTAGCCCCACACTAGGTTCGACCATTAGGGTTTTCATGGCCAGGTTAGCCTAGCATGGGTTTGTTTCACCCAGGTTCGGCTAGCATGCATCTAGGTTCGACCAAAGGAGGTTCGTGGCTCACTAAGGTTCGGCCCATCCCTAGGTTTGTGATTACATGTGGGTTCGGCTGGCACAAGGCTCGGCCGAGCGAGGTTCGCAACTCCTGGGTTCGGCTAAGGCTAAGGTAAGAGGGTTCGGGAGCCATGTAAGTCTGCCCAGCTAGGTTCGTGAGACCACAGGTTCGTGACACTCCTCAGATGCAGCTGGTGAGGGTTCGACCAGCTCATAGTAGGTTCGGCCGACCTACTTTCCAGCGAACCACTTGTTTACCATCATCATCTTCCATTTCTAACTAAATGCAGGCTCATCTATGGTTTCTTCAAGCTCATACAAGTGCGTTTCAGGGTTTTGAAGTGTAAAATATTTTTTGATATACTAACCGGTTATATATATGAGTAGAAACCAAAACGAAAAATGGACAATCTACCTTCAAATCATGATCAAAATCTGGATTTCTTCGTATCTTCGCCTTCTCCTCGATCACACGAACACTTTGGCGCCAAGATCTCGCGAAACCGATGAGAAACGAAGGAGAAAATCTAGAGAGAGGGTAGAGAGAGAGAGGATAGGGACGAATTTGTGAGTTTAGTGAGAGAGTAGGTTTGTGAGAATGAGAGAAGAAAGAAGAAAATCTTCTTTCTTATACCCTGTTTCGTCCCCGTGTGCTCAATCTCGTTTAATACGCGTTAAAATAATTAAATGTTCGGTTTTGCTCGTTAATATATTTAAAACTTAAAACATTTAAATAATTATGTTTCGCAATAATAAAATGCTTTTATTTAAATTGTTTCGTAAAAACGATTCCGTTTTATTTTTGGTAAATTATTTATTTAAATAAAATGACCCGTTCGTTTTCGTTTTAGGTTGTAATTCCTAATAAACGTTTTTAAATCCTTTTTCTTATTTTAATATCGCTAGATATTATTTTGGCATCTCGTCGAAACACGTTACTTACGTACGCATTCGTAAAGATCGTCACCTTTGCGAATCCGACGCTCGTATCGTATTTCGATTCGATTTACCATTATGAAATATCGTGTCAATATATCATTCCTAATAATTATATTCGTTGGAATCGTTACTCACGCGAATACATTTTTAGATTAATATTTCTGAATTAATATTCGCTTTTAAGTTATGACCGTAACCTCACCAACGCGTAGTCGTTTCCAATAGTGTTTTCATTATTCTATTATCTGTAAATATATATATATATACATATACATATACATATATATATATATATATATATATATATATATATATATATATATTCCCAATCCTAATCCCATTAAACCATATCACTGACACATCCATGATAGACCGAAATATGCTTATGTATAGGGCATATGTAAGAGTAGGTCGCAACCTATCCTGCCACCTTCCCACCGCTATTTCGATAAACAATGACCATGTGTCCTGGACTGTGTTTAGTAACCAAACAATTACCAGCTCATAACTCGTTATCATTTCAGACCAAAACCTCGGATTCTCCTCACCAAAGCCTCAACACTGATATAATCATGATAAACCGAAGATGACTTATGTATAGGGCATATGTAGAGGTCAGTCGCAACTACCTCAGCCACCGTCCCACCACCTCTTTGATGAACGATCATTATATCCTTGCCTATCTTTGATTATAGAATCCTACATCACTACCATTCCAACTGAACAGTCCATATCAAGTAGTGCATCAGCAGTAAACTCTTTGGTACTGTTTAGTTGTGTCTCAACTAAACTTCCCAGGGTTTATGCTTATTATGATAATATGCGTTCTCAATAATGTATACCAGTGATAATAACATTCATTAATCCATAATCATTAACAATTATCATATCAGGACTTAACAGTACTATTATGTATGTAATGTAATGCCCGAAATACAGTGATGTTACAATTTTAATAGAATTACAAAGTTAAATTGCATCAGTCATATTTCATAATTTAAAAATGTGAATCTACCAAAAAGAATCATAAACCAACATATATGCACATCCAAAAGTACTAGGTCCTCTAACCAGGCATTATAGTAGTAACATAAGCTCCTAAATCTTAGACCTGTTCGTCACCTGAGAAGGCATGCAAAAGATCAAGTCAACACATAGCTGGTGAGTTCATATATTTTGTAATTGAAAAATGATTCTTGATAAACCTACTGAAGTAACAACCTTAACCTCACCAACAACACCTATCATATCCAGTCAAGTACGCTTATATATAGGCCATACGTAGGGTCAAGCCCAGCCGCCAGCCCACCACATATCAGACCACATATGATATTGTTATTTGTGATATTTAAGCATTTCATTCCCTATTACTAACCCACTTGATTCTTTGATTCTTTAAACTACAATGATCTTGATTTTTTGAATTCACCCTGTGGCTCCCTTCCCTCATACGATCATCCACACGATCCCATTGTGAAAGTTTGACAAATATTTAAGATGCTTAAATAAATAAACATTTTAATAAAACTAAGTCCTAATGATTGGGTCTAGTTCAACTTGAGTATACTAGCATATCAACCGTTGGTTCTTAGTGGGGTGGTGGATACTGTAAATATCATCAAACATGTGACCTATAAAACAAACGGTCTAACTAGGAATTCTTGAATTATAGGACTTTTGTTTCGTTCTTGATTCGTCTTGATTCGTTCGCACATGTTATCTCTGATATTTCCCAGACATTCCACGAAAAAGGTTTTCTTGTTTCGTACTTGATTTGTTGAAAACTCATGTTTGATTTGATGATTTGTTGAAAATGAACACTTGATTCATTAGTTTGTTGAAAATGAATACTTAATTAATTGAAAATGTATACTTAATCTGTTGAAAATGAACATTTGATTTGTTGAATAATGAACACTTGATTCATTGAAAATCTTGTATTTGATTAATTGAAAACCGGTACTTAGTATCATGTGTTTGATTATTGTAAAACTTGTGTTTGTTATTGTGAAAACTGTTAGTATCCTGATAGCATTAGCTTCAGTTGTTGAATTGAAGACTGAAGACTGTAGCTGAGTTGAAGTGAAGATTTTTATGTAATTGTATTTGTTTAGTTTAATGTTATTTTGTTTAGTTTGTATTTTTTTTTGTTTTTAGACTTTGTAATTTTGACTAGGTGTTGCTTCATCAATACTAATAGTATCGATGCATCAATACTGTTAGTATCGACACTAGTCACTATCGATACTAAAATTATCGATGGAATGCCTATAAATAGGTTAGTCTCAATACTAATTGTATCGATTATGTGCATAATTCTGATTTTGAATTTTTGTAATTCTCTCTGATTGTAGTCTCAATACTAGTTTTTGTTATTTTGTAATGGCTTGTTTATATATCAGAGTAAATATGTACATGACATCTTGAACAAGTTCAAGATGAAAGATTGTACATCCATTTCTAGCCCTATTTGTACTCATCATAACTTAGGGAATGATGAGAATAGTATAGATGTTGATCAACATTTATACCGTTCAGTGTTTGGTTCCCTAATGTATTGAACTGCTTCCAAACCTGACATCATGTTTGCTGTTGTTTGTGTTCCAAGTTTCAAGCAAAACCAAAGGATTCGCATATCAAAGTAGTGAAACGAATTTTTCACAATCTGAAGGGAAAACCAAGACTTGGACTTTGGTACCCTTATGATGATAGTATGAATTTTATTGATTTTTCAAATTCTGACTATGGTGGTTGTAACTTTGACAGGAAGTCAATTTTTTGGCAATAAACTTGTAAAATGTCAATGTAAGAAGCAACTTACTGTAGCCATCTCTACTTGTGACGCTGAGTATGTTTTTGCTTCAAGTTATTATTCACAAGTTTTTTGGATTCAACAACAAATGCGGGATTACGGTTTAAAGTTTACGACAACACCTATTTTTGTTAATAATACAGCTGCGATAGCCATAACTTAAAATCTAGTTTAACATAAAAAAAACAAAGCACATTGATATTCGACATCATTTTATTTGAGATTGTTTAGAGAAAAAGTTAATACAACTAAATACAATTGACAACATTGCTGATATTTTCACAACAGGCTTTGATTCAGCCTGATTTTCTTCTATTGTAGAAGGACTTGGAATGATCAATTTTGAATGAAACGTTTTGAAAAATTACACCTCAAAGTTTGTTTTTCTTTTAGTTTAATTTTTAGTTTTATCTTTCAAGTATAATTTTTTAGAAATTTTGAAAAATATAAAATTTTTGAAAATTGCATCTATATTTTATAAAAGATGATAGGAATTTGACTTATTTTGAATTATGATTTTCTAAGTGATTAAAATTTAAATTTGCCAAAATTATACATGTGAATTTGATAATGTTTAATTTGTGCATTGAAGCATATAAGTGATATATGATTTAGTTGAATATTTTAATTTGAAAATAGGATAAGCTTAAATACTTTAATTTGAATGATACTAATCAACAAATTAATTAAATTTCATGGTTTAATGGGTTCTTTATCTTAAGATAGACTTGCACTAACTGATTTAAAAAAATGGATTGAGAGTTAATTTATATATATACACTTAGTGCCATCAATGATCTTTTAAAACATATACTGAATTTCCTCTGTTATATGTCAATATAGATATGGAAAATCATCGCATTCATTAATTCTTATGCATAGTGACTCTTTGTTGTGTGATTCACACAGACCTGTTCTCACTAGCGCATTTCATTAATTTATTGATCTAAAAATTTCATGAAAATGATAATTTTTCATTTCATTAATTTATTATATATGTGAAAAGATCAAT
The DNA here is from genome assembly GCA_009363875.1 of Mikania micrantha. Lineage (NCBI taxonomy): Eukaryota > Viridiplantae > Streptophyta > Magnoliopsida > Asterales > Asteraceae > Mikania > Mikania micrantha. The sequence continues at coordinate 34,600,233 of CM018687.1, read as the reverse complement.
GGTGGTATATATTTTATTCTCAATAAATTCTAAGGTTGAATAGGTTAATATCTAGTGAAGTGTGAGACTCATTGAATTTTATGATTAATTCAAATTACCTAAGTCAACTATGCTTGGTATTTGTTTAAGTTATGGTATTCTGAGTTGTATCTGATTAATCAAATTTTGAATTGTTCATAATTTGATAATGTTGCTTATATGTTAGATGCATAGATTAATATGATTTTATTTATGTGTGTATATTTTGTTGATGATTTTTTTAATTTTTAAATCTTAGAAATATTAATAAGAATAAGTTGAATATGATTTCATATGGATCTTCTCAAAGATTTTATCAAAAAGACAAAAAGATTTTATTTTTATAGATTTTATAAAACAAAAATTTCAAAAATATTTTATATTTCACCTTTCTAGTGTGCTTTTCTTAATTTTTCACAAAAGGTGTTTTTGATGTTTGGTTTGTAATTTTTGAAAACTCTAAGTTAAGCTATTGTTGACTTCTATTGATATTGTTAGTATCGGCAAAATAGATTCGATAAACTATCATTTGACTAGTATCGATGAAAACAGTGTCATCGATACTACTTGTATCGATGATAAAATTTTGAATATATATTGTCAATACTATCAGTATCGATACTCATAATATCAATAACACTGTGTGAGTTTTAGAGAGACTCGTCATCGATATTGTTATTGTGTTCACTATTGATCTTCTTTGTTTTACCAGAGTTTCTACATCACATTTTAGGCAAAATGGCTTGTAATTCATCAAATTTTAACCGTGGAATTTCTTGTTTTGATATGTCAAACTTCTTGAATTATAAACCTACGAAATTGAACAAATCTGTAGCCTAATCAAAGGGCTTTTAGGTTTAAACCATTAGTCGGTGATATCTGGTTTAGGTTTAATTGATTTTATCGTTTGAAAATTTTGGAAATTTTAAAATGGTCTAAGTGTTCTGACATCGATACTATTAGTATCGATAAAAACAGTGTCATCATACTAATAGTATCGATGGATTCTTTTCAAAAATTTTTTAAATATTGAAATTAGACTTAGTATCGATAGAATTTTTCAAAATTTCACTAAGTATAGATTGATACTCAGTGTATCGATACTACTATGAAATTCATACTTAGAAAAATTTTGAAAAGTTTTGATGTTTTGAAAATTTTAAAATCTAATGTTTGTTTTTCTTTTGTGTTCATTTTACATGTCAAAGACTTTATAATGACAAACACAATGTCATTGCCCTAGTTGATGAGGAGCTGAAGGAAGCCTCCTAGTTTGTGGAGATTATTTCTTTTTTGAAGAGATCCAGGATTTCTCACGCAATTTCTGCGAATCATGAGATCATTATAAATCACATCACATTATTTTGGGAGCATGCTAACTTTGATTGCGTAGCTGAGCCACCTGTTCTAAAATCCAAGATTGAAGATGTTGTCATACAATTCTCAGTGGAAGATCTACGGGTAGCTTTGTAGTTTCAAGACTCCGATGAAGATCTATTGACACTTCCCAATGACTTAATATGTGGGGTGTTCAATAGGATGGGTTATAATGGAGATGTCACAGCTTTTTAGTTAGCCAAAAATCATCTATTTGGCCAATGGAGATATCTATTCCATGTTGTCATCATGTGTTTATCAAACAGGAATTCAGGAATTGACACTTTATCCAGACCTTTACAATGTTTGATAGGTCCACTAATGTTGAATAAACCATTCAACATTAGTCGGTTAATTTTTGATTCAATGGTTAAGCAAATTATAGCACCAGAAAAGGAGAGTTTCTTGCAGTATCCTCGGTTCCTGAAAATGATTTTTGATCATTTATTTCCACAACTCGGCAAGACTGGTCCTATCAATTGCAGATTGCCGACCAAAGTGGGGAGCCAATATTGCAGATACTGCATTTTTTGGACATATTATTGATACTGATTTTCAAGAACCAAAGAATGATGGTATATCAGCAAACACATTCTGATGAACAACAGGTGCAAGCAACAGCTGATGTTGAGACATAACAACTTCTTTTGTTCCATAATTCAAAGATGTTGTTACTTCTTGTACTCCTCAAAATACTGAAGCAGACGAAAAGGATTCTGAAGTTGTTACTCGTGTTGCTGAAGAAGAGGTGGTGGATACTTCAAGTTCATATTCTGATTCAGATGATGAGGATGCAGATCATGATGCCAGTGGGACTATTATTCTTTGCATAAATGAAAGCAAGCGACCTTATGCTTAAATCATAAGTGAAGCTCATTAGGAAGAAGCAGCTGCGAAGAAAAAGAAGAGATCAGATGACAATGATTCAGATTACTTACCATCAGACAATGAATTCAACTTTGATTCACCAGTTCACACTTCACTATATACTTCCTAAGCACCAGTTTCTACTTCACAACCATCAACTCCTCCAGTAACACTAAAGTTCCATATTTTGAGTCTCCTAACATTGATAGTTTTGAAACACAGTCTAGTTATATCTTGGCCTTGCAATCTCAGGTTCAAGAGTTGCAATATGAGAATGTTACTTTAAAGGCTTGAGTAAAAGCCTTGGAAATAACAATTGCTGAGCTTACAAAGCAAACTTCATTGATCATTCCATTACAAGATCGCTTGGATACTTTACAAGCTAAAGTTGCAGCAAGTAAGGATTATCAACATGGGGGTTAACAAGATGGACTTAGCTTCATTTGCAACAATGAATGCCAAATTTGGAAACATGACAAAGATGATAGAATCTCTTCTTTATAATGTTTTTCAAGCATTTAAAGATCATTATAATCAGATTCAAGCGATTAAAGCTCAAATGATGAATCCTTCAGTTCAGGGGGAGACAAGTTGTTGAGCTGAAGCGATTACACCATTTCAAAGACCAATATGTAACATCAGTTCCGAAACTGTAACCGGAACAGTGACTTGTACAGCAGATCAGGTACGAACTATGTATACTACATGTGTATTATTATAATTTGATGTTTAATACGAAACTATTACAGATCTATTTCAAAATCATATCATGAATTCATGGTTTAACAGTCAGAATCTTATCTGAAAACACAGAACTATTATGTGAATTTTAGTTAAGATTTATTATGTATAAACGTATGTGAGGTTGTACAGAACAAAACAATAACGGACGTCATTATGTGAATATTAAACTGATGAAGTATTCGTGTGAGTAACGATTCGCACGAATATATCAGTAAGTTTAATGTTCTGAACGATGTCCAATAATTATAAAATCAAATCGAAAAGTATAGTTGTCCTTGTATTCGTACGGGAGACGATTCGAACGCATACGCGCGAAAACTGTACAATTCGATTAAACAGTAAAGTCAAATCGATGTACAATACGATTTAGAAAACCTTATTTCTTATTTTAAAAGATCGTAATGTTTCGTAACGAAAAAAACCGAAACCGACGCGTTCGAGCGAAACCGAATGAACCCGAACATACCCGAATGTTTAAAAACCATAAAAAGACATTGAATACAATTTAACCTTCACAAAAATCATCCTCTCTCTCTCCAAACCCGTAACTCTCTCTCTCTTTACCTTTCCTCTCACTAAAACACTTAGATCACTCTCAAATCTGCACCAAATTGGGTGTTTTTGGTGTCCAAAAAACCGTAGCAATGCATAGATCGTGAAGAGACGAAGAAATAGAGCTTTAAATCGCCAAAAACGAGGTAGAATCGAGTGAGAAATCACTGATTTACTGAAACATATACTATTCATCTTCTACTTCGAACTCACTGAACTTTGCAGCTAATTTTCGAAGTTCCCCTTACTATACAAGGGGGGGCGGAGGCTGGCGAATATAGTATAGAATATAGTCTGTGCTATACTTCTTTCTTGATTAAGGTAAGGTTCACATCGCTATCTAAGCCTTCAAACCACTAGGAACTACACTAAATCAACTTGGGGAACTAATGAAAAACTTAGATTAAATATTGGGTGGCTGGAAATTGAGTTGGATCATCAGATTTGAGGTAAGCACGAGCAAAACTTTACTGTCTTTGAGTTTGAACACTGTTGCGAGCAACAACAGCTTTTCATTCGATTTTGGAGCTGCAAAACTCTTAGGATTTGCGCATAATCGACCTATGAAGGTTAGGAACATATTAGATTGAATATTGGGTGGCTGGAACACTGGATTTGAGGTTAAACCGAACAAAACATAACTGATTTTTGTGCAGGAACACTGTTCTGAACACAACAACTTTTCAGCCCACTTTGGAGCTGAAATACCCCTAGGAATTTCACTAAAACGAGTCAAGAAGCTAAGGAATACACTAGATTGAGGTTTGGGTCAGTTTAGAATCGATTAGGAGCTAGTTATGGCAAAAATCGATGGGTGTAGGGGCTGCTGATCTTGGACTGTTGAACATGCAGGATCGATAGGGGCTGGTAGCTGTTCCATCGATATTGCTAGACAAATGGGACCTCGATGTTGAATCTAACCTGTCTACACTGGTACATGATTATCATCCAAGTATTCCAAACTTGGAATCAGCTCAAAACATTAAGAAACGAGGTTGGGACATGGTGTTAAACATGAGTTAACCGATTTTGAGCCATTAAGGTATAGTGATGCTTAAACCGGTTTATTGCACATTGATTTTAAAATGATATTAAACAAGATCTTTTTAAAACTAATCTAATATCTAAACACATGTTTTGGGTTATAAATTGGTACATAATATATGGAATTTGATTTACATCAAAGATGGCCCAAGGTGGCTATTTGTATTGTTAACCGATTTTTAAGATCATAAATACCAAAGACTTTATTACCAAAGTTTCTAAACCTCTTTAAGTACGAAAAACCCTAATCATAACAAATCAGGTTGGGTTGGATCTTTGGGATGTATAGTACCTGAATTGTTTAAGAAAAATCTTTAATAAAGTTGGTAACATCACAAAAGGTCTAAGGTGACTAATTTGAGGTGTTAGCTAACTTTATGAATAACAAACCTAATAAGTATTCAATATCCAATTTTTTTAAATCATTTTAAGTATATTAATAGAAGTCTTAGCTACCAAATGAGACTATTGCTCATGGGTTTTAGTTAAGAACAAAAAGAAATTCTATTAGATATCAATAAAATGACCAAGTACAAGGTGTTGGCCTCTATGAGTTGACTCTTAATACTTGGGTGATTTTATGCACTTGTATAACTAATTTAGATAGTTAAAATTGGACAATCTAATGTAAGTATACACGATAACGATCATAGAACAACGTTGTAACAAAGAACTAATGAAGGACATTGAGTTAATTAAGTGAGATTAACTTAAGTTCTAACATGTATAACTTGTACTTTTCTTAAAAAGAACTTATGTTTTATTCAATAAAATGACTTATAAATTACCTTATTTAAAATGTTTTAGAGGAAAATTTAGTGATTTCTTAACTTAATATTTTGCAACATAAGGACGAATTACGATGGATGCACTAGAAATCTTATACATATAAGGTTTAGTTGTGATATTTTACCAAGGGATAAGGATTCATAGAGGGTATATAGCTTAGAATAGTTAGAGAAACTTAGGAACACATTAGCAAGTATATAGGACACATAGTCGCACACCGAGACCAAATCCCATGTACGTCATATTCCGACACTTATCGTATTCGAATTATAATAAATCAACACAGGTACTAAAGATACTTAATCTACAATCAACGAGCACACATATATTTTGTGATTCATTGCATAGCAACACAGGTGAGTTCATTGCCCCTTTTCTAAAGATTTTTGTTTTATAAACGTGGGGCTGAGAAGCATGCATAAATTATTTTCCTTGGATTATATTTACTTAAATGCTTTTACTTCATATATGTTTTACATGTATAATTGTTATCCTAGATTTTGTCTAGGTAAACTATTTGCAGGTTTTCAAAATGGGTTATGTATTCATCATGAGTAGATAACTACTTTAAATCAAAGAACTATTTTCAAAGGTCTATTTTCAAATAACTAAATATCTAAATCAAAGAACTATTTTCAATGGTCTATTTTCAAAGAACTAAAGATCTATTTCGAAGAACTATTTTCAACGATCTATTTTCAGAGGATTATCTGGGAAATATTCAAAGATAGCATGTGCCATAGATCTAACGATCAATACGAACAAGGACGATCTAGAACGAACTATAAAATCCTATACATCAAAAGATGTCCTAGCTATACAGATTAATTATAGATCGCATGTTTGATGATATTTATAGAATTCCTCAACTACTAAGAACCTTGATTGCTAGACTAGTCTACTCGAGTATACCAAGGCCCAATCATTAGGACTTAGATTTTAATTAAATGTTTATTTATTCATTTATTTAAGCATTTAAATTAACTACGATCTATATTTTCCATGGTTGTCATATGTGTATGATGTTGGTTAAGATTGTCATTTCGGATGTTCAAAAGTTAACATTTTTAGATTGTTCAAAGTTGTCAGTTCAGTGTGTGGAATGAAACGCTTAATTATCATTAATAACAATATTCTATGTTGTTCGGTATGTGGTGGGCTGGAAGCTGGGCTTGACCCTACGTATGCCCTATATATAAGCATACTTGGCTGGATAGTTTAGGTGGTTGTTAATGAGGTTAAGGTTGACATTCGGTCAAGTTTGTACAAATTCATTTTCAAACAAAACTATATGAATTAACCAACCATGTGTTGACTTTATTTTTGCATGACTTCTCATGTGATGAACAGGTTTAACAAAGAAGTCCGTGCTTATGACTAGGATGCCCAGATAGAGGACCCAGTATTTTGGACGTGCATATTTTGAACATCATTATACATATTATTTTGTACCTCTTGTGCAGATACAAGATGGAAGATTTGTGATGTTATTAGTAGATTTACATTGTTAAATTATAAACGATACTGATGTAATATAACTTTGTAATTCTATTTCATTTAGTGTTTTTCTCAATTTATATCATGTGCAATGTAACAATCTGATCACTTCGATTATCATCCCGATATCACGCCCCGGGATCATTCTGCCCGACGGGACATTCGATCCAGCCCGCCGGCTCAGGGTGTGACACAAGAGATGATGGAGACGATGATAAAGATGATCAACAAGGTGGTCTGTCCTCTGGCAATGATCCTGTTACTGAAACAAGGAAGGGTTTGTATCTCAAGGGCAGCCAGCTAGACAAATCTTCTACACTAGTGACTGATGATAAAGGCAAAGTAAAAGTTCAGGAGAAAGACTTAGATTTTGTTGAAAATTTTTTTGTTGATGAAGATGAAAATCATGATGATTTAATGATTGATGCTCTTGAGGACATTGATGATGATGATCTTGGATACGATGATCAGGATGAGGGTGATTATGTCCTTGATGTTGATCCAAGATTAACTGACAAGGAGTATCAAGTTGAACCAAGATTTTTAGAATTGGTGATATTCCTGAAGAAGAATTGGAAGAAGGTGAGTGGTTTCCAGTTTAAGACATTAGAGATCTTTTTATGGATCATGATTGGGATGAAAAGGTGTTGAAAGAGAAAGTAGAAAAAATGATAACTGATTGTGTGATAAAATCATTTCAAGCTGAAATGAAAGAAAAACAAGCTGCAGCAGAGATGATTATTGAAGATTCATACAAATCTCTGAAAAATGCAGAAGTCATTCAATTGGCTAAAGAAGATCTTTCTAATGCTCCTAAAAGTCCAACTCTGAAGAAAAGGTACAGGAATAAATCGGAATTTGTTGGAAAAATTTTAGCTTGGAAATTCGAGACAGAAAGCAATTTATTTATAGTAAAAAGAATTGATGGAGTACAATATTTGAAGAAATCAATTAAGAGTTTTCATCAGTTTCCTTTGTGTGAACTTAGAGTGTTAGCTGAAATTCGATTAATAAATCATGCCAATGATTACATGGCACATTTGATTGAGAAAAAAAATAAGAAAAGAGGTTCGAACAATGAAGTTTGAATTACTAAAACCTCATAAATTGAAAAAGATTCCAATTGTTGGGAATCTAGATTGGATAACTAGAAAGTGGAAGGTAAGGTATGAATTCAAGCCAGTTAAATCTTTAACTTGGGTATTATGAACAACCTTCACTTATGATATCTAGATGCTTATACTTCTGAAGCAGTATTTCAAGATAAAAATAATATGGAGTTGTGTAGATTGTTTGATCCTATCCATCTAATAAATCTTTCAGAAGAGGACCATAAGAAGTTGCTAATGAAACAGATTCAATATCATAAAGATCACAGAGACGAAGCGATGCAGTTTTGGAAGGTTTTAGATGTACGAATCAAGTACAAGATCTGTGTTGGTAGTCATCTACTTTCTCAGTGGAGAGAATGAAGACCAACATTGAGCTGTTGCTAAGAGGGAGTCTGTTAGTACCCTGATAGCATCAGCTTCAGTTGTTGAATTGAAGACTGAAGACTGTAGCTGGGTTGTAATGAAGATTTTTATGTTATTGTATTTTTATTTGTTTACTTTAATGTTATTTTGTTTAGTTTGTATTTTGTTTAGTTTTTAAACTTTGTAATTTTGACTAAGTGTTGCTTCATCGATACTAATAGTATCGATAATGATAGCATCGATACTGTTGAATGCCTATAAATAGGTTAGTGTCGATACGAATTGTATCGATTGTGTGCGTAATTCTGAGTCTAAATTTTTGTAATTCTCTTTGATAGTACGAACTGAATTTCAGAAATTAATACAAAAGGAGAGAATTTGTTTCATTGATTTGTTCTTATTCTACTTGTTTCGGTTATTGTTCAAACATAATTCTATAGATTCAGCACGTAGTATTATGTCATATTAGATCATTTAGATCCTAACCATGGACCTACAAAAAATTTTATTTGATTCTTACCAAGAATTTACATAATGAATCACCTATCTACTTATAATATAAGTAGATAATCTTTTAAGAAATCTGCATAAATTTTACCAAGAAATCATCTTGAATTTAAAACAGTTCATGCAAAATATAATCAAAGGAAAATATTTAAGCATGCTTCTCAGCCCCGCAGTTACAACACAAAACGTTTAGAAAAGGGGCAATGAAGTCACCTGTGTTGTTGTGTATATGAATCAAACCAAGAATGCGCACGCTCGTTTGTTGTAGACTACTTGGCTTCAACTCTTGATTTAATTGATTATAATTTTATATTGTAAGTGATTGTAGTTGTTTGATATAGTGTATAGGTCTCGGTGTTGAACTAAGGGTACTATTACCTTTCTAGTGTGTTACTATGATATGGGTCTAGGTGTTCTTGTTAAATCTACCCTTTTTGACCCCTTACCCATACTAATTAAGACTTACACTTATTTAAATGAAGTTGGTGTTTAAAAGGTATGTTTTAAGTTATTAGGAAATCATTTCCTACAAAACTCTTATTTGATTATGAAAAAGCTAGATTCATTTTATAAAAACCCTTTGATTTTATTAATAACACTTTAGCAAAATAAGTTATTGTTATCTTATTAAACTTTATTTACATACTATTAGATAGTACATTTTAGTAAAATCTAAGTTTAATCATGAAAAGCATGAAGTTTGAAACATTGAAACTTGGATTAAACTAGTCAAGTCTAACCTAAGTATTTATATGTTCCCTTGATTCTTGTTATCTTGACTTAGCCCTTGTGTTTGTTTGAAGTTGATCTTTTAACACTAATCTCAGCTGATTTGATAACCCAAGTCAGCATGGATGATAGAATAAGTCACCAAAGGAGTGTCGATATTAATAGTATCGACACTTGGTACTTAGACAAAATCCGAATGTCCATCGATCCTATCATGCCATCATTGGTTCTTTTGATCTTTGTGGTCACTTAATTACAATCTAATTAAGTAATTTAAACACTTTAAAACATTAGAGGTGTAGCATAGATGAGATTTAAATAGTATCGATGGGTTTAAATTCGGCTAACACTTGATTATCCCAACGATGCCATTGCCGATACTATCATGGCTATCCCGAGCCCCCATGACCTCAATTTCGATCCTTAACATCTGATTTTAAGTTCTATATACTTGGGTTGAGCTAAGGTATTAGTATCGATGGCTTTGGGATTATTATCAACAGTCATTACTTGCTTAATACCGATGATAACCTAAACCACCCTTGCCGATACTATAGTATCGATAGTTCAGGTTTCCAGTCCCTTAAGCCATCGATACTACTAGTATCGATGGTCCCTTGTGTTCCCAGTCTTGGAGACCATCGAGGTTAGTAGTCTCGACCATGATCCATCGATACTAGCCCCGTCGATATTAATAGTTTCGATGAAAAAGTAACAGAAATGATCAGGTCCATCGATTTTGTCTAATTTCTTGAATTCCAGCCAACTTCGAGCATTCTAAATCTCAATAGAACATGCTCCTTGTGTTCTTAAACCATTTTCGTGCACATCCTATGGGTCTTGAAGTGTTTAAACCGGTTTTGAAGTTCTTGGCTGAACTTTCTCTCTTGAAATGCATCTGTTTGAGCTCGTTTCACCACGGATCCTTCATAATTTATTGTTCACCTCATTGAAAGGATCATTTTGACTATAAGATCTTCAAATTTGGTGAAGATTTGAGTAGGTTGAGTGTGGTTTGAAGGTAGAGAGAGAGTAGAGAGAGTGGGAAAACGAAAATGGAGACAGAGAGGGTTAAAATCTGCATTGAATGTGGAGAGCGGGGGAAAATTAGGTCTTTTATAGCTCGGGTGTAATCGGTTTCGTTTTAACGCGTTTTTTCGTACCGTTATGTAATATTACGTAATTTTATAAAAATAGAAGTTTTAAAATCTTTTTAGGCTGTAAGTCCTAATAAATATTCTAAATATCTTTATCTTATTTTTAAAATTTCGAAAACGTTTATTTTAAATGTTTCGTTGGATCGTATCGTTTTCGCGCGTATTCGTACAGATCGTCAGCCGTACGAAGACGAGAAAAACTGTTCTTTCCGATTTGATTTTCCAATTATAAGATATCATTCAGAACGTTAAAATCACACACACACACATATACATACATACATATATATATATATATATATATATATATATATATATATATATCATGCGAATCGTCAACCACACGAATACACTGTCAGTTTAAAATTCACGTAATGATATCAGTTATTGTTTTGAATTGTACATCATCGCATACGTTTATACATGGTAATATCCTAACTAGATTTCATGTTATTGATTCGTGTTGTCAGATGTACTTTTCATTGTTAAACACTAAATTCACACAATGTTCATGAATAGTTTCCTATTGAATTCACATAATATGCATTACAAATAAGTTCAATACATGATTCTATTGTACAACCAACTGTTCCTAAATACTGTTCAGGAACTGTTGTTACACCTGGTTAAATGATGACACTAGTACAAAAACTGGCTTTGGTCACACATAGCCAGAATTAAACGGTCACACTTTCGAATATTTGTGTGACTAAAGGTATCAATAGTGTGACCAATTGGGAATGTATTGTCACACCTTCAAACATTTATGTGACTAAAGGTAAAATATATTTTTTTGAATGAGTTTTTAGTCACACATAAATTCGAACGTGTGACGAATGAAGAGTAAGTTTGAAGCATTAGTCACACTATACATAAAAAACGTGACAAATATACGTCACACACTTGAATAGTGTGACCAAATGACATATATGGTCACACGAAGTAATCGTTTATGTGACTAAATCATAGAGTCTAGTTTGTCACACATGATTTCAGTGTAGCCAAAGTCCAGTACATATGGTCACATAACATATTATGTGTGACTAAACCTATAGTCACATTTATTTATAGTACGATCATGTGACTATATTGATTTATAATAGCCACACAATATCACAAATGTGTAACTAAATTATGTATATGGCCACATTTTAGGAGATTATATGTGACCAATATGCTAGTAACAGTCACATCATGAAATATTCGTGTGACTATTTTTTAGACTAATTTATGAGATTTGATACGGTCACACCAAGTAGTCGTTTATGTGACTAAATCATAGAATCGAGTTTGTCACACATGATTTCAGTGTAGCCAAAGCTAATACATATAGTCACATTTATTTCTAGTACGATCATGTGACTATATTGATTTATAATAGCCACACAATATCACAAATGTGTAACTAAATGATGTTTTAGTCACACAACAAATATTATTTTTGTTGATTTAGTCACACATAATTAATAAAAGTGTGGCCAAAAGGGTTAATAAGTGTGACCGTATGTTTTTTAAAGTAATTAAATGTGTATTATGTGTGACTGTTGCCCGTCCTTTGGTCACATGAATATATAATATGTGTGGCCGTTGAGATGATTTAGTCACACAACAAATATTATTTTTGGTGATTTAGTCACATATAATTAATAAAAGTGTGGCCAAAAGGGTTAATAAGTGTGACCGTATGTTTTTTAAAGTAAGTAAATATGTATTGTGTGTGACTGTTGTCCGTCATTTGCTCACACGAATATATAATATGTGTGGCCGTTGCGTTGATGTAGTCACACAACAATTATTATTTTTGGTGATTTAGTCACATATAATTAATAAAAGGGTGGCCAAAAGGGAGAACAAGTGTGACCGTATGTTTTTTAAAGTAAGTAAATGTGTATTTTGTGTGACAAAAATATAAATTAAAAGAAAATATGTATTGTTATTTTTATAAAAAATATGTATTTATTTTTAATTTATAAATCAAAGTTTTTTCTAAAAAATATTTATAAATATTTTAAAAAAATTATATTTTTGTCACATAGAAAGACACATCAGTTAGTCACGTATGTAAAAAATGTCATCTTAGCAAAAACACTAATTTATAAAGGGTGTTATTATTCTCACACCCCCTTTTTTTAAAAATACACCCCTGAGACGGCCCGTACTGCCCAGTACGGCCCGTCTCAGTACTTGGTCAAACATTCCTTTCTGATAACATGTGACAATGATTGTGAGCAAGACGGGCCGTATTGGTCAGTACGGCCCGTCTCATTCATCGTACAGACATTCTATGACATCCTAGGACAATGATTTGAATCAAGACGGGCCGTACTGACCTGTACGGGCCGTCTTGCCCAGACGACCTAGTTTGGCCGTTTCACCCCAAAACCAGGCCGTACTGGTCAGTACTGGCCGTACTGGCCATTGCAACGGAATTCCGACGAAAAAGTGAGATCATTGCGACGGAATTCCGACGAAAAAGTGAGATCATTGTGACAAAATTCCGACGAAATTTCAACAAAATTCGTTATTTTCTTTTTAACAATGAAACCAAATTCACCTAGTTTTTCACCTAGTTTATTTCGTTTAAATTATTTAAACTAACGTAAACAAACTAATTATAAAATGAAATATTTGGTTAAAACGACATTATGACATTTAATTTACATAATACCCGTATATCGTTCAAACGACATTATGATGTTTATGTTTGGCCCGCAGATTCAAACACATTTTTTCCCTGTTAAAACCGTTGCATAAATTTCATGAACTATTTCATTTGTTGTTGTATTTCAAGTCGTTCATGACGCTCTTTTCGTATTTATTCTTCGCCATTTTGCCAGACATGTTTAAATGTATTAAAATTGAATTATTTGTTTTTAAAAAAAATTTTTTTTGACCAATACGGCCAGTACTGACCTGTACGGCCTGGTTTCGGTTGAGACGGTTTGGTTTTGGCTGAGACGGGCAAAACTAGGTCGTCCAGTCAAGACGGCCAGTACTGACCAGTACGGCCTGGTTTGGGTTGAGACGGCTTGGTTTTGGCTGAGACGGGCAAAACTAGGTCGTTGAGGCAAGATGGCCAGTACTAACCAGTACGGCCTGGTTTGGAAAGAAAGAAAAAAAAACAAGTAAAAAGAAAGGCAATTTAAAAATGGAACTCAAACCGCTAAAATCTACAGAAAAGGTTGTTAATGTTTGTTAAAAAACATGAATTGTAAATGAATATTATTATAGTGAAGAAACATGCTTACACTTAAAAGTATGTCTTTCAAAAAATTATTTTGTTTAACCTCAGAATTATCATCCTGAAATTTCACAGCAAGAATATTATTTATTAAATATAGTGAAGAAACGCTTTTATCGCTAACCATTAAACACATATCGCAATATCGTGTTGGGAAAGACTCATCGTGACCTCTCAACGGCAATCACGTTGTGTTCGTCGCATCGTGATCCCCGGTATTCGGCATGGTGAGTAATACTCGGCACGATCAGCCCATTATTTATTGCACGGCGGTGTTCACGCCTCACGAATCACGAATGCACAGCGGTGTTCACGCTTCACAATTCGCTTAATGCACGGCGGTGTTCACGCTTCATTTACCCTACTTGACCAAAATTAACTCTGCCGTTAACAACCAAAAGCTGTTCGTGCTATAGACCACCTTCTACCGTCACTATCCGCCGCCCTCCACCACAGGTTACCATTGTCATCAGTCCAAAATATTCGAAAATTTTACCATCGACACCCTGTCGCCTGCTTCGTCTTCGTCGGAATCGAAGGCTACAGTCGCCACACCAGCATCATCGTCAGTGAGGAGGGATGTTTGAGGGTGAAAAGACGGAGTGAATGGTAGTTTGGATTTTGGAAGCTTCAAAGAAGTCGACCTCGTTTTCCGCCTGTGATTCAAAAGAACTTTCACTAAACGACAACCGGTAAAAGACAAAAAAAAAAAGAGTTATTGTTCTTAAGAGGAACGTTAATTGTTATATATAAATATGTCTTTGTTAAAAGTGTATCATTAAATTTAAAATAAAATGTCATTTAATGGCACACATTTTTATTGACATTTAATTTTTGTGCCACTGCTATAGGATTTAGTGACACTTTAGGTGTGCCACTCGTACTTTTAGTGACACTTATTATTTATGCCTTTAAGTTATATTTTTAATGGCACTTTAGATATGCCACACTTAGTTAACATGTATTTTTATAGCATTTAACTTTTGTGTCACTAAACATATGTTTAGTGACATTTATGTGTGCCACATTTATTTGTCTCAAACTTGTAGTAGCACTTATCTTTTTTGCCATTAAATTGTAATTTTAGTGGCATTTTAACTATGCCACTCTTAATCAATATATACTTTTATGGCTTTTAATTTTATACCACTAAATCAATGTAATATTTTACTAAATTTTATCGTTTTATTATAGTTCCCTCTTATTCTTAAATTAATTCCCTCCCAATCCAAGTTTTAACCTAAAATTTCCCCCTCAATCCTTTCTACTTCTCAATCATTCTTCATCAAAATATAAATCTGCACATCGACTAATCCCACGAACCAGTCACGACTAGGTTATTGCCCTTCACAAGATTACTACTTCACGAGTATTCAAGGATTTATACTTCGCGAGTTATACACGATATCTTCGGACGTTGTTGATCACAGTTCACCTCCAAAGCCAAATTCGATGCAAAGCAAATTGCTTGATTGAAGAGAAATAGCAGAAAATCGTTTTCGTCTGGGTCAATGCCCTAGTGTTTGTTATTTCAATCAGTAAGTAATTAGCTTCTGTGATTTGATGCCTCTGTGTCCTGATTTTTTTTGATTGTTTTGGTGCCTTTTTTTTGTAAATTTGGTTTGTTGTTTGGTGCATTGACCCTAACTATATATTTTTTAATTCGATCTCAATATTTGCGTATCCGGGCTCCATGTTAGTTTTTTCTTGTAGATGGTGCCACCTGCAACAG
The DNA here is from genome assembly GCA_009363875.1 of Mikania micrantha. NCBI lineage: Eukaryota > Viridiplantae > Streptophyta > Magnoliopsida > Asterales > Asteraceae > Mikania > Mikania micrantha. The sequence continues at coordinate 34,584,504 of CM018687.1, read as the reverse complement.
TGATACTAAAGAGTAAGAGACAAACGGGTTTGAGTTTGACCCACCTACCAACATGGGCCACTTCTTTTCTACTGACAGAGTAACAAATGGTTGTTTTGTCCAATTAGAATGTAGTGGAATTTATTTTAGCAATTTCACACTTTTGATCCAAGGATGAGCTATTTTTAAGTAGCTGTAATTAAAATCTTTGTCTTTGGTTTCTACTGTATTAGAATAGCTTTTGATATAGGTCTTGAGGGTGATGAAAGCTTAGCATTACTAAGAGTTGAAAAACCACAAATTTCTTCAGCTTTGGCAGAACAGGAGGAGGTTGTTGTTGTTTCAGAACTTTTAAGGCTTTTGCAGCCTGGTCAAGATCAACTTCATTCGCAACAATAGCATGTTCAACTGCTAGTTTTGAGATTTTAAACTTTATTTCCATTTTGGTGATCTGAGCAACAATATCACATTCAACCTATCATTTTGGGCATTTTAATGCACATCCATTGAACTATTTATCATAACAACATATTACGAATTCAAATATTAGTGATCACATTATGAATCAACTATTGAGATCATATTTTGATCAGCTTTAAAGTGAAACTAAAAAAGCTAAAGAAAAAGAATCTGATTTGAGTTTGTGCATTACAATTTGTGTTGCTAATATCTTCTTGTTTATTCTTCAAATTGTTGCAGGTCAAAGTGTTGACTTTTCTTATGTTTTCATGAGTTAACAATATTTGAAGTAGAAGGTTTAGCATCTAAGTAGTTGAGATGGATTTCAATCAATATTTTTACTAATATTTGACCCTTTATATCATAAAAATGGTTGATATTTTATTGAATGTACAGGAAATAGAGGCTGTAACAAATAAAAGGAGCATATGCAGCAAAAAAATACACTTTAGAACCTGAATTTAGGTATGGCATCATCTACAATTTATTTACGCAGGTATACACAATTTGGAATTATTTAAACTTTTATTTTGCTTCAATTCATCATGTATTTGGAAAAGTCAAGTATGAAGCTAGAAGAGAACATCTTGCAACCCTGTTGCAGCCATGGTGCTCTAATGATTTTGCTGAGATGATTACATAGTTCTGAGCCTTTGTAACAGTTACAGGTATTGCTAATGTTTGGAATATGTTTTGAATTGAACTTCACTTTAGATTATGATTACAAAATTATGCATGTTTTGAGTTTAATTTTTTATTTTAATAAATAATGAAATTAATGTAAATTATATAATAATGATTTTTGTGCATAAACGCCTTTTTTCTAATTTATGACATTTATGGCAAAAGAAAATTGTGGTGCTAAAAGGTAGCATCGCTTGAAGTATTCTTGGTTTGTATAGGTTCGTCTTTCGTGCGGCATTTACTTGTTATGCATCATGGAAACTGAAGTCGCTATTCAACATCCTTTGGTTGCTGATGATTTTAATAATGATCTTATTGAATATGAATCAGAGGGTTATAGTGACGATGAGTTGGATGGTAATCAGAATTCAGACAGGAACCTAGTTAAGAGGGGCATAACTAGGTTATCGAAGTTTCGCATTTGTTATGGGAAACCTGGTGGAATAAAACTGAGAGTAACCTTCGATGCGTTACATAGGATAACAGGGCCAAACAGAGCGTTGTTTTCTAGTTTTTTAGGAGACCTGGTTCGTGAGCATGTAGGTTTGAAGATTCTATCATGGAAGAAGGTGGGTTCAGAATCAAAAGATAAACTATGGGAAGAAATCAAGGTACAATTTATTTACTGAAATTCTATGTTAAATTGACTGCTATTTGTGTAGTTTTGTGCAGTTTTTGAGGTGTTTTTGACAGCAAATTGCTGCAGTTTTTGTGTAGTTTTGTGCAGTTTTTGACATCATGTTATATGCATATTGTGATTCTTGATTGTCTTGTATGTTATGTGTGATTTTGCTATTGTTTTTGTGCAGTTTTTGAGCTGTTTTGAGCTGTTTTTGTGTAGTTTTTTGAGCTGTTTTTGTGCTGGTTTTTAGAGCTGTTTTGTTGCAGTTTTTGTTCAGTTTTTTAGAGCTGTTTTGCTGCAACATTATGTTACTTTTTGCAGCGATATTTTGATGTTGACGAGACAGTCAGAAAGCTAGTAATGCATCGTCTTGGTGAACTACTAAGGAATTTCAGAAGGAAATTGAGACAAACATACATATTGCCCAACCAAAACACACCTTCAAAACTAAATGAAGTCCCGAAAAAATATAGTGCAATTGTCAAAGAATCAGAATGGGTCGCTTTTGTAAATCATACGAGCACCGAGGAATACCAGGTTATAATTAGTCTTTTTTATTTGAATCCATATATCTTTCATAATTATCTATTTGCATCTAAATGCCTTATGCTTTTGTGTTGTAAGGGGAAGTCGGTTGCAACAAAAATGGCGCGTTCCAAGTGTCTTTATCATCATACAATGGGACGAGGTGGATACGTACACGTGAAAGAGAAAATGGTAAGACTGCATAATGTTTGTTATAGGGGTGTCCATAACTGTCCAAATCAAAGTAATTCAGCCTTAGGGTCAAATCCATATTTTCTAATAGAAGCAACTAAAGTTATATCATCATTCTTACGGGTCTATGACTAGACAGCATGGGTAATAATGGGTTGGGTTATTTGTTGCTGCGATAAAAATAAGGAAACAATAGCTGCTGCAGTTGGACAACAGGTCCAACAAGTCGGTGCTGTGATCTGACCGTTTCAGTATTTTGATTCATATTTAGTAATAAGATCATTTTACTTATTTTCCATGCCTATCTGATTAACCTATGACTGCTTAAATGTACGGTTTTTATGTTTAACAGATCAAAAATAAAGAAATTGAGGCAGATGAAGAACCCCCGCGTGCTTTAATGTGGTTGAAAGGAAGGCAAAACAAAGCCGGTGATTTTCTAAATGATGAAACCAGATTAGCTGTAGACAAACTTGTAAGTTTGACTGTAAATATTATTACTTTATGTTTGTGTTCGTATATAAACTCATTTCCCATACTTTGTGTGTAGAAAGAAACTGATGAAAAGATAAATGAAGGAACCTTGATGGTTGATCAGGGCACTGATGCCATGACAGTTGTTTTTGGTAAGGAAAAGGGAGTTTATGCAAGAGGAGTTGGAAGTGGAGTGACATACAAAAAGTATTTTAACCTTCCTCAAAAAAAACAAGCATCTGATGAAAGGCTTGCATTACTTCAAAGTCAACTTGATAATGAGAGACGCGAGCGTCAGGAGAAAGAAGCCGTAATAATGAATTTGTCAAACGAGGTGGCACAAACAAAGGGAATGATTACTCAACTGATGAGTCAATTGGCTGCACAAGGGGTGAAATTACCTTTATTGTCAACTCAAGTGACAACATCAAATGTAATACATTTATTGTAACTTTGCCAACATTTTCATTTGCTATTTGCTAACAAATGCATTTCTTAATTTATATTGCAGGTGGACGTTAATCCTAAAAATAGCAGTACTGATCAGGAGGGCAGATCACCGTTAAATGAGGTTGGATGTAAGAAGGATGCGAGCAATCAGAAGTCTAATGGCGTTGCACCTTCAGAAAATGAAATGGACACAACAGTATATGACTTAGCCGCAAACTACTCAAATTCTTTTACATTTGAATTACATTGAATTTTATGTTATTCCTGTGAATTTTTATATTTTACACACATGACTTATTTACAGTGTTTTATTTATATATAGGAAATTCATAACTCTGTTGGATCTCATAACCGTCCTGAATCACTACCATTGACACCACAAGTATGTATTACAACATGTTCTTATTTTCTTTACTTTAATTAAATTCTTATGCATATATGCAAAAATCAATATGTTTTAGGAATATAAGTGTAGCCTGTGGCACATAAAGAGATCAACTATTATTGCAAAGGGTACCGTGTACAAGTCCGATGGAAAACAAATGCTTCATGGAAACCGACTCCCAAATGATTGTTATAAAGTGTCAATTGACGAATCGTTAGTGGATGCAGCATGCATACCGGACGCACAAATTAATCCTTTCAAAACAGTTAAGGATGCATTAGGTACTTTTGTTGCTTGGCCAAAGAATCAAGTGATTTTTCATGAAAAGGTAAATAAATGTGTTTTATAAATATATTCATATTGAATTCAATGTTTGATACATTTGACTTTCGTTTCATACAGGTTACACCACCAACTTCCATAACAAATGTCGTTGAGAATAAAACTTCACCTAAATTACAAAAGAAGCGCAAGTTTGTCTCTCGTGATTACATGCTAAATCAAGCGAAAACAAAGTTGAAGAGTCAAAAGTCTTTATATTAGTGATTTTTAATTGTAAGGTTCAACTTTCAAGCATAATTGTTATGTTAACATTTTTTATGACAATATTTACTTTTATATTTCCTTCATTTATTTATATTCCATTTTTCTATTTACTACTTTCTTTATATATATATATATATATATATATATTGTTACACAAATTATTTATTTTTTAAATGTGAATAAAAGATCCGCTCACATAATATGGTTACACATTTAACACAATCGTTGTGTGACTAAATCATCGCAACGGCCACACATATTATATATTCGTGTGACCAAAGGACGGGCAACAGTCACATATAATACACATTTACTTACTTTAAAAACATACGGTCACACTTATTAACCCTTTTGGCCACACTTTTAATAATTATGTGTGACTAAATCACCAAAAAAAATATCTGTTGTGTGACTAAATCATCGCAACGGCCTTACATATTATATATTCGTGTAACCAAAGGACGACAACAGTCACACATAATACACATTTACTTACTTTAAAAAACATACGGTCACACTTATTAACCCTTTTGGCCACACTTTTAATAATTATGTGTGACTAAATCACCAAATAAAATATTTGTTGTGTGACCAAATCATCGCAACGTCCACACATATTATATATTCGTGTGACCAAAGGACGGGCAACGGTCACACATAATACACATATAATTGCCTTAAAAACATACGGTCACACTTATTAACTCTTTGGCCACACTTTTAATAATTATGTGTGACTTAATCACAAAAAAAAATATTTGTTGTGTGACTAAGTCATCGCAACGGCCACACATATTATATATTCGTGTGACCAAAGAACGGGCAACAGTCACACATAATACACATTACTTACTTTAAAAAACATACAGCCACACTTATTAACTCTTTTGGCCACACTTTTAATAATTATGTGTGACTAAATCATCAAAAAAAATATTTGTTGTATGACTAAATCATAGCAACGGCCACACATATTATATATTCGTGTGACAAAAGGACGGCAACAGTCACACATAATAAACATTACTTTCTTTAAAAAACATACGGTCACACTTATTAACTCTTTTGGTCACACTTTTAATAATTATGTGTGACTAAATCACCAAATAAAATATTTGTTGTGAGACTAAATCATCGCAACGGCCACACATATTATATATTCGTGTGACCAAAGGACGGGCAACAGTCACACATAATACACATATAGTTGCCTACGGTTACACTTATTAACCCTTTTGGCCACACTTTTAATAATTATGTGTGACTAAATCACCAAAAAAAATATTTGTTGTGTGACTAAGTCATCGCAACGGCCGCACATATTATATATTCGTGTGACCAAAGGACGGAAACAGTCACACATAATACACATTTACTTACTTTAAAAAACATACGGTCACACTTATTAACCCTTTTGGCCACACTTTAAAATAGATACGGCCACTAACTTTCTAATGTGACCGTATGTACCCTATGGTCACTCGACCTTTGGTCACACCTACCTTAAAAAACCATATGTGACTATATGTATATCGTCACACTTTTTTGGTGTGACCAAAGCCAGTTTTTGTACTAGTGTGAGAAGAACACTAGAGGCAGGGAAGTAGCTTTATCCCTACCATGGGAAGATTTCAAGAAGCTGCTGGTAGAACAGTTCTGTCCTCGCCATGAGATGAAGAAGATAGAGGCGGAAATGTGGTGCCTTATGCAAGATATAAGGAGAGTCCAACGATTCCTCAATGGAAAATGTATGCTCATCAAGTGTCAATGGGCAATTCCTAAGTACTGCGTTAACTGTTATCTATTTGCCATTTGCTACCTCAATGATATAAGGAGAGTCTAACGATTCCTCAACGTGATTAAGTTGGCATGCAAAGTCGGATGAGATAAAACTCTCATCCACGCCAGTGTCAAATAATATAGATGCATAAAAGTCAGATAAGAGAAATGTACCAGCATCCACATTCGGGTCTTGTCGTGCAGCAACAGCTCCTATCTGAAACTCGTCCTCTAGCCACTGGCCCTATGTGTGATTCTCTTGGGGCAATTCCGCAAAAAATGTCCAGGTTCGCTACAGTTGTAGCAAGACATGTTGTCAGTAGCAGCAGCTACCACTGCTGCGTTATTGTTCCTATTCTTGGGAGTTGGGTTTTTGAAGTGAATCACCCAGTGACCCAATTTTCCACACCCAGTGCATTGCCTGCATGGGATTCCAGGATGATAATGAAACTGACAGTTGTTGCATAGAGGAGCTGAGCCCGCATACGGCTTCCTGATCTGCAGTGGTTGAGGTTGTGTGGTTGTTGGAGTCTGAATGGTCGCAGCAAAGTTCTTGACCACTTTCTGTTTCTTGGCTGGACGTTTATCCGGCTTCTTGAAGTTTCCAGTCTTGGATGCTTCAGCCTCTTTCTTCAGTGCCTTGGAGGCAACCATTACATCTATCAATGTTGCTGACAAGGTAACATCCATCTCCAAGGTAGTGGGGTGGGCAGAAATCACATGCCCTTGGATGCAAGCCGATAGTCCCCCAACGTACCGCTCGATTATTTTTTCCATTGTTGGCACTATATCCGGTGCCAATGTTGCTAAACTCATGGAATCTGGTGGTGTAGGCAAGATGCCCAGCACCAATCATGACATGGTTGAGCAGCTCAGTCTCAACCTTTTTCAGCTCATTTCTCGGGCAAAATTCTGCCCTCAACAATAGTTTAAATTCCTCCCAAGGCATAGATAATGCCTCATCTCGCCCCTAGTCTGTACCTGGGCATTCCACCATGTAAGAGCTCGCTTGTGAAATGAGCCCGCAGCATACCTCACCTTGTGCTGTTCAGGACAGCCACTGATGCCGAGGGTCGTCTCCATTTTCTCGGTCCATTGGATCAAATCGACGGCTCCCTCATTACCACTGAATGCCGGTGGCTTGCATCCTACAAAACTCTTGTAGGAATAGTCTTGTTGATGTCTAGTGTTCCCGCTGCCCTCACTAGTTAAGTTGCTGTTACTGTTGCCGTTTTTGGAGTTAACCCGGTTCATCATATAGCGAATCACTTCCCTCAGTTGACTGGTCAGAAGAGTGGCCAGTGCAATTGTAGCTGGATCTAGCTCATGGTTGGGTGGTGGTTGATGAGGTGGAGTGTGCGGAGGAGGAGGTCGAGGTGGAGGAGATGTAGGTGGTAACGGTGTTGCTGAATGTGGAGGTGAATGCGGTGGTGGTGGCAACAAAGGTGGAGGTCTTCTCGGCGGCATTCTGATCGCAACAAAATTGCAGAAGACGTGTGCACATAAAATCCTAAGTCTTATGTTCTCTACATGAAGGTCCCCTAGTGTGACAACTAGTGCCAAACCGTCCGGCAAGTCCGTACGGTGTGTGTACTTTCACCATGTACTGTGTGTAAATACAGTGCATAAACAGTCGTGTGATAACAGAACTCAGAAAACAAACCACAGTTGTATGTGTTTAAGTGAAAACTTAAATACAGTAATTACAACTCAAGAGAAACAACAGTGTTCAAACGAATAACAATGACAAATCGGTTGCGATCTGATATCCATAGATGACAGGAATCAGATGACCGACAATTCAATGTGAAAACAATGTGAAAACAGAATGTTTAGTTGAGTCCGACAGTGAGGAAACACAATTCAAACAATATTGCAGTGTCGTTTCAGAATAACGAACTGACAGTGTGTTTGCGTGGGTGACGATTCACACAAACATATCTGTGAGTTTATCGTTCTGAAATGATGACTGAAAAGTAGAAAACAAAAGTTGGAAAGCAAAACCATCGTCGTGTTCGTTCGAATGACGATTCGAACGAATACGCGCGATGGTGACGCGATTTGACGAAACGAAAACGAAAACACGACACGAAACGATAAAAAATTTAATAAAATAAAATAAACAACATTTTACAATTTTGAAACTCATCAATTGATAAAAATAATTTTCTCTCATTTGTTTCAATTAAATTACGCATAATTTTCCGGATACGCGACGAAAACGCGAACGGAGCAACCAAAATGAACCCGGACACCACCCGTAGTATAAAAACCCTAAAATAAGAATGTTTTCTCATTTTATCATCTTCATCCTCTCTCTCCTTCTCAAAATCCGGCCACCCTCTTCACCACCACCAAACCACCTTCAAAACCCCATAACTCTCTCGTTTCTTAACCGATTTGAGTGATTCTTGAACCCACGCGAAGCCCTTGACGAGCTCTACACGAAAGTACAACGGATCTGAAGATTTCACCAGCCAAAAACGAGGTATGATGCGTCAAAGATTTCGAAAAATAGGGTTTCACGAGCCTATGTTCGAACCATCACCTAGCCGGTCATGAGTCGCCTTCTTCCGAACCTTACATCCCTGAGAAATTGTCTTCGGTTAACAACATTGTGGGGACAGCCAACTTGGGATCTGGACTCGAGGTTGAAGGTGACACACAGGGTTCGTGAGGGAACACATTGACCGAACCTTGGTGTACTGGCCACACTCTGCACCACCCCAGCGAACCATTGCATGCAAACGAACTCTTGTTCGCCACCAGATCCAGCCGAACCCTTGTTGTCTGCGAACCCTCATTATGATGTCGAACCATTTGAGTTCAAGTCAGACGAACCCTGTTGCATCACCAAGGCCCGAACCCTCAGCCGCCATGTCCACCGAACCTGATACAAGACACGAACTGTTGGTGTCATTCACGAACCTTGAGAGATGCCAGCCGAACCTTCACTGTCGAACAATTGATGTGCGAACCCATGCATAGCACACAAGCCGAACCTTCGGTTAACCACTTTCATTGGTGAGCCGAACCATGAGGCACGAACCAGCAGGATGAAGCTTCCCTTTTGCTGAACCCTGCCCCCAACGAACCTAAGGGTTCGCTGGAAAATTTTACCCGGCCATCTTATGGTTTGTTCGAAACAGTGCTCTTAACCGGCCCAACATCCTTGCTATGGCCCAACTTTGGCCGATTAAATCATGAAATCATCTAGGCCCCACAAATTTCTTAGTTTGGCCCAGGAACTATCCACGGCCCACTTTCCCATCTATGGCCCATGGTTGTTTATCCGGCCCAAGCACAATATACATCAAGCCCAAGATTATTTGTTTTGGCCCAAAAGACTATTAGGCCCACCCGGTTTAAATGGGACTCACGTATATAACATTCGGCTCAAATTTAATGATCATGCAAACTCTTTTACAACATACTAAGGATTAGTAAGCTATGACCCAGAGTTTAAGTTCGTGGTTATAAACTAAAATGGTTAATAAGAATACACAACATGATATGATCAAAACAAAGTTAAACACAAAACCAATAACAAGGTATACTAAGCTTAATATGAATTATATAATTATTAGAAAAATCCATGACAATTGAGCAAGGGCCGAATGATGACCGGGATTTACGTGTGTTAGCCAACTTTAGGGCTAACACATACACACACAAAAATCATTTACAATTTAAACTTATAAGTTGCAATCACATTATGAAATCAACACAGGAACGTGAATATTCAACTAAGTACAATCAAGAACGCATGCATTCGTTTTGTAAGCTAAGTCAACCCTACAACAGCAAGGTGAGTTCATATGCCCCTTTTCTAATCTTTACTGATTTCAAAGCTCGGGGCTGAGAAACATGCTTAACTTTTATATGTTTAAAAGTTCTCATTAACATATTGTTTATATTATGATTTAGATAATAATTGTTCGTCTTTATTATCGTCTATCATTACATGCTTGCTTGCTTCGTTATATCATACCTGAAATAGTTAGGAAGATACATACTATTATAGCTTCCTGACATAGTTATACACTAGAACAATACAAGTTGTTAAGAATATATCTTACAACTGTTTATTGTTATTACACGATAGGACAATTGGGAAACCAAGGGATAGTATACCAATAACAATTACAAATAATAAGAATGATAATCATGATATTGTAATTTCATGATAACAAGATCATTCACACATTACTATCATAGTGTATAAGACAAGTTCTTATAACACTCTGTTAAGTTAGTAAGAACACTCAACATCGAGATAACAGTTGAGACTATTACTTGTGATATCAAGGATGACATCAGGAAAACCTAATTTCAAGATGTCATTCCCCATACATGCTCGTATCATATTATAAGACTTGATCTTATAATATCATGCTTGTACTATAGTGAAACATATGAGACTATATGAGACTAGAGAATGAGACTATAATGAGACTATATGAGATCATGAGATTGTGACTACGTGATTAGGAGGTGATTTCTATAGGAATGTATGCAATAGGAGCCTCTATGAGTCTATGTGATGAAACTATATGAGCCTATGTGATGAGACCGTGTGATGCGACTATATGAGACTATATGAGCCTGTGTGATGAGACTATGTGATGAGACTATATGAGACTATGCGATGAGACTATATGAGACTATGTGATGAGATTATATGGGATTATATGAGACTATGTGATGAGATTATATGAGACTATGTGATGAGACTATATGAGCCTATGTGATGAGACTATGTGATGAGACTATATGACACTATATGAAACTATGTGATGAGACTATATGAGCCTATGTGATGAGACTATATGAGACTATATGAGACTATGCGATGAGACTATATGAGACTACGCGATGGGACTAGGTGGAATCAGGGGTGAATTGAAATGGGTATCCATCGTTGTATTGTAGGTAATGTTGAGTTCAGTTGAGCATGTGCTGGGATGGCGTCTGGGCTTGACCCTTTCGTATGCCCTATATATAAGCATGCTTGGTTGGGTGAGACATTATCTGTAAATATAACCATGGAGAGGACATTGGGTGGAACATAGGATTTAATTATCATTACAACTTGTGTGAAACATTGTGAACACGACTGTCATAAATTCAATGGTTTTCAATTCCTAAACTTATGAACTCACCAACCTAGAGTTGACTTTGTTTAAATACATGTTTTTCTCATGTGACGAACATGTTTAGTTACCATGATTAAGGGGACATAGCTAGTGGACTTTTAGAAGACATAGCTACTTTTGTGATTGCATACGTTTGGCTAACAAGAACATGAATCATCTTTTGGATATCTTGTACAGTCACAAGATATAGTCTTATAGATTCTTTTGATAGATTTACTTGGTTAAATTATGAACGATACATTGTAATTTAATCTTGTAATTCTATATCATTGATGTGTTAGCGTTTCTCATTTATTATCATGTGCTATGTAAACAATCTGATCATTTGAGTATCACTCAAGATATCGCGCCCCGGGAACCTTCAGCCCGACGGGAAAACCCGATCCGTTTCCGCCGGCCTGGGGTGTGACAGATTGGTATCAGAGCCATGGTTGTAGAGAAATATAGGTCATATTACTTAAACGGTTTGGCCTAGACTATAACCAAGGGACCCTCATGTAGAGATCATATTACATAGGATTCTAATTGCATATGTCTTCTGCATCTGATCACTGCACTAACTGATTTTCTTTCAGTTATGATCATAATGCCGCCACGAAGACAACCACCTGCTATACTGCCACCACCACCACAAGATTTGGCACCACACTCATCTACACCTTCACCTACTGATTCTCCTACACCTCCACCTCCTCCTCCACCACATGTTCATAAGTTGGATCCCGCTACCGTGGCACTGGCCACCCTTTTGACTAGCCAATTGAGGGATGTAATTCCCGATATGATGAACAGGATCAACACCAACAACATTAACAACGTTGCCAACTTATCGGGAGAAGGCAGTGGCAATACCAGGCAACATCAGGATTACTCCTACAAGAGCTTTGTAGGATGCAAGCCACCTACTTTCAGTGGCAATGAGGGAGCTGTTGGATTGATCCAATGGATCGAGAAGATGGAGACGACCCTCGACATCAGTGGTTGTCCTGATCAACACAAGGTAAGATATGCGGCAGGCTCGTTCGACAAACGAGCGCTGACCTGGTGGAACGAACAAGTGCAGACCAGGGGACGGGATGAGGCACTGTCTATGTATTGGGAGGAATTCAAGGTCTTGCTGAGGGGAGAGTTCTGCCCCAGAAACGAATTGAAGAAGGTTGAGACAGAGTTGCTCAATCATGTTATGGTGGGGGCTAGACATCTGGCCTACACCACAAGATTCCACAAGCTAGCGACATTGGCACCGGATATAGTGCCAACACTGGAGAAACGAATTGAACGATACGTTGGTGGACTACCGGCTTGCATTCAAGGGCATGTGATTGCTGCCCACCCTACTACCCTAGAGATGGCTGTTACTCTGTCAGCAACACTAACAGATGTAATGGTTGCCTCGGGGGCACTGAAGGAGGAAGCTGAAGTAACAAAGACTGAAACATCCCGGGAACTGGATGAACCTCCGGTTAAGAAACAGAAAATGCTCAAAAACTATGCTGGGACCACACCAGCCCTGAGAGCACCACAATCACCACCACTACAAGTCAAGAAGCCGTATGCTGGCGCGGCTCCTCAATGTAACAACTGTCAGTTTCATCATCATCTTGGAACCCCATGCAGGCAATGCACGGGGTGTGGGAAATTGGGACATTGGCTTGATCACTGCAGAAACCCAACTCCCCATAACAGGAACAACCATGCAGCAAGGATGGTTGCGGTTACTGATCACAGGTCTTGCTACACATGTGGCGAACCTGGGCATCTCTCAAGGGACTGTCCCAAGAGAATCCCACTAAAGGCACCGGTAGCTAGAGGACGGGCCTTTCAAATTGGAGCGGCTGCAGCTCGCCAAGACACCGACACCAACACTGGTACACTTCTCATTTAAAATCTTTGCAGTTTTATATTTTATACTGGCATAGATTATCATTAACCTCATTAGAGTTAGTTCATAACTTACTTGCGGTGGGGTAACTTTAGAATACCTCTTACACTACTTTAGTAGTTAGAGGTAAACAAGTATTAATGACATGAACACACTGTTCACTTACATCTAGTGAACAAACACATACCATGGAATTCAAGTGAAGGGACACGAGTAGTGTCAACATCACCATCGGGACGGATGCTTTACCTTTGATAAGTGTGAAGTCATCTGATCCAACAGAACTTGATTCATGTCATTACAGTGAACAACATAAATGTGTTCATAAACCCCATTTCTTGGGAACGAATATTCATGATTAGATTCATCCATGTTGTTCTACCGGACAATATACGAATCCATCCTAACAAGGGGAGAAACGAGAGGTTTCTCCTAACAGTAATAACATGCGAGCGTAAGAATCATATTGAACATTATAGACCATGAAATCGTTACAACAACTCGAGATACCACCATGGGAGTGTATACAAACAACTATGGAATGTGATGCCAAGCTACCTTACACTTCCAGTAGACTTGATGCTCTTGAATTGACAGGAACAAGGAAATCAAGTCTACTCTTTACATAACTGTACACAAAAGCCTAGACTCTCTAACGAGAACTAGATCACATACAAATAATATCGTTCCAAGAAAACATAAACAATTCGTATGTACAGTCGAGAGACTGAAAACGAATCCGTATCACATAGAACAAACTAGGGGAAACCCTAAATACAACATCGCATAAACATGAGAACATGAGAAACACATGATATCAAAGCATCTTCACCTATACAAAGAAAAAGTAGTACCCGACAATGATGCTTAAATTTCGGGACGAAATTTCTTTAACAAGGGGAGACTGTGACAACTAGTGCCAAACCGTCCGGCAAGTTCGTACGGTGTGTGTACTTTGACCATGTACTGTGTGTAAATACAGTGCATAAACAGTCGCGTGATAACAGAACTCAGAAAACAAACCACAGTTGTATGTGTTTAAGTGAAAACTTAAATACAGTAATTACAACAACTCAAGAGAAACAACAGTGTTCAAACGAATAACAATGACAAATCGGTTGCGATCTGATATCCATAGATGACAGGAATCAGATGACCGACAATTCAATGTGAAAACAATGTGAAAACAGAATGTTTAGTTGAGTCCGACAGTGAGGAAACACAATTCAAACAATATTACAGTGTCGTTTCAGAATAACGAACTGAGAGTGTGTTTGCGTGGGTGACGATTCACACAAACATATCTGTGTGTTTAACGTTCTGAAATGATGACTGAAAAGTAGAAAACAAAAGTTGGAAAGCAAAACCATCGTCGTGTTCGTTCGAATGACGATTCGAACGAATACGCGCGATGGTGACGCGATTCGACGAAACGAAAACGAAAACACGACACGAAACGATAATAAAATAAAATAAACAACATTTTACAATTTTGAAACTCATCAATTGATAAAAATAATTTTCTCTTATTTGTTTCAATTAAATTACGCGTAATTTTCCGGATACGCGACGAAAACGCGAACCGAGCAACCAAAATGAACCCGGACACCACCCGTAGTATAAAAACCCTAAAATGAGAATGTTTTCTCATTTTATCATCTTCATCCTCTCTCTCCTTCTCAAAATCCGGCCACCCTCTTCACCACCACCAAACCACCTTCAAAACCCCATAACTCTCTCGTTTCTTAACCGATTTGAGTGATTGTTGAACCCACGCGAAGTCCTTGACGAGCTCTACACGAAAGTACAACGGATCTTTCACCAGCCAAAAACGAGGTATGATGCGTCAAAGATTTCGAAAAATAGGGTTTCACGAGCCTATGTTCGAACCATCACCCCAGCCGGTCATGAGTCGCCTTCTTCCGAACCTTACATCCCTGAGAAATTGTCTTCGGTTAACAACACTGTGGGGACAGCCAACTTGGGATCTGGACTCGAGGTTGAAGGTGACACACAGGGTTCGTGAGGGAACACATTGACCGAACCTTGGTGTACTGGCCGAACTCTGCACCACCCCAGCGAACCATTGCATGCAAACGAACCCTTGTTCGCCACCAGATCCAGCCGAACCTTTTTTGTCCGCGAACCCTCATCATGATGTTGAACCATTTGAGATCAAGTCAGACGAACCCTGTTGCATCACCAAGGCCCGAACCCTCAGCCGCCATGTCCACCAAACCTGCTACAAGACACGAACTGTTGGTGTCATTCACGAACATTGAGAGAAGCCAGCCGAACCTTCACTGTCGAACACTTGATGCCCGAACCCATGCATAGCACACAAGCCGAACCTTCGGTTAACCACTTTCATTGGTGAGTCAAACCATGAGGCACGAACCAGCAGAATGAAGCTTCCCTTTTGCCGAACCCTGCCCCCAACGAACCTAAGGGTTCGCTGGAAAATTTCACCCGGCCATCTTATGGTTTGTTCAAAACAGTTCTCTTAACCGGCCCAACATCCTTGCTATGGCCCAACTTCGGCCGATTAAATCATGAAATCATCTAGGCCCAACAAATTTCTTAGTTTGGCCCAGGAACTATCCACGGCCCACTTTCCCATCTATGGCCCATGGTTGTTTATCCGGCCCAAGCAGAATATACATCAAGCCCAAGATTATTTGTTTTGGCCCAAAAGACTATTAGGCCCACCCGGTTTAAATGGGACTCACGTATATAACATTCGGCTCAAATTTAATGATCATGCAAACTCTTTTACAACATACTAAGGATTAGTAAGCTATGACCCAGAGTTTAAGTTCGTGGTTATAAACTAAAATGGTTAATAAAAATACACAACATGATAAGATCAAAACAAAGTTAAACACAAAACCAATAACAAGGTATACTAAGCTTAATATGAATTATATAATTATTAGAAAAATCCATGACAATTGAACGAGGGCCGAATGATGACCGGGATTTACGTGTGTTAGCCAACTTTAGGGATAACACATACACACACAAAAATCATTTACAATTTAAACTTATAAGTTGCAATCACATTATGAAATCAATACAGGAACGTGAATATTAAACAAAGTACAATCAAGAGCACGTGCATTTGTTTTGTAAGCTAAGTCAACCTTACAACAGCAAGGTGAGTTCATATGCCCCTTTTCTAATCTTTACTGATTTCAAAGCTCGGGGCTGAGAAACATGCTTAACTTTTATTTATTTAAAAGTTCTCATTAACATATTTTTTATATTATGATTTAGATAATAATTGTTCATCTTTATTATCGTCTATCATTACATGCTTGCTTGCTTCGTTATATCATACCTGAAATAGTTAGGAAGATACATACTATTATAGCTTCCTGACATAGTTATACACTAGAACAATACAAGTTGTTAAGAATATATCTTACAACTGTTTATTGTTATTACACGATAGGACAACGGGGAAACCAAGGGATAACATACCAATAACAATTACAAATAACAAGAATGATAATCATGATATTGTAATTTCATGATAACAAGATCATTCACACATTACTAACATAGTGTATAAGACAAGTTCTTATAACACTCTGTTAAGTTACTAAGAACACTCAACATCGAGATAACAGTTGAGACTATTACTTGTGATATCAAGGATGACATCAGGAAAACCTAATTTCAAGATGTCATTCCCCATACATGCTAGTATCATATTATAAGACTTGATCTTATAATATCATGCTTGTACTATAGTGAAACATATGAAACTATATGAGACTATATGAGACTAGAGAATGAGACTATAATGAGACTATATGAGATCATGAGATTGTGACTACGTGATTAGGAGGTGATTTCTATAGGAATTTATGCAATAGGAGCCTATATGAGTCTATGTGATGAAACTATATGAGCCTATGTGATGAGACCAAGTGATGCGACTATATGAGACTATATGAGCCTATGTGATAAGACTATGTGATGAGACTATATGAGACAATATGAGACTATGTGATGAGACTATATGGGATTATATGAGACTATGTGATGAGATTATATGAGACTATGTGACGAGACTATATGAGCCTATGTGATGAGACTATGTGATGAGACTATATGAGACTATATGAAACTATGTGATGAGACTATATGAGCCTATGTGATGAGGCTATATGAGATTATGCGATGAGACTATATGAGACTACGCGATGGGACTAGGTGGAATCAGGGGTGAATTGAAATGGGTATCCATCGTTGTATTGCAGGTAATGTTGAGTTCAGTTGAGCATGTGGTGGGATGGCGTCTGGGCTTGACCCTTTCGTATGCCCTATATAAGCATGCTTGGTTGGGTGAGACATTATCTGTAAATATAACCATAGAGAGGACATTGGGTGGAACATAGGATTTAATTATCATTACAACTTGTGTGAAACATTGTGAACACGACTGTCATAAATTCAATGGTTTTCAATTACTAAACTTATGAACTCACCAACCTAGTGTTGACTTTGTTTAAATACATGTTTTTCTCAGGTGACGAACATGTTTAGTTACCATGATTAAGGGGACATAGCTAGTGGACTTTTAGAAGACCTAGCTACTTTTGTGATTGCATACGTTTGGATAACAAGAACATGCATCATCTTTTGGATATCTTGTACAATCACAAGATATAGTCTTATAGATTCTTTTGATAGATTTACTTGGTTAAATTATGAACGATACATTGTAAATTAATCTAGTAATTCTATATCATTGATGTGTTAGCGTTTCTCATTTATTATCATGTGCTATGTAAACAATTTGATCATTTGAGTATCACTCAAGATATCGCGCCCCGGGAACCTTCCGCCTGACGGGAAAACCCGATCCGTTTCCGCCGGCCTGGGGTGTGACACCTAGGTTATAGTCTAGGGCAAACCATTTAAATAATATGACCTATATTTCTCTATAACCATGGCTCTTATACCAATCTGTCACACCTTGAGCTGGCGGGCTAGATCGGCTTTCCCATCGGGCGGAAGGTTCCTAGAGCGCTATATCGGGTGATAATCATTGTGATCAGATTGTTTACATGGCACATGATATATAATGAGAAATGCTAACATGACATTGATACAAAATTACAAAGTTAAATTACACTACATGTTCATAATTTAACTAAGTAAATCTACCAAAAGAATCATTGAGTTTCCTATCTTGTATCAGCACAAGATTTACAAAAGATGATTCAAAGTTATGTCATCCCAAAATATGCACATCACAAATATGCACATCACAAAAGTAAGCTAGGTCTCTTCTAAAATCCACTAGCTTAATCCTGATGCTTGGTAACTAGACCTGTTCGTCACCTGAGAAAAACATGGATTTAAACAAAGTCAACACTAGGTTGGTGAGTTCATAAGTTTAGTTATTTAAAAATTTTGAGAGTTATTTACCCAACATCTTGTAATACACAAGTCTCAGTTATTCTCATTTGACATTAAGTCATCCCCATGTCCTCTCTATAGATACACCTACAGATAGGATATTGTCCAGTCAAGCATGCTTATATATAGGGCATACGTATCACGAATGAAGCCGCCAGCCCACCACACACTTGACCGTACTCAATACAACCTGTATTGTAGCTATAGATACCCATTTCATCACCCATAGGCTTAATCACAAACGAAATCTCCAATACGACAAACCATTACATTATCATGATATTAACATAACACAATAGGTTTTTAAATAGTACATTATCCACAGTTATAAATGGTGGATTGTCACAAATATTAATGTTGGTATTACCACAGTTATTTGGGGTGGCATACTCTTTGTCTTACTTTTACTCACATCTGATTAGGAAGTGAGAGCAAGTTTGACACGTAGTCATATCCCAATTGATCTATAGAATTTATTTGACCACATTGCAGCCACCACAAAGGCAAACCACAGTGTACTCAATTCATTTGTATCCATTAGTTTTCCCAATACCTCACAACTATCTGCCACCAGCCTGTGACTTGAGTGAGGTCAGTCACTCAATCTACCGGTCCACAGAGTAGAAGTTGTGAGATAATTAGCATACACTATCATACTCTTATCACTCGTGTCAGAAACGATAGAGTTGGAATAGGCTGACTAAAAATCAAAAGAGTTCTTATAGTTCTCAACCCATAACCATCAACTCATAGAAATCCAATAGATATAACACACATGTTCTCATAGGAATAACATATCTATTCGCTTAGAATTAACTGCAATTATTCACAAAGACTTAACAGTTGTAATTTTCCGTAGAATTAAATAAATAATTCAATAGGAATAGCATGTATTCCTCATGAGAATTACAGTTGTAATCACAGAGGAATAACAATTTTATCACTTAGAAATCGTAGATATGTCTAACAGAAATAACAGTTATAAACTCACAGTCATTAACAGTAACATAATGAGGTCTACAATTATAATAACAAAGTAAAACCTTATTATCATACAGTGTACTAAAACATTTAAGAAAAAAGTTTTAGCATGTTCTCAGCCCCGCAGTTAAAGCAAAAGTTTAGTAAAAAGGGGCATATGAACTCACTTGGTGGTTGAAGTGGTTGACTCAAACTCAATAAATGCACGCGCTCGTTGTTGTTGTCGGGTGTTGATTTCAAGCCCTGCGTTTAATTGGTCCCAATTCCACATTATATTTCATGATGTTATCTTCTAATAACCCTTAACCCTATATTTATTTGATGTAAATAAAGTTTGTATTAAAAGAACATATGTTTTTAAGCTATTAGAAAACATTAAGCTTTTGATATTTCATGTTTCTCACTGTTACATTTGCTTATATAAAGGGTGTTTTATTAACAAACTTCTTTATTTATAAAAGAAACTTATTAATCATGATATTAATTAAAATGTTTTAACAAAAAGTTATGTTAAATTTATAAAACTATGTTTAAGTTGTAAAATCTCTTTTAACACATAAACAAGTCTTAAATATTTCTTAACTTGCTTGAATCCTTTTTATCATCTCATTGTTATCCGTATGTTAGTGTTTTAAATCATGTTTAGTTGATAAACATATAATTTAATAGTTATATATTTAGTTAAATTATTATTGGTAATATAGTTAATCTTGATGGATTCCCTTAACCGGTTATCCCCATTAAACCTCAATAGCTCCATAAATATTACCACTTGCATTAACCTGTTAATCTTATTTTCTAACTCATCTTGGCTATACTTAGGCTTAAAATGCTTGGAGGGGGCTGTAGTGCTAGTGTCGACCATATGGAGGATTAATATCGAAGGTTTAATTCCATTCAGCATGTGAAACTAAAAGAATATGGAGGCTGTGATATCTAGACAACCCATATCCCTCAACCCATCAATATTGTGGGAGTTGATATTATCAATATCAACCGGTGGTGGTCCCTCCTCCTATGTGAATGTCAAACTTATCCTCCTCAACATCAGCAGAACCGAAGGTGGTCAACCAACCCAACAATACCGGTGATGAAGCTGTTCTCCCATGACCATCGATATTAACCCCATTTTTTGACTTCTTCCTGCACCGATACTAAATCCAGTGAGTTCCCCAAGTATCCCAACCATTTCCTACTTCAAACTAGCTTAAACCAAGTGTTCCTATCACGTTTTTAGGCCCATCATGACTGATTTCAGAGATTAAAACCGTTTGAAAAATAAAAGTGTTGAAATGAAAGAAATTTTCAAAAGAACCAAACCTTATCGTGTACTTTTCCACTGATACTAACATTTTCAGTTGATCCAAGTTGTTTTAAATGTTTCTAAGGTGTTACAAGGTTTCTACAGCTATTTTATTACAGATCCTAGTGGTGTCATAGCTCAAAACCAGTTTCAAAAGTGAAGAAGATGATGAATAGTGATAACATTACAGTACCTTCTCTCTAAGATTCCGGCCAAAATACTTCGAACCAGCTCCAATATTTTGTACTACAAGCTTCTTCTCGTCGAGACGATCGTTTTGATATATTATATGCGCGATTTGGTGAAGGAACGAAGAAGATATGGTCGTTTTAATGGAGGTTTCTAGTGAGAGAAAGCCATGGACGGGTTTGAGGAGAGAGAGAAAGATGAGGCTGCAATTTTTGAAGAAAATGGGGAAGAAATAAGGGCTTTTATGCCCCGGTTAGTTCCCCGTGTATTCGGTCTCGCTCGGTGTCGGTTTCGTGTATTCTTACGTGCGTGTCGTAACGGTTTCGTAAATGAACATTTTAGATTGTAATCTAGTTTTCATTGATTATTTTTCATGATTTTCAAAATTATAATACCTAAAATATAATATTTTACTTATTTTTACTGTTCGTTCATGTTTAGACCGTTAAATCTCTTTATTTCGTTACGTAACTTAATTACGTATTGTTTTAGTAAAATAGTTTTATAAAATTCTTTTTAGTTGGTAATTCCTAATAAATATTATTTTTATTTTTATTTTATTATTTTAACGTTCGTAATCGTTTATTTTTTCCATTTCGTCAGAAAACGTATCTTACGCGCGTTTTCGTACAGAGCGCTAACTGTATGAATACGATCGTACGTTTCACTTTCAGATTTGGTTTTTTATTTGTCAGTTGCCGTTCAGAACGTTAAACTCATAGGTATGTTTGTGTGAATCGTCACCCACGCAAACACTCTGTCAGTTTATCGTTCGTACACGATACTGAACTGTTATTTTGAATTGTACGTTCTCACAAGCAGGCTCAACTAATCCTAACTGTTTTCACATTTTATGAATAGTTTCACATTGTTTTCTCATGATATTGTCGGTTATCTGATTTATGTTATTTTTGGAAATCAGACCACAACCGATATGTTGATGTCTTTTGTACACTTCTTTGTTATTTCACTTGTGTTGTTGTATTTCTGTATTTGAATTTTCATTCAAATACATACAACTGATATACTGTTCTATAGCCCTGTGTCACCTAACTATTTATCAAATAGTTATTCACGCATAGTCATACACACATAGTTATCTACACATAGTTATTTACACATAGTAATGGTGTAAGTACACATACTGTACAAATTGTCGGACGATCTGGTACTAGTGGTCATAGTTTTCGACCGGTTAACCGGTTTGTGAACCTCTAGGTACTGGTGCCACATTTGATTATTCCACTTTCCCGTAAGATCAAGAGTAATGTCATGGAAGCAGTCCTGCCACTCTGGAGGCGGCCATCCATCTGAGTGCTACTGTGAGTAAGGAGCATTTCAAGGCTGGATTACTTCACAGAAAGGGTTTCAAGGGGGCTAAGGCTGATGAAACTAAGAAACGTGAACAACATCCGAAGAAGAAGAAACAGAAGACCATCAAGCATTATGTAGCGATGACTATAGCTGCCCCTATCCAAGCCACACCGGTTAACACCGTGCCTCAAGCTGCCACCGCCAGAAGGGTCTACACTGGACAATATCCAGTTTGCCCAAAGTGCCAGTATCATCATCTCCCAACCCTTCCATGCTGTCAGTGTACTAAGTGTGGAAGGTATGGGCATTTATTTGCAATGTGTCATGCCACAAACGTTGCTGCCACTACAACCGTAGTGGTTCCTTCTATCACTAGCGGGAGAACTTCCTACAACTGCGGGGCAGAAGGACATTTCATAAAACAATGCCCTTGTCTCAACAACAGCAATGCTGCTACTACTGCTACTCGTGGTTTTATCATTGAAGCTACAGAAGCACTTGAGGAGCCAGCAGTAGTCACATGTACATTTCTCATCAACAATCATTATGTTTCCATATTATTTGATACCGTTGCAGACAAGAGTTTTATCTCTGCCACTATTTCATCTCTGTTAGACATACAATCATCAGTACTTGATACGCGATATACAGTAGAAGTAGCTGATGGTAAGAATATACTTGTGAATTCAATAATTCGTGGTTGTAAACTAATGTTAAACGATCATTTTTTCACCATTGATCTCATTCTATGACACTCTGAAGTTTTGAAGTCGTCATTGGAATGGATTGGCTATCTAAACACAACATCGAAATCGTATGTTCGGAGAAACCACATCGAATTCATTTACTGTCTAGCGAAATGATGCAAGTGTATGGTGAGAAGCCGTGTCGAGGATTGAAGATTGTGTCGTGCATCAAAGCTCAGAAGTATTTGAAGAAGCAATACGACGCATTCCTGGCTCATGTAGTAGAGAAGAAACCAAAGAAGCAAATGGTTAACGATGTACAAGTCATCATAGAATATCTAGAACTATTCCCAGAAGACTTCCATGGACTACCACCGGTTCAGAAAGTGTAGTTTAGGATAGATCTCGTCCGTGGAGCGAACCCAGTGACGAAGTCGCTGTACGTATTAGCACCTTCCGAAATGCAGGAGCTGTCTAATCAGCTTCAGGAGATTTTAGACAAAGGGTTGCTTAGATCGAGCTACTCACCATGGGGAGCCCCGATTCTCTTTGTCAAGAGGAAAGACGGTTCGTTCAGAATGTGCATTGACTATCATGAGTTAAACAAGTTAACGATTAAGAACTGATATCCTCTGCCCAGGATCGATGATTTGTTTGATCAATTATAGGGAGCAACTTGCTTTTCTAAGATTGATTTGTGATCTGGGTATGATCAGTTGAGAGTAAATGATGAGGATATTCCAAAGACCGCCTTTAGGACTCGATATGGTCACTATGAGTTCGTGGTTATGTCATTTGGGCTGAATAACGCGCCGGCAGTGTTCATGGACCTCATGAACCGAGTTTGCAGGCCTTACTTAGACCAGTTTGTTATCATCTTCATTGATGATATACTAATATATTATAGACAGAACAAGAACATGAGAGTCATCTTAGAAAGATCTTAAAACTGTTAAGAGCTGAACAACTTTATGCCAAATTTTCAAGATGTGAATTTTGGTTAAAGGAAGTTCATTTCTTAGGGCATGTTATCAACAAAGAGGGGATACACGTAGATCCAACAAAAGATAGAAGCAATTAAGAACTTGACTACCCCATAAATTTCTATAGAAATCTGTTCGTTTCTGGTTTTGCCAGGTTACTATCGAAGTTTCATCACGAATTTCTTGAAGATTTCTTTGCCACTCACGACTTTAACCCAGAAAAGTCAAACTTTCATATAGGGACAGAAACAAGAAGATGCATTCCAACTTCTTAAACAAAAGTTATGCAATTCCCCTATTCATAGTCTTCCAGAAGGCAATGACGATTACGTCGTCTACTATGATGCTTCAAACCTTGGCCTTTGTAGAGCCCACTACACGATGAAGACTGACAAAGTCAAACAATAGAGAAGTCAAAGTCCAAATTTTTGGTTAATTTTGTGTACAGTACTTTCGAGTACATGTGTTGTTCGAATACTCGAAGTTGTTTTGTGTTAAACTTCTAGTACACCTAGACCTAGTATAAATAGACGTATTTTGTACAGGTTTAGGTTGGATTCCCGAGGTGTGCTCTCTAGACGTATTGAGGCACATTTTCGAATACACTTTTGATTACAATCAAAGTTTTGATTTTTCTTGTTGTTCTTGCTATTTCTTTAACTCTATTATGGATTCCACACGCTATAGAGTTACTTGATGCTGATTGGAGACATAAAGCTTGGATCTTGATCTGGTTAGGGACCTACAAGTGGTATCATAGCTAGAGTGCTCTTTTCGTCATCAAGGAAACAACTTTTTTAAGCAAGCTCATTAATTTATCATTCTACTCTACTCCATCTAGCTACTGTGTAAATTTGGGACTCCAGATCTTAAGAAATATTTTTGTAAAATTTTCTCAAGTATTTTCGAGTTCAAAATTTTCGAGTTCAGCTATTTCGAGTACAGATAGAGTGTTCGAAGGTTTGCCCACAGTTCAAAATTTTCGAGTTCAGCTATTTTCTTAGGTGATTTCGAATACAGAAGAACTTCGACTACACTTAGAACTTCGAGTATAGGGTAATTTGTTCTACTTCGGGTAGTGTTTGGTGATCTGCTCTACAGGGACCTACAGGGACTTCGTATACAACACTTAGAAAATTTTCTGATCTATCATGGCTTCAAATAATCTGACCAATTAATCCAACCTGCTTAACTTGGACAATGAGATTGGCACCGGAACAAAGCCACCTAGGCTTGTGTCAGGAGAGAACTTTTAAGATTGGAAGTTCAGATTTCAGTAATTTATCAAGTATACTGATCCCAAACTGTGGAGGTCAATTAAAGAAGGTCCTTTTGTGCCATCATACCAAAGTGAGACAAATGGTCCTCTTGTTCCTAAGGATCCAGAATTGTACACAGACAATGATATCTTAATGATGGAAAAGGATGAAAAGGCCTATGCATCAATCACAATGGCACTTTCGACTGATATAGCTCATGGCTTTAAGGAACACAAGACAACAAAGGAACTATGGAATGCTTTGGTTGAACGATTTGAGGGCAATGAAGACATGCGAGAAAGTCGCAAGGATATTCTGAGACAGAGGTTTAACATGTTCAATCACATCAAAGGAGAGTCCCTTGAAGCAGAACTTAATAGATTCATCCATCTAATGACTGAGATGACAAGTTCTGGGATTGAAATGACCAAAGGAGAAATAAACAAGAAGCTGTTAAACTCACTACCTTACACATGGAACTCAAACTGTACAACAATCAAAAGAACAAAGGATATGTACAAGACCTCTTTGAGTGAGCTGATCTCGATCATCAATTCCTATGACATGGATGACAAACAGAGAGCACTGAATCATGCCAGCTCAATGGGCATTGCACCCGTGTCTGAAAACTCAGCTCTTCTGTCAGCAATCAATCTTCAAGCCTCAGGGATGCAGCATTATCAGACTCCGTCATCTCAGTCAATCCCTTTTGAAACTGCATTCCTATCATCTGGACAAGCTGGATCAGTGTCCAAGATCAATCCAGAGAGTGAAGAAAATCTGCTGCTATTTAAGGGTTTTTTGAACAGCTACAATGCTTTCATAGCTGGAGAGTTAGCACCTGCCAACCTTACTCAGGATAATCTAGAGTAGATAAATCCAGCAGATGTTGAGGAGATGGAAGGAACAACTTTGGAAACAACCCGGGAAAGAAGCTAGGATTTGATAAGTCAAAGCTGTGATGTTACAACTGTGATCAACCAGGTCACTTTGCCAGAGAATGCAAGCAGACTAAAGTGACTAAGGAAGGAGAGAAGAAGCCTGAAGAGAAATCTGTTACTACTACTGCTGCTGGAGGAAGTGCAAGTACGTCTAAAGCACTAGTGACTCAAGAAACTGACTCCTATGATTGGAGTGATCAGGTGCAGGAATTGGAGCTTACTCTGAGTCACGCGTTCATGGCTGAGGTGGATGACAAGCAAAAGGAGGTAACTGAAAATCTTTGCTCCACATCTTGCATAGATAAAGTGTTTAAGTATAGATCACATAATGAATCACTAATCAAAGAAGTAACCAAACTTAAATACTTTAACTCAGAATTTCTTAAAAATGAAGGAATTTTTAAAAGAAAACTTGAAGCGGAGGGTAGGTATGTGGCAAGGCTCAAGGAACTGTTAAGTGATAAAGAGTCCAACTATCGAGATGCTAGACGCAAAATCGATGAACTCACTTTAGAGTCGGACCAAGTTAAAACTCAACTTTCTAAAACCTCGGTAAAATGTGAAAAGTTTGATTATTCAAGCAAGGTTGTGGAAAACATGACAACCATGCAATACTGGGAAAGGAAGGGTAAGGGTATTGGTTATAATGAATGTGAACCACCTTTTAACCATAATTATTCCATCATGCCCAAAATCAACACATCTGTTGATGATCTGTTGTTAAAATCTGATCGAAGGTTCGATTTCAGCACTGGTTCTGACAAACCAGTCTCTTTAACAGCAGATCCCATTGAGACCAGTCCCAATATTTCCGATGATTATAAGATATGTGCAGATAGTTTGATCAAAACAGGTGTGATTGGGAAGACTGAGGAAAGAAGTGCTAGGAGGAGCACAAATTGTTCAACATCTTATGGAGCATCATCTCCTATTTTAAACACTGTTTTTGTTGGAAAAGTTGATAAATTTAACATTAAAACAAATGAGATGTACAAAAACTTTAAATCAACTTTTTTTAAGAATAATGTTATTTCAGAAACAATATCTTCGCGTTTACATCATGAGTTCAAGGGTCATTCCACAGTCACCAAAGAGGCGGGTTCAAAGTTAAACCCTAACTGTGAACCTTTTGTTCCAACAAGGTCTTTGGAACAAGCCTCTTCAAGCTCCTCTTCTAGTCACTGCGACTGTGATGTAAAACCCTTCGACGCTAAGGAATTTCATGAGAAGGTATGCTGTTTTGTTTGTGGTAGACCAGGCCACATTGCCAGAAATTGTTTGCACGGACCTACTGAATTCTTTTATGGAAAGAATCAAAGGTCACACCCAAGGCAAAACCTTTTATCAAATCAACAAGGATTGACCAATCCTCAAAGCCTAGGGTGAATCCTCAGAAAGAATCTCAAAAGCAATCCACTGCCAAAAAGAAAAAGTCGTCCAAACATCATCATTATGGTTTTAATAAACAAAATTCAAACTTTTCAAAAGTTAAAAACAGGTCATATTGGAGACGTTATCCAACTTTAAGTACCCCATTAAAACCAGTCAAACATGGCAGTGGTGCAAGATCAAAGATTGATAAGGGCAAAACAGCTAAATCAAAGGGGGTTCACAAGAAAGAACCCATTGTTTCTCCTGTGCCTAAACCTGTTATGGTTTGGGTACCTATCCGTCATTGATTGTGTGTAAAATGCAGGGACGACCAAATAAGCTCAAACATGTTTGGTATGTAGACAGTGGCTGCTCCCGGCATATGACTGGGGATTTATCTCAGTTACATGAAGTTACACCATTCAACGGAGAATATGTATCATTTGCGGGAGACAAGGGAGGAAGGATAAGCATGAAGGGCACGGTTACCAATGGAAGTCTTAGTTTTGAAGACGTGTACTATGTTGAAGAGCTCAATCACAGTCTATTGAGTGTTTCTCAGATTTGTGACAAGAGCTTTTCCACACACTTCACAAACAAGTAGTGTCTCATTCTGAAGCCTGGCTTTGTAGTGCATGAGAAGTGGATTCTGATGAGAACTCCAGGATAAACAATGCCTACATTATCAACATGAACTCAGATTCATTCAGAGAGAACACTTGTTTGTTCTCAAAGGCATCGAAGCATGATTGTCTGTTATGGCATCATCGACTGGGTCACGTAAATCTGAAGAATCTAAACAGACTCGCCAAGGGAGATCACGTTATCGGCTTGCCTTCTATAGACTTCTCCACTACTGAGAAGTGCATCGTGCGCCAAGGGGAAGCAACACAAGAGACCCCACAAGCCTAAATTGTTCAATTCTATCTCTTCAGTTCTTTAGCTTCTTCGTATGGATCTCTTCGGACCAGTCAACGTAATGAGTATCGGGAAGAAGTCATATTGTCTTGTTGTGACGGATGGTTATTCCAGATTCACTTGGGTGTTCTTTCTGGCCAAGAAGGATGAAACACCAGAGATTCTGAAGAAGTTAATTACCTTGATCGAAAACCAGAAGAATCTAAAGGTTAAGGTGATTAGAACTGATAATGGCACTGAATTTAGAAATCAGACTCTTATAGATTTCTGCGATGAGAAAGGGATTGCTAGGCAGTACAATGCAGCCAGAACACCTCAGCAAAATGGAGTTGCTGAAAAGAGGAACAGAACGCTTATAGAGGCTGCACGAACCATGCTATCATAATCAAAGCTGCCAATCTTCTTCTGGGCCGAAGCTATTAATACAGCTTGTTATGTTCAAAATCGAGCACTCCTGAACAAGCGTCATCGGAAGACTCCCTATGAAATTCTTTTCAATCAAAAGCCTAAAGTTGGTCACTTCAAGTCTTTTGGATGTCCTTGCACTCTTCTTTATACAGAGCCAAACCACAAGTTTGATGATAAGGAAGATGAGTGTTACTTTGTGGGTTATTCATCCAAGAAGGCAGCCTACAGATTTTACAACAAGAAGACTCGGATGATCGTGGAATCGTATTATATTGATTGGCAAGAAATGAACTCTACTGATGCCGGTTTTGGTCCAAACTGGTTATTTGAGTATGATTCTACTTTTAGGCCCTTTAACACTGCATCCGAGATGGCAGGATCATCTGAGCAAACCGATGATTTCTACAAGGGTGATGATGTCGACGATAGAGTTGACAATGTTCCCTGTGACCCAAAGCTTCTGTCAGTTGACCCTCTAGGCATGTACACTCGAGCTCCTCCAGATCAGCCAACGCCGATACATGAAGTTCTACCCTCAAATTCAGACACTTCTCAGTCTGTTTAGCCACTTCCAGAAATAGATCAAGTTTCATCTTCCTCCCACCACACCTTTGATAATCCACTATTCTTAGATAACATCCTTTAGGAACATTGCGTGGATCATGAAGCTGAAGTAAGTGAAACAGTTCCTGTCAACAACATTTCTTCCTCCAATGAAGATCAAATGAACAACATCAACAATTTGCTAGATAATCTAGCTGTGGAGGAAGTGCCGACACTCAGCATAAACAAGAATCATCTAGTTGAAAATATTATTGGACCTCTCTCGGAAGGCGTTCTCACTCGGAGCCGATCCATTACAGCTCAGAACCTCTTGCCTGAAGAGACAACTACCAGAAGTCAATCAGGGCCGATTAATTCTTGTTTATATTCCTGTTTTATTTCGCAGGTCGAGCCCAAGAATGTCAAAATGGCTCTCAAAGAGTCCAGCTGGGTAGAGACAATGTAGGAAGAGCTGATGCAGTTTCAGAAACTCAAGGTGTGGAATCTGGTTCCCCTACCCAAAGGAAAGCTGTCTATAGGAACCAGATGGGTTTTCAAGAACAAAAGAGATGACTCAGGAGTCATTATCAGGAACAAGACACGGTTGGTAGTTCAGGGCTTCTAGCAATAGGAGGGGATAGATTATGAGGAAGTCTTTGCACCAGTCGCAAGACTTGAAGCCATACGGATTTTCTTGGCCAATGCCTCCTACATGAACTTCACGGTGTATCAGATGGATGTGAAGACTGTTTTCTTGTATGGAAAGGTAAAGGGAGAAATCTGTGTGCGCCAGCCCCCAGGTTTTGAAGATTCTCAGTATCCAGACCTTGTCTACAAGTTAGACAAAGCTCTTTATGGTCTTCATCAAGCACCGCAAGCATAGTATGCTACGCTTACTGATCACTTGCTTGCAAATGGATATACCTGTGGAGCCATCGATCAGACGTTGTTTGTTCGCAAGGATAAGGATGATTTGATTCTCGTCCAAATCTACGTGGATGACATTATATTTGGCTCCACAAGCTCGGCGTTGTGCAAGGAATTTGAAGGGGTAATGAAGAAGAAGTTTGAGATGAGTGCAATGGGAGAAATGACCTTCTTTCCGAGTCTTCAGGTGAAGCAAGATCCAAAGGGTGTGCTGATTCATCAAGGAAAGTATGTTACTGAGATTCTGACAAAATTCAAGATGTTGGAATCAAAGCCTGCATCTACCCCATGGCTGCACGTCCAGTCTTAACTTCGGATTTTGATGGTGAAGATGTTGATCAACACCTATATCGCTCGATGATTGACTCTTTGATGTACTTGACCGCTAGCCGACCAGACATCATGTTCTCTGTATGTCAATGCGCTAGATATCAAGCAAATCCGAAGGCTTTTCACCTGATTGCTGTCAAGAGGATCTTTCGGTACCTTGTCGGGAAACCTCGTCTCGGTTTATGGTATCCTAAGAACTCTAAATTTCGTTTGCATGCTTATTATGACAGTGATTTTGGTGGTTGTAACTTAGACAGGAAGTCCACCACGGGAGGATGCCAGTACTTAGGAGATCGCCTTGTCTCATGGCAGTGCAAGAAACAAACAACCGTATCCACATCTACTGCGGAAACTGAATATGTTGCCGCTTCCAGTTGCTGCTCTCAGGTCATATGGATGCAACAACATCTCCTCGATTATGGTTTGAACTTTCTTGACTCTCCTATTTATTGTTACAATGAAGCTGCCTTACAGATAGTCAAGAATCCGGTACAACACTCCAAAACTAAACGTATTGACATCCGGATTCACTTCATGCGTGACTGTTCCGAACGGAAACTAATTCATCTTGAAAAGGTCCATACAGATGACAATCTGGCGGATCTTTTCACAAAACCGTTCGATACAGCACGCTTTCATCACTTACTTGCCTCTCTCAACCTAATAAGCTTTTAATAAAAGCAATTTTTTTTTTGTAAATACGTTAAAATTTGTGTTTTGTTTATTTTAATTTTAGATCACAAATTTAGGGGGAGAAAATTTACAAAAACAACAAAAAGATTTTCGGTTTTTGACTTAATATACATATAAAAACAACAAAAAGATTTTGGTTTTTGAGTCAGTCTAAGATGATCTACAAGTTTAGGGGGAGTTGAGTTTTTGAAAAACTAAGAACAGGAGATCCTGCCTATTATTATTCAAGAAAATTCCAAAAAGATTTTATATTTTCAAAACTTAAGAAAATACAATAAGATTTTATTTGGACAAGCAAAGTAAATCGGTCAAATAGGGAAGTGAAATAATTTCTGAGGATCAAAATTTCACTATCTTAATAAAATTTCTAAAAGAATAACAACTTTGAATATCTATTATGCACTAAGAAGTTAAAACAAGTTTTCCAAATGAAAGAATCAGACTTGATCAATTAAAATATATAAATATAAATTAATAAGTGCAAAGTTGTGATCATTAGATAACTAGAAATATGTGACAACTATTGACTTTTTGTTTAAATCCTTGAGTCAAAACAAGACTGTGTTTTAATAAACTTGAAATCGTTTTGAAAAACTCGGGTATTTCCTATGTTTTGTGTAAACAAAGAGCGGGAAATATCTACTGAATTTTCCTTTGCTTTGCGTAAGCAAAGACCTGGATGTGTGACGTTAAGGCCAATGTGTCTGCAGATCAGTAAATAAAAGATGCCAATGAGCACAAGATGATAGAACCCCTCCTTGTTCTTGATTCTAATCTAATAGATCTGTTCTTCTCTTTTCTCACCTTAAACTCTGTCAAAACATTTTAAGTTCGTTGAAACGCAATCACTGTTTGAAACAAAAGATTTCACAAAAATGATAGGTTGTATGTTAATCTAGTTTTACAGTCTGATTGCTCACTAACTTCACAAAAGATATTTTCAGAAAATCCTTGATCATATGTCTTATGTCTAAGTTTTGGATTAACGAGTGGAAATCATTGGTAGGGAATAGTTGTTTAAAAGTTGCTCTTCGTTATAGAAATTACTTAAGTCAGTGAAATTCTGACGACAGATTTGATCCCACGAAAATAACCCAACTAAACCTTAAACTTGCCCAAAGTTTCAAAGATAATTTTATTTTAATTTATTTTATTTTATTTTATTTTCAGAAAAGTTAGAATTTAATCGAAATAAAATTGTGTGTGTGTACTCGAAATCGAGTACACGAAGGATGTGTACTCGAAATACCTCTATAAATATGTCGGTCAACGTTAATTTCGAGTACTAGTCCTCAAAAAGCTTTTCGAGTACAGACTTTTGCTCACAAAGGCGATCTCATTTTCTAGAGCTGATTTCGAAATTCTACTCCAGCTATCTTTTAGATCATCTATAGGCGACATTAGGTATAGAGTTTTATCAACTTTTGACCGTGTATTCGAAAGTTATGGACAAAATTAATTTTCGAGTACACGAAGTTCGTACACAGAGGGTTTTTGTGAAAATTGACCTCGAAGGACTCAAAATTGAAAGGAAATATCTGAATATGTTGGTCGCCTCTTTATTCCAAGCACTTTGAACATGATCAGAAGTTCTAAGGAGTAATATTGTTGGACTTATGAGAATTTTCGTGTTCTCGAAATTGGAATTTCGAATACAGGCAAAAACTTCGAATACAACATGTTTCGTGTACAGCATGCATTTCGAATACAACTTGTTTCGAGTACAGCCTGCATTTCGAATACAAGCTTACTTCGTGAACAGTCTGTTCTTCATGTACACATGTCATTTCGAATACGACTATTATTTCGAATACGTCTGTTATTTCAAGAACACACTTACTCCTTCGGACATAGAATTTTTCCGTGTATAACTCGTGTTTCTCGATCTTGAACTAACTTAATTTGTTTTGATTTCAGATGGATGACCTACGTTTTGTACCGGACCATAACATGACCGCGTTTCTTGGGGACCCGCCAGAGAAACACTCGGAATTCAAGAGTATGGTTGCTGGGCTGATCCTATCTCCAGTCAACTATGCCATCATGGAGCACCCCTCGATAGTAACTGATTTTATTAGAGGTTTCTGGAGCACTGTAGAAGAGCACACTGATTCACTTGGGACACTTAGCATTGTCGGAAAGGTTCAGGGTCAATCGATTGTCATCACAGGGCAGATCATCCGAGAATGTCTGCAATTTGGAGATAAAGCTGATGATCCTGTGGAGTTGGATCAAGAGCTGGTAAATAGGACGGTGTATTAGATAGGACACGAAGGTGCCTATCCTCCAACCGAGAAGAAACTACTACATCCTTACTGGAGATACTTGGCACACGCGGTCACTCAATGCCTCTCCGGAAGGAAAGGAGGATATGACGTGCTCAACCAGACTCTCAGCTCTTGCCTGGTGGCCTTAGCACATGGATTTGACTTCAACTTCTCGAAGATGATCTTCCTTGACATGCACGCGAACATCAAAGGACGAAGGAGGGAACGGTTTCTCGCTTTTCCTCGGTTTCTGCAAATCATCATCAACAAAAGATACTCTTTTCTGACTCCCACACTTGGTACTTTGGAGATCAGGAGGATGAGAGATGACATCTTCGGATACATGAAGATGAACAAGCGAGGGAAGAATCAGTACACTGGGGAAAGACCACTGATTATGTCTGGACGCTTCGTGGGTGAAGAGAATGTGGTTGAAGGTCAAGGAACTCCTGTTGCCTTTGTCGCTGAGGAACATGATATACCTATCGGCACACAGACTGGTACGATTGATGAAGAACATTTGTCTGAGACATCCTCCTCTTCAAGTGAAGACTTTGTTGCAGAAAATCCTCCTCCAAGCAGAGAAGAAAGAGAGGAAGCTCAGGATGTTGACTACACTCCAACTCCTGAGTCATCACCAAAGAGAAAGAGGTAAAAGACGATATCCAAGCGAACTAGAGATCCCAGGTTACAGAAGATGTTCTCTGACTTATCCTTCTCATCAGCTGCATCGATCCTACCACCCACACAGCCCAAGCCACCCACACAACCCAAACCACCCACACAGCCCAAGCCACCCACACAACCCAAGCTACCCACAAAACCCAAACCACCTTCAAAACCAAAGCCACCTTCTCAACTAGCCAAACCCAACCTAGTCATCAAAATTCCTGCTCGTTCCCCACTGTCTCCTTCTACCACTCACATTCCTCACACCGAGACTCCACCATCTCCACCTCGTTCACAGAGTGATAAGGGAAAATCTCCCTTGCACGCAGACTCGCCGTATGAGCCGAAAGGGGTGCCTGTAGACCTTGAAAGTTTACAAGACAGATTCTTTTTACTTGAGAAGGAATCCACAGAGAAGGATGAGACCATTCGGGCAATGCAAGAGGGAATGCTGAAGGTTTGTGACAAACTTGATAAGTTTCAAGGACAGATCAAGGCACACCGAAAGTTTATCAGATTTTCTCTCCTTAGAGAATTATGATATGCGCAAGGAGATTAAGAGGCTAAAAGGAGAAGAAGTCCCGGAGTCCGATGATGATGACAAAGAAGATGATGATAGTGATGATGAAGATGATGATGGTGGTGGAGATGAGAAAGAAAAAGACTCCTCTGACAAAAAGGATGATGATGACAACAAGAAAGAAGAGGACTCAGAAAAGAAGAAGGAAGGGCCTCTAGATGATAAAGATCAAGGAGGAGACACTGGAAATGCATCCTCATCAGGAAAGCCCACGAGTGATTATGATGATTTTTTTGGAGATATTCCTGATGATATCCTTTTTGGAGATTGTGTGCAACCGGATGAAGCTGCAGGAGTAGGTCTGGATAATTTCTTTGATGACTTGCCCGAGAATTTTGATTATGAATGGCCTGGTGAAGAGGTTAAGGACGGACCAGAGAACGTGGAAATCGCAAATGTTGCCAAGGATCCTTAGGTCGATTACTTGTATGCACACAAGTATATCAGTTCAGATGGAAAAGAGATTCCACCACTACGAACAGTTATTAACCGCTGGTTTGAGAAACAAAGGGATTGGACCCCAGCACCTCCGGAAGTTAAAGTTACTTGGCTAGGAGAGATGAGCGAGGAACTTACCGAGCACACATTCATTTCAGATGACTGATCATTGTTCGCGATACGCAATGATAGGTCAAATATTTGCTGCTGGATTTTTGACAAAGAAAGAAATCTCTACCTGGTCAAGAGGATGAATGGCAAAGTGGAGTATTATAGGAGGCCTCAGGATTTCTGCATAATGCCTAAGGTTGATCTGTGAAGCATCAACAGTGCCATGTTCTTCAACCCTTCAAAGGACAATCAAGCCTATTTGTTTGCCAAATGTTTGAAGGATCAGTGCGAGAAAGACTTTCCAGTGATGAGGACTGCCAAGGGAAGGCATTTTATGTCTAAGTGCATTATAGATCCGTAGACGAAAAAGTATTGGGTGTACTACAAGTACCCTCCTCCGCTCACTGAAGAAGCTGTTCCAGTGTCTCCAAGGACTCCTGACAACTCCCTTGCGAACATCCTGTCTTGGTATTTTGATGAGAAAACCCTTTCAGCTGTCGTTTTAAGGAATAAAGACGACATCAATGATATTGACATGAGTTTGGATCCAATGGATCTGCTCAAGTTTGGAAAGGAAGATATGATGAAGCAGCATCAATCTCCCATCAAGGTATACAGCGGTTGGGATGAAGAGGCTAAGCCCTATACTCGCACTGTAGCATATGCCATCGAGCTGAAGCTTTATGCTAGAGCTGGACTACATTCCGTCTCTCTTCCTATTGGATGACTTCGCTAGTCTAGGGGGAGTTTGTAGAGCCCACTACACGATGAAGACTGAGAAAGTCAAACAATAGAGAAGTCAAAGTCCAGATTTTTGGTTAATTTCGTGTACAGTACTTTCGAGTACATGTGTTGTTCGAATACTCGAAGTTGTTTTGTGTTAAACTTTGAGTACACATAGACCTAGTATAAATAGACGTATTTTGTATAGGTTTAGGTTGGATTCCTGAGGTGTGCTCTCTAGACGTATTGAGGCACATTTTCGAATACACTTTTGAATACAATCAAAGTTTTGATCTTTCTTGTTGTTCTTGCTATTTCTTTAACTCTATTATGGATTCTGCACACTATAGTGTTACTTGATGCTGATTGGAGACATAAAGCTCGGATCTTAATCTGGTTACGGACCTACAGTCTTGGTTGCGTACTTATGCAACGAGATAAGATCATTGCGTATGCTTCACGACAACTTAAGGTTCATGAGAAGAACTATACTATTCACGACCTTGAGTTGGGGGTTGTGGTCTTTACACTAAAGATTTGGAGTCACTAACTGCGTGGTACTAAATTTGTCATATACATGGACCACAAGAGCCTGCTACACATTCTTAATCAGAAGGAGCTCAACATGCGACAAAGGCGTTGGGTTGCGCTGTTAATTGATTACGACTTTGAGATATGCTATCATCCACGAAAGGCCAATGTGGTGGCGAATGCTCTTAGTCGCAAGGAACCAATCAAACCAGTGCGTGTTAGGGCAACGGAGATCAGCACACTACCGAACTTGAAAAATTTGATTCATATTGTACAACAACAGGTGGTGATCAATAATCGTCTGAAGACAGAGATAGATTGTGGGGTTGAAGGTAAACTAGAACCTCGGTTAGATGGGGTTCTTTACTTTAATAGACGCACGTGGATTCCATAGTCGGAGGAATTGAAGCGCATAAATCGTGGTACTCAGTTCATCCAGGAGCCGACAAGATGTATCAAGATTTGAAAACATCCTATTGGTGGCCCAGGATGAAGAAAGATATTTCCCTTTACGTAGGAAAATGTCTAACATGTTCAAAGGTCAAGGCCAAACATTAGAAACCCTCAGAACTTCTACAGCAACCTGAAATTGCTTAATGGAAATGGGAACAAATTTCCACAGATTTCATAACCAAGTTGCTGAGAACTCCATGGGATTATGATTCGATTTGGGTGATAGACTTACCAAATCTGCTCACTTCTTTCCTATATGAGAAGATTACAAGATGGTGAAGTTATACACGTTGTACATAAATGAGATCATTGCGCGTAATGGTATGCCAACGTCAATCATATCCGATCTTGATAGTCATTTCACTTCTCATTTTTGGCAATCATTACAAAAGGCTTTGGGAACTCGTGTTAATCTTAGAAAAGTGTATCATCCTCAAACCGATAGCCAAAGTGAGCGGACTATCCAAACCTTGGAAGACATGCTTCGTTCTTGTGTAATCGAATTTGGAGGAAGTTGGGACTCTCATCTTCCACTCATTGAGTTTTAGTATAACAACAGCTACCATACGAGCATTCAATGTGCCCCATTCGAAGCTCTTTATGGTAGAAAGTGCCGATCGCCGCTCTGTGGGATCGAGATTGGCGACTCATAGGTCGTTGGACCTGAACTTATTCAAGAAGCAACCGATAAGATCTCAATCATTCAATCAAGGCTTAAGGCCACGAGGGATCGACAAAAGAGTTATGCTGATCGACGCCGGAAATCGCTTGAATTCCAAGTTGGTGACAGAGTCTTATTAAAGGTTTCTCCCTGGAAAGGCATTGTCTGTTTCAGGAAGAAGGGAAAACTTGCTCCTAGGTACGTTAGATCTTTTGAGATCCTATAAAGGATTGGTCTCGTAGCCTATAAACTCAAACTTCTGGTCGAGCTAAGCAACATGCACGACATTTTTCATATGTCGAACCTGAAGAAATGCTTAGCTTACCTTGATGTTCAAATTTCATTACAGGACATTCAGATTTAAACCAACATGCAACTCATTGAACGACCATTAGAGATCATGGATCATGGAGTCAAGAAACTTAAGCGTATGATTCTGATTGTAAAAGTATGTTGGGAAGGCAAACATGGTGCAGAGTTCACTTAGGAACGTGAGGACCAGATGAAGCTCAAGTACCCTTATCTTATTACCGTCTCTTTGGCTAGTTAATTTTAGGACGAAATTCCCTTAACTAGGGGAGACTGTAACATTTGCACAGTAGATGTAGGTACAGACGATACTTGTAAACACTTGTTTGTATTTATAAGTTAGTTGTCAATAATAGTGTGAAAATTCAATGAGAACAAGTAAATGTTTAACAAAAGCATAACAGTTAAGACATGGGATTCTATCAATAACGAGGAATTCGATGTCGGACAAATTTACATATAAATCATAATAAACAAAATGAACCAATGCTAAAACATAAACGGTTGTGAAGGAAGTCAAATACAAAATGATAAAGGATGACGTTCGAGGATATTAAACTAACAGTGTATCCATGGGAATGACGATTCGCGCGAATAGATCTGTGAGTTTAACATCTTGAATGATATCTTAGAAATCGAAAACCAAAACTGAAAGTAAAACAGTCGTCGTGCTCATATGGGTGACGATTCGTCCGAATACGTGCGAAAGTTATACGTTTGGACGGAATATTTAAAATAAACGATTTTGAAACTAAAATAGTAATAATATTTCACATATAATATTTATTAGGAATTACCACTTAAAAAGGGTAAAATAAAACTATTTTAACAAATACATAACATTTACGTAACGTTCGTAAAATAACGTGTTAACGCGTAACCGAACGAATCGGGACACACGGTAAGCAGAAGAGAAAATGAAGAGGTTGTATCCTTACTTGTTCAAAATGTAACAAGGCAGGTTTCGGGACGAAACCTATTGTAAGGAGGGGAGACTTGTAACACCCCAAATTTCAATGGAAGTTATTTAAACTTACGAATGGGTAACGGATAATTAACTTGTAAGAAATAGATGAAAAATAAACAAGATAAAAGATCACGAACTGAAGTACTCGAACCAATTTTGTGAACTTGACTTCGTGAACTACATTTCGAGTACCAACTTCGTGAACCTAGCCTATATATAGTAAAGCCTTGGGAAACATGCTCACCTTTGGCTGGAAGCACTCTCTCCAAAGTACACGAAGTGGGCTGTTTGAGAAGCTCAAGAGTGGCTTGTAACTCGCTCAAAAGGAAGCAGGTTCCCACGGGAAGCTATGAGGAGGTTCATCAAACAACAGATAAGCGTTTGATTCATAAAATTTACGATTTTTAAACAAAAGGAAACTATTCTTAAAGGTCATACCTTTATGCATAAAGTTTGTTTATTTTTTGTTTCAATGCGTTGGTAAGGCCAAAATACACCTAGAACTAGTCCCACGAGTCTTAGATAGTTTTCTAAGATGTTTTATGAAGAAAAAGGTAGTATTCGAAACTTACACGATGGGAACTAGAAAGTTCACGAAACCAGGAGTATGCAAAGTTAACTTCGTGAACTTCATGAACTTCATGTTCATGAACTCCATGTATTTCGTGTACTTTGCAGTTTCGTGAACTTCAGTGATTTCGTGCACTTTATAGAATTCGTGAACTCTATGATTTTTGTGTACTCTAGTACGTCGTGAACTTCATGGACTTCAAATACTTAGCCAATTTCAAGAACTTGTGCATAGAAAGGACTAGTTAAGTGAGCTATGGGGACTTAGACTAAATTCTAAGTCTAGGAATGAAATGTAATGAGATGATGTAGGTTCTTGAGTCCTATACAAGGCGATTCGGTTAAGGAAGATAAGAGCCATCCCATTTTCAGGTAAGTTCTAGACGCCCTCTTTTATACATGATATGTGAAAATATTTTTGGGCTGACATACATGGTACAATATTTCTATATGATGTTATATGATGTTTAATAATGTATCATGATGATTTGATGTTAAGTACGATATGAACATGATGATATGATACTAGGAGGTTACGATGCATGACTATGATAAGATGCTAGCATGACTTGTTTATGTTGCTAAGCGATGAAGACAATATGCTAGAATAACATGATGATGATGCCATGCTGTTATGATGATACAATTCCAGCATAACATGATTATGATGCAATGATGTTATGATGTTATGATGATACGAGGCTAGCATGATATGTTAAGAATGCTATGATGATAATCATAGTACACCAAATTATGACGATGAACGAATACGATGCGCTATGATGTTGATAACGATGTAAGATGTTATGATAAGAGTAAAGTTATGTTTTGCTATGATTGCTATTTTAAAAGTCGATTGAGCTATAAACACAGAGTTGAGCGGACTATAAACATGGAGCCAATTGGGCAATAAACATGGAGTCGACCGGACTATAAAAATGGAGTCGATCGTTTTATAAATATGGAGTCGATTGGGCTTTAAACATGGAGTCGACCGGACTATAAACGTGGAGCCTATCGGGATATAAACATGGAGTCGACTGGAGTATAAACATGGAGTCGATCGGACTATAAACATGGAGCCTTGTGCCGACATAAGCCCGTTGGTCATATTTAGTGACAATGGACGCATGATGATTATGATGAGTACATGATATTAATTATGGTTAATGTGAATGTAAAGATGTTTTCATGTGAACGATGTTTTAACTCACCAAAATCTTTATGATGTTTAAAAAAAAAATATAACTCACCAGCGGAAGCTGACTTTTTAGTATGTATGTCTGGTTGATCAACTGGTAGTAGTAAGAAATAGAGGATCTCGAGGCACTCATGCAGATGTTTTTGATACATACTTTTATATGTATTGATGTTTTTGAACAAACTATGTTTAAATTCCGCTACTTATTATGAAAGTCTTTGGTTTAAGAACTATGTGAGGACGATGTAAATCCAACTTTGGGAGGTACTCGGTCTCGGGGCCTCTCACTATTTTTGTCATTTGAAATCCTTTGGGGTGACACATGTGATTAACTAATTTTGGGAGTAAATCCTTAAATTATTTTCATTACATTCTTTCAAAACTATGTTGGCAACTTAAAAATTTTCATTTGAGAGAAAACCTTTGAATCAAAGGCAATTTAGTCATGACTGGTCATGGCGCACGGCCTTATCGAATAGATACTTTAGTACGTTTTGGTTTTTATAATTATGTCATAACTTGTAACATGGAATCATTGTTGTAAACAAAATTGTTCACATCTTGTATATATTCTTAGGACTTTAAGGGTTGGAGACTGTATTCTTAGTTCTCCAGCCTTAAAGTTCAAACTTGATTATGTTTAGGACTTTAAGGGTTGAAGACTGTATTTTTTAGTTCTCCAGAGTTAAAGTTCACACATGGTTATCTTTAGGACTTCAAGGGT
Source organism: Mikania micrantha (assembly GCA_009363875.1). NCBI lineage: Eukaryota > Viridiplantae > Streptophyta > Magnoliopsida > Asterales > Asteraceae > Mikania > Mikania micrantha. The sequence continues at coordinate 34,542,888 of CM018687.1, read as the reverse complement.
TGGGGACTGTATTCTTAGCTCTCCATACTTGAAGTTCACACAATCGTGATACGTTAGTACTGGGAGATCACAACAAGGGAAAGCGGGTACACTGTGACAAGGTAGGAGTTAGCTTTAAATTTGTTTTATAGCTAAATGCGGATTGGGTACAATAACGGAAATATGGAGTTGTTGTTAATTAATTTTAACAGCTTGGGCCATATTGGATGCATTCTTATGAATATGAAGCTGGTAATAATTGACTTTATTACCATGGGCCGTATTGGTTTCTTTTCGTCAGTTTTAGACCTAACTCTAAACGTAGTTTGGGACTTGGATTTAAGATTGATTCATTTATATACTTGTTGATAGTTTGGGTTACAACTAGCATGTTACATAACTTATTTCATAAGAATATTTGAGTTGTACATTAATTGATTACTCATTCATTTGTTTTCATATATCTTTGTTGTTCATTAATTTATATTGTTTAAATTTTAAACCTATGTATCTCACCAACTATTCGTAGTTGAAAGATATTTTTCACATGATTCAGGTATCAAGAGACATGTACATTTCAGTGACAACTAAGGCGACCTAGTTAAGATAGAACAAGATTAAGAAACAAGCTAGGATGGATTAGATACTCATTTAATCTTTTTTGTTTAATTATCTTGTCTGTTCTTATTTTGTAAACATTATTTTTGAGGTCGATTAGTTGTTTACTCTTTTGGTGGTCTGTATTTAAACTACATTTTATCTTATGAAATCTAGTAAACATTGTCGTTGTTCTTCATAAACTTGGCCATGAATCAATCGATCAATCATCACCATGCCGTGGATTGCACACGCGGTGCAGGGTGTGACAACTGAGGTGTACTTCCACCCCCACATTTGGATTTTCTCGAGTTGATGGTTTACCACGACCCTTTCCACGCCCTTGTCTAACCATTTTATGATTCTACAATTAATATGTGTTTAATTTTGGTATCAAATGATAGATAATAGTCTAGAAAGAACAATGATAGATAAATCATTAATACCAGGTGGCCAGGCTGCCACTTTCCATTTATTTGTCTTTGTTATTCAGTTTATTACCATTCACGATTCTACTAAAACACACCACTTGTTAATAACAGTTGACAGTAAGCATTTTCATTGGATTTATGTTCTCTTCCCGACCTTTCACTTCAGCATACCTTTGACAAACAAAAGAAGTTTATATATAAGGCATATGCAGGTAACAAGCCCCAGCCACTAGCCCACCACCTCTTTAATTCGTCTTTGATATACTGTCAGTCAAGTTCCAAATTCAAACTGTTCCTTTGAAATAACTGTTAATAGGAATGTTATTAGCATCATGCTGTCTGTAGTGGCAAGTTCCTATTGTACAAAAATCCTAGTTTAAGTCTAGACACGAAGGTTATGTCTAAATTTCTCAAACTAAGGCTCTGATACCAACCTGTGATGCCCCTATCCTGGGCACCCAAGCTGGCGCCACTAACGACGATTGGAATTACTCTCAAACACAAAGTTATATAGAGTTAAAAGGTAGCGAAATTAAAAACATTATCTTATTTTATTAATAAGTATTTACGTCCAACAAAAACTACAATATATTAGGTACAAACTAAGACAATACAAAACTCCTTAGAAAAGTCTTCCATATGTTGGTTATGCTTCAGCCTTCCCTTTGCTAAATGAGGCATTATTCCTCCTTGATATGCATACTCAAACAAGTCAGTCAAAAACTGGTAAGTTCTAAGTTTTACAAACCATAGTCCATAAACATTTACACACATAAAATAAATTCATCAAATCATTATGACTAAAATGTACTGTATCATAAATAACCACAATAATACCATCTATGCATTCCCTACAAAAACATTGTCCCAGAGGTCACGCACCCTCTGAAGTGATCGTCACCATTTATTCAGGCCTGTTATAACCCGCCAAGACAGTCTTATTCTAAGTAGTGCTTAATGCAAAGGCTGTTATAATGGCTTTGGAAACCATTTTAAAAATATTCTCTATACACCTTTATTTGAAACATTTTTTTATTATTACAATGCAGTACCAAAACAGTTTATAGCACTGCATCTCTCAACTATTTCCCAACCGCAACCGGGACTTCAAAACCACCTCATCTGCTCGACCTCGGCTGAGACTTTCAAAATAATTTATTGTTCAGCCACAGTTGAGACTAAAACATTATTTATCCAACAAAATCCGGGTTAAAATCGGTTTTACAAAATAGTTTTATAGCATGCTTAACAACCCAAAATGATAAAACATTTTAAACAGGGCTACGAAGAACTCACCTTACTTGTATAATGCTTGATCGATATAACCTCAATCTTCTAGCTTGATTCCACGTAATTACAAATCTCCTAATATCACAAATATCCTAGTGGAATCATTACACGAGCAATAACACTAATTTGGGTTACATATAGTTTTAAAAATAAATGACTTTCTAATAAGGTAAAGTATATCTTTTAAATATCAACCTTAGATAAATAAGATAAGTTCTATTTATTCATGGGTAAGGGTCAAGAAGGGTAAATCTAATATGAACACATAGACCAAACACAAAGTAACTCATCGAGAAATATAACTAGGACACTTAGTTCAACACTTAGACCTAAGTACAATATCAAACAACTATAATTACTTACAATAGAAAACTATAGCTAATGCAAACATGTGCTAAAGCCATTAAGCCCACAACAAACGAGTGAGCGCATTCTTAGTTCATTCAAGTATTCTACAACACAGGTGAGGGGCTGTTTGTTTGGGTCTGAATGAGTCTGAATGGGTCTGAATCTGAATGGTTCAGATTCAGACCGTTTGTTTCAACGTCTGAATGGAGGTTTGAACGGAAGGCAGGGTTTGAATGAAGGTCTGAATGATTCTGACTTGAAGAGGAGTCTGAATGGGGAAGAAAAGACTCTGAATGGCAGCCCCCATCCAGCCCCCATCGTGACCTCCTCCCACCGATGTCGTCCAACCCCTATCGACCACGACCCCCACCATCCACTGACTGCTCGACGGCCACCACCACCCACTGACGCTGACGATCGATCGATCGATGGTGCGATGGCGAAGGTTCGACGAGGGTTCTGCGGAAGAGCTGCGGAGGTGCTGGGCGGAGCTGCGGAGATGCTAGGCGGACGAGCAGCGGACAGCGGTGGTTCCATGAGGGCTGTAAACGGTGGTGGTGGTTCCATGAGGGCTGCAAAGGATCGGTGGTTTCATCGAGGCTGTAAAGTGAACTGCGGCTAGGGTTTTTTAAAAAAAAGTTTTTTTTTTATTTTTTATTTTTTATTTTCATTCAGTTGTGTAACCAAACATTCTTAAACGATTCAACACTTAATGGTTCAGACCCTCTTAATCATTCAGACATCTTAACCATTTAGCACTTAATGATTCAAACGCAACCAAACAGCCCCTGAGTTCATTTGTCCATTTTCAAACTATTTTTTTTACTACGAGACTGATAAACATGTTAAATGTTTTACTTAAATGTTTGTCATGTTTACAACTTGTTACTCTTGCAATGATATACTTGTCTACAAAATTCATTTACAATGCTTCTATGTTTATGCTTGGAAATACTAAGATTTCATATATAAACTATTGTTAATAATACTTTCTCAAACATATACTTTCTCATACAAATACTTTCTCATACAAATACTTTCTCAAACTCGTACTTTTTCATACAAACTCATACAATACTTATACTCACACATTAAACACATATAAGTGGTTGGTGTGACCAGGATAGGGCATACGCGGATGGGATCCGGGTTACTAAGCAGGCACGTGTGCACATGGTACGGGAAGATTAATACTCAGTACTCACAAGGACTTCATAAGACAGACTGATTGGCCGCCGCGTGTTGACATGGTGTCAACCCCTACTAGTCATTCAGTGTTCTTCGTTTTCAATTCTCAATGTTTTGTAACGTGTGGCTAAGATGATTATGATTCCATTCAATAGACTTTGTGTCTTCTGATGGGTATCCTCTAACTACGCACCGATGCAGATCGTAACACCCGAGAAATCTTTGTGGGTTGGTATTGTTAATCATCACGGGTAACTCTATGAGTCACCCTATCGGATTTCAGTCACCTACAGTGGTGGTCTCAAACTTGGTTTTCGAACTCTAATGAATTGGAATTGGATAACCGGAATACTTTTAAAACTAACAAAGATGTTTGAAATGGATTGATTTCTCAAATAAAACTCTGTTACTCAAACAATGCGGAATGTGGTGTTGGTAGGGAGTGAGATGCTTAATTATCAGTAATAACAATATCATATGCGGTCCGGTATGTGGTGGACTGGCGGCTGGGCTATATGCCCTATATATAAGCATACTGGATAGGATAAGTATTTTTATTGAGGTTAAGGTTGTTACTCCAGTAGGTTTGTCAAAACTCATTTTCAATTATAAAACTTTATGAACTCACCAACCATGTGTTGACTTTGTTTTCTTACATGATTTCTCAGGTGACGAGCAGGCCTAAGACTAGGAGATCAGGATGCATACTAGGATGCCCAGATAGAGGACCTAGTAGCTTTTGGACATGCATTCTTTTGTTTATTACTTGTGAATTATTTTGATATCTTGTACAGTTACAATATCGTAAACTCATGATTCTTTTGGATAGGCTTACTTAATTCAATTATCAAATGTGACAATTGTAATTTAACTTTGTAATCCTAGTTTAATGTTATTATGCTTTAGTCATTCTCAAATGTTGTGCTATGTATACAATCTTATCATCCCGATTCTCACCCGATATCGCGCCCCAGGATCATTCCGCCCAATGGAAAAGTCGATCCAGCCTGTGACAACTAGTACCTGACCGGTCGGCAAGTCCGTACGGTATGTGTACTTTCAACAGTAACTATGTGTACATACATGTTTGTGAACAGTTGTTGTATTAACAGAATTCAAAATACAAGAAACGGTTGTACTTATTTATGTGTAAACTTTAATAATGTAAGTACAACACTCATTTGAAACATTTGTTGTTAGTATTTAGGTGAAAACCTAAGTGCAAATAATACAACTAAACACGAGAAACAATAGTGTTCATGTAAATAACAATAACAAATCGGTTGAGATCCGAGATCCATAGATGAGAGGAATGAGATGACCGACAAATCAGTGTGAAAACAATGTGATAACAGGATGTTTAGTTGAGTCCGACAGTGAGGAAATACAATTCAAAACAATAATTCAGCGTTGTTTCAGAATAACGAACTGACAGTGTGTTTGCGTGGGTGACGATTCACACAAACATATCGGTGAGTTTAACGTTCTGAAATAATGACTGAAAAGTAGAAAACAAAAGTCAGAAAGCAAAACCATTGTCGTGTTCATTCGGGTGACGATTCGAACGAATACGCGTGATGGTGACGCGATCTGACGAAACGAAAACGAAACACGACACGAATGAAAATAAATTAGCAAAATAAAATAAAGAACATTTTACAATTTTTAAACTCATCAAATAATTAAAATAACTTCTTTCATTTATTCCACGTAAATTACGCGCAAAATTTCCGGAAACGCAACGAAAATGCGAACCGAGCAACCGAAACGAACCCGAACCCGAACCCTCTCGGAGTATAAATACCCTAAATGAACTTCAATTTCTCATTTCACCACTTTCCACTCTCTCTACATTGAATTTCCGGCCACCTCTCTCCCACCACCATTTCCAACCTTCCAAGCTTTATATGTCGGTCATTTCTCAACGAAAACGGGTGTTCTTGGTGTCCACGCGAAGCTCTTGACCCCCTCTACAAGGAAGTACAACAGATCTGAAGATTTTCCCAGCCAAAATCGAGGTATGATTCCAAGAAGGTCATGAAAAAGAGGGTTCTGTTCTAGGGTTTTGATACACACCCACTTAGCCGGTTCCTTCACCTTGCCCTTCGAAACTAAGACTCTCTAGGTCCTAACCGCATGTGGTGACACCATTTTGATGGCTGAATCAAAGGTTGGAGATGGAGGATGGATAAGAACACGCAGGTTCGTGGATACAGTAGCCGAACCTGCATGGTTCTGAACGAACCCATCATCAGCCAACGAACCTTCGAGCTCAGACCCTTCGAACCTGCGAACCTCCACATGCCGAACCTTCTTGCTAATGACCATCCTAGACGAACCAGTGGTGCATGAGCCGAACCTTATGACCACCATGAGACACGAACCCATGTACAGCCGCCAGCAACGAACCTTAATACAGAAACTCTAAGCCGCGAACCATTTGGCTGGCACTAGCACCGAACCCACACAAACGAACCTATAGTTGCGAACCCATCCCTTGGTGAACTTTCCATGGATGAACCCAAGCGAACCCATCACTTGAAACTTGGCCAAACCCTGAGTGTGCACCTCGAAACAGTGAAGGCCGAACCTCCCCCATAGTCGACGAACCTGTGAACCATCCACGAACCATATCACCTAGCCGAACCTCCATATTGTCAGTGAACCTTGGGCCTAGAAACTTGCTTTCCAGCGAACCTTAAACCCATGCATAAACCTGGTCGGTCCACTAGTCTCATGCGGCCGTGTGATTTTTTTGTTGGCCCAACAGTGGAACTATCTTAGATCAGCCCACGCCCTCGTTTGGCCCACGAATCATAAACTTAACCCAAATACCGGTTAAGTGGCCCAAACACACACACCTACAGCCCATCTACTTACCTTTCGGCCCAACTTAATGCATTTGGGCCCAATCACACAAAAGCACATGGCCCAATTACCCGTCCCATGTCTTAAACCATCGACTCGATAGATTCGGCCCAATGTTCATACATGCGGCCTGATGAGTTTAAATACAATCTAATTCTTGAATTGAAATGATTAAAGAATGACATTATGGGGATAGGATGAATCATCGTATTATATGACAAAGGTAATGGTTAGTGTGTGAAAATAATTAAGAACATTTAAGTCGTTGATCTTTAGGAAACCAAGTTAAGAGCAAGAGGGGATAATGGGGACTAATCCTTAGTCATAACCTATAATTATACCCTAAACTCAAGATAAATCAATTAAGTGGTAATAAATCCTAATTCATTTGAATCGGGCCGAATGAAGAACAAAGACCAAGACATGCGAGTGTTAGCCAACTTTAGGGCTAACACAGACACGCACACAAATCACTATAACAAATACTTACAGGTTACAATAACGTGGAATCAATACAGGATCGTGAACACAAACTCAAGTCCAATCAAGAGCGCGTGTATTCTTCGTTTAAGCTAAGTCAACCCCTACAACAACAAGGTGAGTTCATATGCCCCTTTTCTTTAATCTTAACTGATTTTAAACTCACGGGGCTGAGAAACATGCTTTACTTTTATTTATTTAAAAGTTTTGCTTAACATATTACTATTACTTTTATTTTAGAGAATATTAAATTGTTTATTGTCGCTTATCATTGTTTGCATGCTTGTATGATCATGATATGACAGGGATAGTCAGATGAATGGGATAATATATCTTCCTAATTCATCAACACATTACAATAACATAGTTGTAAGATTTTATTTTACCACACTTAGTTATTCCTACATGAGCAAACCTTGAGAAAATTCATAGATAACAAACATTGAGAACAGTTAAAGAGAAACATGATGACATTACAAGACACATGAATGATTAGAAGATAATACATCTTCTTAATACCATTCAATATTAAAATTAACTAAGTGTGATAAGTCAAGTACTTATAACGCTTAGTTTACACCTTAAAGCATGTTATGCTATAACATGGAGCATTGATTATCCACCACCTGCGTCACTTAAGGGTAGTAAGACTAGTTCTTACTACGGCTTAAGGATTACATGGTGAACATATGGATTACATGGAATGATAATCATGATAACGTAACTTCATGATAGCAACATCATTCACACAATGATTAACATAACGTAATAAGACAAGTTCTTATTCAACCTTGTTAATCACATGAGAACATCCCACAATGAGAACAAACACTAACATCGATGTACACAATCCATCATTACCTGTGGACTAGTAGACCAAGGAATTTATTTTCTGTCATGTCATATTATTAGTAACAGTTTCGATGAAGGCAATGGGATCACCAAGTGGTAGAGGTAAATCGGATGCATTGAAATCTGATTACGTGAGGATTGCAATGGATTCCTTTTTAGGCTCTATGCACTTCGCATTGAGAAAAAATGACAAATGGTTAATTAACACTTTTAATATTTAAAAGTGAAGTAACAGTTAACCCCACAAGTAATAGAATAATACAAGGAACAGATTAAGTAAATCTAATATCCTTAATACATATAATGGTTATCAATACTTCGGTTTGATAACTACAATTCTATCATTATATTATTCTATACATGATATCACAGGTGATCAATAATGAGATGAACATGTGGAATGGGAATGGAAATCAATAGTTATATTGCAAGTAGTGTGGAGTTCTAGTAGTGATGTGGTGGGATGTTAGCTAGGGCTTAGTTCCCTTACATATGCCCTATATATAAGCATCACTACTAGAATGATATATTACTTGTGAATATAACTATTGAGAAGCCATTGGGTGGACAGGTGAAACAAATAACATACAAGTAACATGATTAACATTGTGATTGTGCATGTGAATGAATCAAGGTTTTCAAATAACATACTTATGAACTCACCAACTTAGTGTTGACTTTGTTTAAATGCATGTTTTCTCAGGTGATGAACAGGTGCAACTATTTAGATGCACAGACTAAGCTAGTGGACTTTTAGAAGACCTAGCTTCATTTTGTGATCATACTTTTGGATGGAAAAACAATGAATCATCTTTCGTATATCTTGTACAGATGCAGGATATAAACTTATTGATTCTTTTGGTGTCACACCTCGAGCCGGCGGGGTTGGATCGAAGTCCCCGTCGGACGGAAGGTTCTCAAGGCGCGATATCGTGAGTGATAATCATGATGATCAGATTGTTTACATAGCATCAATGTTAAGAATAATTAAGCACAATAAAACATTAATTAGGATTACAAAGTTAAATTACAACTGTCAAGGTTTGGTAATTTAACTAAGTAAATCTATCCAAAAGAATCAAATATATCTATCTTGTATCTGTACAAGATATCAAAAGAGATTCATGTTGATCTCATAAGACGTGCTTCTTCAAAAGTCAACTAGGATCTATATCTGGGCATCCTAGCATGCAATCCTGAATCTTAGCTTAATCCTGTGCGTCACCTGGAAAGCATGTAAGAAAACAAAGTCAACACAATGGTTGGTGAGTTCATGTAGTTTTTATGTAAAAATAGTTTGAAAACTCCTTTGAATGACAATCTTAACCTCACCATTAACCACCTATGACATCTGTTTCAGTATGCTTATATATAGGGCATATGAAGGGGACAAACCCCAGCCACCGTCCCACCACATACCAAACCACATGATATATTGTTCCTGATGATAATTAAGCGTTTCATCCTACATGTTTGATTCCATAACGTTTGATTCTTTGAATTCGATTACCCTGTAATTGTTCACCTTGATTCCCTGAATGACAACCTTAACCTCACTAACAACCACCAATGTTATCCAACCAAGTATGCTTATATATAGGGCATATGTAGGGGACAAGCCCCAGCCACCGTCCCACCACATACCGGGCTGCTTAACATATTGTTGTTAATGATAATTAAAATTTCATCCCACTACTTTGATTCCACGACATATGATTCTTAGATTTGTTTTCCCCGCCAATGTTTACTTTGTTTCCCCCGAACTGACAACCTTAACCTCACTAACAACCACCTATGCTATTCAACCAAGTATGCTTATATATAGGGCATATGTAGGGGACAAGCCTCAGCCACCGTCCCACCACATACCGGGCTGTTTAACATATTGTTATTAATGATAATTAAGCGTTTCACTCCACTACTTTGATTCCACAGCATATAAGTGTTAAGTCTAAGTGGCACCATTATGGACAGCTGAACACCCTAGGGAATTCAGCATCCATCCATAATACTCCGAAATATGACTCGTGACGTGTTATGATAGAGAAACCTTCAAGTTAAAACAAAGTGAACTAGAAGAACCCAATCATTCTAGTCACTTTTCATAACCATGGATGAATCAAGAAGAACACTGAATGACTAGTAGGGGTTGACACACAGGTCAACACGCGGCGGCCAATTAGTCTGTCTTACATGACTCTGACAAAGAAGAACACTGATGACTAGTAGGGGTTGACACACAGGTCAACACGCGGCGGCCAACAGTCTATCTTACAATGTCCTATAGCTTTAGCATACAAGTTTATTGCATTCACATAGTTTCACTGATGACTAGTAGGGGTTGACACACAGGTCAACACGCGGCGGTCAATCAGTCTTTTGTTTAAGCATCCAATGTTTCAAACATCCAAGTGTTCAAGCATCCAAATGTATCAAGCATTTCAAGTGTTCTTGTATCCCAAGTATATCATGCATTCATGTATTCAAGTATCCCAAGTGTATCAAGCATTCACGTGCTTCAAGTATTCTAAGTGTAACAAGTATTCACGTGTTTCAAGCATTCCAAGTATATCAAGTATTCACATGTTTTCAACTATCTCAAAGTATAACAAGTATTCACGTGATTTCAAGCATTTCTAGTGTATTAAACATCCAAGTGTTTCAAGCATCCAAGTGTTTCAAGCATCTAACGCATATAAGTATTTCTAAGCATATAAGTTTTCAAGTTAAGTTTAAGTAAGTAATTGTAAGTGTAAAACAATTTAACACTTTACTAAGCGTGTAAAACATTAACTTTCTGAAATAATAATAGAGAGTGTTAGTATTTAGTATAAGTATTTTCAAAGCCTTAACAATAAGTATGTAGTTTAGACATAGAGTTTGTAAGTTAAACGTCAATTGTATATATTAAGCACATAACTTATAGTATAAATATTTAGCTCAAAGTTTAAGTATTAAGTTTATATCATAATCGTATATCATAAATTTTGGACTTCAAGTCCTTAGCATATGCCTTAAATATATAGTTTAGGTTTCTAGTTTGTAGTATAAGTGTCAAGTTTATAGCTTCTCAATGTATACTAGTTTCCAGTTTGAGCACAAAGTGTTAGTATAAGGTAAATAAGTATAAGGTAAATAACATTAGCTATTTACACTATAGCCTTAGTCTTTGGTTTCCAAACAAGCATTTCAAATTCAAGCATTAGTATAAGCATTGTAAATATGTGTAAAAGCATTTAATAAACATTTCAATAATTGTTAAACATGCTTCTCAGTCCCGAAGTAAAACAAAAGGTTTGAAAAGGGACAAATGAACTCACCTTGTTGTGGATGTGATTGACTTATCTTACTAGAATGCACGCGCTCGTTATAGTATTCGTTGTTGTGTTCACGTTCCTGTATAGATTTCATGTTGTTGTATCTTATAAGTATGTGTTGTAGTGATTTGTGCGCGTATAAGTGTTAATGTTAGCCCTAAAGTTGGCTAACACAGTGAGTCTCGGTCTTCATTCGGCCCCATGAATGTGTTATGGGTTTAACATGTTCTTTGATTCATTTGACTTAACTCGTGGAATCACTTGCTACTGTATTCAAATTACATTGTTTTAAGGTCTATGGACCTAATTCCAAAACCCCGCTATGTTTGTAGTAATTTAAGTTGCTCATTCCATATAAATGACCTTTAGTATTTATTCCAAGTGTTTATTACCTTTTTTGTTGTTTGGGCTGAATTGTTGGGTTTGGGCCAAGTTTTCCACCTGTGCGCCAAGATGATTTGGGCCTAGTGATTCTATGTGTAACAAATGGACATAACGTGTGTGCCAAATATCAAATCCTTGGGGTTTAAGTAAATATGTTAGGCCAATTGAGACACATGGACCGAATAAATAGATTGGGCCAACACGGAGTGGCCTAAAAAATCCCTTGGCCCCATTGTGTTTTTCGTGGACCGGTTACATGTATTGGGCTGATCACTTGGATCAACTCGTATGTTAATGGGCCGAGTGTTTATGTACATGGGCTAAATGAAGCACTCAGCCCATGCGAATGTGCACGTCACCATCTTGCGTAATCATGGGCTAAGTTCTTTGGGCCGATGTGATTAATTGCCTTGGGCCGAAGGGTTGGGCTGCCTTTGAGATGGTTTTGCGCTGTGACAACCGCATGAGCCCAAGAGGAGACCTGAGCCGAATATAATATGTGTGCTACTCATGTATTGGTCCAAAAGAAATATAGTTCGGCCGAAGGTAGTTGAGTCGGTAGACAGTGGTGTCCAGCGAACCTATCACCATGTATTCCCTAGGTTCGGCTCATATAGAGTTCACCTAAGTATTCAAGGGTTCGTGATAAGGGATGCGTAGCAGTAGGTTCATGGCATATGGAAACTTATCTAGCCTAAGGGTTCACATAAGGGTTCGTGGCCCACGGAGTGGTTCAGTTAGAAAGGCTCGCCTTGCAAAGGTTCGTCAACTAAATGGTTCGGCCTGTTGGTTCGTGGCTGTACCTAGGTTCGTGAGGAATGGTTCGTAGCACATAAGGTTCGCCCAACGTAGAGAGGTTCGTCATGAGGAATGGGTTCGGCTGTTACCTAGGCATGAAGGTTCGGCTGTTGCATGAACTCAACAGGGTTCGGCCATGCTTCCAATTGGTTCGGTGGTAGGTGACAGCCGAGGTTCGTGAGTGGTGTTGGCAGGTTCGTGACTGGAGTTGATGGTTGCCAAAGGTTCGGCCAGAACCATGCAGGTTCGGCCAGCATCACATGAGACGAACCCTGTGTGTTCGTCACCACCACCCCAATCGAACCAATGATCTGGTCATTGCCATGGTGTTGCTACTGGTTTACAGGTTCTTGAGGGTGTAGGGGTTCGAGGATTAAGTCCTATGGCCGATTTTAATAGTGGTGTTCGAACAAACAAAGAAAACCATGAAAAACCCTAATTTTCGTGAGTTTCAAGCTTCATACCTCGAGATTTGCTGGATAAAATTTCAGATCGGTTGTACTTCCGTGTAGAGGGAGTCGAGAGCTTCGCGTGGACACCAAGAACGCCCGATTTCGTCTCCAAACGAGTGAGTTATGGTGATTTGAAGGTGAATTCTTGAGAGAGAAAGCTATATCCGTGAATGAGTGTAGAGAGAGAGAGAGAGAAAAATGTAAAAATGAAAGTGAAAGCCTTATTTAAGGCTTTAAATACCCCAAGAGTATTCGGGTTCGTTTCGGTTGCTCGGTTTTTGTCTCCGTTGTGTTTCTGGATCGTAACGCGCACGTAATTATATAATTTACATAAAATGGTTCTAATTTAAATTATTTTAAAGGTTGCAATTCCTAATAAATACTAAATATTTAATTTTTCTGGAATCATCTGTCGTAAATTATTATTTTTACGCGTTTCATTATTCATTCGCGTATTTTTGCTTTACACGCCTTAAATTAAAATAGTTTCGTTTTAATTTATTTTTGATGAGTTTCAAAATTGTAAAACATGAAATATTTTATTTCCTTAATTTTATTGTCGTTCGGTTCGTCTTTGTTTTGTTTCGTCAGAAAACGTCACCTACGCGCGTTTTCGTACAGAGCGCTAACTGTACGAACATGATCGTACGTTTCACTGTCTGATTTTGTTTTCAACTTTTCAGTCATCGTTTCAAATCGTTAAACTATCAGATATATTCGTAGAGATTGTCACCTATACGAGTAGTTCGTCAGTTTAGCATTCTGTAACAGCAACTGTTATATTTTTGTTCTGTTTATCCTCACATACGTTTAAACCTAATAACATAAAATCAAGCATGTATGCATCTGTTCATGATTGTCTGATGTGTTTCTGACTGTTTAAACCATAAGGTTTAAATCAGAATTTCAGAAACATCGTGTAATAGTTTATGTTTAGCATCGAATGTTAATAGCTTCTAAGTATTTTTCCTTGATTGTATCTGAGTTACTGTACAAGTTACTGTACAAATTACTATTCCGGTAACGATTCCGGCACAGATGTTACAGTCTCCCCTTGTTAAAGAAATTTCGTCCCGAAATTTAAAAGTAATTATCGGGTACAACTTTCTTTGTGACAAATGGGAAACCTTTGTTTGAAATGATGTCCCTACACTCCCAAATAAAATTCTGGGTCACGTTTGGGATCCTTATGTATGTCCTCAGAGTTCTGGTAATCTTATTGTTCATAGTTGTCCTACTGTTACGACTTACTGAATCTTTGCATGGTTTTAACACCTTATTGTTCAAAACGAACTCATGCTATGAGCATCAATTGTTGCACAACCTTAGTGTTAGTGGTGGTTTTCTGTGTATGTTCTATGCATTAACTAAGGATTCTTTCATTGTTTCTACGCAATAAAAGAGTTCCTAAGTTCTCAGGGAATACGTATATGGTTATACTTAATAGGAATAAGATAAGTTTCTTACTCATACCAGTATCAAAATAAAATGAAGTTCTATGAGTGAGGAGATATTACATATCAGTACCCGTCTCCGGATCTTGGAGTGCAGCAGGAGCTCCTATCATGAAAGCTCTTCCCCTTGGTACTTGATCTCCCGGTTGTGCCTTCTTTGGGCAGTTCCTGGAGAAATGACCTAGTTCTCCACAGTTAAAGCATCCCCGATTGTTGTTGTTGTAGTTGCCGGGGTTTTGCGGTGGTGGTTTTGCCATAGCAGCATTGTTCACAGCCGATGCCGGTGAAGTTCGACAGTGTTGAGCCAGATGGCCTTCTCGGCCACAGTTGGTACACTGCCTACACGGCATAGTGGCAGCATGATGAAACTGACATTGTGCACATTGAGGATGTACACCAGTGTAAGGTTTGCGTGCAGATTTAGCAGGTGCTGCAGCAACTTGATTGAGTGGTGTGGGCATTGCATATTGTTGAATGCCTTTTTGTTTCTTCTTCGGTTGTTCCTCTTTATTCTTTCCCGAATCGTCTTTCAACTCTCCTGACTTCACCATCACGTTAGTAAGTTTAGCAGATAGAGAAATGGCAGACTCTAAAGTTGCAGGGTTTGCAGCGAATACAATGCCCTGAATGCAGGATGGTAATCCTCCTACATATCGGTCAATTCGCTTTTCCAGTGTTGGCACCATCTCAGGCACCAAGGCTACCAATTCATGATATCCGGTAGTGAACGTCATGTGATCAGCTTCTTTCATCACATGATTTGAGAGTTCAACTTCCAAACTCTGTAATTTGTGCTTGGGACAAAATTCATTCCTCAGAAGGGTTTTGAATTCTACCCAAGACATGGCTAGTGCTTCATCCCTACCTCGAGCGTTTATCTGTGAATTCCACCAAGTTAGGGCACGCTTACTGAAAGATCCAGCAGCATAGCGAACCTTATGTATTTCCGGACAACTGCTTAGGTCCAATGTAGCCTCCATCTTTTCTAACCATTGAATGAGTCCAACAGCTCCTTCAACGCCGCTAAAGCTTGGCGGTTTGCATCCTACGAATGACTTGTACAAACAGTCTGATTTAGTGCTGGTGTTTCCACTAGTTTCTCCTGAAGTATGCCCAGAGTTGTTACTGTGGCTTTGAATCCTGTTGATCATCTCCGGGATGATATCCTTCATCTGATTAGTCAGCTGACTGTTCAGTAATGTTTCCAAGGCAACAGTAGCAGGGTCCAGACTAAAGCTGCATTCGGATTTGGAGGAGGGTTTATTGAGGAGGAGGAGGCGGTGGTGAATCAGGCGGTGATGGTGTTGAAGAGTGCGGTGCTGAGGTCTGTGAAGTAGGCATCGGGGTCGGTTGTCTTCTAGGCGGCATTCTGATCATAACCAAAGATATTGGTTAGTGCGATGATCGAATGTAGAAGACATAATGCAATCTTAGATCCTATGTTCTCTACATGAGGGTCCCTAAGTTATAGTCTAGGCCAAACCGTTTAAGTATGTGACCTATTATTCTCTATAACCTTGAGCTCTGATACCAATCTGTCACACCCCGAGCCGGCGGGGTTGGATCGAAGTCCCCGTCGGGCGGAAGGTTCTCGAGGCGCGATATCGTGAGTGATAATCATGATGATCAGATTGTTTACATAGCATCAATGTTAAGAATAATTAAGCACAATAAAACATTAATTATGATTACAAAGTTAAATAACAACTGTCAAGGTTTGATAATTTAACTAAGTAAACCTATCAAAAAGAATCAAATATATCTATCTTGTATCTGTACAAGATATCAAAAGAGATTCATGTTGATCTCAAAAGACGTTCTTCTTCAAAAGTCAACTAGGATCTATATCTGGGCATCCTAGCATGCAATCCTGAATCTTAGCTTTATCCTGTGCGTAACCTGAGAAAGCATGTAAGAAAACAAAGTCAACACAATGGTTGGTGAGTTCATGTAGTTTTTATGTAAAAATAGTTTGAAAAATCCTTTGAATGACAACCTTAACCTCACCATTAACCACCTATACCATTTGTTTCAGTATTCTTATATATAGGGCATACGTAGGGGACAAGCCCCAGCCACCGTCCCACCACATAACAAACCACATGATATATTGTTCCTGATGATAATTAAGCGTTTCATCCTACATGTTTGATTCCATAACGTTTGATTCTTTGAATTCGATTACCCTGTAATTGTTCACCTTGATTCCCTGAATGACAACCTTAACCTCACTAACAACCACCTATGCTATCCAACCAAGTATGCTTATATATAGGGCATATGTAGGGGACAAGCCCCAGCCACCGTCCCACCACATACCGGGCTGCTTAACATATTGTTGTTAATGATAATTAAGCATTTCATCCCACTACTTTGATTCCACGACATATGATTCTTAACATTTGTTTTCCCCGCCAATGTTTACTTTGTTTCCCCCGAAGTGACAACCTTAACTTCACTGTCAACCACCTATGCTATTCAACCAAGTATGCTTATATATAGGGCATATGTAGGGGACAAGCCCCAGCCACCGTCCCACCACATACCGGGCTGTTTAACATATTGTTATTAATGATAATTAAGCGTTTCACTCCACTAACTTGATTCCACAACATATAAGTGTTAAGTCTAAGAGGCACCATTATGGACAGCTGAACACCCTAGGGAATTCAGCATCGATCCATAATACTCCGAAATATGACTCGTGACGTGTTATGATAGAGGAACCTTCAAGTTAACACAAAGCGAACTAGAAGAACCCAATCATTCTAGTCACTTGTCATAACCATGGATGAATCAAGAAGAACACTGAATGACTAGTAGGGGTTGACACACAGGTCAACACACGGCGGGCAATCAGTCTGTCTTACATGACTCTGACAAAGAAGAACACTGATGACTAGTAGGGGTTGACACACAGGTCCACACGCGGCGGCCAACAGTCTGTCTTACAATGTCCTATAGCTTTAGCATACAAGTTTATTGCATTCACATAGTTTCACTGATGACTAGTAGGGGTAGAAACACAGGTCAACACGCGGCGGTCAATCAGTCTTTTGTTTAAGCATCCAATGTTTCAAACATCCAAGTGTTCAAGCATCCAAATGTATCAAGCATTCCAAGTGTTCTTGTATCCCAAGTATATCATGCATTCATGTATTCTAGTATCCCAAGTGTATCAAGCATTCACGTGCTTCAAAGGTTCTAAGTATAACAAGTATTCACGTGTTTCAAGCATTCCAAGTATATCAAGTATTCACATGTTTTCAACTATCTCAAAGTATAACAAGTATTCATGTGATTTCAAGCATTTCAAGTGTATTAAACATCCAAGTGTTTCAAGCATCCAAGTGTTTCAAGCATCTCACGCATTAGGGGTGTTCAAATTCGGATATCCGGAGATTCGGATATCCGAACTTCGGATATCCGAACTTCGGATATCCGAAAATTTCGGATAGTGATTTTCACTATCCGAATCCGTATCCGAAATTTCGGATATCCGAAGTTCGGATATCCGAACTTCGGATATCCGAACTTCGGATACGGATTTGGATATCCGTTCGGATATCCGAAGTCAAAAAAATTTTAAAAAATATATATTTCGGATATCCGAATATCCGAAAATTATCCAGATATCCGAAAAATATCCGAAAATTACCTGAAATATCCGAAAAATATCCGAAAAATATTCGGATATCCGAAAAATTATCCGAAAAAAGTATCCGAATATCCGAAAAAATATCCGAAAAAAAACTATTTCGGATATCGGATATCCGAACTATCCGAAAATTTTCAAAATTGGTATCCGAATCCGAATACGAACTTCCGGATATCTGAACTTCCGGATATCCGAACTTCCGGATATCCATTTTTTCGGATATTTCGGATTCGGATACGGATTTTTTTGAACACCCCTATCACGCATATAAGTATTTCTAAGCATATAAGTTTTCAAGTTAAGTTTAAGTAAGTAATTGTAAGTGTAAAACAATTTAACACTTTACTAAGCGTGTAAAACATTAACTTTCTGAAATAATTATAGAGAGTATTAGTATTCAGTATAAGTATTTTCAAAACCTTAACATTAAGTATGTAGTTTAAACATAGAGTTTGTAAGTTAAATGTCAATTGAATAGTTTAAGCACATAACTTATAGTATAAATATTTAGCTCAAAGTTTAAGTATTAAGTTTATACCATAAAGTTTAGACTTCAAGTCTTTAGCGTAAGCCTCAAATATATAGTTTAGGTTTCTAGTTTGTAGTATAAGTGTCAAGTTTATAGCTTCTCAAAGTATACTAGTTTCCAGTTTGAGCACAAAGTGTTAGTATAAGGTAAATAAGTATAAGGTAAATAGCATTAGCTATTTACACTATAGCCTTAGTCTTTGGTTTCCAAACAAGCATTTCAAATTCAAGCATTAGTATAAGCATTGTAAATATGTGTAAAAGCATTTAATAAACATTTCAATAATTGTTAAACATGCTTCTCAGTCCCGAAGTAAAACAAAAGGTTTGAAAAGGGACAAATGAACTCACCTTGTTGTGGATGTGATTGACTTATCTTACTAGAATGCACGCGCTCGTTATAGTATTCGTTGTTGTGTTCACGTTCCTGTATAGATTTCATGTTGTTGTATCTTATAAGTATGTGTTGTAGTGATTTGTGCGCGTATAAGTGTTAATGTTAGCCCTAAAGTTGGCTAACACCGTGAGTCTCGGTCTTCATTCGGCCCCATGTATGTGTTATGGGTTTCACATATTCTTTGATTCATTTGACTTAACTCGTGGAATCACTTGCTACTGTATTCAAATTACATTGTTTTAAGGTCTATGGACCTAATTCCAAAACCCCGCTATGTTTGTAGTAATTTAAGTTGCTCATTCGATATAAATGACCTTTAGTATTTATTCCAAGTGTTTATTACCTTCTTTGTTGTTTGGGCCGAATTGTTGGGTTTGGGCCAAGTTGTCCACCTGTGGGCCAAGATGATTTGGGCCTAGTGATTCTAAGTGTAACAAATGGACATAACGTGTGGGCCAAATATCAAATCCTTGGGGTTTAAGTAAATATGTTAGGCCAATTGAGTCACATGGACCGAATAAATAGATTGGGCCAACACGGAGTGGCCTAAGAAATCCCTTGGCCCCATTGTGTTTTTCGTGGACCGGTTACATGTATTGGGCTGATCACTTGGATCAACTCGTATGTTAATGGGCCGAGTGTTTATGTACATGGGCTAAATGAAGCACTCAGCCCATGCGAATGTGCACGTCACCATCTTGCGTAATCATGGGCTAAGTTCTTTGGGCCGATGTGATTAATTGCCTTGGGCCGAAGGGTTGGGCTGCCTTTGAGATGGTTTTGGGCTGTGACAACCGCATGAGCCCAAGAGGAGACCTGGGCCGAATATAATATGTGTGCTACTCATGTATTGGTCCAAAAGAAATATAGTTCGGCCGATGGTAGTTGAGTCGGTAGACAGTGGTGTCCAGCGAACCTATCACCGTGTAGCCCCTAGGTTCGGCTCATATAGGGTTCGCCTAAGTATTCAAGGGTTCGTGAGAAGGGATGCGTAGCAGTAGGTTCATGGCATATGGAAGCTTATCTAGCCTAAGGGTTCGCATAAGGGTTCATGGCCCACGGAGTGGTTCGGCTAGAAAGGCTCGCCTTGCAAAGGTTCGTCAACTAAATGGTTCCGCCTGTTGGTTCGTGGCTATACCTAGGTTCGTGAGGAATGGTTCGTAGCACATAAGGTTCGCCCAACGTAGAGAGGTTCGTCATGAGGAATGGGTTCGGCTGTTACTTGGGCAGGAAGGTTCGGCTGTTGCATGAACTCAACAGGGTTCGGCCATGCTTCTAATTGGTTCGGTGGTAGGTGACAGCCGAGGTTCGTGAGTGGTGTTGGCAGGTTCGTGACTGGAGTTGATGGTTGCCAAAGGTTCGGCCAGAACCATGCAGGTTCGGCCAGCATCACATGAGACGAACCCTGTGTGTTCGTTACCACCACCCCAATTGAACCAATGATCTGGTCATTGCCATGGTGTTGCTACTGGTTTACAGGTTCTCGAGGGTGTAAGGGTTCGAGGATTAAGTCTTATGGCTGGTTTTAATGGTGGTGTTCGAACAAACAAAGAAAACCATGAAAAACCCTAATTTTTATGAGTTTCAAGCTTCATACCTCGAGATTTGCTGGATAAAATTTCAGATCGGTTGTACTTCCGTGTAGAGGGAGTCGAGAGCTTTGGTGATTCGAAGGTGAATTCTTGAGAGAGAAAGGTAGATCCGTGAATGAGTGTAGAGAGAGAGAGAGAAAAATGTAAAACTGAAAGTGAAAGCCTTATTTAACGCTTTAAATACCCCAAGGGTATTCGGGTTCGATTCGGTTGCTCGGTTTTTGTCTCCGTTGTGTTTCTGGATCGTAACGCGCGCGTAATTATATAATTTACATAAAATGGTTCTAATTTAAATTATTTTAAAGGTTGCAATTCCTAATAAATACTAAATATTTAATTTTTCTGGAATTATCTGTCGTAAATTATTATTTTTACGCGTTTCGTTATTCATTCGCGTATTTTTGCTTTACGCGCCTTAAATTAAAATAGTTTCGTTTTAATTTATTTCTGATGAGTTTCAAAATTGTAAGACATGAAATATTTTATTTCCTTAATTTTATTGTCGTTCGGTTCGTCTTCGTTTTGTTTTGTTTCGTCAGAAAACATCACCTACGCGCGTTTTCGTACAGAGCGCTAACTGTACGAACACGATCGTATGTTTCACTTTCTAATTTTGTTTTCTACTTTTCAGTCATCGTTTCAAATCGTTAAACTATCAGATCTATTTGTACAGATCGTCACCTATACGACTAGTTCGTCAGTTTAGCATTCTGTAACAGCAACTGTTATAGTTTTGTTCTGTTTATCCTCACATACGTTTAAACCTAATAACATAAAATCAAACATGTATGCATCTGTTCATGATTGTCTGATGTGTTTCTGACTGTTTAAACCATAAGGTTTAAATCAGAATTTCAGAAACATCGTGTAATAGTTTATGTTTAGCATCGAATGTTAATAGCTTCTAAGTATTTTTCCTTGATTGTATCTGAGTTACTGTACAAGTTACTGTACAAATTACTATTCCGGTAACGATTCCGGCACAGATGTTACATTTGGATAGATTTACTTGGTTAAATTATGAATGATACATTGTAATTTAATCTTGTAATTCTATATCATTGTGGTGTTAGCATTTCTCAGTTATTTATCATGTGCTATGTAAACAATCTGATCATTTCGATTATCACACGATTTCGCGCCCCGGGAACCTTCCGCCCGACGGGAAAGTCGATCCAGCCCGCCGGCTCGGGGTGTGACAACACATAATGAGTTGTGCGCTGTGCGTTTGAAACCTGTTTTCGTGTTTCTCACTTCATACGAAATCCGTTTTGCGTACCATTTTCTCTCACGTTCGTGATTTTCAGATACCTATCCAGCCATATAAATTTCATAATCTGAATCCGTAGTTAAATTTGGTATCTCCTTATTATACTCGGTTTAGCATATCTTTCTTTTTATGCATTGTTTTCTCAATTTGCCTTCACCCAAACTAATCATTTTTATTTAACGTATATATTGTGAGTATGACTTATTTATCACCTTCAAAAATTCTCATAGTCATATCCTTCCATGTATTTTATATATCAAAATCTATGAATTTTTACTGATTACATTTTTCGGATTACATGGTTAAAGTAAAATTAATACACCATATATATATATATATATATATATATATATATATATATATGAAGATGTTCAAATGAGAACTATTGCAACTTATATATATATGGAGATGCTCGAATGAGAACTATTGCAACTTGAAAACTAAAGAAACCATTTCTAGCCACAAGTTAAAAGGGAAAAATAGTAAATTTCCGTACTTTAAAGGAAAATTACTTTTATACCCCTAAAAACATGAGGTTCAAAATTAGTTTCTTTGGTTCGTCCATATTTAATGGTTGTTAATAAAATAGGTCCATATATATATATATATATATGGTGTGGAATTTTTAATAACCCACTAAATGTGTACTAACCCAAATAACTTTGGCAAGATGAAGCCGAATCTCGGATTTTTTTTTTGAACATCATTATAACACATTTTGAACACCATGTTCTTTTATGAGTTTGTGGAAATTCATCACCGTTTAAAAAATATCCTCATTGTAAGTTGAGTGCTACAGTATTGTAAGTTTTAAATATTTACTAACTTACAGTACTGTAAGATTTTGAACGGTGATGAATTAGCCCAAACTCATAAAAGAACATGGGGTTCAAAATGTGTTATAATGATGTTTAAAACAAAAAATCCAAGATTCGGGTTCATCTTCCCAAAGTTATTTGGGTTAGCACACATTTAGTGGGTTATATTTTTAACCTTCCCCTATATATATATATATATAAGGGTGGGTTAATATAGGATGCGAATGCTATATAGGGTAAGGATCCGTTGTTAACCCTCCTTATTGATATAACCCGAATTAACCTATAAAGATGACCCCGAATCTTTTGTTTTTTTTTTAAATCTTTGTTTTACAAGTACAAGAGTATGTTCTTTTTTGTGTTTGTGCAAATTCTTTTTCGTTTGAGATCCTACATCACTGTAATTTGCCTTACAGGACTGTAATATTTACAGTCCTGTAAGGCAAATTACAGTGATGTAGGATCTCAAACGAAAAAGAATTTGTACAAACACATAAAAGAACATACTCTTGTACTTCTAAAACAAAGATTTTGAAAAAAAACAAAAGATTCGGGGTTATCTTCATGGGTTAATTCGGGTTATGTCAATAAGGGTGGGTTATTATAGGATGTGAATCCTATATATATATATATATATATATAACATTGGAATCAAATAATTTCCCTCTTTCGTTGTTATAACGCGAATAGCTCCGTTAAGATCAACTCAAATATTAATATTTTTACCATTTATGTTATACATATAGAAGGCTGCATTTTTTTATGTGTTTGTGAAACTTCCTTTTCTTTTAATATTTTACAACAGTGTAAGTTGGTATCAACTTAAATAAATATTGGTAGTGAAATGTAAACTTACACTTGTTTTAAATCTTAATGCTTATAAATTAACACACGCACATAAAAGAACATAGTCTTGTACATGTTTAATAAATGTCATGAAGAAAACTCAAATATTTGGGTTGATCTTGTCAGAGTTATTAGGCTTATCACAATTCAGGTGGGTTGACAACGGAACCATAATATATATACATATATGTATTATGTATATACTTAGATTGTATCATGTGAAAACTTGATGTTAAAGAAGAAAATTAAACCCTATCTGGGTCCATTATTTGAAATCATGAAAAATAAATACGTAGTCATATCACACTTGAATTAAATATAGGTTTTGAATAAATAAATCAATTGTAATATGGTTTAACGTGTACCATATATTTATTTATAAGATTTTAAATGATGGGTTCAGATAGAATTTAAATTTTAATTTCTGACATTAAGTTTTCACATGATTAAATCTCTCTTTATATATATATAAACATATATAAATACGTTCATTTCATATAAAAAAGTAATGAAAATAGTAAAAATAACAAAATCATTTATCTATTTATCATTGTATTTACTTTAATATATCTTCTCTATCTCAAACAATTTTAACAAAGTATAAAAATGCACATACATGCGTATATTTATGCATATATTGTATGTGCATCGATGAATTTTATAAAAAAAAATATTATAAATATCATTTTTCTTGAACCGAACTTTAAATATATGACAATTTACTTGCATTCTAGTCAAATTATATAAAAAATAATACAACGCTTGATATAGTTCCTCAAAGTTTTCATATCAGCACACGTGCTCATGCGCACACACATATACAAACAAAATAAAATGTATTTGTGAAACCATTAACCATCTTTAATCATAGAAACGTTGAAATAGATTGTGGAAAGCGTGTGTTTATAAAACGTCCTACTTTACATATACCAGCCACTCATACGAGACATCATCTGACGTCATTTATACATCCGTATAGGGTTATACGGCCTGTATAGGAACTTTATTTATAAATAACAGGTGACATAGGCTGCGCATTGTCACGATCACATTGATGGGACTAATTGCTTAAAGAAAAACAAATGAATATGATTCATTTTGATTATTAAGCATTAATAAAAAACACATAGCAACAATCATGGTTGTAAAAATTGTTAGGTGTTGTTAAAGTTGGTTGACTTGAAGTTGCTACTATTTGGTTTAAATGTATAGTACTCGGGTATTAAAAAGAAAATAATTTTTAAGAAATGATATATATGTGAAATCTCATTAGCAGGGGCGACCCTGAAAATAGAGTTGTTCAGGGCGAGCTGGAAGAAAAAATCCTTAGTGAATTCAAATATTAAAAACGTGGCATTCAAAAAAGTCAAAAAATGTTTAAAACCGAAAACCGAACCGTATACTTAATTGAAAAACCTAACTGAATTTTAAATTCAGTTTTTGGTTTGGTTCCTCACTGTATTCGAATTTCAAATTCGGTTTTTTGGTTCGGTTCCAAACCGTATCCAAATTTCGAATTTCGATATTTAGTTCGGCTACTGATTCCAATTAGTTTGAATTCAGTGTTTTGTTAATAATAATATATAAGATTGAATTTAGTTTATTCGGTTGAATTCGGTTTATTTGGATCGGTTTATTTGATTTTTAATCAATTCATTTAGTTTTAACAGTAACCGAATAAACCGTTAAAGTAAAAATTGAGAACCGATTAAACTAAACGAATAAACCGTTAACCGAATAGATAAACACTCATAGTCTAAAGGGCATGAAAATAACTTATTATATTTTAAAAAAAGTTATTTTTTGTACCCATTAAATCATGTGTTTATAAATGTTTTCTTTTATTTTTATGCTACTTGTTGGTTCTCATTTGAATTACTTTTTATATAATACATATATATCAAAAAATTTGTGCCTCGTTAAAAAAAGGGCCGGGATGGAGGTCGGGTTTGCCCCTCCTTCAGGCCGCCCCTATGACAAATACGTTTTAAAAGCTCACATCATCTTATTTGAAATCCACGTTAATAATACGATTGTAAACTCATAATGATTTGAAAATACACAAGAAATCGTAATCGTGGGCGAAAACCGGGCGAAAAACAGAATTTCCGACTCTCCGGAATCGTAAAAACAAGAAAAAATCGAAGCTGTATTACTCCGGAAGTTTTCGCGATATGCCAAGGCTATTCAGGGTCCCCTTGGCGGTATGCGATGAGTCCAAAATATCTAAAACTCTCCGGATTTTTTCGCAGTACGCGACGAAGAGGCGGTTTGAATAAAGCAGCTAGAAACATCAGATTGCATGCTAAATATATCAAAATTTTCTTCTCTCGACTCCAACACACACAAACACGATCTGATGAGCCATATATCACCAAAAACTCTATTCTAAAGCACCAGATCATCAGACTCAAGTTAGGAATCAAGTCTACAACACCCAATCATCATTTTTCAACCGAGAATCCGTCCAAACGGGTAACGATTCATTTTCTCCTACTAGTTTGATAATGTATAGATTAAATCTAATTTTTGAACGTAATGCAATAGCTATTTTTGTTGATTATTGCCTACATGATGGCTATGAATAGTTAGAAATGAAGAACTCGATATATTAATAGTTAAATCCTTGTTCTGAACCATTATAATGCCCGATTATCATGAAACTATATCATAGATTATAATGTTTATAACCATTTGATTATAACAATGTTTGTGATTGTCTTCATCATTCTTTGGAAAGCTATATCCAATCCAAGTGTTTCAAACTAATGACAAGAGTTTAGATAATCATTAGATTAACGATTTGATGTTTATGTTAACAGTCTGATTAGTATATTGAATATGGTTATTAAACCTATTCTAATATGATATTCCTATGTTCATGAGATCTAAATAATCAATAACAAGGATTGACTATTCCTAACCCATAAATCCATTGGGAAACTGTTTCAGTGATATAATCAACAACAATACCTATTTGGTTAATCTGAGAACATCCTGATTTATCCAATGAGTCATCAATCTTGTATGAGGAACCTAAATCATTGAAGGTTCCAATATTATAATACATTGTATGATATTCAATTAAAACAAGTGATTAAGAATTTAATATCAGTTTGATGACTTGAATTACAATGTCCTTTACATTGATCTTTAAGGAAGATATAATAAGAAAATTAAAACACAAATAACTTATAAAACCTTAATTAATGTAGGATTGACATGCAAACACAAGTCTGCGTATTAACCATTGACTTTGACACTTAAGGTGAGTTTCGTACAACCATTTTCTTTTAATGTTTTACAAACATCGGGGTATTACTGTGAAACATTTCTTAAATGTATGATATGCTTCACTGTTGTGTGTGTGATTTCATGTGATTTCATTGGATTTCATGGGATTTTGCAATTAACCTTCTATCACAATATCAAAAGTCCTCATGTATCAAACAATATCTTGTGAACCCGTGTGGGGCCGAACAGGAAACAATGGTAGTACTATTAGCTGACAATCCATTTGCCGTGAGCTTGAAACTCCCCTTGGTGTAAATGTTTGTGACCTGTTTCCAATATCAGCTTCATTTATGCGATAGACATTAAGAATGAGGCACTAAGATATTTACCAAAGGGTAGTATCTTCATAGAACATTCGGTCCGAAAGGAACTAGATATGGGTCCCATGGTTATCTTTGGCACTGTGTATCAATAACCTTCATGCCATATCATATTGTGTGGATCATTCATTACAAACTCACCAGATTTGTGTTGACTTTTCAAACTTACAAATTTTTGCAGGTAGACAGTGATGATGGGTGCGAATTGCACAATTAGGCACATGTAATTAAGTAACTAAATTTGGTAAGTGTGTTTAAGTTGAGAACAGTAACTTGTGGCTTGTAATAATGTTATTATCTTTGTAATGTACTTTCTTTAAGTTAATCTTGTGCGTTGTGATACTAGATCAAGTTAGTTACATCCTGTAACACCTCCACCGCTCGTCAGCTGATGATGTTACTGAACACTCTGTGAAGGTCGCGGAAGCATAGAGCTGATGTCTCAGAGATGGGGTGTAAGTTACTTGATCCGGTATCACAACACACAGATTAACTTAAAGATAATATATTACAAGGGTTTCGTCATCACAATCAGAATTACAGTTTACTACTAAGTTTATTACACATGCCAAATTATTTAATTACAAGTGTCTAAACATGCAATCTCGCCGATGCTCCCTGTCTACCTGCAAAAGATTTGAGTTAAGAAAGGTGAGCACAAAGCTGGTGAGTTCGTAATGTTTAAGTTAAACAATATAATATGATATACAATTTCTTGATATACAGTGATCAAGATAACCATGGGATCCGTATCTAGTTCCTTTCGGACTGAAATAATCTGTTCTGTGAAGATACTACCCATCATTAAATATCTTTGTGCCTCATTCTTAATGTCTATCACAAACATTAAGGTGATATTGGAAACATGTAACAAACATTTACACCAAGGGGAGTTGCAAGCTCCCGGCAAATGGGTTGTCAGCCAATAATACTATTAATGCTTCATGTTCGGCCCCACATGTGTTCACTAGATACAATTTCGAGAGATGGGGACTTTTTGATACTCTGATAGTGAGTTATAGGAAAAATCCCATGGAATCTTACAGATTCACATGAAATCACATAGATTGCAGTGATACATATCATATGTTCAGAAATAGTTTCACAAAGATACCCCGGTGTTTGTAACACATTAAAGATAAAAGAGGTTGTACGAAACTCACCTAAAGTCTCAGAGATAGTAAAATCACTCGCAGACTGGTGATAATAGCTAAATTATGCATTAGTTTACGTTTATTAAGTTATTTATCTTTTAACTTACTGATTATATCTTTCTAAACGTCCAATGTCAAAGACATTGCATTGAAAGTCATCAAGTGATATTAAGTATTTAATTAGTTGATTTAATGTCATATCATACAATGTATGATAATGTAGGAACCTATACTGATTCAGGTTCCTAATACAAATTTGATGACACATTTGATTAATCAGAATGTTCTCAGATTAACCTAATATGTACTGTTGTTGATTATATTACTGAAACAGTTTCTAGATGGATTTATGGCTTAGGATTGGTCAATCATTGTTATTGATTATCAAATATCATGAAACATAAGAATGTGACATTGTAATAGGTTTAATAACCATGTTCAACGTACTAATCTGACTGGTATCATAAAATCAGATCGTTATTCCAATGATTATCTTAATGATTGTGAATAGTTTGAAATACTTGGATTCAAGCTTGCATTTCAAGGATTAATCAAGATAATCACATACTTTGTTGCAATCAAATGATTTAAACCATTATAATCACAAGTATAGTTTCATGATAATCAGGCATTACAACGGATAAAAACCATGATTTAACCGTTAACACATCAAGTTCTTTGTTTATAATCATTCCTAGTCATCATCTAGGCAATAATCAGCAACCCTAACTATTGCATTATGTTTAAAAACAAGATCTAATCAAATCATTATCAAACTAGTAGGTTAAAACGAATCATTACCTAATCGAACGGATTTTCAGTCGCAAAACAACGATCGGATGCTGTGTAGCTTCAAATCTGTATTTGGATGGTAAAAGATGATTTGGTCAAAGGTTTTTCGTCTATTGGAGGTGTATGTTCAAGAATATGAAGAAAACATTCAATCTGCATGAAATCGGATATACCATTCTGATTCATCAAACCGCCTTATCCCTCGCGTACCGCCTAGCAGGGCGCTTTGAGGCTAGGCGTACCGCGAAGGAATCTGGAGCCTTAGATTTTTTTGGTTCTAGCGTGGCAAGCTAGGGCTATGCATACCACCGGACTCCTTGATTTCGATATTTTTGAATTTTTCTTCGTTTTACGATTCTGGAGAATCCGGAACTCCGTTTTGCATCCACGTTCACAATTTCTCGTATACTTTGAACCTGTAATAATCACAATTGCTAAATCAACGCGGATTTCAAGAACGATGATATGTGCTTTCATTGATAATGACGTAATCTTCAAACTCAATTGTCACAGTCTCCTTCTATTAGAGAAATTTCGTCCCGAAATTTAGTGAAGACTTATCTGATGACAATTATTTATGAGAACAAATGAGGATATTTTTCGTTCATACGATCCTCATGTTCCCATGTATACTTAGGTCCACGCTAAGAATTCCATATAACTTTAACAATTGGAATGCGACTACGTTTTAGCACTTTAACTTCTCGATCCATCACCTCTACTGGTTCTTCGGTGAATTGAAGTATATCATAAATCTGAATTTCTTCAATAGGTACAATCAATGATTCATCAGTTAATCATATCTTCAAAATTGATACGTGAAAGACATCATGAATGTTACTGAGTTCAAGAGGTAATTCAAGTCTGTAGGCTACTGATCCAATTCATTCTAGAATTTCGAATGGTCCTACAAATCTTGGTAAGAGTGTACCTCGCTTTCCAAATCTGAAAATGCCCTTCCAAGGTGAAACTTTCAACAATACTCGATCACATATTTGGAATTCTAGAGGTATACGACGATTGTCAGCATACCTCTTTTGACGATCGTAAGCGGCTTTAATTCGTTCTTGAATAAGGGCGATCTTATCAGTAGTTTCTTGACTGAATTATGGGCCAATGATCTGACTTTCACCTACCTCTGACCAACAGATAGGAGATCTACACTTGCGTCCATAGAGTGCTTCAAATGGAGCGCATTGAATACTGGTATGGTAGTTGTTATTGTATAAAAATTCAACAAGTGGATGATGAATATCCCAGTTAACTCCAAAATGAATCAAACAGCTTCTGAGCATGTCTTCAAGAGTTTGATTTGTTATTTCGGTTTGCCCATCCGTTTGTGGATGATAAGCTGTGCTCATATTGATTTGTGTGCCCAGATCATTCTGAAGAGTTTGCCAAAATCATGACATAAATCGACTATCTCTGTAAAAATGATAGATATTGGTAGTTCACGTCGAGATACAATCTCATTAACATAGAGTTTAGCTAGTTAATCCATGGAATAATTGTGACACCTGACAATTTCAGGTAAGTTGCAACTCTTACATTCTATGAATTGCACATTCATACCTGTTGCATTTCATTTAATTATGTTTAATTAGCTGAGCTAAACACAAACAACTGCGAAACGATAGTTCGACGAACTATCGAATCGTACATTGCACAATGGTTTTGGAAACCAAGTGTGGCAAAAACAAACACTAACGCAAAACAATAATTTGGGGAATTATTAAATTGTGCATTACACGTTGATTAGGATTAATCAAGCGTGCTAACATTTCGTAAAACACGAACAAAAACGATCACCGATAATTCGAGGAATTGTCGAAACACACACGAGTCTTACGAACGTTGGTGAACAAACCATTGAACAGTAATTAAAGTTCAAACGATGATAAACGATGATTTATAAGTGTGAAAGAATCGATAAACGAGTCGAAACGATTAAAATGGCCAATTGGGCTTGTTCAGCAGGCCTGGCAGTAAGCCATGGACCTTGGCGGTATGCGCGACTTGGGCAGGAGTTTTGAACTTTCCAAAATCAACCGGCGGTACGGCTTAAACCATGCGAGCACACTAGGCAATGCGTGCGGATCGCTTGAAGGGCTGACTGAATATTTTATTCGGGCGGTACGCCAAGATCCCTACATCCTCGCTAGGCGGTACGCGAGGAATCCCCAGATAGCAAAAAGTGTATAAAAGGCAACCCCAAACCATTTGGTCGGTTTTTTCTCATTTCCACCAAGCTTACACACATTCTCTCGACCCAAACCCACTGGAGACAGCTCCCAAATCCTCTGGAAACACTCTTGAAGCCATCTACTTGCATTTCTTGGTGATTTGAAGCCATTGGAGCATCAAAGGAGTTCTTGGAGGCCATCAACAAGCAAGGAAACTCTCATCAGCCACTTGTGGCCCCTAATCAGCTTCAATCACATCATCTAGGAGCTTCTAAGGTAGTTTTGCATGTTTATTCATTATTAGATCGCACATGCAAGGGCTAAAAACCAACATGCAATTGTGTTTGATCACATGCAACTCCGATCCACTCATATGCACGAACATGTCGGTGCTCTTGAGTTATATTGATTTAGATCTACTGATTTTAGAGTGTAGGAATGTTGGATTTGAGTTTGGATAAGTTATTGTGTCGATTTGATAAAACTTTCCATAAAAGGAAACTTTTATGTTGCATGTTGTAGATTTGTGATGATCTAGACATGTTAGACATGTCTAGATGTTGTCAAATGCATATTGAAGTGTTTAAAGACACCTTTGGGTATTTGATTTTGTGAAAATACGGTTTTATGACGACTTACTAAAAATGGAAACTTTTTCAAATCAAAAGAGTGGTTTTGATGATTTAACATGTTTTAGTGATTTGTGATTATTGAAATATGTTTAAAAATGGTTTTTAACATATTTGGAAACTTTGATTTGTTAAAACGGACCTTTAAACAAATACTTACTATTTTATGAAACTTTATTTAGGGCAAACGCCATAAACGGTGATTTATGTGCAAATGATATGTTTTAAGTGTTTAAACGTGTTTTTATAAACATACTTGAACTATTAATTTTATGAAATGAGATTTCATAACTATACTTTCCAAAATCAGAAACTTTCTAAATATAGAAACTTTCCTGAAACGAAAACGTTATGATTTTCGAAACATGACTTATGTGAAAACGTCATGATTAGAGTCATAGGATGAATGTTGATGTCCTACTTGCGTTTATGACACATAAACAGACTTAACACAACAAACGTGTCACCAACGATTCGTAGAGTCAACACACACACACTCGGTTGAGCACACCGACACTTGGGTTTGTATGGGATACAACATACCACAAAACACATAATCACACCTATATGGTTATAGGTGCGTACTAGCAGGTGCTAGCATTCGCAAGACGCGAAAACATACATACCGGAACTACTTTACCAGGTGACTTCATGGCCCCTTTTTATCTTTTCTACCTTTGGGGGAGAAAATATTGGATGATAAACTGTTTTTGATACAACAACTTATTTTTGATTACGTATGGACATGCTTTATCACTATATATATGTGTGGCACACATCACAACTCAAAGTCCTCACAAACACACCTTGGACCGTTAGTAGCGCGGGGCGCCTAGCGTGGTAATTTTTGATAGTACTATTTGGGCGGGACAAGCCCCACCCATCGCGCCTGGGAGGCCAACCCGGTTGGAGGCCGGAATGGGTGCAATATTGTCTTGTGATGGACATGGAGGGAGGCACAACTGTCAGCTTCGGTACGATCCCACATATAATATAACTGTATTGACTAGCTATCAATCGATATTGCATTGTAATGATATGTAATCCAACAACCCTTACTTTGAACATTTTGATGTTTACTGCTTATGGAAAACCTGTGATCTCACCAACCTTTGTGTTGACCTTTTTACTCGCATGTTTTCTCAGGAAGCTAAGGCACGGGCATGAGGAATCTAGGATGCTAGGATGAAGTCCATGCATCTACTTTAGTGTCTTAGACTGTTAAACATCAAGTATCATTTTGTTACGTTATGTAATTGCTAAACAACTTAAACCTCTTCCGCAAATTACTCTTTATTGCGTTGAAAACTGTTTTAATTTAAGCTTCCGCAACTTATGTTTACAACGTTTTTTTGACAAGTTAAACTTTCACTTCTGCAAATCTGATTTTATAAAACTGTTTTGTCCAAGTATTTGGATGTATGTATGCAACCAGACATGTAGGTCTTGCAACTGTATGATCGGAGACTGTGATCCTGATAGTCGCGTCGCTCCCTCGGACAGTCCGGAAAGGCCGGGGTCCGACAGATTGGTATCAGAGCCTTCGGTTATTGTTAATTAGGTTTGCATGTACCGAACTTAGTCTATAACCACTAGTCTCCACTCACATAGTGTTAGTAGTAACGATACTAGCGTATCTGATCATTTACTAATTTCATACGTGATTGTATGCCTACTTATCATGCGCATTCTAGTTATGGCGTCACCATCATCACCGCATGTGTTTGCACACAATGAGGAGGAGTCAATAGCTCCCGCATTACCCGTATCACCTCTACCAGTGACCATAGAGACGCCTGACTAGCATCTCTTATCATCATATGATCCCGTGGAGGATTCAGATGAGGATCCTGAGGAAGATTCTGATGAGGACCCTGGCAAGGATCCTGAGGAGGATCCCGTGGAGGAGTCACCTGATAATGCATCACCCGTACTAGAACCACCCGAGCCCAAGAGGCAGTGTCTTGAGTCGGATGTTATTGCCAGAATGAATCGGGACCTGTCCTGGGCGGAAGACCGAATCGAGTGTCTTGCAGAAGAACTGAGATATACAAACACTCGACATGCAGAACTCTATAGTGTAGTCAACAAGATGGATCAGGATAAGACCCAGTTGATTACACTATTTCAGGCGGCTGAAGACCGAGCAGCCATCGCTGAAGCTAGAATCGAAGAGCTCGAGAACAAGGGTGTCATTCCATACCCAGAGGATCCTAACACTAAGGAAGACGAACAAATAGAGGATGCTGATTCTGATTCTGATTCTGATTCCATTATCAACAATGCCTTTGATTAAGTTAGCATAAACCTAGTAGGGACGGGTTGTGTCTCTATACTGGATATTTTGGAGTCTAATGTTTTGGTATGAAATGAATTATAACCAGTGCGACTTATTATATATCAAGACTATTATCTGTATTGAAAATCTTGTCTATGTGCCCTTTACGTACCAACCGCATATATAATCTTAATTCTTGGGAACACTCTAAAGCTTACTCTCGCTATGAAGATCATGGCTGGAAGACGCGGAGTCAACAGAACGCTGGAGGACGTGGGAACATCAGCCTAACACAAGCTGAACTGAATGCATTCATCAACGAACGAGTTGAAGAGGAACTTGCTACACGGGAAGCTACCTGCAACCAAAACCAACTGAATCAAGGTGACAAATCTCATTCTGAATTCTCCTTGCACCATAATCACTCGTTTCCATTTCATCATATTTACTCAATACAGAATCGAATTCCATTCTTTGCATATCTCAGGAGCAAACCTCAACCCACCTCACTACACGTTTAAAATGTTTCTGGACTGCAAACCCCACTCATTCAACGGCACTGAGGGAGTCGTCAGGCTTCTACACTGGATGGAAAAGGCGGAGTCGGCTTTTGCCATGAGCAACTGCAGGAACGAAGACCGAGTCAAGTTCGTTGCTGGAACCGTTGAGGGGGCTGCCCTCACTTGGTGGAATGCCAACGTTCAGAATCTGGGGTTGGAAGCAGCCAATGCCCTACCTTGGGATGAGTTCAAAAGGATGTTGAACCGCGAATACTGTCCTCATGGTGAAGTGCAGAAACTTGAAACTAAATTATGGAACCACAAGATGGTCGGTTTTGAGGTCGAGGCATATACTGCGCGATCATATGAGCTGGAAAACCTGTGCCCTGGGATGGTAACACCACCTTACAAGCACATCGAGAAGTATATTGAGGGACTGCCACCTCAAATTTAGGAAATGGTACTTTATGTTGACCCCATTACCCTACAACAAGCGGTGCGACTGGCCCACAAGCTCACTGATTCAGCCGTCGCACAAGGACTCTTACCACCCCGTGGTGCTATAGCCAAACCGGTCGATAACAAACGCAAATGGGATAACACCCTGAGCAAATCATCCTCTCTTCAGCCACCACCACAGCAACGTAAGATTGGGTCACCTCAAGTTTACACACCACCCATCCCAACCACTCAGAACTCATGAGCCTATGCACGCAAACACCCCAAGTGCAATAAATGGAATTTACACCATGCTTTGGGGCAATGTGGTTCTATCCGTTGCCAACTATGTCGCAAAGGAGGACATATCACCAAGGATTGCAGAGGCGAGCTACTGGCAAAAACCCAACAACCACAACAATAACAACTCGAAGCACTAAAGGGCTGCTTCGAATGTGGAAAGCCAGGGCACTTCAAGAAGGACTGCCCACATCTGAGGAATAACAACAATAATGGGAACAACAACGGTCCGAAGGGACGAGCCTTCGTGATCGGGGCTAAGGAGGCCAAAAGGGATCCCAACCTTGCAACAGGTACGTATCTCCTAAACGGCCATTATGCTTCTGTATTGTTTGATACTGGAGCTAAGAAAAGTTTTATATCTAAGGATTTTAGTGAGATACTTGCCATAACCCCAACACCCTTAGAGTTTGAATACACTGTAGAGCTAGCTGATGGTAAACTGACTGTAACAAAGCACATTCTGAGAGAATGCACCCTAGAGCTAGCAAATCACAAATTTAAGGTTGTCCACATGCCAGTTACACTAGGCAGTTTTGATGTCGTAGTAGGGATGGATTGGTTGTCTGAGAACCAAGCTGAAATCATTTTGCCATGACAAGGTTGTGCGCATACCCCTCCCTAGTGTAGAAACATTAATGGAGAAAGAAGCAACACCCCTCTGAACATCATCTCGTGCAAGAAAGCTCACAAACGCCTAAGAAAGGGATACACAGCCATACTAGCGCTTATCACCGACATGACCGAAGAAGAGAAGAAAGTAAAAGACATCCCAGTCATATGCGACTATCCCGACGTATTCCCTGAGGATCTACCAGGACTGCCGACACCTCGACAAGTGGAGTTCCGCATAGACCTCACGCCGGGAGAAGCACATATCGCACAAGCACCCTATCGACTTGCACCTTCGGAGATACAAGAACTGTCCAATCAATTGCAAGAGCTATTGGACAAAGGATTTATTAGACCAAGCTTCTCATTGTGGGGAGCTCCGGTCTTCGTAAAGAAGAAGGATGGCACGTTTCGAATGTGCATCGACTACCGTGAGTTAAACAAGGAGACAATCAAGAACCGTTACCCCTTACCTCGCATCGACGATCTATTCGATCAGCTGCAAGGATCGAGTTACTACTCTAAGATCGATCTGCGATCAAGGTATCGCCAGTTGAGAATCCAAGAGGAAGATATCCCCAAGACAGCTTTTTGCACTCGGTATGGCCATTACTAGTTTTTGGTCATGCCATTCGGGCTGACTAATGCACCTGCAGTATTCTTGGACCTCATGAATAGAGAGTACAAACCCTACTTCTACAAGTTTATCATTGTTTTCATGGATGATATTCTCATCTACTCGAAGACTTAGGAAGAATACAAAGAGCATCTTCAATTGGCTCTTGAACTGTTACAGAAAGAGAAGTTGTACGCTAAACTCTCAAAGTGCGACTTCTGGATTCGAGAAGTCCAATTCTTGGGTCATGTTGTTAATGAACAAGGGATTCATGTGGATAAATCCAAGATAGAGGCGATCAAGAACTGGGAAGTACCAAAGACCCCAACTGAGGTGCGACAATTCCTAGGCTTGGCAGGTTATTATCGACGATTGATTGAAGGATTTTCCAAGATAGCCCAACCCCTCACAACTCGGACCCACAAGGACAAGAAATATCTCTGGACTGACAAACAAGAAGCTAGATTCCAACTTCTCAAGTAGAGGATCTGTAGTGTACCTATCTTATCTCTTCCTGATGTGACGGACGATTTTGTAGTATATTATGATGCCTAGATACAAGGACTCGGCTGTGTGTTAATGCAGTGAGCGAAGGTGATAGCATATGCTTCTCGACAACTGAAAGGCCATGAGAAGAATTACACCACCCACGACTTGGAACTTGGAGCCGTCGTATTTGCACTCAAGATCTGGAGGCACTACCTGTACGTCACAAAGTGTACTATATACAGTGATCATAAGAGTCTCCAACACATATTCGAGCAGAAAGAACTGAACATGTGACAGCGTCGCTGGCTCGAACTGCTGAACGACTACGAGTGTGCTATCAAGTATAACCCTGGGAAAGCCAACATTGTGGTCGATGCCCTAAGCCGGAAGAATAACTCAAAACCCAAGAGGGTACGAACTTTACAGCTCACCATCCATCCCAATCTCCCTGAACGGATACGCAGTGCCCAGGTTGAGGCAGTGAAAGAAGAAAACCTAGTGACCGAATCACTAAGGGGAATGGAGAAGCAACTAGAAGTCAAAGCCGGTGGCTTACATTATTTCATGGAATGCGTCTGGGTTCCACACCACGGAAACTTACGAGACCTTGTGAAGGACGAAGCTCATAAGTCTCGATATTCCATTCACCCGGGATCAGATAAGATGTATCATGATCCGAAAGTCCTTTATTGGTGGCCAAAAATGAAAGCCGATATTGCGACATACGTGAGCGAATGCTTGACTTGTGCCAAAGTCAATGTTGAGTACCCGAAACCATCTGGATTACTCACACAACCAGAGATCCCCATGTGGAAATGGGAACAAATCTCCATGGACTTCATTACCAAATTACCCCGTACTCCTAGTGAATTTGACACTATTTGGGTAATTGTGGATCGACTGACTAAGTCAGCACATTTTTTTGCGATCAAAGAAAATGAAAAAATGGAAAAGCTAGCCAGAATCTACGTTAAGGAAGTAGTCTCGCGTCATGGAGTGCCAATCTCCATCATTTCAGATCGAGACAACAGATATACTTCGAATTTCTGGAAATCGTTGCAAAAGTCGCTTGGTATGCGGTTGGATATGAGTACAGCATACCACCCACAAACTGATGGCCAGAGCGAACGCACGAAACATACTCTCGAAGACATGCTACGAGCGTGCGTCGTAGACTTTGGCAACAGCTGGGAAACTCACCTACCATTGGTAGAGTTCTCCTACAATAACAGCTACCACACGAGTATAAAGGCAGCGCCTTTTGAGGCCCATTATAGCAGGAAATGACGATCACCTATCTGTTGGGCGGAAATGGGCGATAGTCAGCTCACTGGCGTGGAACTCGTACATGAAACAACCGAGAAGATTGTACAGATCAGGAATCGTATGGCAGCAGCTCGTGATTGTCAAAAGAGCTATGCAGACAAATGCCGAAAGCCTCTGGAATTTCAGGTTCGAGATAAAGTCCTTCTGAAAGTTTCACCATGGAAAGGCATTATTCGTTTTGCTATCGGACCGTTTGAGATCTTGAAGCGGATTGGTCCAGTGGCATACCAAGTCAACCTACCAGCCGAACTCGATGGAGTTCACTATGTGTTTCCTGTCTCGAATTTGAAGAAGTGTTTATCTGATGAGACACTTATGATTCCACTGGATGAAATACAGGTGGATGAACAACTACGTGAGGTCTAACAGCTTAAGCAAAGTTGGATTCCGAGTGTCAAAGTCCGTTGGAACTCGAAACGCGGACCTGAATTCACATGGGAACGTGAAAAACAGATGATGCACAAATACCCCTACCTCTTCAAACAAACAACGTCGAACACCGAAAACAAAGAATACATTTCTGGACGAAATTTCCTTTCAACAAGGGGATGATGAGACAAGCAGAAAAATTTTGTTCTCAAACACTACAACTCCCGAAATTTCTTTTAACAAGGGGATGATGTGACACCCGGCAATTTCAGGTAAATTGAAACTCTTACACTCTATGTATTTCACATTCATACTTGTTGCATTTCATTTAATTATGTTTAATTAGATGAGCTAAACACAAACAACTACGAAACGATAGTTCGAGGAACTATCGAATCGTATATTGCACATTGGTTTTGGAAACCAAGTGTGGCAAACACAAACACTAACGCAAAACAATCAAGGAAGTATTGAATTGTGCATTACACGTTGATTAGGATTAATCAAGGGTGCAAACATTTCGTAAAACACGAACACAAACGATCACCGGTAATTCGAGGAATTGTCGAAACACACACGAATCTTACAAACGTTGACGAACAAACCATTGAACAGTAATTAAAGATCAAACGATGATAAACGATGAGTTATAAGCGTGAAATAATCGAAAAATGAGTCGAAACGATTAAAATGGGCCAATTGGGCTCCTCCAGTAGGCCAGGCGGTACGCCAAGGGCCAGTGTTTGGAACTTCGTGGTACGCGCGGCTTGGGGAGGAATTTTGAATTTTCCCAAATCGACAGGCGGTGGTGCGCCTTAGACCATGCGAGCACACTAGGTGATGCGCGCAGATCTATTGAAGGGCGGACTGAATATTTTATTCAGGCGGTAAGCCATGATCCCTACATCCTTGCTAGGCGGTACGCGAGGAATCCCGAGATAACAAAAAGTGTATAAAAAGCAACCTCAAACCATTTGATCGGTTTTCTCTCATTTCCACCGAGCTTACACACATTCTCTCTACCCAAACCCACTGGAGACAGCTCCCAAATCCTCTGGAAACACTCTTGACGCAATCTCCTTGCATTTCTTGGTGATTTGAAGCCATTGGAGCATCAAAGGAGTTCTAGGAGGCCATCAACAAGCAAAGAAACTCTCACAACCACTTGTGGCCCCTAATCAGCTTCAATCACATCATCTAGGAGCTTCTAAGGTAGTTTTGCATGTTTATTCATGATTAGATCGTACATTCAAGGGCTAAAAACCCACATACAACTGTGTTTGATCACATGCAACTCGGATCCCCTCATATGCACGAACTTGTTGCTGTTCTTGAGTTATTTTGATATAGATGTACTGATTTTAGAGCGTAGGAATGTTGGATTTAAGTTTGGATAAGTTATTGTGTCGATTTGATAAAACTTTCCATAAAAGGAAACTTTTATGTTGCATGTTATAGATTTGTGATGATCTAGACATGTTAGACATGTCTAGATGTTGTCAAATGCATATTGAAGTGTTTAAAGACATTTGGGTATTCGATTTTGTGAAAATACGGTTTCATGAAGACTTACTAAAAATGGAAACTTTTGCAAATCAAAAGAGGGATTTTGATGATTTAACATGTTTTAGTGATTTGTGATTATTGAAATATGTTTAAAAATGGTTTTTAACATATTTGGAAACTTTGATTTGTTAAAACGGACCTTTAAAAAAATACTTACTATTTTAGGAAACTTTATTTGGGGCAAACGCCATAAACGGTGATTTATGTGCAAACGATATGTTTTAAGTGTTTAAACGTGTTTTTATAAACATACTTGAAGTATTAACTTTATGAAATGAGATTTCATAACTATACTTTCCAAAATTAGAAACTTTCTAAATATAGAAACTTACCCGAAACGGAAACGTTATGATTTTCGAAACATGACTTATGTGAAAACATCATGATTAGAGTCATAGGATGCATGTTGATGTCCTACTTGCGTTTATGACACATAAACAGACTTAACACAACAAACGTGCCACCAACGATTCGTAGAGTCAACACACACACACTCGGTTGAGCACACCGACACTTGGGGTTGTATGGGATACAACACACCACGAAACACATACTCACACCTATATGGTTATAGGTGCGTACTAGCAGGTGCTATCATTCGCAAGATGCGAAAAATTACATACTGGAACTACTTTACCAAGTGAGTTCACGGCCCCTTTTTATCTTTTCTAATTTTGAGGCATAAAAAGTTTCAATTGAGAGTACACTCCGAGGATTTGATTCAAGGTAGCTTTAGCTTGCTTCCCTTTTGATTACGTATGGACATGATTTATCACTATATGTATATGTGTGGCACACATCACAACTCAAAGTCCTCACAAACACACCTTGGACCGTTAGTAGCGCGGGGCGCCTAGCGTGGTAATCTTCGATAGTACTATTTGGGCCTGACAAGCCCCACCCATTGCACCTGGGAGGCCAACCCGACTAGAGGTCGGAATGGGTGCAATATTGACCAACACACTTTGCCATTGTCTTGTGATGGACAAGGCGAGAGGCACAACTGTCAGCTTCGGTATGAGCCCACATATAATATAATTGTATTAACCAGCTATCAATCGATATTGCATTGTAATGATATGTAATCTAGCAACCCTTACTTTAAACATTTTGATGTTTATTGCTTATGGAAAACCTGTGCTCTCACCAACCTTTGTTTTGACCTTTTTACTCGCATATTTTCTTAGGAAGCTATGGCACGCGTTGTTGTTGTTGTTGTTGAAAGTCAAAATTCATACGAACTCCTAGCATAAACTCCCGTAAAACGATGAGCTATTCAAGTATTATATAACCAGGCATAAAAATCAAATTAAACAAACCCAAACCTTCTGATAAACCCGACGAAGCTTTCTGAGCAATCGAAAGACATCCAGGAGCTCTTGTAATCGTGTAATCAAGCTTACAAGTCTTGTACTTCATCCCTTCGACCTCGTACTCGAAATCCATCCATTTGTCAATGAAGGTGAGTGTTTTATATACCAATCAACTCGTTTTTGTTTCCAAAACA
Source organism: Mikania micrantha (assembly GCA_009363875.1). Lineage (NCBI taxonomy): Eukaryota > Viridiplantae > Streptophyta > Magnoliopsida > Asterales > Asteraceae > Mikania > Mikania micrantha. The sequence goes on along the minus strand of CM018687.1, from coordinate 34,500,968 downwards.
AAAGCCATATGGTATTACACTCCATCGGGTTACTAATCGGTCAAATTCGATAGGAGTTTAGGGGCTAGGGTTCGTTATGTATAAACTGGATTGGGGAAGCATTCGAAGCTTATGTTAAAACCAATTCAGATGGATCTTGGTTAAGCGTATGGGTTCGGGACTCATGGTCACGGGTTCGAGACCCGGCTACGGTGGGTTAAACCATTTTTTTTTCACCATAAATTTTTATAAAACGAAAACTGTTATTTTAAAACAGAAAAAAAATATAAATAAAAAAAAATATTTTTTTATATAATAAATACATAAATAAACTAAAATAGATAAATAAATAAATCAACAAATATAAAAAAATGTGTATTATTATTGTTATTATTATTACTATGATTATTATATTATTATTAATTACCACTATTTTATTATGATTAATATAATTAATATTATTATTATTAATTATTATTACTATAGTCAAAGGTATTAACATTACAATTATCATTATTACTATTACTAATATTATTAATAGTATTATTTTTGTTATTATTATTATTATTATTATTATTATTATTATTATTATTATTATTATTATAGTTATTAACAAACTTATTACAACTACTATTGGCATTATTAATAAAAGTATCATCATTAGTATTATTACTATTATTATTATTACTATTATTACTATTATTATTACTATTATTATTATTATTATTATTATTATCATTATCATTATCATTATCATTATCATTATCATTATCATTATCATTATCACTATTATCATTGTTGATATTGTTATTATTAATATGAATAATAATATTATTATGGTTAGTATTAAAAATAGTTATATTATTATGATATCTTTAACATTATTAATTATTTTAAACAACTACGCGACTTGTATTATAAACAATTTTTATGAAACAATAATCATAAATTTGATTGTAAACATATAGAATACAAATACATTATGAGAATTCCATGTAAAGTCATAGTTACATTAGTTTTGTGCGATTGAATTATAGGTTAAGCTAAATAGTGTTGGATACTATTTGGACTACATATTTATCATTTAATTGCAACGACTAGCTCATCACACAAGGTGAGTCTTCATAGCCCCTTTTTATGTTTTTATTATTTGGGGTGAAACATGTTATCAAAACTTCTAAACTATTTATGTGAAACAAGTTTATGACATTATACATATTGAAGATAAGTTAACATTTAGCATTGATCACCCCTAGTGACTACGATAGATCTATTGACCGCCCATTCCATTGTGTTTGATTTACTCTTCGGGAGAAGCCCGCAGTGATAGTTACTAGTTCAAGCATTGCGATGCTTACCATGGTCAAACATTATTTTGTTAACATTAGTTGATCTGCTTTATTTACTAATTCAATATTGTATGTTCATACTGCTTGGTTACACATATTACTTATAACATTTATAAACTTTTTATTCAACTATTTTGGTGAGTGTGCTTAAACCTGTGAAGCTCATCGACTTTATAGTTGATCTTTTATTGAAACATGTTTGAGATGGTGTCACACCCCCAAATTTCAACTAACGGAATCATACCGTTTGGGAGCATGACAAACCAGGATCTCAGATCATTAGACATAGTGAAGACCTCTATATGAATTTCAAAACATACTTTGGTCTTTAAAACATAACATTCAGAGTTTACAAAAGTTGCGGAAGCGTTTAAAAACCATAAACAGTTGAAAAGTAAACATTACAAAACAAAATACTTAAATATTCAAATTCAAATATTTAAAGTGTTTATAATGCATGAGACTCTATCTCCTAGTCCATGCCAGCTTTAACGCGCGCCTTAGCGTCCTGAGAAAACATGCAAATCAAGTCAACACAAAGGTTGGTGCATAACACAGGTTTTAAGTAATCACAATGTTCAAAACAGCAGTTTGAATAACAAGATTGTAGATAACATAATCACACATGCACAGTCATGATAGCTAGTCATATAAACTATTTACATACATGTTCGACACCGAAGCTGACGGATTGCCATGCTATAGCATGTTTTCGCCTTGCCACTATTGTCTATCACAACAATAGTAAAATTGTGTTTGGTCAGTCAAACACCTGCGTAGATCCCATCTACCAGGTGAGGTTTGTCAAACCTAATAGATCTATTTTCCAACTACCACGCTTTGCATTACAGCAAACTAAACGGTTCGAGGTGTGTAAGGACTTTCAAGTTGATATGTTTTCACATAATGTAAACAGCTAACTCATGCAAGTGATATGTATCTAAAAACAGTTTGTTGCACATGTTTTCTCCCCCAAAACAGTTTAAAATAAGAAAGGGGCCGTGTACGCACCTTTGATAATAGCAGAATGATCACACACTAAAAGCTCGTGAAAGAAATCCTTCTACGAAGAATCTGTGTTTAAACAATAACCTAGTGTTATTCGGAATGTCGTTTTGTGCTTGAAATAACATACGTGTCAACACACGTATGTTAAAGTGTTAGGAATACGCATACGTGAGTACACGTGCCTTTGAAATCGTTTAAATAAAATCGTATTTGATTTTATTTAAATAGCCGTAATTATACGCGATTTCGTTTCCGTGATAAAATTTAAATTTTATCATTTCAAAGTGTCCGTATTCCTGTTACGGTTCTAACGCAACTTGAACGGATTAAAACGGATTTAGAACGAAGAAGTTATGACTAAAATACTAAAAACAAGATTAAAATCCAAAAACTGTTGGGGTCGGGTTCGAACCCGCGACCCCCATCCACCGCACACACCAATCTACCATCTCAGCCCACTAGACTATTGTGACAGAATAGCCCAATTAATTCTTTTAACACTCTTTGACCGGATTCCCCTATGCTATTATAACCGAAGCCATTTAGTTCCAATTGGACCTCGAATCGAATGCAATCGAACCTCAAACCATAGGGGTTTCATTCCAATGATCTAGTCGAGTCTAGGGGTTGTTTTAATTCGATTATCAGATCACAGAAAGTCCCAATTCATGGCTTACATCATTTCGAACCCAAGTACCAAAACTTACAATTTGGATTTAATCAATTTCATTTAGATTGATCCGAAAGTCATATGGTTATCATTCAAAAAGGAATTTCGAAAATGTCTGTGATATTTAATTTGGATCTCAAGTTCAAAAAGGTCGAAATCCCCAAAACCGATTATGTTAAGAACCCTAGAATTAGATCGTGATCAATTCGTTGTTAAGAAACTCAATTGATCCCTTATTTTGCTTAATCGAACCCTTTTGAATCTAATGGTATCATTTAATTCTATTTTTATACTCATTAAGGTGAAAACCCCCAAATCGTTTTTCCTAAAGAACCCTAGATATCAAATCCCATTGATTCGATGTTAAAACCAGAAATTGTTTTATGTTTAAGCTTAATCGGCACATTATGAAGCTTCCTATAACATTCAATTCGATTCTTTAATACATTTAAACAAAAACCCCCAAATCGACTTTGATAAGAACCCTAATTACTTGAACTTCATCAAAACGATGCTAACAGTTGCAATTGATTTAGGATAACCATTAGTCGGCCATATTAGAAGATGTAGAAACGAATTCTTACCTGTTTTGCTATCCAATTGCACAAGATCGATTATGGACTTGAGTTTCGGCTTGGTTCTAGATCGAATTCTTCTTCCCGTGACTTCCACTTCAAATTGTTGGTTGTTGCAGACTCTAAAGATGCCGAATAGTGTGTGTGTATGCGAGTTTGATTCAATTGTGATCGATTATAACACAATTCGAACGACTTTTGTCCACACTTCGACGGTTACAACTCTTGGATGCCATATAGTTTAAATTTGATCATTAAACCACTCAATAACGTATGATCACTGTTAAAGACCATTAATATGTATTGATTGAAAGGTTAATTCAATCAATTTCAGTTTAATGACTCAAATTTCGAATTTCCTAATGTTGTTACAAACGAATTTTGACTTTTTAGAAGTCAAACTCAATTATTATCACATCTTATAGACTAATCTTTGCAATTACACACTTAGAACCTGATTTTTGATACTTCTTAATTCCTATATATTATTCTGGATCAGTAACATATCGTTTCGATTTACAAATTTACCTCAAAAATCCCTAATTACCACTAAATGTTTCAATTGGACTACTATTGGGCTTAAATTAACCCATTTGGGCTTATCAAATACAATTGGGCCTCATTTGAACTCACTGGGCCTATTTTACCTTACTGGGCCTTCCTAGATTTCATTGGGCCTCCCTGAGCCTTATTGGGCCTTACTAGGCCTACTTTAGCCTTGTTTAGTCTAATTGGTCCTTAATGGCCTACTTTGTATACATTGGGCTTCACTTGCCCTTATTGGACCTTACTAGGCCTTCTTTGACCTTGTTGGGCCTTCATTGGCCTTGTTGGGCCTATGATATCACCATCTCCCGTTAACAAGGTTAGTGTAAAAAGTCGGATTGTCACATCATCCCCTTGTTGAAGAAATTTTCGTCCCGAAAATTAGTAAGTGTTAAGAGTAGTTAGGAAACTACTTACGAGTTTAAATCGTACGTGTTAGTGTGATTTGATCATTCTGTGTGCTTGTGTGTACTCACACACAAAGTCTAATGCTTGCAACATCACAACTCAATTGTGATCGTTCAATGTGACTGTTTGCGTGTACACTAGTTAGTTCACCTAACTGTGATTGTTTGTGTTTGATCATACTGTGTAATGTAACCTCACACAGAGTGAGTGTCTATAACCGTTTGTACTATGCAACCCTGCACATAGCAAAATGTGTGTTGTGTAACCTCACACATAGTGAGTGTCTATAACCGTTTGTACTATGCAACCCTGCACATAGCAAAATGTGTGTTGTGTAACCTCACACATAGTGAGTGTCTATAACCGTTTGTACTATGCAACCCCGCACATAGCAAAATTGTATGTAACTCATCGTGTATGTACTACCATAACATGTAACATATGAAATGTAGCACATAAAATATATAGAATATAATGTAGCACAAATGTTTGTAACAAAATCAATTGAATAAATAAAATGTTTGTGCTTACAGTTTGAAATTTGCAGTGTTGATGTGTGAAAGCATCACGTCATCCCCTTGTTGAAGGAAATTTCGTCCCGAAATTTAACGTGCGCTCTCAGTGTTAGCAGTAGCTGTTTTGAATAGATGAGGATATTTCTTCATCATTTGGTCTTCCCGTTCCCATGTGAATTCAGGACCACGTCTTGAATTCCATCGGACTTTGACTATCGGAATCTTGCTTTGCTTCAGTTGTTTGACCTCTCGATCCATGATTTCTGCCGGTTCTTCAATGAATCGTAACTGTTCATCTACTTGTATTTCTTCCAACGGTACAATTAATGTCTCATCAGAAAGACATTTCTTTAAGTTCGATACGTGAAAAACATCATGAACTCCACGGAGTTCATCCGGTAGTTTGAGTTGATACGCAACCGGACCAATCCTTTTCAGAATCTCAAAAGGTCCTACGTAACGTGGACTAAGCTTTCCGCGCTTGCCGAATCGTATCACACCTTTCCACGGTGATACTTTTAGAAGAACTCGGTCTCCTACTTGAAATTCCAACGGTTTACGACGCTTGTCTGCATAACTCTTCTGTCGATCCCGGGCCGCTGCCATACGGTTCCGGATTTGAACTATCTTCTCTGTCGTCTCGTGCACCAGTTCAGGACCTGTAATCTGACTGTCTCCAATCTCCGCCCAACATACTGGTGAACGACATTTGCGACCATACAAATCTTCAAACGGTGCTGCTTGAATACTTGTATGATAACTATTATTATAAGAGAATTCCACTAACGGTAAATGATTCTCCCAACTATCACCAAAGTCAATTACACAAGCTCGTAACATATCCTCGAGCGTTTGAATCGTTCGTTCACTTTGACCATCGGTCTGTGGATGATAGGCGGTACTCATATCCAAGCGAGTCCCCAATGACTTGTGAAGAGATTTCCAAAAGTTGGAAGTAAATCGAGCATCCCGATCTGATATGATAGAGATTGGCACGCCATGCCGTGCTACTACTTCCTTGATGTAAATGCGAGTCAATTTCTCCATCTTGTCAGTTTCCTTGATTGCTAAGAAGTGTGCAGATTTCGTTAATCGATCGACAATTACCCATATCGTATCACAACCACTCGATGTACGGGGTAACTTAGTAATGAAATCCATCGAAATCTGTTCCCATTTCCACATCGGTATCTCTGGTTGTTGCAGTAAACCAGATGGTTTCTGATATTCAACTTTGACTTTCGAACAAGTCAAACATTTGCTAACGTACTTAGCAATATCCGCTTTCATGTGAGGCCACCAATACAGTGCCTTCAAGTCATGATACATCTTGTCTGATCCCGGATGGACTGAATATCTGGACTTGTGCGCTTCGTCCATCACGAGTTCCCTTAAACCTCCATATAAAGGTATCCACATTCGATCAATGAAATAACGAATTCCATCAGGTTTAACATTCAATTGTTCTTCCATTCCTCGTAAAGATTCCGGTACTAAGTTTTCCTTTTTCAAGGCCTCAATCTGAGCACTGTGTACCTTGTCAGGTAAGTCGGTATGTATCGTCATCATAAGTGCACGAACCCGTCTTGCTCCTGTTGTGTCTTTTCTGCTCAGAGCGTCAGCTACTACATTAGCTTTTCCCGGGTGATACTTAATCGCACACTCATAATCGTTCAACAACTCAACCCATCGTCGTTGCCTCATATTAAGCTCCTTCTGATCAAAGATATGCTGCAAACTCTTATGATCAGTGTAAATGGTACACTTAGTTCCATACAGATAATGCCTCCAAATTTTCAAAGCAAAAACCACTGCTCCCAACTCCAAGTCATGAGTAGTGTAATTCTTTTCGTGCGTTCGTAGTTGTCGGGAAGCATAAGCGATCACTTTATCACGTTGCATCAACACACATCCCAATCCCTGTGCAGATGCATCACAATACACCACAAAGTCTTCCGTCCCCTCCGGTAAGGACAGAATCGGTGCGCTGCAAAGCTTTTGTTTCAATAACTGAAACGGAGTTTCCTGTTTATCCGTCCAGTTATACTTCGTTCCCTTATGCGTAAGAGCTGTAAGTGGTTGAGCGATCTTTGAGAAACCTTCAATGAATCGTCGATATTAACCCGCCAAACCAAGGAATTGTCGTACCTCAGTAGGGGTCTTTGGCGCTTCCCAATCCTTAATCGCTTCAATCTTCGCCGGATCAACATGTATGCCCTTTTCATTAACTATATGCCCCAAGAACTGTACTTCTCGCATCCAAAAATCACATTTCGAGAACTTAGCGTACAGTTGTTCTTGTTTCAATAGCTCTAGCAATAATCGAAGATGTTCAGCGTGTTCCTCCTCAGACTGTGAATAGATGAGAATGTCATCAATGAAAACAATGACAAACTTATCAAGATAAGGTTTACAAACACGATTCATAAGATCCATGAATACAGCTGGAGCGTTTGTCAACCCAAATGGCATGACCAAGAACTCATAATGGCCATATCTTGTCCTGAATGCTGTCTTCGGAATATCCTCCTCCTGAACTCTTAGTTGATGATAACCCGACCTGAGATCAATCTTCGAGTAGTAACTCGAACCTTGCAACTGATCGAACAGATCGTCAATTCTGGGTAACGGATACCGGTTCTTGATAGTAACCTTGTTCAATTCCCGATAATCGATACACATACGAAAAGTTCCGTCCTTCTTCTTTACAAACAAAACTGGAGCTCCCCATGGTGAAAAACTAGGTCGTATGAAACCCTTATCCAACAACTCTTGCAATTGTGTGGATAACTCTTGCATCTCAGACGGTGCAAGTCGGTAAGGCGCCCTAGCTATCGGTGCTGCATCTGGTGTAAGATCGATTCGAAATTCCACCTGTCTGATAGGCGGTAATCCCGGCAAGTCTTCTGGAAATACCTCCGGAAATTCACAAACTATTGGTATATCTTCAAGCTTCTTCTCAGCTACCGGCTTTTCAGTTATAAGTGCTATAACTGCCGTATGACCTTTCCGCAGACATTTGTGTGCCTTCATACAAGATATGAGACGCAGTGGCGTACTGCTCTTCTCGCCTTGTACATATAATGTCTCTCCCTGCGGAAGAGGTATGCGAACAATCTTTTCATGGCATACAATTTCAGCCTGGTTCTTGGTCAACCAGTCCATGCCAATAACTACATCAAAACTGCCTAAGGCAATAGGCATAAGATCAATCTCTAATGTTTGACCCATCAAATCAAGGATACATCCCTTAAAGATATTCTCCACTACTATCAACTTACCATCAGCTAATTCCACAGTGTATGGACTATCTAAGGCAGTGGGACTAACATTTAGCAACTTAGCAAGTGAACTAGATACAAAACTCCGATCGGCACCGGTGTCAAATAACATAGAGGCATAGTGTTTATTTAAGAGGAACATACCCGTAACGATGTTGGGGTCCTCCCGCGCTTGACGTCCTCCTATCACAAACGCCCTGCCTCTAGCACCATTGTTGTTGTTGTTGTTGTTATTGTTGTTGTTGGTGCCATTTCCATTACCGTTGCCATTTCCATTTCCATTACCATTGTTATTGACATTATTGTCCCCGCCCTTCTTGAGCTGTGGGCAATCTTTCTTAAAATGTCCCATTTTTCCACACTCAAAACAACCCTTCTGAGCGTTGTTCTGGTTATTGTTCTGGTTGTTTTTGTTCTGTAGCTCCCCGCGACAATCCTTAGCCGCATGTCCAATCTTGCCACACCTCTGGCACTTAGCTCTCTCACATTGATTACCTGCATGATGGTAACCACACTTGTTGCACTTGGGGTGCTTACCAATATAGCCCCCCGATGATGATGATTGCTGACCACTGCTGGAATTATGATAGGACTTGTTTGAGTCCTGCTTCCTGTTTTGCTGATTTGATTGTTGACTGTTACCCCTGTAGTTGTTACCTTCCCATTTTCTCTTATGATCTCCTACCTTAGTAGCAGATGTTCGTTTAGGCAGGGTTCCCTGTAACACTGCCTGATCAGTAAGCTGATGTGCTAGACGAACAGCTTGTTGGATGGTGGTGGGGTTTGCTGAAGTAACCAACCCTTGAATCTGAGGCACTAGTCCTCCAATGTACCTTTCAATCCACTTGCTAACTGGAGTAGCCATATGTGGTAGCAGTCTGGCCAGTTCATGCGACCTGGTCGTGTACTCTTCAATATTTGACCCCTCCATCTTGAGGTGCCAATATTCCTCTTCCAACTTCTGCATTTCACTGCGAGGACAGTACTCCTCTTGCAGTAAAGTTTTGAAGTCATTCCATGTTAAGGCATTAGCCTCTCCCAACCCCAGAGTCTGGACATTTGAGTTCCACCAAGTTAGTGCTGGACCCTCCAATGTTCCCGTAGCAAATTTCACCTTGCTTTCGTTAGGGCAGTTGCACATTTCAAATACAGACTCAGCCTTTTCAATCCACCGAAGGAGTCCAATGGCCCCCTCCGACCCTTTGAAATTGTGTGGTTTGCAGTCCAAAAACATCTTGAACGTGCAGACTTGTGGATTAACCAATCCCCCAGCTGGACCCTGTGGCCCTGTGTTGTGAGTCTGAGCATACTGTGCGATTGCCTCTGCAACTCTGTTGTTGATTAGCTCATTGAGCTCAGCAACAGTCATATGTACGTTTCCCTCAGCCATTAGTTTCCTATTTACAAGAAGTGTTAGCACGAAGTCAAAATCTAATGTGACATGTGTAAGTAAAACAACAAACACAACATGTAATATAAATCAACACAACTGTGGAAAATAAATAATAACTCTTCAATAGATAGAAACTTTCTTTGAGTACAATACTTTTGAAATGAAATACAAGTTTTCAAACTACTAATGTAGGAACACAACCTGTTCCTAATAAGTTTAAATAAAACAAGGAAAAAAATGAAAAACAATCAATCGTCCTCAACGGTGGATTCAGGATCGGACTCAGCAACTGGTGCTGGTTCCTCCTCCTCATCCTCATCCTGTTCCTCATTCTCAGAGGCCACTAAATCCTCCAAAGCTTCAACTCTGCCTGCCAAGATCTCCTCTCGGTTCTCTGACTCTTCTAGACGACCAATCAAATTGATCATCTCATCACGCATATCGTGAACCAGATGGGTAAGATCATCCTGCCTCTCAATAGCATCCCATAACTCCTGAGATCTCTGTGCTATCCTATCTTCTGCTACCTCCAGATCCTCGCGCAATTTGGCGATCTCCTCGGCGTCCGTCCTTTGCCTCTTAGGCTCAGGAGCATCTAGTGCTGGTGGGGAATGTGTAGAAGGTCCCTCAGCAGGGATCTGCTGAGTGCCCTCCTCAGGCTCCTCTTCCGGATCCTCATCCGGGTCCTCGTATGGATCCTCCTCTGGATCCTCGTCTGGATCCTCGTCTGGATCCTCCTCAGGGTCCTCGTCCGGATCCTCCTCCGGATCTGAGTCATCCTGCTCATATGGTGGAGGTGATGGAATAGGTGGTGGTGGTGATAATGGTGGTGCCGGAACTATCGGCTCCTCGTCCTCGGAATCATCAATGATAATATAAGGTACCGATGATGATGCCATGCCTGTTACATAATACCATATGTAAGTGCAGTGTCATGGAATACGTAAACAAGTCAATTACATAATGTCATATGTAATTCTAAGCAGTATGTGTAAACAGATATGTCTAATGTCTAACAGTCATAGTCTAAGTCTACAAATGCAAACCTAGTTCGCTATAACCAATGTCTCTGATACCAATCTGTCACACCCCCAAATTTCAACTAACGGAATCATACCGTTTGGGAGCATGACAAACCAGGATCTCAGATCATTAGACATAGCGAAGACCTCTATATGAATTTCAAAACATACTTTGGTCTTTAAAACATAACATTCAGAGTTTACAAAAGTTGCGGAAGCGTTTAAAAACCATAAACAGTTGAAAAGTAAACATTACAAAACAAAATACTTAAATATTCAAATTCAAATATTTAAAGTGTTTATAATGCATGAGACTCTATCTCCTAGTCCATGCCAGCTTTAACGCGCGCCTTAGCGTCCTGAGAAAACATGCAAATCAAGTCAACACAAAGGTTGGTGCATAACACAGGTTTTAAGTAATCACAATGTTCAAAACAGCAGTTTGAATAACAAGATTGTAGATAACATAATCACACATGCACAGTCATGATAGCTAGTCATATAAACTATTTACATACATGTTCGACACCGAAGCTGACGGATTGCCATGCTATAGCATGTTTTCGCCTTGCCACTATTGTCTATCACAACAATAGTAAAATTGTGTTTGGTCAGTCAAACACCTGCGTATATCCCATCTACCAGGTGAGGTTTGTCAAACCTAATAGATCTATTTTCCAACTACCACGCTTTGCATTACAGCAAACTAAACGGTTCGAGGTGTGTAAGGACTTTCAAGTTGATATGTTTTCACATAATGTAAACAGCTAACTCATGCAAGTGATATGTATCTAAAAATAGTTTGTTGCACATGTTTTCTCCCCCAAAACAGTTTAAAATAAGAAAGGGGCCGTGTACGCACCTTTGATAATAGCAGAATGATCACACACTAAAAGCTCGTGAAAGAAATCCTTCTACGAAGAATCTGTGTTTAAACAATAACCTAGTGTTATTCGGAATGTCGTTTTGTGCTTGAAATAACATACGTGTCAACACACGTATGTTAAAGTGTTAGGAATACGCATACGTGAGTACACGTGCCTTTGAAATCGTTTAAATAAAATCGTATTTGATTTTATTTAAATAGCCGTAATTATACGCGATTTCGTTTCCGTGATAAAATTTAAATTTTATCATTTCAAAGTGTCCGTATTCCTGTTACGGTTCTAACGCAACTTGAACTGATTAAAACGGATTTAGAACGAAGAAGTTATGACTAAAATACTAAAAACAAGATTAAAATCCAAAAACTGTTGGGGTCGGGTTCGAACCCGCGACCCCCATCCACCGCACACACCAATCTACCATCTCAGCCCACTAGACTATTGTGACAGAATAGCCCAATTAATTCTTTTAACACTCTTTGACCGGATTCCCCTATGCTATTATAACCGAAGCCATTTAGTTCCAATTGGACCTCGAATCGAATGCAATCGAACCTCAAACCATAGGGGTTTCATTCCAATGATCTAGTCGAGTCTAGGGGTTGTTTTAATTCGATTATCAGATCACAGAAAGTCCCAATTCATGGCTTACATCGTTTCGAACCCAAGTACCAAAACTTACAATTTGGATTTAATCAATTTCATTTAGATTGATCCGAAAGTCATATGGTTATCATTCAAAAAGGAATTTCGAAAATGTCTGTGATATTTAATTTGGATCTCAAGTTCAAAAAGGTCGAAATCCCCAAAACCGATTATGTTAAGAACCCTAGAATTAGATCGTGATCAATTCGTTGTTAAGAAACTCAATTGATCCCTTATTTTGCTTAATCGAACCCTTTTGAATCTAATGGTATCATTTAATTCTATTTTTATACTCATTAAGGTGAAAACCCCCAAATCGTTTTTCCTAAAGAACCCTAGATATCAAATCCCATTGATTCGATGTTAAAACCAGAAATTGTTTTATGTTTAAGCTTAATCGGCACATTATGAAGCTTCCTATAACATTCAATTCGATTCTTTAATACATTTAAACAAAAACCCCCAAATCGACTTTGATAAGAACCCTAATTACTTGAACTTCATCAAAACGATGCTAACAGTTGCAATTGATTTAGGATAACCATTAGTCGGCCATATTAGAAGATGTAGAAACGAATTCTTACCTGTTTTGCTATCCAATTGCACAAGATCGATTATGGACTTGAGTTTCGGCTTGGTTCTAGATCGAATTCTTCTTCCCGTAACTTCCACTTCAAATTGTTGGTTGTTGCAGACTCTAAAGATGCCGAATAGTGTGTGTGTATGCGAGTTTGATTCAATTGTGATCGATTATAACACAATTCGAACGACTTTTGTCCACACTTCGACGGTTACAACTCTTGGATGCCATATAGTTTAAATTTGATCATTAAACCACTCAATAACGTATGATCACTGTTAAAGACCATTAATATGTGTTGATTGAAAGGTTAATTCAATCAATTTTAGTTTAATGACTCAAATTTCGAATTTCCTAATGTTGTTACAAACGAATTTTGACTTTTTAGAAGTCAAACTCAATTATTATCACATCTTATAGACTAATCTTTGCAATTACACACTTAGAACCTGATTTTTGATACTTCTTAATTCCTATATATTATTCTGGATCAGTAACATATCGTTTCGATTTACAAATTTACCTCAAAAATCCCTAATTACCACTAAATGTTTCAATTGGACTACTATTGGGCTTAAATTAACCCATTTGGGCTTATCAAATACAATTGGGCCTCATTTGAACTCACTGGGCCTATTTTACCTTACTGGGCCTCCCTAGATTTCATTGGGCCTCCCTGAGCCTTATTGGGCCTTACTGGGCCTACTTTAGCCTTGTTTAGTCTAATTGGGCCTTAATGGCCTACTTTGTATACATTGGGCTTCACTTGCCCTTATTGGACCTTACTAGGCCTTCTTTGACCTTGTTGGGCCTTCATTGGCATTGTTGGGCCTTCATTGGCCTTGTTGGGCCTATGATATCACCATCTCCCGTTAACAAGGTTAGTGTAAAAAGTCGGATTGTCACAGATGGAAATGCTACTTATGCCTGCAAGGAAATTAAATTTAGATTTTGTTTTATGTTTAGACTTTAAATGTTTGAATTATTATTTTCTTCTTGATGTAATGGATGTTTTAAAGATATTTGAATTATTAAGTTTGAATTTATGATAATAAATGGTTTGAACTCATTACAATAAACACCCTGTGCTTTTGAACAATCTACACTTCGTGTACGCTCCGATGATTCCACCATTTGGTTGGGGTGTTACAGAGTCCGTGCATATACTTTAGTGTCTTAGACTGTTAAACATTCAGTATCATTTTGTTATGTTATGTAATTGCTAAACAACTTAAACCGCTTCCGCAACTATACTCTTTATTGTTTTGAAAACTGTTTTAATTTAAGCTTTCGCAACTTGTGTTTACAACGTTGTTTTGACATCTTAAACTTTCACTTCCGCAACTCTGATTTTATAAAACTGTTTTGTCCAAGTATTTGGATGTACGTATGCAACCAGACATGTAGGTCTAGCAACTAATGGGTAAGAAATGCGTAGATTTAGTAAGGTGATCAACGACCCATATACAGTCATGACTACGTGATGTTCTGGGTAATTTAGTGATGAAATCCATAGAGATCTGATCCCATTTCCACATGGGAATCTCAGGTTGATGTAGTAACCCAGAAAGTTGTTGATGTTCTACCTTAACTTTGAGACATTTTAAACATCGATCCATGTATTTAGCTATGTGTTTCTTCATTCCATACCACTAGTAAAAATCTCTAAGATCTTTATACATTTTATCAGCACCTAGATGAATGGAATACCTGGATTTGTGCACCTCATCCAAGATGATTTTTCTAATGTTACCGAATAGAGGAATCCATATTCGATTTTTGAAATACAGCACTCCGTCAGCTTTGGTTTCGAGTTGTTTGTCTAATCCTTTTAGTTCCTCAGCTATGTAATTTGTTGCTTGTAAAGCTTGTTGCTGAGCTTCTCCAATATGAGGAATTAGACTGGTTTGAATAGTCATACCAAATAATCTCACACGTAAATGTTTGACTCGTTCGTTGCGACTCAAGGCATCGGCTACGAGATTTGCTTTACCTGGGTGATAACGAATTTCAAAGTCATAGTCGTTCAGAAGTTCAACCCATCGCCTTTGTCGCATGTTCAACATTTTCTGATCTAGAATGTGTTGAAGACTTTTTTGATCAGTGTATACAAGACACTTGGTTCCGTATAGATAATGTCTCCAAATTATAAGTGCAAACACCCAGCACCAAGTTCTAGATCATGAGTGGTATAGTTCTTCTCGTGTATTTTTCAACTGTCGAGAAAAGCATAATCAATTACCTTATCGTTCGGCATTAACACGCACCCAGACCTTGATGAGAAGCATCACAGTATACTGTGAAGTTATCTGTACCTTCCGGTAATGCAAGTATAGGTGCATTACGGATTTTATGTTTCAACACTTGGAATGCCTCCTCCTATTGAGAACCCTATATAAACGGTTGATTTTTCTGTGTCAAAGTTGTTAACGGCAAGGTTATTTTTGAAAAATTCTTAATGAATCGGCGATAATAACCTACCAGTCCTAAGAATTGATGTATTTCAGTTGGGGTTCGTGGTGTCTCCCATTGTTTCACAGCTTTAATCTTGCAAGTATCCACTTGAATCCCGTTCTCATTCACTACATGTCCAAGAAATTGAACCTCCCGTAACCAAAATTCGCCCTTGGAGAATTTAGAATATAACTTTTCACCTGATAAGAGTTCTAAAATTAGTTTCAAGTGTTGAGCATGTTCCTGCTGGTTTCGGGAGAAAAAGAGAATATCATTAATAAATACAATCACAAACTTATCCAGATAAGGTCTACACACTCGATTCATTAGATCCGTGAAAACTGCACGTGCATTTGTTAATCCAAACAGCATTACCAAAAATTCATAATGTCCGTAGTGGTTTCTGAAAGCAATTTTAGGAACATCATCATCATGAATTCGTAACTGATGATATCTAGATCTTAAATCGATTTTTGAAAAATAAGTAGCACCTTGCAATTGATCGAATAGATCATCAACACGTGGTAATGGATAACGGTTTTTGATTGTTAATTTATTGAGCTCCATGTAGTCAATACACATCCTGAACGAACCATCTTTCTTTTCACAAAAAGAATTGATGCTCCCCAGGGTGAGAAATTAGGTTTGATAAAACCTTTATCTAATAATTCCTGCAGTTGACCTGAAAGCTCTTGCATCCCTGAGGGTGCTAAACGATAATGAGCTTTAGCTACAGGTGCTGCACGTGGAATTAAATCAATACGGAATTCAACTTGTCTCACTGGGGGGTAATCCTGATATATCCTCAGGAATAACTTCAGGAAGATCTTTGACTACTGGAATATCTGCAATATGTTTTTGTGGAGAAAAGTTTTCCGTCACATGTTCTAGAAAGGCCTGACAACCTTTCCGTAAGCATATCTGAGTTTCCATACAAGACATGATACCAAGTTTTCTACCAGATCGTTCTCCTTGAACTACCAGTGTATTACCATCAGGTAATGGAATACGGATCACCTTGTGTTGACTCACAACCTCCACTTGGTTCTAAGAAAGCCAATCCATGCCGATTACAACATCAAATCTTCCAAGATCAATGGGAAGTAAATTGAATTTGAAAAGGTGATCATTAAAATTCAAGGAATATCCTTGAATGACATTGTTAGTTTTGATTAACTTGCCATTAGCAAGTTCAATGACATAAGGAGTTTCTAGATCTGCCGTAGGCAACAAAAGTAATGATGCAAATTCAAAAGAGATAAAACTCTTATATGCAACTTTATCAAACAGAACTAATGCGTATAAATTATTGAGAAGAAACATACCAGTGACAATGTTTGCATCATGTATTGCCTTTGTTGCACCAATCTGGAAAGCTCTCCCCCTAGCTTCATTCCCTTGATTGTTGTTGTTGTTGTTGTTGTTCGGACAGTTTCTTAGAAATGGTCGGGACTTCCTCACTTGAAGCACGACCTGTTTGTTTAAGTGCTTAGTCATGGTGCTTGCTTTGGTTGATGAGCAAGCATGTTATAGTATATGGTGTAGTGTCCAACTCGGTTACAGTTTTCACAAATAGGACACGGTCCTGTCTGATGAAATGGACCCTTGTTACATTTGGGCACCTGCCGAGTATAAGCTTTCCTATCGAGAATAGCCGCACCATAGTTTTTCACAGTTGATTTGCTTTGGCTAATCTCAGCCGGAGCTTTGGTTTTGGTTTTACCATACCACTTTCGTTTTGTTCCCTTCGTAGCACCCGAGGTACGGACGTCACTACGGCCCACTGCCGTCTGAGTTTTTGTGGTCAATGTACCACTCCTTACCGCCTCATCGGTAAGCTTAGTGGTTAACGGAATTTTACGTTTGAGAGTGGTGAGTTAAGATGCAGTCACCATTCCTCAAATCTGAGGAACCAAACCTTTGATGTACTTCTCACTCCGTATGAAACATAATGGGAAGTAAACTAGTGAGTTCATGAAAGCGATCGGTATAAGCTAAACAATCAGCGCCGATCATGGAATGATTTCAGAATTCCTCCTGGAGATTTTAAATTTCAGTGATTGGGCAATATTCATACATAATTAGAGTTTTGAGATCATTCCAGCCCATTGAATCGACTGTAGCTGACGTCAAAGTATTTTCGTAGGTTTTCCACCAGGTTAAAACTGATTCTTTAAAAGAACAAGCAGCATAAGACACCATATGCTCCGCCAAACATTGGCTGATTTTGAGTTTGGTTTCCATTTTCTCAATCCACTTCAAAAGCCCAGCCGCTCCTTCTTTACCTATGAAAGTAGGATGTATAGCCCGACTAACGATAAAGACTGACAAAGACAACCAGAGAAGAGTCGAAGACCTGATTTTGTTTATTTTCGTGTACATTGTAATTCATGTACAGTAGTAGTTCGAGTACTCGACCATTTCGTGTATAGAGGTTCGATTACTCCTAGAGTAGTATAAATAAACGTATTTTGTACTGTTCTAGGGTTGAATTCCCGAGGCGTGCTCTCTAGACGTATTGAGGCACTGTTTTGTGAACTTCACTAAATATACTAAAGTTTTGATCTTTCTTCTTGTTCTTGTGATTCTATTCTGGATTCCGCACGTTATAAAGTCATTTGATGCAGAATGGAGATTTAAAGCTCGGTTCTTGACATATTTGGACCTACAAGTGGTATCAGAGCTTTGGTGCTGGTTTCTTCATCAAGGTAGAAACTTTTCAGTGCAAGTTCATTTCTTTCTTGTTATAATCTACTTCTTCTAGCTGCTATTCAAATTTGGTACTATGAATCTTGAGAAATATTTCTCCGGAAAATTTTCTAGTATTTTTGAGTTAAAATTTTGAGAATAGTTTTTTCGAGTACAGTAGAATTCGGGTATAGTTGGAGTTCGACTACTGATTGGTGATTTCGGTTACAAGAGGATTTCAATTACAGTTTGATTTCGAGCACAAGTTTGAGTTCGAGTATTACTGGAGTTCGAATACACAACTGGTTCGAATACATCAAAGGCTTCGAGTATACAGGTTCTTCGAGTACAACAGGGGTTCGGGTACACTACTGATTTCGAGTATATCTGAGGTTAGATTCCCCTTGAAATTCGAACACTTTGGATTTCAATTATACATTAGACTTCGGGTAGTATTGTAGTTTCGAGTGTTGACTGGACTTCGTGAAATGTTTGGGACTTAGCACTCTTGGTGATTTCGAGAACAACACTTAGAAAATTTTCTGGTTATCATGGCATCAAAGAACCTCACCAACCTGTCTAACCTGCTCAACTTAGATAATGAGATCGGCATCGGAACCAAGCCACCTAGGCTCATGTCGGGAGATAATTTCCAGGATTGGAAATTCAGGTTTCAATCGTTTATCAAGTACACGGACCTGAAGTTGTGGAGGTCAATTGAAGATGGGTCGTATGTGCCCATGTATCAAAGTGAGCTAAACGGACTCATTCCCAAGGACCCGGAGTTATACACGGAAAATGACATTGTTTTGAAAAAGAAAGATGATAAGGCATAGACATCAATCACCATGGCGTTGTCAACTGATGTGGCTCACGGGTTCAAGGAGCATCAAACTGCTAAACAATTATGGGATGCTTTGGTGGAGAGGTTTGAGGGGAATGAGGACATGCGAGAGAGTCACAAGGATATGTTAAGAAAAAGGTTCAATATGTTCAAATATGTCAAGGGAGACTCATTTGAAGCTCAACTGAACCTATTCACATATCTGATGACTGAGATGACTAGTGCAGGAATTGAGATGTCCGAAGGAGAGGTCAACAAAAAGCTCTTGAACTCATTACCGTATAACTGGAATTCCAACTACACCACCATCAAGAGAACCAAGGACATGTACAAAACCTCTATGAGTGAGTTGATCTCCATCATCAACTCTTATGACTTGGACCGATAAGCAAAGAGCCCTCAATCATGCCAGTTCTATTGGCATTGCACCTGCATCAGAAAATGATGCTCTCTTGTCAGCCATCAACATTATCAAGCTCCTTCATCACAGTCTGTTCCGTTTAATTTGAGACTGCCTTCCTCTCTTCAGGGCAAGTTAATTCAGTGCCCAAGGTTAGCCCAGAAAGTGAAGAGAATCTGCTGTTGTTCAAGGGATTTATGAACAGTTACAATGCTTTTATTGCTGGAGAGTTGGAACCAGCCAATCTCACTCAAGATAACTTGAAGCAGATTAATCTGGCAGATGTGGAAGAGATGGATATATCTTGGCAAATGGCCATGGCAGTCTTCCATGCTAAGAAGTTCATCAAGAAATATGAAAGGAACAGTTTCGGCAACAACCCAGGGAAGAAGCTGGGATTTGATAAATCAAAGCTGCGATGCTACAACTGTGACCAGCCGGTCACTTTGCAAGGGAGTGCAAACAGCCAAAGATGGCGAAGGAGGGTGAAAAGAAGCCGGATGAGAAGCCTGCTGCTGGGGGAGGTGCTAGTACATCCAAAGCTTTGGTGACTCAGGAACCTTAAGCCACACATTTATGGCAGAGGTGGATGAGAAGAAAAATGAGGTAACCCAAAATCTTTGCTCAACTTCTTGCATTGAGAAGGTATTTAAGTACCGTTCTCATAATGGAACACTAATAAAAGAGGTCACTAAACTGAATTATTTTAACTCTGTGTTTCTCAAAAAATGAAGCTATTTTTAAAAGAAAACTTGAGGCTGAGGGTCGGGATGTTTCAAAATTAAAAGAGCTTTTAAGTGATAAAGAGTCCAACTATCGAGATGCCACACGCAAAATCGATGAACTCACATTAGAGTTGGAACATGTCAAAACCCAACTTTCTAAAGCCTTAATTAAATATGAAAAATATGACTACGCAAGTACAGTTTTAGAGAAAATGGTCAGCATTCAGTATAAGGGAAAAAGGGGTGTGGGAATTGGTTATCAGGAGAGTGAGCCTCCCTTTAACCATAATTACTCAGTCATGCCTAGATTTATTAAATATGTAGATGACTTGGTTGCTCAGTCTGATCATGCTTTTGAGTTTCCTACCAAACCAGTTTCTCTTACAAAAGACCCAATTTTATCTGACTTGGGTGATTCTGATGGTTATGAGATTTGTGCAGAAAAGTGTAAGTGTTTCAGGTGAAAGTCAGGAGATGGAAGAAAGAAGTGCAGGGTGGAGCACATATTGTTCAGTTTCATCTAACAGTGATCAAATATATGTTTCAAATGTTGATTTTGTTGGAGACTCTGTTTCGATTAACATTAAACCTAATGACATGTTTGAAAATTTTAAAAATGTGTGTGTTAAAAATGGTATTGATGTTAAGGACAAATGTGTAATAGAAGTGAATGCATCTCCTGTGACTGAAAATGAAATTTTAGCTAATTCCACAATCACCAGAGAACGGGTTTAAAGTTAAATCCTAATTGTGAACCTTTTGTTCCAACCGTGTCATTGGAACAAGCCTCTACAAGTACTTCCTCTGGTCATGGTGATTGTGATGTAAAGCCGTTTGACCCAAAAGAATTTCATGAAAAGGTATGTTGTTTTGCATGTGGTAGACCAGGCCACATTGCCAGAAACTGTCTGCACCAGCCTACCGAATTCTTCTGTGGGAAGGATCAGAAGGTCACACCCAAGGCCAAACCTACCAAAATATCATTGAGGACTGACCAATTCTCAAAGCCTAGGGTGACTCCTCAGAAGGTACCTCAGAATCCTCCCGCTGCCAAAAAGGCCAAACCAGTTAAACAAAATCAATCTAGTTTTCAGAAGCAAAAATCAAAGGCTTTTAAAACTAAAAGCAAGTCACAGTGGAAGAACAAACCACCATTGAAACCACCTTTAAAACCAGTTGACTTGGCAGTGGTGCAAGGCCCAAAATTGTAAGGGCCAAACCAATCAAGCCCAAAGGGGTTAACAAGAAAGGACCCAATGTTCCATCTGTACCTAAATCTGTTATGGTTTGGATACCCATTTCTCATTGATTGTGTGTGTGATGCAGGGACGACCCAATATGCTTAAAATGTATGGTATGTGG
This sequence comes from Mikania micrantha, assembly GCA_009363875.1. NCBI lineage: Eukaryota > Viridiplantae > Streptophyta > Magnoliopsida > Asterales > Asteraceae > Mikania > Mikania micrantha. The sequence goes on along the minus strand of CM018687.1, from coordinate 34,479,640 downwards.
ATAGTGGCTACTCTCGGCATATGACTGGGGATTTCTCTGAGTTACATGAAGTTGCACCTTTCAATGGAGGATATGTCTCTTTTTCCGGAGACAAGAGAGGAAAGATAAGCATGAAGGGCATAGTCACTAATGGAACTCTCAGTTCTGAGGATGTGTACTACGTTGAAGAGCTCAATCACAACCTATTGAGTGTTTCGATGATATGTGACAAGAGTTTTTCAACACACTTCACAAACAAGGAGTGTCTCATTCTTAAGCCCGGATTTGTTGTGCCTAAGAAGTGGATCATGATGAGGACTCCGAGAATCAACAATGTCTACATCATCAATATGAATTCAGATTCATTCACTGAGAACACTTGTCTGTTTTCAAAGGCATCAGAGCATGACTGTTTGCTATGGCATCGCCGACTGGGTCACATCAACCTAAAGAATCTCAACTGACTTGCTAAGGGAGATCACGTCATTGGCTTACCTTCTAAAGACTTCTTCACAATTGAGAAGTGCATCGCGTATGCCAAGGGGAAGCAACACAAGTGACCCCATAAGCCTAAATTATTCAACTCTATCTCATCAACTCTGCAACTTCTTCACATGGATCTCTTTGGACCAATCAATGTTATGAACATCAGGAAGAAGTCATATTGTCTGGTTGTGACAGATGATTATTCCAGATTTACTTGGGTATTGTTTCTGGACAAGAAAGATGAGACACCAAATATCCTGAAGAAGTTTATCACCCTGATCGAAAATCAGAAAAATCTAAAGGTTAAGGTGATCAGAACTGACAACGGCACTGAGTTTAGAAATCAGACACTTATTGATTTCTGTGATGAGAAGGGAATTGCTCGGCAGTACAGTGCAGCTGGTACACCTCAACAAAACGAAGTTGCTGAAAGAAGGAACAGAACGCTTATTGAAGCTGGACGGACGATGATGTCAGAGTCAAAACTGCCAATATTCTTCTGGGGAGAAGCTGTTAACACAGCTTGTTATGTTCAAAATCGAGCACTGTAGAACAAACGCCATCAGAAAACCCCTTATGAGATTTTCTTCAACAGAAGCCTAAAGTTGGTCATTTCAAGTCATTCGGGTGTCCGTGCACTCTCCTCCATACTGAGCCGAATCATTAGTTTGATGACAAGGCTGACAAGTGTTACTTTGTGGGCTATTCTTCAGAGAAAGCTGCCTACCGAGTATATAACAAGAAGACCCGGATGATTGTGGAGTCATACTATATCGATTGGCAAGAGATGAATAACACCGATGCTGGTTCTGGTCCAAACTGGTTATTTCAGTATGATTCTACTTTCGAGAACTTCAACACTCCATCAGAGAGTGCAGGACCATCTAAGTCACCTGACAACTTCTACAAAGGGTGATGACGTAGACTATCGGGTTGACTATGTTCCAAGCGATCCCAAGCTTCTGACGGTTGACCCTCCAGGCATGTATGATCGGGCTCCTCCAGCTCAGCCTACCTTAATCAACGAAGTCATCCCATCAGATCCGGATACTTCTCAGTCTGTTCAGCCAATCCCAGAGACAGATCAGGCTTCATCTTATTCCCACCAAAGTTTTGATAATCCACTGTTCTCAGACCACATCCCTGAGGAACATTGTGTGGATCATGGAGCTGAAGCAAGTGAAACTGCTCCTATTGACAACCTTTCTTCCTCCAGTGAAGACCAGATGAACCACATCAGCAATTTTCTCGATAATCTGGCTGTGGAGAAAATGCCAACCCTAAGCATCAACAAGAAGCATCCTGTGGAAAACATTATTGGACCTCTTTTAGAAGGATTTCTCACACGGAGCTGGTCCATTCCAGCTCAAAACACCTTGCCTGAAAGCACTGTCTCACGAAGTCAATCAGGTCCGATTAATTCTTGTTTGTTTTCCTGTTTCATTTTGCAGGTCGAGCCCAAGAATGTCAAGATGGCTCTTAAGGAGTCAAGCTGGGTCGAGGTGATGCAGGAAGAGCTGATGCAGTTTCAGAAGCTCAAGGTGTGGAATCTGGTTCCATTGCCCAAGGGAAAACTGCCAATTGGAACTAGATGTGTCTTCAGAAACAAAAGGGATGATTCGGGGGTAATCATCAGGAATAAGCCACGATTGGTAGTTCAGGGCTTCTACCAGCAAGAGGGGATCGACTACGAAAAAGTCTTTTCACTGGTCGTAAGACCTGAAGCTATAAGGATCTTCCTGGCCTACGCTTCCTACATGAACTTCAATGTGTATCAAATGGATGTGAAGACTGCATTCTTGAACGGAAAGGTCAAAAAAGAGATCTATGTGTACCAGCCCCCAGGGTTCAAGGATTCGCAGTATCCTGAACATGTCTACAAACTGGATAAAGCCTTGCATGGACTTCATCAAGCACCTCGAGCGTGGTATGCTACTCTTACAGATCATCTGCTAGCTCATGGATATACCCGTGGAGCCATTGACCAGACACTGTTCATTTGCAAGGATAAGGATGATTAGATTCTCGTCCAAATCTATGTGGACGACATTATTTTTGGTTCCACGACCTCGGTGCTTTGCAGAGAATTCGAAGCTGTGAGGAAGAAGAAGTTTGAGATGAGTGCGATGGAAGAAATGACCTTCTTCTTGGGTCTTCAGGTACAGCAAGATCCGAAGGGCGTGTTGATTCATCAAGGCAAATATGTTACTGATATTCTGACAAAGTTCAAGATGTTGGAATCCAAGCCTGCATCCACTCCTATGGCTGCTCGTCCGGTCTTAACTTCGTATTAAGAGGGTGAAGATGTTGATCAACACCTCTACCGCTCGATGATTGGCTCATTGATGTACCAAACCACTAGCCGACCAGACATCGTGTTCTCTATATGTCAGTGTGCCAGATATCAAGTTCATTTACATGCTTACTCTGACAGTGATTTTGGTAGTTGTAACTTAGACAGGAAATCAACCACTGGAGGATGCCAATACTTAGGAGATCATCTTGTCTCTTGGCAAGACAACCATGTCTACATCCACTGCGGAAGCTGAGTATGTTGCTGCTTCCAGTTGCTGTTCTCAGGTTATATGGATGCAACAACAGCTCCTCGATTACGGTTTGAATTTTCTTGAATCTCCTATTTATTGTGACAATGAAGCTGCCCTTCAGATCGTCAAGAATCCGGTACAACACTCCAAAACTAAACACATCGACATCCGGATTCACTTTATCCACGACTGTTTAGAACGGAAACTGATTCATCTAGAAAAGGTCCACACAGATGATAATCTGACGGATCTCTTCACAAAACCGTTTGACACAGCTCGATTTCACCATCTCATTGCCTCTCTCAAACTAATAAGTTTTGATTAAAACCGTTTTGTAAATGCTGTAAAAATTTGTGTTTTGTTTTACTTTAATTTTTATATCACAAATTTACGGGGAGAAAATTTACAAAAAAAAATAAAAAAATTTTGGTCTTTGAGTCAAAATTTAGAAAAACAACAAAAAAAGATATTTTTTGTTTTTTGAGTCAGTCTAAGATGATATACAAGCTTAGGGGGAGTGAAATTTAAGAAAACGACAAAAAGATTTTACATTTTTAAAATTTAAGAAAACACGAAAAGATTTTAATTTTGATGGACAAGTTAAGTGGTTCAATTTTGGAAGTGAAATAATTTCTGACACTCAGAAATTCACTACCTAAAAGTAATTTTTAAAGAATAACAACTTTGGATAACTATAATTCACTAAGAAGTTAAAACAAGTTTTTCAAATGAAAGAAATGGACATGATCATTCAAAATATTAAATATATAAATAAGTGAGAAGTAAAGAAAATCAGATAACCGGAAAGATGTAAAAACTATTTGACTTTTTGCATAAATATTTAAGTCAAAACGAGATTATGTTTCGATAAACTTGAAACTGCTTCGAAAAACTCGGGTATTTTCCATGTTTTGTGCAAACAAAGAGCGGGAAATACTTACTAAAGCATCCTCTGTTATGCGTAATCAAAGACCTGGATGTGTGAAGTTAAGGCCAATGTGTCTGCAGATTAGTAAAGTAAAAGATGCCAATTAGCACAGATATGATAGAACCCCTTCTTGTTCTTGATTCTAATCTAATCTAATCGATATGTTCTTTTCTTTACTCATCTTAAACTCTGTTAAAAACATTTTAAGTTCATTGAAGCACAATCAAATTTTGAAACAAAAGATTTCTCAAAATTAATAGGTTGCATGTTAATCTGGTTTTACTGTCTGACTGTTCATAAACTTCCTAAAAGTAGTTTCAGAAAAATCGTTAGAAAACTTTCGATCATAAGTCTTATTTTTGAATTACGGATTAAAGAGTGGAAATTATTGGTGGGCTATAATTATTTTATGGTTGTGTTTCATAATGAAATTATTTTCAGGTGGTCAAATTTTTTATTCAGATTTGATCCCACGAAATTGACCCGACTCAACTTTGAACTCGTCCAAAGTTTCTGAGTTTATTTTATTTATTTTATTCAGTAAAAGCTAGAAATTTTGAAAAATAATTTACTCGAAAATGGCATATTCGAAATTCTACTCGATTTCAAGTACACGAAAATCGTGTATTCGAAAGCTCGCATATAAATAGACCGAGTATGTACAAAATCGAGTACCATTTGATTTTGTATACGATTTTCCTTGTCCTTAGGCGATATTGATTTTCGTGCTCTGTTTTCAAAATCCACTCCGACCATATTGTAGATCACACTTAGGTAACCATAGGTATAGATTTTGAACAAGTTTTGACCGCTAAATAAAAAGTTATGGGTCAAAACCGTTTTTTGAGTACTTTGTTCCGTTAACAGAGGGAATCTTGGACAAGTCACCTCGAAAACCTCAAATTTAGAAAGGGATCCTCTGATATGTTGGTCGGCTCCTAATTCTGAGCATTTCGAGTATAATTTGGTGTTCTAAGGAGCAAAATTGAGGGAGTTGTGATGTTTTTGTTGTTCTCGAAATTTTGAATTTCGAATACCAGTTTCAAATACAAATTTAGAATATGAGTTTTTCGAATACAAAACCTTTTTCGATTACAACTTGTCTTTTTTAATACACTTAAAAAATTCGTGAACTCCTTAAGGCTTTGAACTGTTTCCGATTTTGTGATTTTGTCTAACTTCTATAACCTGAACTTGGACTCTAACTTTTGACCTTTGACTGATATTTCAATTTTGACCAACTTGAATTTGTTTATTTCAGATGGCTGATTTGAGATTCGGTCCTGACCACAACATGTTTGCCTATGTCGGAGATCCACCGATGAAGCATTCTATGTTCAGGAGCTTGGTGGAAGGGTTGATATTGTCTCCAGTGAACTACGCTATCATGGAACATCCCGAGATCATATCTGAGTATATCTAGGACTTTTGGAACACAATCACTGAGCGCACGGATGCTAACGGCACAATCAGTCTGATCGGGAAAGTTCAAGTCCAACCCATTATTATCACTGAGCAAATTCTGAGGAAGTGCCTACAGTTTGGAGACAAGGCAACCGATCCTGTTGAGCTTGATCATGACTTGGTTCACAGGGCGGTATATCAGATTGGTCATGAGGGTGCCTACCCTCCTATGGCGAATAAGCTGCTACATCCCTACTAGAGATATCTTGCACACGTGGTGACCCAGTGTTTTTCTAGGAGGAAAAGTGGTTATGATGTGCTGAATCAGACTCTCAGCTCATGTATGGTGGCATTAGCCTTGGGCATGAACTTCAACTACTCAAAGATGATCTTTCGAGACATGCATGGCAATATCAAGGGAAAGCGAAAGAAAAGATTTCTGGCCTTCCCCCGCTTCATCCCGATCGCCATCAACAAGAGACATCCAAACCTTGTTCCCACCATCGGTATCTCAGGATCAAGAGGATGAGAGGAGACATTTTCTCATACATGATGATGAACAAACGAGGAAAGAAATAGTACGTTGGGGAACGCCCTCTGATGAAATTCAGAAGATTTGTTGGAGATGATGCCGTCATGGAGGAGCAAGGAACACCTGTTGCGATCGTCGCCGAAGAGCGTGGCATTCCTCCTACTGGCACAAGCACTCAGATCGGCACGGCAGCCGAGGAACTTTTTTCTGAGTCTTCATCATCATCTGATGAAGAGATTTGGATTCAAGAGAAGGAGCCGGTCATCCCACCACCCACTAGAGCATAACGGGAAGACATTCAGGACACGAACTACATGCCGACTCCTGAGTCTTCGTCGAAGAAGAAAAGACTAACGATGATGTCGAAGCGAACTAAGGACCCCATATTGCAGAAGAAAACAGCGAGATCGTCCTCCTCAACTCCCATTCAGCCACCACCACCTACACCTCCTACTGAGTCCACTCCACCTCCTACTCAGTCCACTCCATCTCATACTCAGCCTCCACCACCTCCACCTACTACTCAGACTACTCCACCACCTACTCTCAGCCTCTACCACAACCACATCCCAAACCACCAACTCAGCCTAAGCCACCAACACAGCCTAAGCCACCCACACAGCGAAAACCACCATAACCACCAAACAAAAACCACCCACTCATCCCACTAAACCCATAACCACCACCAAAGTTCCCACTCCACCACCACCACCACCTTTCCCCACCTCTTAGACCACCCAAACCACATCATCCCCATCTCACACTCATAATCACATCCCCCACACAGATCCACCACCATCACCAGGCAGGAGTCAAAGGGACAAAGGCAAGGCTCACATGCGTACGCCTTCGTCTTATGTGCCAAAGGGGACTCCCGTGGACGTTGTATGGCTATAGAACAGATTTTTCTTGCTGGAACAAGACTCCATTACCAAGGATGACAAGATGCATGAATTGCAGGGTGCCTTTGTTAGAGTATGTGAGATGTTTAAAAGACATATTCGCGACGTTGACCGTCTGGAGAAACAGAACAAGCATTTGACAAAAGCTTTTGAGAAACTGACCGGTTCTTAGTTTGATGAGGATGAAGATGATGATGATGATGATGATGATGATGATGATGATGATGATGATGATGATGATGATGATGATGATGATGATGATGATGATGATGAAGTTGAAGAAGAAGAGACAGAGAAGAAAGATGATGATAATGACAAGGATGGCGATAATGCCAAGGATGATCAAGGGGGTGACAAAGATGGCGACAATGCCAAATATGACAAAGGGAAGGATAAAGAGGATGACAATACGAGAGGTGACATGGGCCAGGGAGCCAGTTCATCAAGTTAGAAAGATGATGAGCACGTACAGGACGCTGCCAAGAATACCGATGCTTTTGAGAATCCACAGTCTTTGGAGAAGCCTCTGGATTATTATGATTATTTATTCGAGGATCTTCCCGAGAACTTTCTGTTCGACGGATTCGGTGAAGAGCTCGGTGGAACGGCCCTCGGGGATTTGTTTGCCAACGTGTCTTTGGACTCGGTTTTTGATGCGGTTTATGACCAAGAGAGAAAGGAGAGAGCTGAATCCTCTGCAGGAGCATCTGCAGAAGAAGAACCAGAAAATGTTATTCTCGGCGACGTCTCCAAGGATCCATATGTAAACTTCTTGTATCCTCACAAGTATGTCAACCCCGATGGATAGGAGATTGCCCCTCTAGCCAAAGTTATTGACAGTTGGTTCGATAGGCAGAAACACTGGACACCTGAGCATCATGGCTTGGAGAAATGCAAGAGGAACATCTAGAGCATACTTTCACGGCAGGCGTTTTGTGTCCACTTATATCTTGGATCCTGTCAAGAAGGAAGCATGGATTTATTATAAGTATCTGCCACCCTACACTGAGAAAGCCATTCCCGTCTCCTCACGAGTTCCTGACAACTCCTTAGCCAACTTCCGATGGATCTTTTGAAGTTTGACAAGGAGGATATGCAGAAACTACACGAGTCTCCTATCAGAGTCTACGGAGACAAGGACGAAGAGGCGAAGCCCTTTACTCGTGTAGTTGCTTTTGCTATGGAGCAGAAACTATATGCCGGAGCAGGTCCTCACTATGTCTCACTCCCTATCGGTTGACTTCATCAGTATAGGAGGAGTTTCTAGAGCTCGACTAACGATGAAGACTGACAAAGTCAACCAGACAAGAGACGAAGAACTGATTTTGTTTATTTTGTGTACATTGTATTTCGTGTATAGTAGTAGTTTGAGTACTCGAACATTTTCGTGTATAGAGTTTCGAGTACTCCTAAAGTAGTATAAATAGACGTATTTTGTACTGTTCTAGGGTTGGATTCTCGAGGCGCGCTCTATAGACATATTGAGGCACTGTTTCGTGAACTTCACTGAATATACTAAAGTTGTGATCTTTCTTCTTGTTCTTGTTATTCTATTCTGGATTCCACACGTTATAGAGTCATTTGATGCAGAATGGAGACTTAAAGCTCTGTTCTTGACAGATTTGGACCTACATAGGAGGGTTGTATGAAGTAAAGTATTTATATGCTGTGGTGGATCAGGAATCTTTGTTTTTGTTTTTGTTGTACTGGTGGTATGATGAGTTTCTGTGTGGCCACCGGTAGCATTGTGTTTAGTGTGATCATGGTTCCCACCAGAACCAGAAGTGATATGTGGTTGATCTTGGGTCAAAACACCCCAAGCAGATAGAAGTTCTTTAACAATCCTCGCTATCATTGCTTCATTTAGTTCAGATCCACTTGCAGCCGCTGGTGGAACCTTGTTCACTTCCGGGTTTACGGGTGTAACAATATATGTTTCTAGATTTTCTAGTAGAACCATATTCGTTTCCGGATTAATATGGGGATTCGGATTGGATTTTGTGTTTACAGATGGTACTTGATTCAGTCCAGGGTTGGTAACGTTCTTGGCAGCATTCTTGGATGGTCGACTAGGTTTTGGAGCCATTGTTATGCTTACATGTAGACAAACTCGGTCAGATCAATAATATTAAAGATATAACCCTTTTTTAGTCACATAATTTCAAGCATATTCAGTTATACTGAAAAATTCATGTTGAAATGTGATTATAAGAAATATAGCAAAACTACATTGATACAACCCAGATATGTTTTCAGCACACAGTAATCATACAGATGTTTGTAGTTATACTTAGTCCTATTATTTCAAAAACATGTTATAGTATCACACAGAACACGACATTGTGACACCGATACAGATATGTTATTGTTCACACTAAACACAACATCACCCATGATTTGATATGTTATCACACATGTTTTTGATATATTGTCAAATAGGACTTTGATATGTTGACACACAGGTCTTTGATACACTGTCACACGAACAATTGATATGATACCACACAGGATTTTGATATGTTGCCACACAGGACTATGATATACTGTCACACAGACAATTGATATGATACGATACATGATTTTGCTATATTGCCACACAGGACTTTGATACGTGTCATATAGACAATTGAAATGATACCACACAGGATTTTACGTTGAGTTATACAATTGTTGTTTAAAAGAGTTTGATACACACATACATTCACACACCACACACAACCAGATGTACAGAAATAACCATTTAATTACTATCACAACAGTTTTGTACAATCAAGAAGTTTCGATACAACGAAAGTCACAACACACCCATACCAACAACACTCTATCATACAACTCGGGATCTATCTCACATGTCAAAAGTATCCCCACACACCACACTCTCATCCTATCCGTCTGTATCTGATGGTATTCACAATGAAAATCCCAAAATAACCGCAACCCGATCATACTTACTGTAGGAAATACGGTAAGCAAGCTATCACAATGGCTATAGTTGCCAATACTATAGCCAATCCAAACAATCTAGCCTCCAAACTCAACATCCTCAAACCTTATATCATCTCTCTCACCTCACAACTCTCACCCTCAACACCTCAAACTCCAAACTCAACATCCTCAAACCTTATATCATCTCTCTCACCTCACAACTCTCACCCTCAACACCTCAAACTGCTACCAAACTGCAACGATCACCAAATGCACCATCGTCTGTCTCATCCTATGCTTCATAATCATCCTCCAGGCCCAAGTTCCTGCTTCCAATGCCTCAAACTGATCTACCAGACTCTGGTGAGCCGCACGTGTCTCGGTCAAAGTGTTACGGGTCTCCTGCAGAGATCCGTATGTCTGTCTCAATTCCAGTTGAGCACCCTGCAGGTCCCATGTGACCTGCTGTAGTTGAGCTCGCATCTCAGCCTGTCGTGACGACTCACCCACCTCGTGGGTGGAGCCCGGAAAATCTCTTGGAGCAAGCTGGTGCCTAGGTGGTAGCCCTGTGCTCTTGCAGGCTTCTAGCCCCTCTGTCAGCAGAGGTATAACAGGGAATGTGGTGATGGGTTTCTAATCCCAGTATAGACAGGGAATCTCTGGGGTGATAGGCTTCTAGCCCGTCTGTCAACAGAGGTATCATCATCAGATACCTGTGGTTGTGGTGGTGGTGTATGTGGTATGTGAGGTGGTGTCTTAAAGCAACTATTTGTCATTACCTTTATTGTTGTTCTACTTGTATTGAAATTTACTAGAATGCACACCTGTTGCAAATTTCAGTTGTGTTGGCCAGTCATAACCGTAATTTGTATCACTTGATTATTCTGGCTCAATCAAAACAAGTTTTTGTTCTTTAGTTATGTTCGGTGCTCTTAGTTTCACTATATGAGCGTATACTTATAGTCTAGGTCTCCAAGTCAGCCTAAATTTCTGTAACCTGTGGCTCTGATACGACCCTATCACACCCCCACCTCTCGTCAGCTAATGATGTCACTGAACACCCTGAGAAGGTCGCGGAAACATAACGGAGATGTCTCAGAGAAGGGGTGTAACTTACATGATCGCAAAGATTAACTTAAAGATAATATATTACAAGGGTTTTGTCATCACAATCAGAATTATATTTTACTACTAAGTTTATTACGTAAGACAAATTATTTAATTACAAGTTTCTATACGTGCAAGCTCGTCGATGTTCACTGTCTACCTGCAAAAGATTTGAGTTTAGAAAGGTCAGCACAAAGCTTGTGAGTTCGTAATGTTTAAGTTAAACAATATGATATGATATACAAGTTTTTGTTATACAGTGATCATGATAACCATGGGACCCGTATCTAGTTCCTTTCGGACTGAAATGTTCTGTTCTGTGAAGATACTACCCATCAGTAAATATCTTTGTGTCTCATTCTTAATGTCTATCACAAACATTAAGCAGATATTGGAAACAGGTATCAAACATTTACACCAAGGGGAGTTGCAAGCTCCCGAAAAATGGGTTGTTAGCCAATAGTACTATTATTGCTTCCTGTTCGACCCCACACGGGTTCACTAGAAACAGTTTCGAGAGATGAGGACTTTTTGACACTGTGATAGTGAGTTACAAGAAAAATCCAATGGAATCTTACAGAAGTCACATGAAATCACATAGATTGCAGTGATACATATAATATGTTCAGAAATTGTATCACAGAGATACCCTGGTATTTGTAACACATTAAAGATAAAAAGGGTTGGAAGAGAAACAATCAAGGATAGTTCCGACAGAACTATGCTGCCAGATTGTGCAATGCCACAACCGACCTATCTGTACCCAATCGTCGGGTAATAAATGCGAGAGGTCGGTCGCTAATGAGCAGAACTTCCAAAACCCAATCGACGACGATCCATAATTTGTTCTGCCCGAACAAATCACAACACCAAAGCCTCGGAGCAGTCACGATTTGAAGGTGAGGGGACATCCATACAACTCCAGGAGCAAACCGTGAACTTGGGGATTTGAAGAAAAGAAACCATGTGTATCCACATTTAGAACAATGCAAGAAAACCGTACAAAGGATACGGTTCAACACATTGCGTCGTCAACAGTTAGTACAATGAGGAAGTAGACGTTCTTGGAAACGTAAGGCGGAAACATTACTTCAATGAAAAGTCTAAACAGATTAGACTAACTCACTAAGCAAACCTCAAAATCTATACGAACCAAGTTTGTAAGTCTACCCCAATTGAGAAGCATCAAGAATAACCGATCCAGGTTATACATCTGCTTCAATCAGACCACAACCATCACTCGGTTAAAAAAGGACACAGAGACACAAATGGTATCGTAACATCATTTGTGTATAAATCGTCTGTGTAAAACCGAGTTGACCACATTACCCCATCGTGAACAGTAAGACTACAAGTGGACATTCGCTACATCTTTGCCAAACCACAAACCGAAAATATGGTTGGTAACTCATAGGACTCGAGCGAAGTACACACAAGTGGATATCAGACAGTGGCAACATTTTTCCATGTACGCCTCAGTACAACGCACAGAACATGGAGACTCAAAATCATAACCGGTTGTCTTCCAGAACATTCAAAAATGGAAATGATGGCCTGATAACACATTCCAAATTTCGAGACGAAATTCCATCAACAGGGGGAGACTGTGACAACCGGCATCCGAGCAACCATGAGTCGGAAATCCAAGGGTGTACACATTCATAAGGTAAGACATTGAATTACGAGAGCAAAGACAACCATAATAAACTTCAACTAAAATACACGGGTTTTCCTAAAACAGTTAGGAAAATCCACTTAAGCACATGAACATGAATTAGAAGAAAAGAGAAACAACCTAAGAGGGAAGACAATGAACAAACCTGAAAAGATGACATTTGGAGTGTCGATCCAACGAGATATCGACATGGGTGACGATCCATGGATATGTTGTTAGATTTGAATATCCTAAATGAAATCTTTACAGTATCAAACAATGTCAGCTGTAAAATACGACGCGACGTTTGTATGGGTGACGATTCATACATATGTCAGCGTGAGTCTTTAACGTTGACGTAAAATAATAACTATTTTAAATAAAACCCACCCAAACGTGTTAATAAACAATCAAAATTTTAAAACACACGACCGTTCGTACGAATGGGCTCTCATTCGCACGAACCGATCTAATTTGTAAAGCTTTATAGTCTCAGTTCGTTCGCACAAATGGAAGCCATTCGTCCGAACAGCTGATTCGTGCGACATCACAACTATAAAAGTGTTGGAAAATAAGGACTGATGAGCAAAAACCACTGAAGCCATACACTTGTATAAAACCGTGGAATGACAAGCCACGAATGCTTCTCTTCCGATTGAAGAACTGCTTCAGTATCGGAAGACCATCAGCGGAAGCTTCGCCAAAACGAACTACCACTGAACTTATCTACCTCAGAAGACATTAGCTGATAATTACATTTTTGGAACACTATTACTGCATCGGAAGAAGTCAAATGACTCGGAAGACAATCTCCTCTTCCGAAATAACGGATTACTTAATCAGCTTCCAATGAACATCTTCCGAAACCACTGAACTCGAATACAACTACTTCAACCTCAGAAGACCTGATGACTCCTTAAGACTCTTGTTTCCGTTGTTGTTGACTTTGTATTTGTATTAGTCTGTTGTTTTAGTGTCTGTTACAATGTCAGCTATTAGTCTTATTATTTCTTGTTTTATTTCTTTGAATGTTTGGGTATTTAAGGCCTAACATTCTCTAAATAAAATGAATTACTTCCCCCAAAATTCCTTGTGCTTTCTATCTGTTCTATTTTCTCTTTCTACGAAAGAAAACTAAACAACGAAAATAACCTTGTGCGAAACTTTAGAGGGACTTAAAACCAAAGCTTTGACTAAGTGTATAAAGCCTTGTTTCTGGTGAAATAGCTACTCCTTGAGGTTAATGTAGTTCAACAATTGGTATCAGAGCCTTGTCATTAGTCTTGGTTTAACCATCAAGACTAAAACTCAAAGCTCTCACTGATATCTTATTGTTTTAGTTTTCTGCATTCTATCTTTTCTGTCTTTTGTTTTTCTTCAAATCTGTAGGAGTTTGGTTTTTGAACTAAACTGTGTTCAAAAATCATTCTAACAAATCACTTTGAGAACTCATCACTTGTTGGTTTACACATAACTATTTGTGAACCAATGGAAGAGAAATTCACCCTAGACCCTCATAACACCGGTTCTGCCACAAAGCCACCAATCTTGGTTAGGCACGAATATAACATTTGGCAGTGGTGGATTTTACACTTCCTGGACACGAAGACTAGAGACAATGTCCCGAAAGATCATCGGAATTACACCGAAGAAGATTACCAGAAGTTGGAGCTTGATGCAAAGGCACATGCTCAACTGGCTACGTCCCTTCCTAATGAAATATACTCTGGTCTTCTTCACCATGAGTCTACTAAAGACTTGTGGGATGCTCTAAAAGAGCAATTCGGTGGCACCGAAGATGTTGTGGCTAATACCAGGGAGATATTAGCTCAACAATGCGAGACATTCTCCCAACTAAATAATGAGTCACTGGCTCAGCACTTTGAACGATTCACTTCTCTCTTAAGTGAATTAAAACTAGCTGGTCAAGTGTACCCCTATCTCTGTTCTGAATTGTTTCTTGAGATCTCTGCTTGAAAAATGGGAAACTTATTCCATTGTCATGAGATCCTCTCCAGACTTTGGCAAACTCTCGCTTACCCAACTTCATGGTAAGTTGCTCACCTTTGAGCGAGAGATTGCCCAGAAAAGAAAACTAATAAAGTCTGGTAAATCAACTGAAGAGTATGTTCAAGGGAACACAGCTCTTTTGAGTCATAACTCTGAGACAAATGATCAGGGTTATGATGAATACATAAACATAACCACTGGCATCACTTCCTCTTCTTCCAGTGATGACCACTCTCCTATCTCTGATCATCTGTGGCTTATCATGGATGATCTCCATCAGTTCCAAGTGATGACTTGGAAGAGATGGACATTCTTCACCAACTGGCCCTCTTGAGCATAAGAACAAATAAGTTCTACAATAGGACCGGAAGGAAATTTCCTGGTATTCGTGGGAAAACCAGGTTTGGCCTAAATAAGGCTAAGGTCCAATGCTATAGATGTCATGGCACTGGGCACTTTTCCAGGGAGTGCAAAAATGCTCCCAACGCAAACTCTTCACCGTATGTGACTTTCCCTAACTCACAATCACATACTTCTTCTACACCTTTTTCTTCTTCTTCCTCATCTTTCAGAAGGCACAACAATTCTCAGGAGTCAACACACATTGTACAAATCCCTCCTCCTACCATTGTACAATTTGTACAAGCTGCCAATGGTAGCATGTATCAACTTACTCCTGCACCTCTTCAAATTGTTGCACCATCCCCTTCTCAAATAAGTGTACCAAGCCCTGCTGTCCAATACCCTTCTTCTACTCAACCGGCTCTTTTCACCCAAGAGTACGTTGACTGGAGAAGCCTGCCTGAAGATGTAGGCTATGCCCTCATCATCTCTGAACCAACAAATTTCGCTCTCATGGGTGTTGGTGATGATTCTTCTCCCTCTGAACATCCTGCTACAGACACTCCTGATGCGCAGGTATCTTCTTCTACTCTAGAAAAACTATGTACCGATGCGTGCATAGAGGCTTTTGCAAAAATAAAGAAAGCCAACATGTTGCTTCGACAACAAAATCAGTAGTTGGAGCAAATGCTAGATAATAAAATTCTGGAATAGAAAAACTATTAAAGAATAAAGACAGTCAAATCTCTATCCTAATGACTGAAAAATCCAACCTACAAGCTCTATTTGATTTGCAAAATGAAAAATATGCAGCTTGTAGAGATGAGCTGTCTTAGACCAAGGTCAGCTGTGACAAGTGGGTTGAATCCTGCAAAGGGTTCAAAATGCTTTTAAATAAGAAAGTTCACAGTAAGGCCAAATTTGGTATTGGGTATAATCGTACTAGTCCTCCAGAGGACTACACCCCGATTGACAATGAAATAAAAAAGACTGATTCTGAGCCCATCTCCCCCACCTTTCTTCTGGATAAAATTCCATCCATAACAATCATACCTCCAAGAATGTACCAACCTCCGTAGTTTCCTACGTTTGTTTATCCCACTGAAACTAACGTTGAGAAAATGGAGGAAACACCCTTGGAAAGTGATCAAAATAAAAATGTTTCTGAACAAACTGAGATTGCTCCAACCATGAGCTCTACTCAAAGTTCGGAAGGTACAAGTCTTCTTAAAACCTCTGATAATCATGTGGCCCGCCTTGACAAAGGAAAGATGCCCATGATTGACATCAGATTTCCCACCTTGTCATCCTCATCCACCCTATCCAATAATGAAGGAAAATAAGCCTTTCATCCCCAACTACTCCTCTCTATCTCCTGCTTGTCTAAAGTGTTTCAAGTATAATCATACTACTGAAAACAGATGGACAAAAACTCCCTTGGAGAAAGCGAGAGAAAAACTGAATGCTGAAAGATTGAAATCCGAACAGGGTTCCTCATCTAAACGGAACCTCCCCAATAAGATGAAGAAATCAAAGAAGGCTAATAGTTCTTCAGTAAACAGTTCAATAAGATCTAATTCCCATCCATCTCTTCGCTTTTCTTCTCCTCCATCTACTTCACCCGGGCCATCCATCCTTGGAATACCACCTTCTTATACTATGGTGATTCCTGTTGCCCATTCTCCTGCTGATATGAACCTTTCTTCCGTGGATTCACAAAGCAATATCTTGCATCAAAATCAGCAACAGCTGATACTGATGATGCAGAAATTGATGAATAACAATCAGCAAAACAAATAAACATCTTCTCTTTCTTCTGAAAATAAAACAAGACCCATATCTAACCTATTACAATTAATTCTCATGTGCAGAGACCTTCTTCAAACCAAAATCATCTATGGTATGTGGATAGTGGAGGCTCTAGGCACATGACAGGATGCAGATCCATTCTAAATAATTTCATTCGAAAGAATGGAGGATCTGTTTCCTTTGGAAATAATGCAAAAGGTTGGATAGTAGCGTCTGGTTCTGTCCTGAGTGGAAAATTGCACTTTAAGGATGTAAGCTTAGTTGAAAATCTGAAGTTTAATCTCTTGAGTGTTTCTCAAGTAGCTGACAAAAATTTTAGTTCATTTTTCACCAAGGACAGTTGCAAAATTCTTTCCCCAGAAATAAATTCAAAAATAAAGATCTTAATTGATCAACACACCTTGCTAACGGCTAAAAGAAGTGGAAATGTCTATGTTGTAGATATGAACACTGATTCTCAAACATCCTCTCCTACTTGTTTGATAGCCAAAGCATCATCTTCTGAAACTACACTCTGGCACAAAAGATTCAGTCACCTTAACCATCAATCTCTTCATAAGCTTTCTAACATTTCTTTAGTAAGAGGATTACCTTCCAAAGAATTCACTTTGAAGGTCAATGTAAATCTTGCTTAAAGGGAAAGCAGCATAATACATCACATAAGTCTATTGAGGACTCCAAAACAACTAACTATCTCAATCTACTTCATATGGATCTTTTTGGTCCAGTGAAGGTAGCCAGCTTGGCAAGAAAGAGATATTGTTTAGTTGTTGTGGATGACTACTCAAGATTTTCCTGGACCTTCTTTCTCTTCAGCAAAGATGAGACTTCTGATAAAATAATTGCCCTTATCACCCAACTTGAAAGACAATTTCGTCTTCCTGTCAAAACAATAAGGAGTGATAATGGGACTGAATTCATGAACCAGGTTCTTGATAAGTTCTGCATCTCTAAAGGAATCCTCAGACAATATAGTGTTCCTAGAACTCCCGCTCAAAATGGAGTTGTGGAAAGAAAGAATATGACACTTATTAAAGCTGCAAGAACTATGCTTGCAGATTCAGGATTACCTTTATCCTTCTGGGCTGAGGCAGTGAACACTGCTTGCTATGTCTTAAACAGAGTTCACATTGTGAAAAGACATAACAAGAATGCCTATGAAGTCCTTCATAACATAAAGCCTGTCATTTCTTTCTTTAAAGTCTTTGGGTGTCCGTGTTTCACTTTGAACACAAAAGACTCTTTATCCAAGTTTGCTGGTAAAGTTGACTCTGGATATTTTGTTGGATATTCTAAGAACTCCATGGCTTACCGAGCTTTAAATCTAACGACCAAAATTGTAGAAGAAACTATTGATGTCAAATTCAATGAATCTGCATCAACCTCATCTTTCCCTTTTGCTCATGATGACCTCTTCGATCTTGAAAGCTTCACATAAATTTATTCTACCCACTATTCTTCTCGTTTTTCAGAATCATGTCAAACTTCTGAAGATCTATCATCTCTTTAAGAATGTTCTGTCTCTAACTTCTTTACCTCCATTCCTTCTTACCAAATAAATTCTCAAGACCAAGATGAACAAATATCTACTCCTTTATCCCCAACCTTGGATAATGTACCTGTATATGTTCCTGAACATGTTCATGCTTCCCCATCAGAAAACTCTCTTGGCCCTACTGAAAACTCACCTTCTTCCGATGTTGTCTCCTCAAATAACTGTTTGGACATCATTCCCTTCAGCAGAAATCATCCTCTAGAACAAATCTTAGGTGACTTAAATAAAGGTGTTCAAACTAGGAGCCAATTTCAAACTTCTGCCTTCATGCAGCCTTTCTGTCTTCTAAGTTTGAAATGAGTGCTTTAAGTGAACTAAAAACATTTTTAGGACTCCAAGTAAAACAAACCCCCAATGGGACTTTCATTCATCAATCTAAATATGTAAAGGATCTTTTAAATAAATTTGAAGTGAATGATTGAAAAATAATTTCTACCCCCATGGCTACAAGTCCAGGAGGTGAGCCTGTAGATAAAACCCTCTATAGGTGCATGATTGGATCTTTGATGTATCTTACTACATCTAGGCTAGACATCATGTATGCAACATGTGTCTGTGCAAGATACCAATCAGCCCCCAAACAATCCCATTTGTCATTTGTGAGGAGGATACTCAGATATCTTAAGGGCACTCCTGTGCTAGGTATCTGGTATCCTGCTAACCAAACTTGTAAGATTGTTGGTTTTTCAAACAGTGATTATGCTGGATGCTCGCTCACAAGAAAGTCTACTTCGGGAGCATATCAGATCTTTGCAAATTGCTTAGTGTCATGGCAAAGCAAAAAAGCAAACGTCGGTGTCAAATTCAACGGCTGAAACTAAGTACATTACAGCAGCCCATTGTACTGCCCAAATCCTTTGGTTCCAATACCAACTGCTGGATTTTTGAATAACTGAACTAAAAACACCTCTCCTAATAGACAGCGAAGCTACCAAAAATATAATAAAGAATTCTGTCTACCATTCAAAAACCAAACACATAGAAATAAGGCATCACTTCATTAGAGACTGTTTTGAAAAGGGACTAATTGTCCCAGAACATGTCTCTACAAGTGACCAAATAGCAGATATATTTACCAAACCCTTGGACTCTTCAACTTTTTCTAAGTTTGTGGCCAAATTGGGAATGATAAATATGAGCTAATAAACATGGTTAAGAATGTGTTTCTCAAACCTTTAAATAAATACATAAAAGGATAATCTTCAATGATTATCCTAACAACGGATATTTGATAAACCACTGATGAAGAAACCTTGGTCTCTCTCAGTGGTTATCCCATAACACGGATAGGTTCAGTGGTTATTAATACCACTGTTTCATATCTATCCGTAGTTAAAACTTCCGTTGTTACACTTTAAGCCTTCTGTGGTTTATTTCACTTATGATATCTCTATTCTTTCCGAGACTACTAACCTTATAATTTATCCATGGTTAAACCTCTTCCGAAGATAAGACTCTTCCGAGGTTAAATAATCTTTCATGGTTAAATCTTCCTTCTCTGAGTGGTTATCAAATCTCTTGGTAATTACGCCTGATTCGGCCGTCACTAATCACTCTACAAGATAAGACCCCTCACAGTTAATTGAATTGACACTCATTAATTGTTCTCACGGCTCGATGATATCTTTCCTTCCATTTTTATCCCTCTTACCTCAAATGACCACTGATCTTTCTTTCCTTATTTATATCAGTGGTTATCATCTTTAATTCTTCAGTTCTTTCACAATAACTCAAAAAAGTTACTTGATCTTCCTTTGATCAAGAACACTCTACGTTCAAACTTGAATCTTCCGAATGCTACTCATGGCGAAGGACAACTGCTTGTCAGGCATGTCGCCTGGCAGGACGCACTGACGCTAATTTCGTCTGAGCTTTATGCTCATGATGATGGTGTAACGGCATCGGACCAGGCTTCATTCCTAACAAAGCTTTGTCTGTACTTCATGGTGTGCATGAATGTACTTCTTTGTCATTTGTTTCTTCTCTCTCATGATCACAGGTTTGTCCAATGGGTAAAAACCCTAAGGTCAAATTTTTGATTTGTTATAAGTAGTGGCAGTTTTTGTTTTTGAAACCGCCCCTATGTGTGAACGGTTAAACTTCCCCCTCTTTTTTTCTCTATAAGCAAAGTTTGTACCCACACTTTGTGTTCATAACTGCTAGGTGTTCATCGTCGCAACACAAAAATGGCCTTGAAAATCAAACTGATCCATAACCTTGGAGCTAACCTTGTCAAATCTTCTGAGTACCCTCACTACAACGAAGCAATTGATACTCTGGTAAACTCCTTTGTTCATACTGCTCTCATTCTAAACCCTCCTATTTCGGAATTTGCTCTAAACCAGTTTTGGGCAAACTCATCCATGGTGATAAAGGATTACGCTGTTGAAAGCATTGCTTCTGTGGTCGCTGGTCAACAAGTCACCGTCACCCCCACAAAAATAAGCGTTGCCTAAATCTAAATGACACTGAGGAT
The DNA here is from genome assembly GCA_009363875.1 of Mikania micrantha. Lineage (NCBI taxonomy): Eukaryota > Viridiplantae > Streptophyta > Magnoliopsida > Asterales > Asteraceae > Mikania > Mikania micrantha. The sequence goes on along the minus strand of CM018687.1, from coordinate 34,458,985 downwards.
CCCACCACTGTTTCTTTAAAACTTCTTCATAATGCCTTTATTCAGTGTGATTATCAGGGTGACCTGGAAAACAGGACCTTATACAAAGCTTTCTTTTACCCTAAGTACAAATTCTTGTATCACACCATTCTACAGTGTCTGTTTCAAAAGTCAACAAGTTGGGGAGAAATGCCATATGACATTTAATATGTCACGTATCCAGTTATATCCAACGAAAAGGTCAACTTGTTTCAAATAATTTTTGACCATCTGGTACATCACCAGAAAAGTCCCAAGTTTTTGTTGTATCCTAGGTTTGTAATGGCATGTCTCTTTGCTGACCTTAATAAGGTTTGTCACATTGTTCCTCTGACCACTATTAAGGGCATTGACAAACAGGTGTTCACTAGATTGAACACTAATGCGAGACAACAGGATGCCACTAAGGAAACACCCATCCTCGGTGAACCCACATTCACCTCCTCTTCCACACCTATACAAGTACCGGCCAAAAGAAAAGCTTCTACCAAAGCCTCTAAACCTAAGATGCCCAAAAAGACTGTTCAGGAAGATGAGATCCCTTAACATGTCTCTGCCCACACTGGGCAATTGGATACATCTGTTCCATCCTCACAGATGAATCAAGCATCTCCACCCCACCTAGCTCCTCATCAATCCTCTCAACAGAATGATGTTGTACTTCAAATGGAACCCTCTCTAACTACTGAAATGTCACTTGACACTCAGATGGCAGTCCACTCTCCCACGGACATCTCTGTTTCTTTCCCTCATATAGACCCAAACTCTCCTACTCATATTCTCCATGAGATTGATTCTGTGTTTGAGCAACTTGGTTCTCCTCCCCCATCTCCAATAGAGGAACAGCCACATGAAAACTTAGCTCAAACTCATCAATCTCCTACCCATGGAGAAGAGGATGAGATAAGGATGTCCAGTCCATCTAGACATCTTGATCATATATCTGCAGCATCCATCTCACATGAGAATCGAATGGGCTCTCATTTGAATGGATCAGGCAATAAGACTCCAGGTATGGCAAAAGCCTGTGAAGTTCTTGAAACTGAGGCTGGAAATCCCCGGAACCAAGAAAAAGGGGTCCATGACATTCCTGAGCTGGACTCAGATCATGATAAAACTGACTCATTAGTTAGCGATTCGGATGATATACTTAAAAGGATGGACAAATCAGATCTTAAAATAAAGGAATTGACGGATTCTGTTGCTCACATTCAGGCTGATGTGACTAAGCTCACTGAGCTTGTCTCAACAGTCTTGACTAACCAAGCCCTGCAACCCAAATCCATCCCCATGCAGGCACCTTCACTTGAAGGTACTTCCAAAAATCCACCTACTTCCACTGCTCCCACCTTCTCACCTCAGGTCTTTCAAGTGTTAAACCCACTTCTTACTGCACAACTTACTACCCTGCTTCAATCCTTTACCCACCAATTCCTCACCACTCAAAAGATCCATATGTATCTACTGAAAATTTCAGTAGATACCAAAGTCTCCTCCTTACAACATGAAGGCTTTAACCATACTAGATTTCTTGAGTCCCTTACTGGGATTGCTCTTCCTTCTCCCTAGTTCAAAGAACAGGCTGATGAAGCCAAAAAGAGGGAGAATGAATGGCTCATGTCTGCTGCCCAAGCGGCCAAAAGGCAAGAAGACAAGACTGAGCAAAGGAGGATGAAGCAAATAAGGCTGCAAAATCAAGAAGCACTCCTTAAAGCAGCATTGGATCAACAGTTCCAAACTGAAGCTGCTAAGGCTAGCTCAGAGCAAAAGCAAATGGAAGCCGCAGCTCAAATAAACACTGGAACATCTGGAGTATCCAGAAAACCCAGACCTTCTAAATCCGCTCCCACTAAGCAAATAAAGCCAACAACCACTGCCCCATCTTCTTTTGCGTCATACACTCAGGACATACCACTTCCAACTGGTTCTGTCCAATTGGAGCTCAACCCAATCCGTTCTAAACATGTTTCTCCCACCATATCTATCCCCACTTCACACATACTCACAAATAAAGAAAACTCACCCACTCTTTCTCCAAACTCTTCCTATCAAACCCTCCTAGAATTATATTCTCTTCCTACCACTCTCAATGCCTCCAAAATTGGCCAAAAACCAACACCAATAATCAATCAGTCTTTTTCAAGAAGACAAAAGAGTGTGGTTAGAAAAACCAAATCACCCAATAACCTATCTCATAAACCTCCAACCCCTGCTCAAGAACCCACCTTAGACTTAAATGATGATCCGCCCATTGCCTCTCTTGTTTCAAAAAAGAGAAGGCTCATATTGACTGATGATGATGAGTCTGATCTTCCAAACACCACCACTGCTCCCTCACCAATAAAATCAGCAGATGCTGAGAAACCAAAAACCTCTCCAATAAAGGAATCCTACTCACCTGTTAGGACCTTCCCTTTCGATGAAGACCATCGGAAGATAAAGAATAAAGAAACAGAGAAGGAAAACTTGATTCTAGCTGGTCTAGAAGCCACAGGTCTCTCAGGAGAAGAACTGGTAAGGACCTATTAAGAACAAATAGCCAGATTGTATCAGCAGCAAGATAAAGCCTATCAGGCTGAGAGGGAGCAGCTGATCAAGTACTTGTTGGATGAAGGGAAGTACAAGATTGAAAACTTCAGCAACTGGGATATCACAAGCCTCATAAATGAAGCTGAAGTTTTATCCAAAAGAAAAAAGCTGAAGTCAAGAAGAAAAAGACCATTGAGCAGAGGAAAAGAATAAAGCATATCCTCATCCAAAATCAATATGGACCAAAGAACATAATAACAAGATGGAAAGATGATAATGAATGGTCAAAGTTCAAAAGAGAGAATAAAGACCACTCTGAGCTTTGGAAAGAAGTCACTTCTCCTTCTCCTTCCATATTAACTTAGCTCAAGGATGCCAACCTCAGCACAATGCTTGATCATTTCTTAAATGCACCTATGGGTCAGTATAATCTCCATCTGCTGTCAAATTCAGGCCCTGGGTTGATGTTAATAAGGAAGTCCTTCCTGATCTTCTGATGAACTATGAGCCTCATCAGCATGCTGTAGTAAAGAAGGTACTTGATTCAAATGATCAAGTGATAAGGAGAGAAATAATACATTGGACAACTGGAACTCCTCTTCCTTTGGGTCTACCTTCTAAATCCCAGCCTCCTCAGATCAAAAACTCAAGAATAAGAATAAAGAGATGGTTCTATGACTCTGCCTCCAAGAGTATGGCCATTGAAAGATATAATGACTCAAGAACCTTCTTCTAAAATTGGGATCAGATTCTCACCCTACCAACTGATGATCTGAAGGAACTACAGCACAAGACTCTGGACAATGCTGATACAGAGTATGAAGTTCTGAACTATGTTCGAACTCTTAGAAATAAAATTGGTCTGGCTTTAGAACAAAATAAATAGGTTTTGGCTTTATCAGTCCAGAGGGAAATTGTTGAAAAATAAGGACTGATGAGCAAAAACCACTGAAGCCAGACACTTGTATAAAACCGCGGAATGAAAAGCCGCGGATGCTTCTCTTCCGATTGAAGAACTGCTTCAGTATCAAAAGACCATCAGCGGAAGCTTCGCCAAAAAGAACTACCGCTGAACTTATCTACCTCAAAAGACATTAGCTGATCATGACATTTTTGGAACACAACTACTGCATTGGAAGAAGTCAAATGACTCGGAAGACAATCTCCTCTTCCGAAATAACTGATTACATAACCAATTTCCGATGAACATCTTCCGAAATAATAACCACTGAACTCCAGTACAACTACTTCAACCTCGGAAGACCTGAAGACTCCTTAAGACTCTTGTTTCCGTTGTTGTTGACTTTGTATCTATACTAGTCTGTTGTTTCAATGTATGTTACCATGTCAGCTATTTGTCTTATTATTTCTTGTCTTGTTTCTCAGAATGTTTGGGTATTTAAGTCCCAACATTCTCTGAATAAAACGAATTACTTCCCCAAAAATTCCTTGTGCTTTCTATCTGTTCTATTTTCTCTTTCTAAGCGAGAAAACTAAACAACGAAAATAACCTTGTGCGAAACTTTAGAGGGAGCTAAAACCAAAGCTTTGAATAAGTGTCTATAGCCTTGTTCCTGGTGAAACAGCTACTCCTCGAGGTTTCTATAGTTCAACAAAAAGCAACACTTACGTTTTTCAAACCCATTTTTCACCCAACTCTCTCAACCAAACCCCCCTTTCGCCCCTCACGATTTTCGGCCATTTCCACACAAAATCAAACCATTCCACCGTCAAAATCTTGTGTATTCCAACCCCAACACCTCCATTTCAAGATTTCAACCCTTTTAATCTATTAGCACCGATCCTTAGCACCAAAACACTCCAAAACATTTAACCATCAATTTCGAGCATTAAAACACCCAAAACTACCACCGATTCCAAAAATGGCGTTCTTGGTAAACTTGCAGGCGAATGAGCCGTACGAAGAGCTCATTCGTGCGAACGAGAAGCCTCGTTCGTGAAGAAGAGTCACACGAACAAGCTGCAAGACGAACGACCAACCGCAAAAACGAAATGGGCTCATTCGTGTCGGACAACCATACGAATGAAGACCCATTCGCACGAACGGATGACAAGAAGGAGAGCATGCAATCGCGTCACTCCGTTCGTGTGAATGAGGGCCATTCGCACGAACCACCCGTTCGCACCAAGAACAACCCTAAATGGCTAAGTGCTTAAAGTTCTATCTTACGCCATTGTATCGATAGAACAGAACCTTAGACTCGATTTTAAATCTAATCAAACAAAAACCATTGAAAACACATTTTCCAAAATCACATCAAGAAACAGAGCACATAATCACCTAACACCTAACTAACTAATATTTAACACAGGATATACACCGAGAGATCATACTGAGTGAGTGCAACGACGACCCAAGACCTCAGGTGAGTTCACAGACCCCTTGTTTTCAATTTTCTTCCTTCCAAATCATTTGGGGATGAGAACATGAAACCTCTTATTCGAGTGATCAACGAATAAGAGTTATTGTCAAATGATTTCCATAAAAGGATCAACCCTCAACCACTTATACGAATGTTATACGTATAAGTGTCTTTTCAATTACTTTTATCGAGCGTTCATCGCTTCAATTAACTTTTCATCAAACAACAACAACAAACCAGTTTCGAGGGTTCAAAACACAAATCACTAAGGAGATGTCCGTTGACCACAACAGTTCCAGGCTTTCTGCCCAACGAAGAGGTGAACGGACACAAGCCTTGGAATTGTGTAGTGCACAATCGAATACCATCATTTTCCTAGGAATCCCTCATCAAACAAACAATATTTTGTATGGTAATTCACTAGGACATGCGTCCACACAACAACACATCGGGAATTCGCTGAGGAATTCTCGAACAACACACATCAGAGTCAATTACCATTAGTTGATGCGGGTCAACCGACGGTAACGTAGATGCTACCATAGGTTTAACAAACCTCCAACATTGAGGCTGGTACGTTACACACAAGCACACAACCACAACAAACCAGATTAGTTCCGGGGGAACTAATCACACAATCATATCAGTTGGGGTTGCTAAATGATCACACAGGTGACATTACAATCAGACCACACAACAACCATAAGAGTTTTCAAACAAAACAAATGTCCAAGACCTGATCTTGGACGAGTTTCAAATGAGTACAACAGAAAACAGTGTTTCAATACACGAAAGGAGCGTAAATTATGAGATTTCAAATAAACAAAACATGTCTCCTATAACAGGAGACAGAGCATACGCTCCTTCCTCACAAATTTCATTTTTACAATCATCTGTCGTGTCTAGTAGAGTGGAGATACACAAGTGACAAGGTCCGATTTCCGTTAAGGACACCCTCGTAGACCATCGAAGGGGTGGTGGGCTGGCGGCTAGGCAGGCGGTAAGCTTAACCCTACGTATGCCCTATACATAAACTACCTTCGGTGGCTTGGGATGGTGACGGTAATGATGGTTAGCCCGACGCACTTGTGCAGTTCATTCGCGTTTTCAACACCATTCACACATCATGTTTTAAATCAATGTGAATGGAAAGACTTTCACTAAACCTTTTACCAAACCTAATATTTTCAAAACAAATGTGACTCACCAACCTAGTGTTGACATATTTTACATGTTCTCAGGTGAAAAACATGTGAAAGCAGGATGACTTTAGAGAGAGAAAGATAGGATCCCTTAGAGGAACCTACAACTCCTGCGTGGAATCCCTCCGTCTAGTCCAGATACAAGATTCAAGACTTGCACTTGTGCAAGCAACCTTTGTGGGACATCTAGTCATTTAATGTATTTTAGTATTTCTCATATCACCATGTGCAATGTAACAATCTGATCACTCCGATTACAATCACGCCTAGGGACTATTCCGTCCGATGGGTCTCCGATCTGGCCCACAGGCCCGGTGTGTGACAGATTGTTATCAGAGCCATGGTTATAGAGAATTAGGTCATTTACTTAAACGGTTTGGCCTAGACTATAACCTAGGAACCTCATGTAGAGAAATCAGGATAGGAACAATTGCATATATTACTTGTGTTTAAGCACAAGTACTAATCGTTTCCACTTCAGGGAATGATGAGAATTCCTCCAAAGAAACAACCTCGCGCCAACCTGGACACCACCGCCCTAGCTACTCTCATCGCGGAGCAACTCATCGCTTCCATCCCCGACATTGTGGGTCAAATCAGTCACGAACCTCGATACCCAGCAGACTCCCCCATCATGCCAAAGACTGAAGCTGAATCCGCTACAAGGGAATCGACGGGAGAATCCAGCTGCCCTCTCCCCAAGAGACAAAGAACCGACAACCCTAACCAAGCAGGTCCCAGTCACCAAGGCGAACCTCGCTGATCCTATGCTGGAACACTTCCCCTTCAATTGAGCTTTCTAACCCTGAAAGCTAGAGGTCACATTCGAGCGAGCAATCGAAGTCACAGTCAACGGATACTAAACACACCAACGCAGACGAAGGAAATGACAAGAGGAATGTTCAATAATTGGACTGTCAAACTGGTTAAATGAGTGACTTTTGACCACTTCGGCTTGATTTTGAATAGTCATTTCCTACACATTAAAAGATCATTCGTCGACTAAACATCTTCACGCGGATGACACCTAACCAATAATTTTGGGATTTGAAAGCGTAGTAGGACACAGACCGTCTACAGCCACGATCATTTCTCTACCACAATGCTCTAGATAAAAGAATTTGTGGAGAAGTCAACTACAAGCGGCTGACAATAGTGAGAAGAGATAGTAATTACCTCACTCCAAAACATAAGGACTTTAGTCCTTTTGAGGAGGTAGTGCTAACATCACAGAGCGTCAAGGAAAAAGGCATAGGCCTTTATATGCCTGTATTTTGATGTTATGGTGGAGGCGGAAGCTGCACACTATCAGCAACTTAAAAGCAAGGCATCCTCTACCATTTTCTTGCGAATCATCATCCCTAAAATGGCAGAGTAGCTACAGTCTGCTCGTATCTCCCAGACCAACATGACTGCAATGGAGCTGACTCTCAATAGGGAGGGCTTACATGTTTTGAGAACAACTCAAAACATCCTTCCAAGCAAAGGAGGCGAGGTGCCCACTGACGGAGACATTTCCCGAAGTCTGAGATTTCAGAAGGAACACACTCAAGGTATGTAGTATCAATAACTGCACAGGATGGTGAAGTAGTCGATCCTAAGGATGAATGTGAAGAAACGGTCATTGACTGTCTCAATTCAACACATTAGGATCCCGGACGGCGAAGGATCAAACAAGAATATCAAGAAAATATAATCTTCACCTCCCAAATGAGTATCACTTTCAACAACCCAACATCAGAAAGCATCCTCTACATGCGGCTCTAACACAACCACCGATGAAGGAGCCTTGCGTGCGAATCAAGGGAGGAAATTTCTCCATGAACTCGATGGGGCCGGAAGAGAAACAATCCAGGATAGTTCTGAGAGAACTATGCTGCCAGATTGTGCAATGCCACAACTGACCTATCTGTACCAGATCGCAGGGTAATAAATGCGAGAGGTCGGTCGCCAATGAGCAGAACTTCCAAAACTCAATCTAGGACAATCCATAAATTTTTCTGCCCAAACAAATCACAACACCAAAGCCTCAGAGCAGTCACGACTTCAAGGTGAGAGGACATCCATACAACTCCAGGAGCAACCCGTTAACTTGGGGATTTGAAGGAAAGAAACCATGTGTAACCACATCTGGAACAATGCAAGAAAACCGTATAAAGGATACGGTTTAACACATTGCATCGTTAACAGTGAGTACAATGAGGAAGTAGACGTTCTTGGAAACGTAAAGTGGAAACACTACTTCAATGAAAAGTCTAAACAGATTAGACTAACTCACTAAGCAAACCTCAAAATCTATATGAACCAAGTTCGTAAGTCCACCCTATTTGAGAAGCATCAAGAATAACCGATCCAGGTTATATATCTGCTTCAATCAGACCACAGCCATCACTCGGTCAAAAAAGGACGCAGAGACACAGATGGTATCGTAACATCATTTGTGTATAAATCGTCTGTGTAAACCCGAGTTGACCACATTACCCCATCGTGAATAGTAAGACTACAAGTGGAAATTCGGTACATATTTGCCGAAACACAAACCAACACTACGGTCGGCAACTCATAGGACTCGAGCGAAGTACATACAAGTGAATATCAGACAGTGGCAACATTTTCCACGTATGCCTCAGTACAACGTGGAGAACATGGCGTCTCAAAATCATAACCGGTTGTCTTCCAGAACATTCAAAAAGGGAAATGAGGGCCAATGTGTCTACAGATCAGTAAAGTAAAAGATGCCAATGAGCACAAAGATCATAGAACCCCTTCTTGTTCTTGATTCTAATCTAATCGATTTGTTCTTTTCTTTTCTCATCTTAAACTCTGTTAAAACATTTTAAGTTCATAGAAACACAATCAAAGTTTGAAACAAAAGATTTCTCAAAATTGATAGGTTGTATGTTAATCTGGTTTTACTGTCTGACTGTTCATAAACTTCCTAAAAGTAGTTTCGGAAAAATTGTTAGAAAACTTTCGATCTTAAGTCTTATTTTTGAATTACGGATTAACGAGTGGAAATTATTGGTGGGGTATAATTATTTTATGGTTGGGTTTCATAATGAAATTATTTTCAGGTGGTCAAAATTTTGATTAAGATTTGATCCCACGAAATTGACCCGACTCAACTTTGAACTTGTCCAAAGTTTCTGAGTTTATTTTATTTTATTTTATTCAGAAAAAGTTAGAAATTTTGAAAAATAATTTACTCGAAAATGGAATATTCGAAATTCTACTCGATTTTGAGTACACGAAAATCGTGTACTCGAAAGCTCGCCTATAAATAGACCGAGTATGTACAAAATCGAGTACCATTTGATTTTGTATACGATTTTCCTTGTCCTTAGGCGATCTTGATTTTCGTACTCTGTTTTCAAAATCCACTCTGACCATATTGTAGATCACACTTAGCCAACCATAGGTATAGATTTTGAACAAGTTTTGACCGCTAAATAAAAAGTTATGGGTCAAAAACGTTTTTCGAGTAGTCTGTTCCGTTAACAAAGGGAATCGTTGACAAATCACCTCGAAAACCTCAAAATTAGAAAGGGATCCTCTGATATGTTGGCCGGCTCCTAATTCTGAGCATTTCGAGTATAATTTGGTGTTCTAAGGAGCAAACTTGAGGGAGTTGTGATGTTTTTGATGTTCTCGAAATTTTGAATTTCGAATACCAGTTTCAAATACAAATTTAGAATATGAGTTTTTCGAATACAAAACCTTTTTCGATTACAACTTGTCTTTTTTAATACACTTCAAATTTCGAATAGAACCAAATTTTTCGAATATTGTTTAATTTTCGACTACATTCTAAATTTCGAGAACACTTAAAAAATTCGTGAACTCCTTAAGGCTTTGAACTGTTTCCGATTTTGAGATTTTGTCTAACTTCTATAACCTGAACTTGGACTCTAACTTTTGACCTTTGACTGATATTTCAATTTTGACTAACTTGAATTTGTTTATTTCATATGGCTGATTTGAGATTCGGTCCTGACCACAACATGTTTGCCTATGTCGGAGATCCACCGATGAAGCATTCTATGTTCAGGAGCTTGGTGGAAGGGTTGATATTGTCTCCAGTGAACTACGCTATCATGGAACATCCCGAGATCATAGCTGAGTATATCTAGGACTTTTGGAACACGATCACTGAGCGCACGGATGCTAACGGCACAATCAGTCTGATCGGGAAAGTTCAAGTCCAACCCATTATTATCACTGAGCAGATTCTGAGGGAGTGCCTACAGTTTGGAGACAAGGCAACAGATCCTGTTGAGCTTGATCATGACTTGATTCACAAGACGGTATATCAGATGGGTCATGAGGGTGCCTACCCTCCTACGGAAAAGAAGCTGCTATATTCCTACTAGAGATATCTTGCACACGTGGTGACCCATTGTTTGTCTAGGAGGAAAGGTGGTTATGATTTGCTGAATCATAGTCTCAGCTCATGTATGGTGGCATTAGTCTTGGGCATGAATTTCAACTACTTAAAGATGATCTTTCGAGACATGCATGCCAGTATCAAGGGAAAGAGAAAGGAAAGATTTCTGGCCTTCCCCCGCTTCATCCAGATCGCCATCAACAGGAGACATGCAAACCTTGTTCCCACCATCGGTACTATCAGGATCAAGAGGATGAGAGAAGACATTTTCTCATAGATGATGATGAACAAACTAGGAAAGAAACAGTATGTTGGGGAACACCCTCTGATGAAGGTCGGAAGATTTCTTGGAGATGATGCAGTCAGAGAGGAACAAGGAACACCTGTTGTTATCGTCGCCAAAGAGCATGGCATTCCTCCTACTAGCACAAGCACTCAGACTGGCACGACTGCCGAGGAACTTGTTTATGAGTCTTCATCATCATCTGATGATGAGAATTTGACTCAAGAGAAGGAGCCGGTCATCCCACCACTCACCAGAGCATAACCGGAAGACATTCAGGACACGGACTACATGCCGACTCCTGAGTCTTCGCCGAAGAAGAAAAGAATAAAGATGATGTCGAAGCGGACTAAGGACCCCAGATTGTAGAAGAAAACAGCAGGATCGTCCTCCTCAACTCCCATTCAGCCTCCACCACCTCCACTTCCTACCCAGTCCACTCCACCTCCTACTGAGTCCACTCCATCTCATGCTCAGCCTCCACCACCTCCACGTACTAAGACTACTCCACCACCTACTCAGCCTCTACCACAACCACATCCCAAACCACCAACTCAGCCTAAGCCACCAACACAGCCTAAGCCACCCACACAGCCAAAACCACCACAACCACCAAAACAAAAACCACCCACTCATCCCACTAAATCCATAACCACCACCAAAGTTCCCACTCCACCACCTTTCCCCACCTAATAGACCACCCAAACCACATCATCCCCATCTCACACTCATACTCACATCCCCCACATAGAGCCACCACCATCACCAGGCAGGAGTCAGAGAGACAAAGTCAAGGCTCATATGCGTACGCCTTTGCCTTATGCGCCTGTGGAGACTCCCGTGGACATTGTATGGCTACAGAAGAGAGTTTTATTGCTGGAACAAGACTCCATTACCAAGGATGACAAGATTGATGAGTTGCAGGGTGCCTTGGTCAGAGTATGTGAGATCTTTAGAAGACAGATTCGTGATGTTGACCGTCTGAAGAAACTGAACAAGCGTTTGACAAAAGCTTTAGAAAAACTGACTGATTCTTAGTTTGATGAGGATGAAGATGATGATGATGATGATGATGATGATGATGATGATGATGATGATGATGATGATGATGATGATGAAGTTGAAGAAGAAGAGACAGAGAAGAAAGATTATGATAATGACAAGGATGATCAAGGGGGTGACAAAGATGGCGACAATGCCAAATATGACAAAGGGAAGGATAAAGACGATGACAATACGGGAGGTGACATGGGCAAGGGTGCCAGTTCATCAGGTCAGAAAGATGATGAGCCCGTACAGTACGCTGCCAAGAATACTGATGCTTCTGAGAATCCACAGTCTTCGGAGAAGCCTTTGGATTTTTATGATTATTTATTCGAGGATCTTCCCGAGAACTTTCTGTTCGACGGATTCAGTGAAGAGCTCGATGGAGCGGGCCTCGGGGATTTGTTTGCCAACGTGTCTTTGGACTCGGTTTTTTATGCGGTCTATGACCAGGAGAGAAAGGAGAGAGCTGAATCCTCTGCAGGAGCATCTGCAGAAGAAGAACCAGAAAATGTTATTCTCGATGACGTCTCCAAGGATCCGTATGTAGACTTCTTGTATGCTCACAAGTATGTCAACCCCGATGGATACGAGATTGCCCCTCTAGCCAAAGTTATTGACAGTTGTTTCGATAGGCAGAAACACTGGACACCTGAACATCATGGCTTGGGGAAATGCAAGAGGAACATCCAGAGCATACTTTCACGGCAGGCGTTTTGTGTCCACTTGTATCTTGGATCCTGTCAAGAAGGAAGCATGGATTTATTACAAGTATCCGCCACCCTACACAGAGAAAGCCATTCCCGTCTCCTCACGAGTTCCCGACAACTCCTTAGCCAACTTCCTGTCTTGGTATTTTGACGAGAAGACACTTGTTGCGGTCATTCTCCGGAATAAAGACGACATTAAAGACATTGATATGATACTTGATCCGATGGATCTTTTGAAGTTTGGCAAGGAGGATATGCAGAAACTACACGAGTCACCTATCAAAGTCTACGGAGACCGAGACGAAGAGGGAAGCCCTTTACTCATGTAGTTGCTTTTGCTATGGAGCAGAAACTATATGCCGGAGCAGGTCCTCACTTTGTCTCACTCCCTATCGGTTGACTTCTTCAGTCTAGGAGGAGTTTCTAGAGCCCGACTAACAATGAAGACTGACAAAGTTAACCAAAGAAGAGTCGAAGACCTGATTTTGTTTATTTTTGTGTACATTGTATTTCGTGTATAGTAGTAGTTTGAGTACTCGACCATTTTCATGTATAGAGGTTCGAGTACTCCTAGAGTAGTATAAATAGACGTATTTTGTACTGTTTTAGGGTTGGATTCCCGAGGCGCGCTCTCTAGACGTATTGAGGCACTGTTTCATGAACTTCACTGAATATACTAAAGTTTTGATCTTTCTTCTTGTTCTTGTGATTCTATTCTGGATTCCGCACGTTATAGAGTCATTTGATGCAGAATGGAGACTTAAAGCTCGTTTCTTGACAGATTTGGACCTACATAGGAGGGTTGCATGAAGCAAAGTATTTATATGTTGTGGTGGATCAGGAATCGTTGTTTTTGTTGTTGTTGTTGTACCTGTGGTATGATGAGTTTCTGCGTGGCCACCGGTAGCATTGTGTTTAGTGTGATCATGGTTCCCACCAGAACCAGAAGTGATATGTGGTTGATGTTGGGTCAAAACACCCCAAGTAGATAGTTGTTCTTTAACAATCGTCGCTATCATTGCTTCATTTAGTTCAGATCCACTTGCAGCCGCAGGTGGAACCGTGTTCACTTCCGAGTTTACGGGTGTAACTATATATGTTTCCAGATTTTCGGGTAGAACCATATTCGTTCCTGATTAGTATGGGGATCCGGATTAGATTCTACGTTTACAGGTGGTACTTGATTTAGTCCAGGGTTGGTAACGTTCTTGGCAGCGTTCTTGGCTGGTCGACCAGGTTTTGGAGCCATTGTTATGCTTACATGCAGACAAACACGGTTAGATCAATAATATTAAAGATATAACCCTTTTTTAGTCACATAATTTCAACCATATTCAGTTATACTGAAAAATTCATGTTGAAATGTGATTATAAGAAATATAGCATAACTACATTGATACAACCTAGATATGTTTTCAGCACACAGTAATCATACAGATGTTTGTAGTTATACTCAGTCCTATTATTTAAAAAACATGTTATAGTATCACACAGAACACGGCATTATGACACCGATACAGATATGTTATTGTTCACACTAGATACAACATCACCCATGATTTGATATGTTATCACACAAGTTTTTGATATATTGTCATATAGGACTTTGATATGTTACCACACAGGATTTTGATATGTTAACACACAGGTCTTTGATACACTGTCACATGAACAATTGATATGATATCACACATGATTTTGATATGTTGCCACACAGGACTATGATATACTGTCACACAGACAATTGATATGACACGACACAAGATTTTGCTATGTTGCCACATAAGACTTTGATACATGTCATACTGACAATTGAAATGATACCACACAGGATTTTACGTTGAGTTAAACAATTGTTGTTTGAAAGAGTTTGATACACACATACATTCACACACAACACACAACCAGATGTACAAAAATAACCATTTTATTACTATCACAACAGTTTTGTACAATGAAGAAGTTTCGAAACAACGAAAGTCACAACACACCCATACCAACAACACTCTATCATACAACTCGGGATCTATCTCACATGTCAAAAGTATCCCCACACACCACACTCTCATCATATCCGTCTATATCTGATGGTATTCACAATGAAAATCCCAAAATAACCGCACCCCGATCATACTTACTATAGGAAATACAGTAAGCAAGCTATCACAATGGCTATAGTTGCCAATAGTAGAGCCAATCCAAACAATCTAGCCTCCAAACTCAACATCTTCAAACATTCCATCATCTCTCTCACCTCACAACTCTCACCCTCAACACCTCAACCTGCTGCCAAAATGCAACGATCACCAAATGCACCATCGTCTGTCTCATCCTATGCTCCATAATCGTCCTCCAGGCCCGAGTTCCTGCTTCTAACGCCTCAAATTGATCTACCAGACTCTGGTGAGACGCACGTGTCTCAGTCAAAGTGTTACGGGTCTCCTGAAGAGACCCGTAGAACTGTCTCAATTCCAGTTGAGCACCCTGCAGGTCCAATGTGACCTACTGTAGCTGAGCTCGCATCTCAGCCTGTCGTGACGACTCACCCACCTCGTGGATGGAGCCCGGAAAATCTCTAGGAGCACGCTGGTGCCTAGGTGGTAGCCCCTCTGTCAGCAGAGGTATAATAGGGAATGTGGTGATGGGCTTCTATTCCCAGTATAAACAGGGAATCTCTGTGGTGATGGGCTTCTAGCCCCTCTGTCAGCAGAGGTATCATCATCAGATACTTGTGGATGTGGTGGTGGTTTATGTGGTACGTGAGGTGGTGTCTGTGGTACCAATGGCGGTGTGTGTGACATCTAGGGTACTGCTCGGGACGCTTCAGAAGATGCTTCTAACAAATCTGAGTCCGAACTCGAGCTGGGACTCGGCATGTCATCAAGGATTGCGTATGGGACCTGCCGGTATATATAGCGTTCACCTGCGTTAGCCATTGCTGTACAAACAAAATTTCCATCTTAGTACCATGAAATGAATATTGAATAACAGTATTCAACACAACCATGACATGATATCTTTTCCTATCTTAAAGCAACTATTTGTCATTACTTTTATTATTGTTCTACTTGTATTGAAATTTACTAGAATACACACCTGTTGCAAATTTCAGTTGTGTTGGCGTGTCATAACCGTAATTTGTATCACTTGATTATTCTAGCTCAATCAAAACAAGTTTTTATTCTTTAGTTATGTTCGGTGCTCTCAGTTTCACTATACGAGCCTATACTTATAGTCTAGGTCTCCAAGTCAGTCTAAATTTCTATGACATGTGGCTCTGATACGACCCTGTCACACCCCCACCTCTCGTCAGCTGATGATGTCACTGAACACCCTGAGAAGGTCGCAGAAGCATAGCAGAGATGTCTCAGAGATGGGGTGTAACTTACTTGATCCGGTATCACAACACAAAGATTAACTTAAAGATAATATATTACAAGGGTTTCGTCATCACAATCAGAATTAAAGTTTACTACTAAGTTTATTACACAAGCCAAATTATTTAATTACACGTGTCTAAACGTGCAATATCGTCGATGCTCACTGTCTACCTGCAAAAGATTTGTGTTTATAAAGGTCAGCACAAAGCTGGTGAGTTCGTAATGTTTACTTTAAACAATATTATATGATATACATGTTTTTGATATACAGTTATCAAGATAACCATGGGACCCATATCTAGTTCCTTTCAGACTGAAATGTTCTGTTCTGTGAAAATACTACCCGTCGGTAAATATCTGTGTGCCTCATTCTAAATGTCTATCACAAACATTAAGCTGATATTGGAAACAGGGAACGAACATTTACACCAAGGGGAGTTGCAAGCTCCCTGAAAATGGGTTGTCAACCAATAGTACTATTAATCCTTCCAGTTCGACCCCACATGGGTTCACTAGATACAGTTTCGAGAGATGAGGACTTTTTGATACTGTGATAGTGAGTTACAGGAAAAATCCCATGGAATCTTACAGAAGTCACATGAAATCACATAGATTGCAGTGATACATATCATATGTTCAGAAATAGTTTCATAGATATACCCTGGTATTTGTATCACATTAAAGATAAAAAGGGTTGGAAGAGAAACAATCCAGGATAGTTCTGAGAGAACTATGCTGCCAGATTATGCAATGCCACAACTGACCTATCTTTACCCGATCGTCGGGTAATAAATGCGAGAGGTCGGTCGCCAATGAGCAGAACTTCCAAAACCCAATCGAGGACGATCCATAATTTGTTCTGCCCGAACAAATCACAACACCAAAGCCTCAGAGCAGTCATGATTTCAAGGTGAGGGGACATCCATGCAACTCTAGGAGCAAACCGTGAACTTGGGGATTTGAAGGAAAGAAACCATGTGTATACACATCTGGAACAATGCATGAAAACCGTACAAAGTATACGGTTCAACACATTGCATCATCAACAGTGAGTACAATAAGGAAGTAGACGTTCTTGGAAACGTAAAGTGGAAACACAACTTCAATGAAAAGTCTAAACAGATTAGACTAACTCACTAAGCAAACCTCAAAATCTATACGAACCAAGTTTGTAAGTCTACCCTAATTGAGAAGCATCAAGAATAACCGATCCAGGTTATACATCTGCTTCAATCAGACCACAGCCATCACTCGGTTAAAAAAGGAAAAGAGACACAGATGGTATCGTAACATCATTTGTGTATAAATCGTCTGTGTAAAACCGAGTTGACCACATTACCCCATCTTGAACAGTAAGACTACAAGTGGACATTCAGTACATCTTTGCCGAACCACAAACCGACACTACGGTCCGCAACTCATAGGACTCTAGCGAAGTACACACAAGTGGATATCAGACAGTGGTAACATTTTTCCATGTACACCTCAGTACAACGCGGAGAACATGCAGACTCAAAATTATAACCGGTTGTCTTCTAGAACATTCAAAAAGGGAAATAAGGGCCCGATAACACATTCCAAATTTCGGGATGAAATTCTGTCAACAGGGGGAGACTGTGACAACCGGCATCCGAGCAACCATGAGTCGGAAATCCAAGGGTGTACACATTCACAGGGTAAGACATAGGATTACGAGAGCAAAGACAACCATAATAAACTACAATAAAAATACACAGGTTTTCCTAAAACAGTTAGGAAAATCTACTTAACCACATGAACATGAATCAGAAGAAAAGAGAAACAACCTGTGAGGAAAAACAATGAACAAACCTGAAAAGATGACATTTGGAGTGTCGATACAACGAGATATCGAAATGGGTGACGATCCTTGTGGATATGTTGTTAGATTCGAATACCCTAAATGAAATCTTTACAGTATGAAACAATGTCAGCAGTTAAATACAACGCGATGTTTCTATGGGTTATGATTCATACATATATCAGCGTGAGTCTTTAACGTTTACGTAAAATAATAACAATTTTAAATAAAACCCACCAAAACGTGTTAATAAACAATCAAAATTTTAAAACACACGACCGTGCGTACGAATGTGCTCTCATTCGCACAAACCAGTCTAATTCGTAAAGCTTTATAGTCTCAGTTCGTTCGCACGAATGGGAGCCATACGTACGAACGGCTGATTCGTACAACAGCACAGCTATAAAAGCAACACTTACATTTTTCAAACACATTTTTCACCCAACTCTCTCAACCGAACCCCCCTTTCGCCCCTCACGATTTTCGGCCATTTCCACACGAAATCAGACCATTCCACCATCCAAATCGTGTGTATTCCAACCCCAACACATCCATTTCAAGATTTCAACCCTTTTCTTCTCATTTCGGTCAAATACGAGCTCCACAGTAAGTATTAGCACCGATCCTTAGCACCAAAACACTCCAAAACGTTTTACCATCAATTTCGACCATAAAAACACCAAAAAAAACACCAAAAAAACCACCGATTTCAATAATGGCGTTCTTGGTAAACTTGCAGGAGAATGAGTCGTACGAAGGGCTCATTCTTGCGAACGAGAAGCCTCGTTCGTGAAGAAGAGACACACGAACGAGCTGCCAGACGAACGAACAACCGCACGAATGAAATGGGCTCATTCGTGTGGAACAACCATACGAATGAAGACCCTTTCGCACAAACAGATATCAAGAAGGAGAGCATGCATTCGCATCACTCCGTTCGTGTGAATGAGGGCCATTCGCAAGAACCTCCCGTTCGCACCGAGAACAGCCCTAAACAGCTAAGTGCTGAAAGTTCTATCTTACCCCATTGTATCAATAGAACCGAACCTTGGACTCAATTTTAAATCTAATCAAACAAAAACCAATGAAAACACATTTTCTAAAATCACATCAAGAAACGAAGCACATAATCACCTAACACCTAACTAACGAATATTTAACACAGGATTCAAACCGAGAGATCATACCGAGTGAGTGCATCGATGACCCAAGACCTCAGATGAGTTCACAGACCCCTTGTTTTCAATTTTCTTCCTTCCAAATCATTTGGGGATGAGAACATGAAACCTCTTATTCGAGTGATCAACGAATAAGATTTATTTTCAAATGATTTCAATAAAATGATCAACCCTCAACCACTTATACGAATGTTATACGTATAAGTGTCTTTTCAATTACTTTTACCGAGCGTTCATCACTCCAATTAACTTTTCATCAAACAACAGCAACAAACCAGTTTCGAGGGTTCAAAACACAAATCACCAAGGAGATGTCCGTTGACCACAACAGTTCGAGGCTTTGTGCCCAACCAAGAGGTGAACGGACACAAGTCATGGAATTGTGTAGTGCACAATCGAATACCATCATTTTCATGGGAATCCCTCATCAAACAAACAATATTTTGTATGGTAATTCACTAGGACATGCATCCACACAACAACACATCGGGAATTCGCTGACGAATTCTCGAACAACGCACATAAGAGTCATTTACCATTAGTTGATGCAGGTCAACCGATGGTAATGTAGATGGTACCATAGGTTTAACAAACCTCCAACGTTGAGGCTGGTACGTTACACGCAAGCACACAACAACAACAACAACAACTCAGATTAGTTCTGGGGGAACTAATCACACAATCATATCAGTTAGGTTTGGCAAATGATCACACATGTGACATTACAGATAGACCACACAACAACCATAAGAGTTTTCAAACAAAACAAATGTCCAAGACATTATCTTGGATGAGTTTCAAATGAGTACGCAGAAAAAAGTGTTTCTATACAAGAAAGGAGCGTAAATTGTGTGATTTCAAATAAACAAAACCTGTCTCCTATACAAGGAGACAGAGCATACGCTCCTTCCTCAAAAATTTCATAATTACAACATCTGTCATGTCGAATAGAGTGGAGATACACAAGTGATAAGGTCCGATTTCCGTTAAGGACACCCTCGTAAACCATCGAAGGGGTGGTGGGCTGGCAGCTGGGCAGGCAGTAAGCTTGACCCTATGTGTGCCCTATACATAAACTAACTTCAGTGGCTTGGATGGTGTCGGTAATGATGGTTAGACCGACGCATGTGTGTAGTTCATTCGCGTTTTCAACACCATTCACACATCATGTTTTAAATCAATGTGAATGGAAACACTTTCACTAAACCTTTTGCAAAACCTAATATTTTCAAAACAAATGTGACTCACCAACCTAGTGTTGACAGATTTTACATTTTCTCAAGTGAAGAACAGGTGAAAGCAGGATGACTTTAGAGAGAGAAAGATAGGATCCCTTAGAGGAACCTACAACTCCTTCGTGGAATCCCTCCAGCTAGTCTGGATACAAGACTCCTTCGTGGGACATCTGGTCCTCATTTCAGATGTCCAAGTCAAGCTGCAATAGAATTAAATTATGAACCCATTGTAATTTAATTTTATTCATTTAATGTATTTTAGTATTTCTCATATCATCATGTGCAATGTAACAATCTGATCACTCTGATTACAATCACGCCTCGGGACTATTCCGCCTGATGGTTCTTCGATCCGGCCCACCAGCCCGGGGTGTGACAGATACTGTTGTTGATTATATTACTGAAATAGTTTCTAGATGGATTTATGGCTTAGGATTGGTCAATCCTTGTTATTGATTATCCAAATATCATGAAACATAAAAATGTGATATTGGAATAGGTTTAATAACCATGTTCGACATACTAATCTGACTGTTATCATAAACATCATATCGTTATTCCAATGATTATCTTAATGATTGTGATTAGTTTGAAACACTTGGATTTAACCTTGCATTTCAAGGATTAATCAAGATAATCACATACATTGTTACAATCAAATGGTTTAAACCATTATAATCGTAAGTATAGTTTCATGATAATCAGGAATTACAACGGATCAAAACAAGGATTTAACTGTTAACACATCAAATTCTTTGTTTATAATCATTCCTAGCCATCATCTAGGCAATAATCAACAACCCTAACTATTGCATTACGTTCAAAAACTAGATCTCATCAAACCATCATCAAACTAGTAGGTAAAAACGAATCATTACCTAATCGAACGGATTTTCATTCGCAAAACAACGATTGAATGTTGTAGACACGTTCCTTAGCATGATCCAGACTATCTGGTAGCTTCAAATCTATATTTGGATGGTAAAAAGAAGATTTGGTCGAAGGTTTTTCGTCTGTTGGAAGTGTATGTTCGAGAATATGAAGAAAATATTCAATCTGCATGAAATCTGATATACCATTCTGATTCATCAAACCGCCTTATCCCTCACGTACCTCCTAGCAGGGCGCTTTGAGGCTAGGTGTACCGCGAAGGAATCCGGAGCCTCAGATTTTTTTGGTTCCGCGTGTACCGCCTAGCGTGGCAAGCTGGGGCTAGGCGTACCGCGCGGACTCCTTGATTTCTATATTTTTGAATTTTTCTTCGTTTTACGATTCCGGAGAATCCGGAACCTCGTTTCATGCATGGTTTTACGCACGTTCACGATTTCTCGTATACTTTCAACCTGTAATAATCACAATTGCTAAATCAACATGGATTTTAAGAACGATGATATGTGCTTTCATCGATAATGACGTAATCTTCAAACTCAATTTTCACACATCCCATCTCTGAGACATCACCACTATGCTTCCGCAACTTTCTCAGAGTGATCAGTGACATCATCATCAGGTGACGAGAGGTGGGGGTGTGATAGCCCCTGCTCGTAAATTTACTACTATTTATAACATATAAAGTGAATATTAAAGCAAATAAAAAAACATGTTCAGATATTATAGTATTTCAAAAATTGATATTTTTTTGTAT
The DNA here is from genome assembly GCA_009363875.1 of Mikania micrantha. Classification (NCBI taxonomy): domain Eukaryota; kingdom Viridiplantae; phylum Streptophyta; class Magnoliopsida; order Asterales; family Asteraceae; genus Mikania; species Mikania micrantha. The sequence goes on along the minus strand of CM018687.1, from coordinate 34,437,174 downwards.
AATATTATAAATATGGTAATAATTTAATTCATGTATATACGACTATGTTTTTTATATGTTAGTGAAAATTGTTTTTGACTTTTTTCTTTTAAGATTTTACACCAATATAAGTTGTTATTACGTTAATTAAATGTTGGCTTTGTAAGATAAGTTTACAATTTTTGTAAATCTTAAACGCTTGTAAATTAACAGATATATATAAAGAACATATTGTTGTACATGCGTAATAAAGGTTATGAGAAAAAAACTAAAGATTATGAGTCGATCTTGTTGGAGTTATTTGGGTTACATCAATAAACATTATCCTACGTGTGTGTCTATATATAAGGATTGTCAGGGTGTGATTGTGATTGTTCAATATCTCATGATGCTACTATTAAAGTTTAAATAACTAAACCTCAACATTAAAGAATTCATCAAACAACCAAACACTCAATCATAAAAATTAAATAACAGAAATTGTCATAACATAACATAATTTGTTTTGATTTATTAACTAGGTACATTAATGCCTAGCTCATATCTTCATACTTTTCAATCAACCTGTCACACATGTTAAATAAAATTTGATCTACTATGTGCATCGTTAGTGAGAACTTAATATATATAAGTAGAGAGATGCCATACAAAGTATATGTAATAATAAATCTAAGTCTATGTTCTTACAAGTTTTTTAGAAGAAATGCTAAATCTAAAGAATTCATTACAAGTCATCAAATGTTTTTATGGGTATTCGGAAATAAAAATGATGACAATCGAATCATAGCCAAAATTAAAGCCAGATTGGTTGTCCAATGCTATTGCCAAGAATAAGGCATTGACTATGATGAAACATTTTCACGTGTTGCTAGACTTGAAGCCATCAGCCAATTCCTTATCTTTGCCATCTCCCATAAAATAAAGGTGGTTCAAATGGAAATCAATATTGCTTTTTCTCTATGAGACAATAAAAGAAGAAGTTAATGTCTGTCAACCTATAGGTTTTGATGATGCTCATCACCCTGATTGGGTATATAGATTTGACAACATATTATATGGTCTGAAGCAAGCTCCAAGAGCATGGTATGATACTCTTTCTCAACTTCTATTGGATAATAAATTTACCAGAGGGATAATAGATAAAACCTTATTCATAAAACATACTGGAAAAGATCTATTTTTGGTCTAAATTTATGTTGATGACATTATCTTTGGATCATCCAATCCTGCTTTATGTGAACAATGTTCAAAACTCATGTCATTGAAATTTGAAATGAGTGCCTTGAGGGGATTAAAAACCTTTTTAGGTTTTGAAATTCAACAAAATTCAAATGACATTTTCATTTATTAGTCAAAATACAAAAATGACCTTCTTAATAAATTTGACATGTCAGATTGTAAAATAATTTCAACCCCAATGGCCACTTCCCTTAGATCTTTGATGTATCTTACTGCATCAAGCCCAGACATCATGTATGCCACATGTGTTTGTGCTAGATACCAATCATCATTCATACAATCCCATTTATCTTTTGGGAAAAGGATTTTCAAATATCTTAAAGTTACTCATGTACTAGGTATTTGGCATCTTGCTAATCAACCTTGTAAGCCTGTACGCAGGGTGTACTCTCACAAAAAATTCCACCTCTGGAAGCTACCAATTCATTCTAACTGTTTGTTTTCATGGCAAAGCAAGAAGTAGACCTCAATCACCAACTCCACTTTTGAAGCTAAATATATTGCAGCAGCCCACTGTATAGCTCAAATACTCTAGCTTCAATACCAGTTGATAGACTTCGGAAAAACTAAACTTCAAATCCCTCTTTTGATAGACAATAAAGCAACCAAAAACCTAATAAAAATCTTGTGTATCACTCAGAGAACAAACACATAGAAATACGACACCATTTTATAAGGTACTGTTATGAAAATGAACTTATTGTTCCTGAACATGTCCCAGCAACTAATCAAATTGTAGACATTTTAACAAAACCATTGAATTCAACAACTATTTCAAAGTTTGTTACCAAACTTGACATGATGAATATGAGTTAATTTTTTCAATCACTGATCAGTAATAAAATTCTATTTTATTTTATTTTATTTTAAAATTTTAAAAATAAAATAATACTAAGTTAATCCACTGATTGATTTAACAGCAAACACTTTTGATAGCCACTTATTGAATAGTAATTGTTCTTTCATTCATGGTTTATCTTAACTACGGATAGAAAACACCTACAATAACAACCCGTTGTTATAACATTCCGTTGTTATATCTTATTCGCAGTTATAACTATCCATTGTTACATAACATTCAGTTGTTACAACAATCTATTGTTATAACATTCTGTTGTTACAGCTTTCCATTGTTCCAACACTCTATTGTTATACCTTCGTTTTTGTCCTATTTATACCCGTTGTTCCCTTTCTTACGCTCTTACCCTAAATTCAAAAAAAATCTCTTCGACGATCATTCCTTTCTTCTCTGACTCTCATTACTCTCAAGCTTTCTTCGCACTGTTATCAACGAATCTTTTTCCTTGAAACTCAAACATGTTCACAACCTTACCACTTACTTAATCATATCCTCGACTACCCACACTATGACGAAATGATCGACCTTCTCACCAACTCCTCATATCACACTGCATTAACCATCAACCCCACCATATTTGAAACCTCCCTAAATCAGTTCTGGTCCCAAGCTACCCTTTTCACCAATAACAAAACAATAGTCAGCATCGATTCCGTTCTGAAAAGTGTCAATCTCCTTTGCTCTCCTTTCCATTACTCTAAACCTTCTAGAGACTGACACCCTACTTCCTTTCTTGTGAGTCTCCTTCACTCTAAATTTCTTCAGTGTGACTGCCAAGGATATCTTGTAGATCCATGTTATGTCCCTAGTTCTATGTATAGGTCCTTTATGTTGTAAAATGATTATAATGTTAATGAAATATATGTTTTGACTGTTGTTAGGTCGTTACTAAATGTTTGAGTATGTTTTATATTGAATGTTGAACTATTCGTACAAATGAGTCATAAGTATGAGCCATTTGTACAAAGAAATGCTTAACGAATGAACTTGTTGTGCTAATGAGTCATGAGCATGTCTCATTCCTGTGATGGTTCCATTCACAAGATGCATTTGTTTGGATGAGTTATTTGTGTGACTCATTCGCAAGATCCATTCGTCCGGACAGGTCCTACAAAGTGGTATCAGAGATTTCATTGTAGTTCTACTCAAATTTCCATCGATAACAGATAATCTACATTGATTTTGCCATTTTAAAGGTTTTCTTTCTCAAAAAGTTGTCTCTTTAATCCAAAAACCTTTGTTTTAAATCTTAGCAAATAGATCTCGTGATTTGGAACTCTTAGATGGACCATTCCAAGTCTTCATATTAATTTTGTTAATTTGAAACCCATTAAAACTCATTTTTGCATAATCCATTGGCTGAAATTGTGCAGATCATACGAATGAGACTTTCGTATGTATAAATAGATCCATTCTTACTAACAGCTCCTTCATTTGTACGAATTACTATGTCATTCATCCCACATATTCATTCGCCTCAAGAACTTCATTCACAAATTATCATTCATCCTAAAACTCATTCTTACCTTTCATTCGTCTATCCAACCCATTCATGAGCCAGTTCATTCATGTGACAACTTCATTCATACAGATTGATTCATAATTTTTCCAAAGTGTCAAACCAGTTTTCTAATAAGGATAACTGGAATTGATGGCAAGCTAGAACAATAGAATTCAAAGTATATTGTTGAATAAGACGGATACTGTCACACCTCGACCAACGGCGAAATACGTTGGGGCGCAATGTTGACTGTTCATTAGCTCATGACACTATGTTAAAGTTTGCATATTTAATGCATCAATACAACATTCATTGAATCAAATAATCATTACATGAATTGAATATACAACATTTACATTTGCAATGCTAAAACATTGATTACAATTTAACTAGGTCACTAATTCTTATCCAAGGTTTTCATCATGCTCCCGTATCCTGTTGCACATGTAAAATAGAGTTTGTCAACTATTTGCATAGTGGTGAGTTCACACGCTAAGTTTAAATAATATTTATAAAATGGATGCAAACTATAGCCTAACTAGAATATGTATCATAAGCATAGCATGAATACAAGTTTGAATAAATAGAATGAATAAATGAATAACCATATCTTGTGTCCAAACAAGTATCCATACAAACTATTAATTCATGTATGGCCATACTATAAATTAACATTTGTATTTCAACAAGTTTGGTAGGAGTACTTTTCATCTTTTTTACACAATGACAAAAGCCAATGCGAAGATGGTATCTAACACATATTAGGCTACTACGTACTAGCTTGCTGGACTGGCAACACATACTAAAAATTCATGTGAACTTGTTGGGAATTTCATATGGAATCACCCATACTACAAATCAATAATATGTAATCATTTGAACTTGTTGGTAATTTTCTATGGAATCACCCATACTAAAAATTTCATAAGTCCTAATCAAGTCACTCTATTAAAATCTAAACGAATTATGTAATATAAAAGCAATACTCAATGTGACTTGTTTAAAACACAAAAAAATGATATTCGGGCTTGAATACCTATTGACATGTTTGAATTATTTATAACCGATCTTAGGCTTAATATCCTCGTAAGTTTATAAAATTATATCCTAGACATCATGGATTACATAAATTATGTGATATTGTAACTTTTTAGATATAATGATAAATCGCTAATCATAAATACAGTATCATTGAGTTTTCTATCATGAGTTTGAATATTGGAATATGCAATATTATATAGCTTTTAAAATTTAGTGATGAATCACCATCAATAAATCTTAAGTATAGTATTGCTAGTTCTCTTGGATCACAAAATATGCATAATAAATCAAAGAATAATAACATCATAACCTTTTAGATTTAGTGATGTATAACCATCACAACTCTTAGCTTTAATTTTACCAACTTATTGAATCATATCATGGGTAACATAAAACGAAGAGAGTTGGCATCATATTATGTGAGATGTAGTGATGAATCACCATCACAAATCGTAGGCATAATGTTACGAATTCTTGAACCATAACATAGGTTACATAAATCAAAGAGAATTGACATCATATCTTGTGAAATAGTATTGAATCACCATCACTAACCTCAAGTATGATAACATGGAGGCATTGAATCATAAAAAATACATTATAATCCAAAGAAAGGTAATATCGTAGCCTTTAGATGTAGTAATGTATCATCATTACAATCTTAGGTAAGATGTTATTAATTTTCTTGAATCATAACATATATATTATCCAACAAAAGAAAAATGACATCATATCTTGTGAGATTTAGTAATGAATTACCATCACTAATCTTAAGTATGATATCATAAGGTTTGAAATTGTATAAATAATATATTGAAAACATTTTGAATTAGAAGTCTTAGGGAGTAGATCCTAGCTGGACACCTTTTGGTTTATTAGATTTAATGTTGTTTGAAAAATGTAACATGCTTTGGCCAATAAGTAAAACACTCTTATTAAGAATCCCTAGAAAAGCTAGATTGGTCCCTCGTCAGGGATTAAGAATCGCTTTCCTAGACAGGAGTCTTAACTACCAGTATTCACCCTTCTAGTTACTACATGTTCATTTTAACAAACTTAATTCTAACAAGAATTTGAATCAAAATTGATTGATTTGTAAAATCACAGAAAAGTAAATCATTAGATTCTTGTTTGAAAATAATAGGAATGGTATTTAAAATTGAATACAGAGTGACATATTATAATCTTTTAGTTTGTTAGGTGTTTGGTATGATACGCTTTGGCCTATAAGTGATTGTACTCTCACCAGAAGTCCCCTGGAAAGCTAGATAGGTCCCATAGTACCTCGGCTAGACAGGACTTCCAACTAACAGTACTACACTCTTCCAGTTAGTACATATCTACCTCACAAACTTAATTCTTACAGGATTTTAATATCAATATTGGAATTCCTATTTTGTCTAAGGAACAATATTAGACATTGAGTCTAATAAGTTTGAATTTCTATCGTTTAAAGATCGTTTGCACGTACGTGAGTTTGGAATAAAGTTCTCCTAAAAGCAAATGCTAAGGTAATTGCTTAAACTAAGTAATCCAATGATATAAAGTAAATTAGTCTAAGGCATTCCTAACTAGTGCAAGAAAGGCATGTTAACACAATTGCATTCCCCTATGGTAACATGCATATGACACACAAAGTATATCTTACACAATAAGTAATGTATAGCAAATAGCACATATGCAACTAATAAACAAACAATAGTAAAATGAGATTCTCATGTTTGGGTTAGCTTAGTTATAGTCTAGGCCACCATTTCTAATAACCTAGATACCTATAACCATGGCTCTGATACCAATCCGTCACACCCCTACCGAGGGCGGAATACGTCAGGGTGCGATGTCGACTGTTCATTAGCTCATGACACTATGTTAAAGTTTGAATATTTAATGCATCAATATTACAAAAAATAACATTCATTGAATAAAATAATCATTACATGAATTGAATATACAACATTTACATTCGCAATGCTAAAACATTGATTACAATTTAACTAGGTCACTAATTCTTATCTTATGTCCTCATCATGCTTGCTTATCACGTTACACATGTAAAATAGAGTTTGTCGATTATTTGTATAGTTGGTGAGTTTACACAATAAGTTTAAATAATATTTATAAAAAGGATGCAAATTATAGCCTAAATAGAATACGTATTATAAGCATAGCATGAATACAAGTATGAATAAATAGAATGAATGAATAACCATAGCTTGTGTCCATATAAACTGTTAATTCATGTATGGCCATACTATATAAATTAACATTTGTATTTCACCAAATTTTCTAGGTGTACTTTGCACCTTTTTGACACAATGACAAAAGCCAATGTGAAGATGGTATCTAACACATCTTAGGCTACTAGGTACTAACTTGCTTAACTGGCAACACACATAGAATCACACGTAGAATCACCACATTGTATAAGCCTAGCATCTAATACATAAAGCTAAGTAGGTCTAAGGCTTGCATCATAAATTAAATAAATAATAGAATGAATAAAGTTTGAATAAGACATGTGTAACATCCCAAAAACAAAAATGTAAAAGGGAGTGTGAAGAAAACTCACATGTTTGAATGTTTGCTAGTTCCAAATTCCTTGAATATCGAGATTTAGGAAGCAAGGCTATTTACTCAGCCTAATGTTTGAGTAAGAAAGTCTTAGCAATCCTAAAGTTTAAAGGTCAAAAATTCTATAATTATGGCATTCTAATGGAAATCCTAATTTGAATGATTCTATGTTTGAATGGATAATTTAGAATATTAATTAAATGTTATTCACAAAATTTGAATAGTAAATAAAATAGAATATAATTTATTCTTCTTATTTACTTTATCAATATTATTGTATGAATAATCTAGAATAATGTTTTAAGAATATTTAATAATATTCTTATAATAAATAAAATAGAGTATTAAATATTCCTTTTATTTATTATTGTGTTTGAATTTCTAAGAATGTTACTTGAATAGTATCCATCCATTTCTTTTTTATCTTATAAATGTAATTATTTATAAACGATGTGTAGTGTTTATGTATAAAAGTAGTCATCTAAAAGTTTCTATAATTTTGAGTGATTATAAAATTACTTTGAATAATTAGAAAATGATTATATGTTTGTAATTTAAATTGGCATATTTTGATTTTCATTTATATAATAATTTATTTAAATGATTATTAAAGACTACAATTATTTGTTCAAAATAATAGTTTTTAACATTAAGCTATGTTTTCTTTGTAAAACTTGATTGTTAATAAACTCTTAGCTTTAAATAAATGTTTCTTTTTAGTTGTTAAATAAAAATTATAATCTATTTGTTTTTTTTTTGAATGAACATTTCAAATTAAAGCTAAGTTTTGTTTATACAACTTGGTTTTAAAAGAAAACAATAGTTACTTAGTTTGTTTAAATAAATAGTTTAGAATAAACTAAAAGAAATAAATAAATAAAAATTAAATTTTAATCACAAAATATGATTTTTTTTATATATGTTTAGTTTAATGCATTAAATTAGTTTCATAAAAGAAATTAATTTATATTTATTTTGAAATTTTAAATTAACTTATACAAAAGGTTTAAAATATAATCTTTTTAGAGTATTTTAACATGTTGTTATAGTTTTTAAATCAAATCTATCTATTCTAATAAACAAAAATGTTTATTTTCCACTTGTCACATTTTAAAGCCATAATGTCACTTGTCAAATTTTTATGCACTTATTTAATCATCTCTTATTAAATACATTATATTATCTCTCCTATTAAATAAATTATATTTTCTATCTTATTAAATAATTATAATAATAATAATAATAACTAATGATATTATTTTTATTTTGCAAATTTAAAAATAGTTTTTATATATTTAAATCGAATCATTTTATTATAAAATATATTTTAAAAAGTTTATAAAATATATTTTTTCATAAATATCAAATTTTTAAAAAATAAGAAATATTTCAATTTGTTATTTTTACAAAATAATAGTTTTACAAAAAAAAAATTCATAAAAAAAATTATTTCAAAAAAATAGAATATAAGCAGAAAAATATGTAAATGATGATAAAAGTTACAGTTTTTTTTGTCTTATATGTTTAACGGTAATTTCAAATTATGTTTTTTAACTTTAATAATTACAAAAATATTACCTTCTCATCTTACTTTAAAATAGTTAGTTTTTGATAGAAAATTAACTAATTAGATTTTTAACTTTAGTTAGTTCAAATATCTCACAAGTCAAGAATGTTAAAAATATTACTATTGTTATTAAAAATTTTGATTATTGTTTTATTATCTAAAGTAATTATTAATACATAATTTAATCATTTTATATAAAAATATCATTATTTATTATTTTTAAATTTTTATAATTAATTATTTAATATTTTATATTCAATCCGTGTGTTCATACGGGTAATAGACTAGTAAATGTAATAAAGAAACTTTATAAAAGAATATAAGTTAGATTTATAACAGAAGGTTTAAATCTGATTTATAGGAGTTTTGATAAAATTTTTATTAAAAAAAAGAATGGAAACAAGTGATATGGCAAAAAATAACCAGTTAAGTGTAACATGCGCGAGTAGATCTCAGGTCATCTCCCCCAAGCACTCGTTGTGCTGAAGGAAATTTGGTGACTAAACTGGATTTGAATTATTCTTAACCCGTTTGCTAAATCGAGCTCCAAACCAAGATGAACCCTAGTTTAATCTAAATCCAAATCATGCATTATGAGTAATCAAAAGCTTAGGCCTTTCGATCCTCACTTGATAAGGAGTTCATTGACGTATATGTTTACCAGGTTTGCTATCCAATTGTAACGGTTTGGTCAAGGCATAAGGGACGGACGTTCCTGAGCTTGAATTGTGCTCTCGAGGGTTTGTAAATGAGTGTTACCGGTTCAGACTACTTTGCAGACACCAAAGGAACGAAATGCGTTGTATTGATTCGATTTTTATAGTGTTATGGTTCCATTTTAAGTTTTGAATATGGCCGGTTCGTTTTTTAATCAATTTCTGCGATTTAGGCTTCAATCCCATTAATTGGTGATTGTGGTGATTTCATAGCTTGAATCCTTTCCAAAACCATTGTGAAAGAACTGTATACGCGTCTAGATGAGCTGGATTTGGTTGTTGGGTTGCGTTCGGGTATGGGTTGAGTGACTAGGTCTCGAGCAACGGAGAAGGGAAAATAATTAGTAAAACACATAAACTAACTTAGTCCAAGGAATTTTTCACCTCAAGCTTTAATATACTAAAGGATTTACTAATACAAATCCCATACTCTACTATACTAAATAATTGTCCACCCATTCCTTAAGATACATAAAGCAAATGCTCATTCTCACACACCCCTTCTGCTCGGCAACAACCACCTCACCATACCACTGAGACATATCTTATTTCATTCAGCTAGTCAGTTGAACAAGGGCTAAGGAAAAAGTTGATTGATGTAATGTACTCTAACTTGGGAACTAGCTATAGGTATCTTCTCAAGAAAAACCTCATAGTTCCAAGAAGCATAGTACTAGAAAGGGTGTTTGGTACCATGATTTGAAGCTTGGGATGGGACAAGAGAAGCTGGCAAATCTGCCATCAGCCAACCTATAGCTTAGGATGTCAATCAAGGAACTAACTAAAATCTAACCAAGCCACTTCCAACCCAACCAGAATCGTCTCCCCCCAATTTCGACCCAAGGGCTTCAATCTCGCCCTATAAATACTGACCTTGAGAGGTCCAAAACCCACACCAAGCATCCCTTTTTCCTTTCGTTCGAGCTGCTTTGAACTACCTTCTAGTAGCAGCAACACCAGCCCCGATACAGTATCACCTGGCCACCTTTTTAACTCCACTCTAACCGGGTACGGGCTACCTTCGAGATTGTTGCATCAAACACCAACGAGGCCGCTCACGGACACAAGCAACTTCAATACCACCTCAATTCTTTCATTTACCTTGTTTGTTTTTTGTAAGTGTTCTTCTACACTTCACGGCTAAATGAACCGTAAGAAGGAAAATTTCAAAATAACTGTAACCAACTACTACCTAGAGTCATACATAATGATTAATATGAGTTAATCAAAGTGCATTTAAAACCGATGGAATAATTGTCTTTTATTAACCATACATGCATGGTTGAGGAAGAAGTGAGATACAACGCATGCATGCTAGGAAAAAAGGGTTACACTAACTTACAAGAACCTCGTTGGTAAATTGTTGGGAAACAAAACTTATGATATATAACATTTTCAAGGGGAACCGTAATAAACAGCAAGTATGGTAGTTAATAGAATCAAAATGTAATAGCGTAATCAACCGTTAGATCCTATTTGAAGTAAACACCAACAAAAAGCTCATGGGATTTCATAAACAAAAGGATTGGTTTTGTAAAATAACTACCAAGACTATGGTGAAAGTGATAACAATATTATATAAATTAAGGTTAGGGGAGAATTTCTAAAAGTAGCCACATACATATACACATACCCAAAGCTATGAACCTGTCATCAAAGTCATGGGAAAACAAATTTGAGTTTTGGAAGCGATAGGGTCGAATGACTCTAATAAAAGCCATGTATGGTTCGAAGGACACCTGCATCATTGTCACATGAAAATATACACCATGAGGTGACCATATTTCTAGCTTAACTTAAAGAAAAGCTAGATCCAAACTGTATCTATACGTGTAAGTGTATACCCACATACATGGACCTACCCATATGGTATACATAAGGTCGGGTTTCGACCACTTATAACTTATCAAAAGACCCCAAGCACACCCACTTACGTGCCATACTTGGGTAAGCCCACAAGATTTAAGCTAAAGTAAAAGTATTTTTGAAAACCATATTACATACTAAAGAGACTTAACAAAAAGCTAAAAAGTAAACAAACAAGGAGAAGGAAGTCAAACCATGACAAAAGCATAACATAACTCTGTTATACATGTTGAGCAAAGACTAGCATGATGATATGGAACCTTGAATATTGTAGGAACTGTGTAGGAGCTACACATAACTCACTCAGCTTCTTATTATCCAGAATCAAAACTCGACTGTGAGTTTCACAACCCCTTTTTATCATGATTACTTAAACTATTTCTTTCATTATGCTATATATGTTATTGTTAAAAAAATCAGTTAGATGGGTTTAGATTGCATGAGACATTTTTTCTGTATTCGTAAGTTCCTTTTCTCTTTTTAGACACAACCATTAACTCATGGGTTTGAGCCAGTGGACATATATTGAATAGTGCTATTTTGGGTTGACATCCCATTCATCTATTGGGTGGTCTTGCTAGCTACAGTCACCTAATGATGGATTCAATCACGATGAACGAATATCTCCAACACATACATTATGAACTCGAGAAGAGTTGTTGATCTATGGATCATTAAGGGCAGTCAGTCATAGGCTTGGTTGTGGACTTACGTATATTGCATCCTATCATACTTATGAATAACATATTATTACTTTAAAGATAGAATAACACTTCGGGGAGATGAACCCAACGATTATTTATCGAGCCTATAAAACTTGTGAGATCACCAACTTTTAGTTGACCATTTTTCTCATGTTTTTCAGGTCTTTAATGACAAGGTTAGACCGGGATATCTTTTGAGCTACACAGAAGTTTTATTATTATAGCCTAAATGTGTAACAATATGATTAGACAATGATGATGTAAAACTTTCGTTGTTGTGTTTGAATTTTAAATATCGTATACATTTATGGTAACCATACACTGTTGATTTCCATATCGTTGCACCTCCCGTGATTCCTCCATCAGCGGGGGTATGACAGATTGGTATCAAAGCCAATGGTTATAGGGAACTAGGAATAACTTAGGAAGTGCCTAAACTATGATTGTATGCTTAAATTAAATGCTTATACATCTTGATTATTATAACTTATTTTATACAGCAATGGTGAAGGAGTACAATTTTGATGGTAAGCTTTATGTTGATCTTACTACCACCGAAGAAACTGATTGGTAAACCTATATACCAGTCGAATACACCGACTCAGAGGATGATGTATCCAGCCAAGCCAGAACAGTTTTTCGACCAACACTAGAGGTCGAGATGCCACCACCCTAGTTCACTTCAAAGTTGGGAAATCATCGAGAGCCAAGCAAATCGTGGAGCGAGACGCTCTTCATGAGGAGTTGAGTAACTACCGGGCTCGTCAAGAAGAAGAAAGGTTACAAACCCTGGCCTGGCTAGAGGCAACTGAAGAGGAAATGGATGAGCTTGTGGACTTAATGAAGGAGCTAACCCAAGGACTGGTCATGGTGATTCAGAACCATCGCAACCATGAAGACCAGAGTGTTCAATATCATCTAGAAACCCGAGAGATAACGGTTTTGGGTTTCTACCGGACTGTTGCTGCTGTCATTATGACCATCTCATGGATTATATTTCATATTTTCTATTAGGACATATGTAGAGGTTAAACCATTTTTACCCTTGTACTAAGGCGACAAGTGTATACACTACGCCTTACGGTTATACTGCCCATCTCATTAGGACTATTATAACACCCAATGCTTTATGTATAATGTTAGACTTTTAATGATATACTGGTTATTGTTTTACTAGAAATTTTTATTATAATTTAAATATACTTTGATTGCAGCACCATGTCTTCTAACAAAGCTCAGTACATTAATCAATGTATCCCGCTGATCATACTCTCTGATAGCGACACAGATCCTTCGGGGCATTCCAATTCATCTGATGAGAGCGAACAAGAAAACCAAGTGCGTCAAGTGTCTGTGCCACCACCAGTTAGGGAGCCGAAGGACCCAAACGAGTGATTCTTCAATCGCGACCATGGAAACTTTCGAATAACTGCTCGAAAAAACACCGGACTACCTCCCAGACGTCAGCTGGCGCTAGAAGGAAACGCTGCTACAGCCCCTAGATACGAGCCAGGTGAGGCATCCAACCAAAGGCTCCAGGAGGAATTCGTGCCTCGAGCCGAGTTCACAAAATGGAGTTCCAACTTCCGCACGGAATTTGATCACCGGGACGAGATGACCAAAGAATTCCACGAAGGGTGGAATGATTTGATTGAGGAAATCCACACTAATGACGTAGGTGTGGCATACATCCAGGATGAGCTGAGAAGGGGTCGCTGTGGGGCAGTGGGAGTAGTGGTAGTGACACGGCTGATGATGGTGTTGGCAGTGGGAGGAAGGTACTTCATGATGACCTAGGGTATTAGGTATTAGGATAACTCGTTTTTTTAACAGAGCAGGAGCTCCTGAGTTGTTTTATTTGTGGTTATAAATCATAAACCTGTTCATACGTATGCTGCTCTCACCATAGAGAAGAAAGGTTATGGAGGGACCCTGTCTCAGTATAACAAGTGCAAGTATCATCACCAACCCACCCTAACCTATAGAGAATGCACCTACTGCAAGAAAATGGTGCATGGAATTGAATACTGTAATCAACGCAAACATGCATGAGCTGCAAATGCCAAACATCCACCAAGGGCGTGTTATGAATGCGGAAGCACAAACCACCTTAAACTCCGATGCCCAAAAGTTCAAGGAAACAATGGTAACCCTGCTCATGGTCGGGCCTTCGTTATGGGGGCAGGCGAAGCAAGAGCGGACCCAACCGTAGTAACGAGTACGTATCTTCTTAATAACCATAATGCATTTTTGTTATTTGATACGAGGGCGGATAAAAGTTTTGTGTCTGTGACAACTAGTACATGACCGTCCGGCAACCGTACGGTATGTGTACTTTCATTTATTTCTATGTGTGAATACTATGTGATAAACAGTTCCATGATAACAATTTGTGAAAAATTATAACAGTTGTATATATTTTAATGCGAATTGGAATATAAATATACAACAATCCATGTGAAGTAACAAACATTTTTGAATACAAATGACATAAACACATCGATTGTGATCTGATTCCCACAATTAACAGATAGCCGACAATTAAATGAGAAAACAATTTGAAATCAGTAATAACAAAGGTAAACAGTTAGATTTAGTTGTTCGTTTGTGAGAAAGTCAAATTCTAAAACATTAATTCAATATCGTTTTCGAATATTAATCAGACAGAGTGTTTGTGTGGGTGACGATTCACACAAACATATCTGTGGGTTTAACATTCTGAATGATATCTGAAAAGTAGAAAACAAAATCAGAAAGTAAAGCCATCGTCGTGTTCGTTCGGATGACGATTTGAACGAATACGCGCGAAGGTGATACGATATGACGAAATGGTAAAAATAAACGATTTTGAAAATTTAAAAGAAGAAAAGAAATTTAAAACATATAGCAGGAATTACCATCTTTAAAAATATTAAAAGAAAACCATTTTATTCAAACTACATAAATTTCCGTTACATCCGTAAATGTAACGAAAACGCGAAACCGAACAAACCGAACGAACCCCAATAACACGGGGTACAAAAACCCTAAAAAGCATTAATTTCCTCATTTAATATCTCGACCACCTCTCTCCACTCTCTCTCTCTCTCTTTCGGATCGCTCTCTCTCTCTCTCTAAGTTTCTCTCACTAGGATTTAAACTCAAAATCCATGATTCTTGACCAAATTGGGCAAATTTGGTACCAAATCGAAGCTCTCAACGTATACAACACGAAAGTACAAAGGATCGAGCTTGAAACCAGTTGAATCGAAGGTAAATTGAGATCGAAAATTCGATTTTTAAGGGTTTTTGCAAAACAAAGCTAGCAGAGCTTGAAACTCGATTTTCTACCATCAAACTATATTAGATTTGCATCAAAACGACAGGCCCTTGTCCAACTTAACAAGTTCGAAGGAGTCCAAGGATTTGGGAAAATGAACCCGTCGATACTAGCTAGTATCGAAGGAGCATCATCAATTTTAAGAAGCCATCGACACTGTTAGTGTCGACATGCTGCCATCCAGCTTCATCTTTGATATTAATAAGTTTGATGCTCTCATGGTTCCCAAATGTGACAACTAGTACCTGACCGGCCGGCAACTCCGTACGGTATGTGTACTTTCAACAGTAACTATGTGTAAATACATGATTGTGAACAGTACTTGTATTAACAGAATTCAAAATATAAGAAACAGGTGTATGTATTTTTGTGTAAACTTAAATACTGTAAGTACAACACACAATTGAAACATTAGTTGTGTGTATTTAAGTGAAAACCTAAGTACAGTTAACACAACAAATCACGAGAAACAGCAGTGTTCAAACAAATAACAAGAACAAGTCGGTTGAGATCTGATATCCATAGATGACAGGAATCAGATGGTCGACAAATCAGTGTGAAAACAATATGATAACAGGATGTTTAGTTGAGTCCGACAGTGAGGAAATACAATTTAAAACAATGTTGCAGTGTCGTTTCAGAATAACAAACTGACAGTGTGTTTGCGTGGGTGACGATTCACACAAACATATCTGTCAGTTTAATGTTCTGAAATGATGACTGGTTAGTAGAAAACAAAAGTCAGAAAGCCAAACCATCGACGTGTTCGTTCGAATGACGATTCGAACGAAGACGCGCGATGGTGACGCGATCTGACGAAACGAAAACGAAACTCGACACGGACGATTATAAATTAATAAAATAAAATAAAGAACATTTCAAAATTTTGAAACTCATCAAAATAATTAAATTACCTTCTTTTTATTTAAAACAAATAAATTACGCGTAAAATTCCGACAACGCTACGAAAACGCGAATCGAGCAACCGAAACAAACCCGAATACCACCCTTAGTATAAAAGCCCAAAATGAGGCTATTTTCTTCGTTTCACCATCTTCTACTCTCTCTCTACATTCAAATCCCGGCCATTCTCTCTCTCATTATATATCCAAGCTTCAAATCCCATTATCTCACTCGTTTCTCAACGAAATTGGATGATTCTTGAACCTACGCGAAGCTCTTGATGTCCCCTACCTAAAAGTACAGCAGATCGGAGAAGAAAGTCACCCAGAAATGAGGTATGAGGCTTGAAAGAATCACGAAAATAGGGTTTTATGAACAATCTCGTCGGCCACGCACACCACCAGTGTAAAAACCTAACACGCACACTCCTTACATCACTAGGTTCAAATCTGTGCATAGACACACCATGGGAGCAGCTAGACCAAGGGTTCGAGCTTGGTGTCAAGAGGAAATACACAGGGTTAGTGGCTGTACCATCGGCCGAACCTTTTGAAAGGTGGCCAAACCTTAACTGATGGGGGGCCGAACCCTGTGCTGCGTCTCAGCCAAACCTTCCTCGATCAAAGCATGCTAGGCGAACCCTGTCTAGCGAACCCAGCTCATGCAGCCGAACTCTAGTGCCACGAACCTAAGCGGTCAAGTTAGAAACAGCCGAACCCATTGGAGCCACCGAACCATTCCATGCGACGAGCCTTCTTATTTGCCACGAACCTGCCATGGTTGCACCTTCAATCTCTCGGCCGAACCTTTGCATGGAACGAACCCAACCATCTGTCGAACCCCAGAACCGAACCCTCTGGGACCATGTAGCCGAACCATGTAGAAGCATGCATGGGCGAACCCAATCCCTTGGCGAACCTTGATGTCGACGAACCTCATATTGCCGAACCATGAACTTATCTGATCCTGGCCGAACCTCTGGACTCAATGGCCGGACCTATACCCAAATGAACCCAAAGGTTCGCTGGGTCTGGGACGTGGTAACCAACCAGCAACTTCGGCCACCCTTTTTCAATTTAGCTTTAACAAACCGATCTAATTTACTACATTTGAGTTAATTGTTCGGCCCAGCAGCCCACTTTGTTAACCGGCCCAATAGCTTACATCATGTTCACGAAACAATTGTTTGGCCCATGACATTTGATCGTCCCAATCTTTTGGCCCAACCCACACTCACTAGGCCCATGAGAGCTTATTAGGCCCATGGTTAACCTAAGTGACATACACACATTTACGGCCCAAATGATTAGCCGGCCCGCTTACATACGCTTAACCCAACATGAGGCCCATGAAGTTTAAATTGCAATTAACTCAAAGAACCAAGTGGTCAAGAATATTGTACATGATGTGAGTTCATATGCCCCTTTTCTTTAATCTTAACTAATTTTAAACTCTCAGGGCTGAGAAACATGCTTACTTTTATTTATATAAAAGTTTTGCTTAACATATTGCTTATACTTTGATTTAGATAATATTAAATTGTTTATTATTGCTTATCATTGTATGCATGCTTGTATGATCATGATATGATTGGGACAATCAGATGAATATGATAATACAATTTCATAATTCATCAACACACTAGAATAACATAGTTGTAAGATTTTATCTTATAAAACTTAGTTATTCTTACATGAGTAAACATTGAGAAAATTCATACACAAACATTGAGAACATTTACAGAGAAACATGATGACATTACAAAACACATGAGTGATTAGAAGATAATACATCTTCTTAATATCATTCAACATTAAAATTAACTAAGTGTGATAAGTCAAGTACTTAAAACACTTAGTTTACACCTTAAAACATGTTATGCGATAACATGGAGCATTGAGTATCCACCACCTGCGTCACTTAAGGGTAGTGAGACTAGTTCTTACTACGGCTTAAGGATTACATGGTGAACATATGGATTACATGGAATGATAATCATGATAACGTAACTTCATGATAACAACATCATTCACACAATGATTAACATAACGTAATAAGACAAGTTCTTATTCGACTTTGTTAATCACATGAGAACATCCCACAATGAGAACAAACACTAACATCGATGTACACAATCCATCGTTACCTGTGGACTAGTAGACTGAGGAATTTATTTTCTCTCAGGTCATATTATTAGTAACAGTTTTGATGAAGGCAATGGGATCACAAAATGGTAGAGGTAAATCGGATGCATTGAAATCTGATTACGTGAGGATTGCAATGGATTCCTTTTAGGCTCTATGCACTTCGCATTGAGAACAAATGACAAATGGTTAATTAACACTTTTAATATTTAAAAGTGAAGTAACAGTTAACCCCACAAGCAATAGAATAATACAAGGAATAGATTAAGTAAATCTAATATCCTTAATACATATAATGGTTATCAACACTTCAGTTTGATAACTACAATTCTATCATTATATTATTCTATACATGATATCACAGGTGATCAATAATGAGATGAACATGTGGAATGGGAATGGAAATCAATAGTTGTATTGCAAGTAGTGTGGAGTTCTAGTAGTGATGTGGTGGGATGTTGGCTAGGGCTTAGTTCCCTTACATATGCCCTGTATATAAGCATCACTATTAGGATGATATATTACTTGTGAATATAACTATTGAGAAGCCATTGGGGGAACAGGTGAAACAAATAACATACAAGTAACATGATTAACATTGTGATTGTGCATGTGAATGAATCAAGGTTTTCAATTAACATACTTATGAACTCACCAACCTAGTGTTGAATTTGTTTAAATGCATGTTTTCTTAGGTGATGAACAGGTGTAGCTACTTAGATGCACGAACTAAGCTAGGTGATTTTTAAAAGACCTAGCTTCATTTTGTGTTGCATGCTTTTGATGACAAAAACAATGAATCATCTTTTGAATATCTTGTACAGATACAAGATATAGTTTCATTGATTCTTTTGATAGATTTACTTGGTTAAATTATGAACGATACATTGTAATTTAATCTTGTAATTCTATATCATGGATGTGTTAGCATTTCTCATTTATTTATCATGTGCAATGTAAACAATCTGATCATTCGATTATCACAATGATATCACGCCCCAGGAACCTTCCGCCCGGCGGGAAAGTCGATCCAGCCCGCCGGCTCGGGGTGTGACAGATTGGTATCAGAGCCATGGTTATAGACAAATATAGGTCATATTACTTAAACGGTTTGGCCTAGACTATAACCTAGGGACCCTCATTTAGAGATTATCTAACATAGGACTCTATTTGCATGTGTCTTCTACATCTTATCACTGCACTAACCGATTTTCTTTCGGTTATGATCAGAATGCCGCCGAGAAGACCACCACCTGCCATACTGCCACCACCACCACAAGACTTGGCACCATACTAATCTACGCCTTCACTTGCTGATTCTCCTACACAACCACCTCCTCCGCCACCGCCTGCACATCAGTTAGATCCTGCTACCATAGCACTGGCCACTCTGCTGACCAGTCAACCGAGGGATGTAATTCCCGAGATGATGAACAGGATCAACACCAAAAACAGCAACAACATTGCCAACTCTTCGGGCGAAGGCAGCGGAAACACCCGCTGTCACCAAGACTACTCCTACAAAAACTTTGTGAAACTCATGCCAATATCATCATCCACCAAACATCCCGTGCAGACACTGCACCAACTGTGGGAGATTTGGTCATCTGGTAGCCCAATGCAGGAGCCCGAGGGCTCAGAACAGAAAGAACAACGCAGCTACTGCTGCTGCTGCCGATAACAGGTCCTGCTACAACCGTGGTGAACCTGGTCACTTCTCTCGAGATTGTCCTAACAGAAACCAACAACGGGCTCTAGCAGCACGAGGTAGAGCGTTTCAGATAGGAGCTGCTGATGCACGACAGGACCCGAACGTGATCACGGGTACATTTCTCTTATCTGACTTCTATGCATCCATATTATTTGACACTGGTGCAGATCAGAGTTTTATGTCATCCGACTTTGCATGCCATCTTAATTATGCTGAGGAATTGTTAAACTCCCCTTACATTATTGAGATAGCAAATGCAAACAGATCACAGTAGACACAATATTTTGGAATTGCCCACTAACACTTGGCGATCACACATTTTCCATCGACTTGATACCGAGGAGCTGGGCAGTTTCGATATCATCATTGGAATGGATTGGCTATCTCTGAGCCGAGTTGAGTTCATCTATTCCGATAAACTACTACGCATACCAGTGGAGAACCATGAGATTTTGGAGATTCGTGAAGACCAAGCGAAACGCAGTGTCAAGATAATATCGTGCATGAAGGCTCGCAAGTAGCTTCGAAAACGATGCGTTGCATTCCTAGCTCACGTGATCGAGAAAGACAAGAAAACAATCAAAATTCAAGACGTGCCGGTTGTGAAAGACTATGCGGACGTGTTTCCGGATGATTTACCAGGACTACCACCCGAGAGATCGGTACAGTTTCTAATCGATTAGATTCCGGGAGCGACTCCTGTAGCCAAGTCTCCTTACAGACTCGCACCATCATAAATGCAGGAGTTGTCCAATCAATTACAAGAGTTACTCGATCCGACCGAGTTTTTCTCCATGGGGAGATCCGGTTCTTTTTGTTAAGAAGAAGGATGGATCTTTCAGAATGTGTATTGATTACAGAGATCTCAACAAACTCACCATCAAGAATCGGTACCCGTTACCGAGGATTGATGATTTGTTTGATCAGTTACAGGGAGCACAGTACTTTTCAAAGATACACCTGAGATCAGGTTATCATCAGCTCCGGATTCAAGAGGAGGACATACAAAAGACAGCTTTTCGTACCAGATATGGTCACTACGAATTCATGGTGATGCCATTCGGATTGACGAACGCACCGGCTGTGTTCAGGGATTTAATGAACCGGGTGTGCAAGCCGTACTTAGATCAGTTTGTTATCGTCTTTATTGATGATATACTGATTTATTCAAAGAATGAGAAGGAACACGAACAACACCTCAGAACAGTCTTGGAACTCCTGAGGGAGGAACGACTCTATGCCAAATTCTCTAAGTGTGAATTTTGGTTAAGGGAAGTTCAATTCTTGGGTCACGTGATTAACAGTAATGGTATTCACGTGGATCCTGCCAAGATTGAAGCAATCAAAAACAGGGATGTGCCTGCGACACCGACAGAGATCAGATCATTCTTGGGATTGGCAGGTTATTACAGGAGATTCATTTCGAATTTCTCTAAGATAGCCTTGCCTCTCACTAGACTCACACAGAACACTGAACCTTTTGTGTGGACTCGGAAACAAGAAGAGGCATTCCAGACACTGAAACAAAAATTGTGCAATGCTCCAATCTTAACACTCCTAGAAGGCAATGATGACTTTGTAGTATACTGTGATGCTTCCCATCAGGGACTCGGATGTGTTTTGATGCAACGAGACAAAGTCATTGCTTATGCCTCACGACAGCTGAAGATACATGAGAAGAATTACACAACACATGATTTAGAACTGGGAGCTGTTGTCTTTGCTTTAAAGATTTGGAGACATTACCTGTATGGTACTAAGTGCACTATCTTCACAGATCACAAGAGTTTACAGCACATATTTGATCAGAAGGAGCTTAACATGAGACAGAGACGTTGGGATGAGCTCCTGAACGATTATGATTGTGTGATCAAATACCATCCGGGCAAAGCAAATGTTGTGGCAGATGCTTTGAGTCGGAAGGAAAGGGTCAAACCCTTGCGCATTCAAGCAATGGGAATGATTGTACAAACAAGTTTGAAAGATCAAATCATGAGAGTACAACAAGAAGCAGTGACTAGAGACAATTTGAAACGCGAGCTCGATTGTGGAGTCGAGAAACACTTCAAGACAAAACAAGATGGAGTTATTTATTATCTGGATCGTGTTTGGATTCCAGCAATAGATGAACTTCGAACACTCATACTTGACGAGGCACACAAGACCCGTTATTCAGTTCATCCTGGTGCCGATAAGATGTACCAAGATCTTAGGTCATTTTATTGGTGGCCGGGTATGAAGAAAGATGTTGCTATTTATGTTGGCAAATGCATCACGTGTGCCAAGGTCAAAGCTGAACACCAGAAACCCTCAGGTTTGCTGGAACAACCAGAGATTCCACAATGGAAGTGGGAACAAATAGCTATGGATTTCATTACCAAGCTACCCCGCACTTCCAATAGACACGATTCGATTTGGGTCATTATTGATAGATTGACCAAGTCCGCACACTTCTTGCCGATCAGAGAAACATACAAGATGGAGAAACTAGCGAGACTTTATTTCGATGAAATAGTAGTAAGGTACGGAGTGCCATTGTCTATTATTTCAGACCGGGACAGTCGATTTACTTCGCGGTTCTGGCAATCATTGCAACAATCCCTAGGGACAAGTGTTAATTTGAGCACTGCTTATCATCCACAAACGGATGGACAAATCGAGCGCACCATTCAAACTCTAGAGGATATGTTGAGAACATGCATCCTAGACTTCGGTGGAAGTTGGGATACTCATCTACCACTCATTGAGTTCTCCTACAACAATAGCTACTACAGCAGCATCGAATGTGCTCCTTTGAAGCACTTTACGGTAGAAAATGTCTGTCTCCTGTCTGTTGGACCGAAGTGGGAGATAACAGAATCACAGGGCCTGAACTAATTCAGGAAACTACTGATAAGATTGACCAGATACAATAGAGACTACAAGCAACACGTAGCCACCAAAAGAGCTACGCAGACAAACGGCGCAAGCCTTTGGAATTCGATGTGGGTGACCGAGTCATGTTGAAAGTGTCCCCATGGAAAGGCGTAGTTCGTTTTGGGGCTAAAGGCAAGCTAGCACCTAGGTATGTCGGACCATTTGAGATTACTCAACGCATAGGTCCCGTGGCATACAGACTCAAACTCCCTGATGAGCTCAGCGGAGTACACGATGTGTTTCATATATCAAATCTCAAAAGGTGCTTCGCAGATGAATCATTGATCATACCATTGGAAGAGATACAAGTTGATGAGCAACTACATTTCATTGAAGAACCTGTAGAGATTATGGAACGTGAAGTTAAGAAACTGAAACGAAGTCGTATCCCTATTGTAAAGGTTTGATGGAAGTCCAAGCGTGGACCAGAATTTACCTGGGAGCGAGAGGACAACATGAAGACAAAGTATCCCCACCTGTTCAAGAATTAAAGCCCGACCTTTTTGCTTAAACTTCGGGACGAAATTTCTTTAACAAGGGGAGACTGTGACAACTAGTACCTTACTGGCCGGCAAGTCCGTACGGTATGTGTACTTTCAACAGTAACTATGTGTAAATACATGATTGTGAACAGTACTTGTATTAACAGAATTCAAAATACAAGAAACAGTTGTACGTATTTTTGTGTAAACTTAAATACTGTAAGTACAACACACAATTGAAACATTAGTTGTGTGTATTTAAGTGAAAACCTAAGTACAGTTAACACAACAAATCACTAGAAACAGCAGTGTTCAAACAAATAACAAGAACAATTCGGTTGCGATATGATATCCATAGATGACAGAACACGCTAACTCTATTTCTTAAAAGATTTAGTACATTATTTCATTTATCATGTTATCAAGTTAACAAAGGTTTCATCATTGTTATCAAATCTATAATTATGCTTATGTGTGAATTTACAATTATATCATATGTAATTATTCAAGTGTTGATCTCAAGACATCAAACATAACATCATGACAATATAATTTCATGATATCAAAAAAATTTAGTGGTAACATAGTGTAATAAGACTAGCTCTTATAGGACTGTGTTAAAGGCTTTGAGAACATGACATTGAGACAATTACACGATACCATTAAACAATTGTGCTAACATTATGTATTAATACAAGTTCTTATAACACTATGTTAAAGACATTGAGATCATAACATTGAGATGAGATGACAATGAGATTATAAAAATGGGAGAACACATAACATCAATTTGATTACTATTAAGCCCGATTGCATTATATCACTGTATTCATGTGTCCAGTATAGTAAGTCCCTTTTTATATCATTTACCATTAATTAGTAAAGGCTAAACCGACGATAGCGTAGTGGTACCATAGGTTTGACAAACCTCCGTCTAGTGAGGTCGGTACGTTATGCGTAATCAATAAGACTTTTGGTCGGTATCGTATGACCGGTAATAGGGCTGCATCAGTCAGGTTTGGTAAACGGCCACATGTGTGACATTAATCAACAGACACTGTCAGTAATTGTACCATTCGATTCTGTAGACTGGTAGACTGAGTGATTAATTTCTCTCATGTCAAAACGCTGGTGACAGATTCGTTGCGAAGGCATTGGGATTTCAAATGAATAGTGGTAAATTGGAGGCATTGTAGTCTGATTACGTGAGGACCACAATGAGTCCCATTTATGATCTATCCATTCAAGTTTGTGAACACTATAAATACGTTAAATGTCACTTCTAATAATAGAAGTGAATTTAAGTAAACTCTACAATTCAGAGAACAATTAAAAGGATAAGATTTTATTAAAATCTATAGCTTTAAAACATTAAGGGTTACCATAACTCATGTCATGGTAATACATACCCTTCAAAACCTTTTATTCTATATCTATATCACTGTGGGATGAAAACATACCATATGGGAATATCAGGATGGAAATCAAGTGAGAACAAATGCATGTGAGAAGAGATATCTATCCATAGTTGCAATACAGGTGGTATTGAATTCTGTTAAGTGTGTGGTGGGCAGGCGGCTGGGCAGGTGGTAAGCTTGACCCTACGTATGCCCTATATATAAGCATGCTTGATTGGATGACATACTATTTGTGTGTGTAACTATGAACAGGACATTACTGTGAGATAAGACAATGCAAATATCATCAGCCTTGTGTGTGACACTATGACTTGAGAATTTCAAATTACAATTGTTTTTCATTTACATAACTTATGAACTTACCAACCTAGTGTTGACCTGTTTTAAATGCATGTTTTCTCAGGTGACGAACAAGTTTAGTCACTGGACTTTATGGCATAAGCTAGTGGGACTATATACTGGACCTAGCTTTCTTTTGTGTTGTGCATATTTTGGATGACATTATGTGAATCACTTTTGTAAATCTTGTGCAGATACAGGATATAAAACTTTATGATTCTTTTGGGTAGATTTACTTAGTTAAATTATGAACATGACTTTGTAATTTAACTTTGTAATTCTATATCAATGTCATTTTAGCATTTCTCATTATATATCATGTGCCATGTAAACAATCTGATCATTTTGATTATCACACGATATCGCGTCCCGAAATCTTTTCGTCGGACAGGAAAGTCGATCCAGCCCACCGGCTCGAGGTGTGACAGTGTCAATTGAGTTTGAGCTTATGCTAGGTCAGAAGCCCAAAAGATTAGACCATCCTTATAGCATAGAACTTGCAAACAGTAAACAAATAAAAGCAGTAAATATAATCCAGGGAAGCACATTAACACTAGGTGAATACATGCTCAAACTGGATTGAATTCCTATAGAATTAGGGAGTTTTTATGTCATAGCAGGCATGGACTGGTTGTCTGCTAACAAAGCAGAGATCGTCTGTCATGAGAAACTTGTTCGGATTCTACTACCCGACGGTCAAACACTAACCATTCAAGGGGAGAGTCTCGGAAAGAAAATACAAATCATATTCTTGTTTAAAAGCCCAAAAATACCTCAGGAAAAACTATTGTGCCTTTTTGGCTAACGTGGTGGAAAATAAAAGCAAGGAGAAGAAGTTGCAAGACATCCCAATCGTACGAGATCACCCGGAAGTGTTCCCAGAGGATTTACCTTTCTTTCCTCCTGTAAGACAAGTTGAATTTAAAATCGATTTAGTAACTGGAGCTGCCCCGGTAGCTAAATCTCCTTATCTCTTAGCTCCATCAGAGATGCAGGAGCTGTCTAGCCAATTACAAGAACTACTTGGAAAGGGATTCATCAGGTCGAATTTTTCCCCATAGGAACACCAATTCTATTCGTAAAGAAGAAAAACGGATCATTTCGCATGTGTATAGATTGTCGAGAATTAAATAAACTAACCAAAAAGAATCCATACTCTTTAACGAGAATTGATGATCTGTTTGATCAACTGCAACGATCCACATATTTCTCGAAGATCGTCCTGCGATCAGGATACCATCAGCTGCGAGTACAAGAAGATGATATACCAAAGACTGCATTCCGAACTCGATACGGGCATTACAAATTTTTAGTAATGCCGTTCGGGTTAACCAATGCTCCGGCAGTAATGTCGTTCGAGTTAAGCACTGGTTCAAACCCATGAGTAAATGGTTGTGTCTAAATAAGAAAAGGGACTTAAGATAAAAGTGTCAATGTCAAATGCAATCTACATCCACTAACCTATGTTTTAACAATAACATATATAACATAATTAAAGAAATAGTTTATGTAATCATCACCCCAAAGAATAAAAGAGGATAAAAAGGAGTTGTGAACTCACTGTTGAGTTTCGATTTCTATGGTTGAGGATCTGAAAAGTGGTAGAGCTTCAGTACTCAATCCCTACAATATTCCAAGGTTTCATTATCAACACATGGGTACTGAACATCATAATATTAAATATTTGTATGTATGTGTTATGGTTATATTTTTCACTTAGTCACCCTTTTTGCAAGACTTAGTTGTATAGTTTGGATGAGTTTAGGGTTTTATCCTTTATTTATGTTTTAGTATTACGTGGTTGTTCCCAAGATTAAATAACCAAGCACTCGTTGGTTGGGGGCTAAGGATGTTTCAAAACACCCCTTGGCCTAGACATGGTATTTTGTCAAGAAAGATTAATACTTCTTAAGACTTGATTAATTCTTACAACTCGTATATCCGTGCTTATTTATCCTTTTTTTCATATTATTTTTTACCTCACTCTATTATTATACTTTTATCAACATGTATCATAATACTAACCATTTTCCCATTGTTTAATAATCCCCTTTTTTCTTTGTGTTCATATTTATTTCCCCCAAAGTAATAGTGTATATAACCACAAGTTATTTTTGTCGGTTGTTAATGTGATAGTTGCAGGTAATTCTTTAGAAACTGATCATCCCTCTTTTCTAATTTTGAGATAGGTTTTATGTGTGCATGGAGCTTATTTCATTCCCATACATACAAGGGAAGAGATGTTGCTTTATGGCAGCCTTAGCATGCTTCGGCTACACACTTGTGATCCCCCATGCTTTACCACAGCTCCGTGGAACGGTTGGTTTGGCTGCTCACGATGATATGGGAGGTAATGGTACCATAAAACTTGCTCTTGTGTGTTTACGCATGTTTTATGGAAAACGGGCTTGGCTGATTGTTCATATCATCATGGTTCACAATTAGTATCATGGGTGGTTTTGATAATAGTGTTTTACTAAAGGTGTGAGTTTTTAGAGTGTGGTTGATTATATTCAATTAAACCATGTATTCATTAAGTATATATAGCTACTTACCCTTAGCAAGCAAGGTAGAACTTTGAGAGTTGGCTGGAACCGTGACTTAGGGACTGAAGGCTTCGATAGTTCTCGACCAGTTTGCTTCAAAGTGTGGCTCTTGGGTTGCTGCACACTGGGTCGACCGAAAGAAGTGAGGCGGAACAGGAGGGTTGGGGCGGCTTCATTTTGATCCAGCAAGAGGGGGAGATGAGAAAGTGCTAGGTGTGCATTTCTTGGCTTCTCTTGTTCCATATTTATACACCAACATTGGCTGTTGGATTGAGGAGCATTAACCCACGTTTTAATCCTGCATATGTTAGATATCTTTCACTGCATGGGTAAAATGAGAATTTTTTGACGATCAAGAGGAAGCAATTGAGTAATAATAGGGAAATGATGATCTAGGGTATAGGTTGGAGAAGGATAAGGTTGGTACTTGGAGACAAGACCATTGTTTTTCCATAGAAAAATGATGCTGGTGGCATCTACCAAATACTAGGAAGGGCATGTCGTATTTGTATTTTAAGGGTAGTACCCTTCCTTTTTTATGGGAAAATACCACTCCTTAGAAAGAATCTTAAAAACATAACTTCTAGTTTTGTTAGGTTGTAACCATGGAAAGATGAGATTTATTCAAATCAAGTTTATTGGGTTTAATATGGGAGTTCACCGAATGTACTAGTTGCCATAATGTTCAGCCAATCCTCGACTCACGAAGAGTGGTATGTCTCGGTTAGGATGAGGTGTCTTGGTGGGTGTCGAATGGGGGATGGGAACCTTCTCGGCAGAGACATGGCAAGGAGGAGAGGATGTGCATCATCTTGTAAATCTATATGGTATATCTTATTGTTTCTTGGGGATAAAGTGGCTACACATAGGCCTATTCTTAGATACAAAATGGTACTAGGAAGATCTTTGATTGATTGATATCCTATAATTGGTTTGTTATTTCTTGGTTAAGGTTAATTATGTTATTAGTTTACTAGTACCTTTACTTGAGGCTTAGTTTTTAGCTGGTTAAGAACCAACTAGGAATGAGGATTTCTTCGGTTTGGTTATTCCTTTTAATGATATGACGATGGTGATCCTTGAAAAGGGTTCGGCTAGTTGTTGCGTAACAAGGAGTGTTCAAATTGGGTCTTATATATATTTATACTTTGGGTTTCGTTGGTTGTAGGTGCTGGTCGAACATATGTAAAAAGGAGGGGGTTTGTTTGAAATCATGTTAAAGGAGTAAGCTTTAGTTGGGGTTTTACCACCTTAATTTAGATGTGTGTTTTGAAGTAATAGGCGTCCAGTATGATTACGTATATATTATATTGTTACTATGTTATTTAAGTGGAAATTCCTAGTTACATTTAGGAAGTGTTGTGAGAGTGTGTATGTTGTTTTAGTCTTGGGTGTTACACGAAGTCATATGGGACTTCATCACACTCAAGCATAAAAATCAAACAACCTTTCAGAGAAGATGACTGTGGCTGGTCAATGGATTGACATGAAAATATCATACTCATTGGGTTAATCCAAGACCATCAAGGCTTGGGTTCCGAGTCTCAACTAATTATTTATGTGTATGTGTAGGTTACCCAAATTGTTGCTCTTTACAACAATTGGATCGTTGATAGTGGAAATGCTACATGAATTGCTAGAAGTTGGTTTTAGCCATTTAATATTATATTATGTTTATTTTTCGAATTTAAAACCTGTCATGGTATCTATGATGTATGTGGATTATGAATGTTTAAGGTTTATTTGAACGTTAAGTTTAAATTTCTGTTAATGAAGTGTTTGAGTTATTTACATTAATTGCCTTGTGCTTTTGAACAATTTT
This sequence comes from Mikania micrantha, assembly GCA_009363875.1. NCBI lineage: Eukaryota > Viridiplantae > Streptophyta > Magnoliopsida > Asterales > Asteraceae > Mikania > Mikania micrantha. The sequence goes on along the minus strand of CM018687.1, from coordinate 34,407,531 downwards.
CACCTTGTGGTACCCCGATAATTCTGCCCTTAGTCAGGGTGTTACAGTCTCAAATTGATCATGGTGCTTATTCTCGTTGTCTCTATATGACTATCAGGTTTTGATTGATTTGCGTGCTGGTTGATCATTATCTTTTGCTTGTTACATTTTACATATAATGGATGCATTTGTTGAATACAACTATGATATTATCATGTATACAAAAGGAAACGTAATGAATAGTAATAATATTAAACAAATAAAATTTCTACTATTTTTACCCTCACATATTCAAAATCTCAAATTTTAGATTATAAAATAAAGATTTATGCTTTGTAAATCAATTATCAAATGTCAACATAGCATAATGGTTAATTTACAACTACAATGATTGCATGTGAACAATAATAATATTTACTTATTATATAAGGATTGTTCGAGCAGATCAAATGGCAATCATTCGGTCACATAAGTCTCCCGCTTACTGTTGCACGTGTTCGATTCTCGCCTGGGCCATGTTTTCCTATTTTTTTTTGTTTTGTTTTCCTTTATGAAATTTTCAACTACTAGGAAAAAATAGTAGCATTTAAGGGATCAAACCTGGGAAGTTAAGGAAGTTTTTGGATTTATATGGTTTCCTCTTATCTAAAGGATAATAGTCTCACAATGGTTTGCTATGGTTAGCATGCGAAGATCCCTTAGCGTTAAAAAAATTATTAAATATCACCAATTCTATTTGAATGGTACCAATAAAAAATAATAATAATTAAATATTTTTTTATTTTATGTTTTGCGTTTTTATTTGGGTTCATATTTCTTGGGATTGACAATAATTTTTGCGACGTTTCAATTTGTTGTTTTAGGACGGACTAGCACCCTTTATGACCAGTTTTTTGATCCGTGTTTGATATTAATGATGTTGTTACCACCATCATGATCAGATATACATATTAACATAGTGGTTCGACTCAGTATGTTTTTTGTAAAACTTTAATTGAGTATATTTTCTCTTCAATATGAGATTACCACTGCTACGCATGGGCTAAATCCATAGTATATATACAATTTACAAATGTCACACGCCGAGCCGGCGGGACGGATCGAGTATCCCGTTGAGCGGAAGGTTCTCGGGGCGCGATATCGTGAGTGATAATCGTGATGATCAGATTGTTTACATAGCATCAACATTGAGAATAACTAAAGCACAATAAAGCATTAAACTAGGATTACAAAGTTAAATTACAATATCGATGTTCGGTAATTTAACTAAGTAAACCTATCATAAGAATCAAATGTTTCTATCTTGTATCTGTACAAGATATCAAAAGTGACTCGCGTCAATAACAAAATATGTGCTTTCCAAAAGTCTACTAGGTCCTCTATCTGGGCATCCTAGCATGAAATCCTGAGCCTTAGCTTAAACCTGTGCATCACCTGAGTAAGCATGTAAGAAAACAAAGTCAACACAATGGTTGGTGAGTTCATATAGTTTAAAAGTTGAAAATAGCTTTAGCAAACCTCTTTCGGTAACAACCTTAATCTCATTAACATCACATGTAATATCCAATTCGGTATGCTTATATATAGGGCATACGAAAGGGTCGAGCCTACGACCCGCCCAGACGCCATCCCACCACATACTAAACCACATATGACATTGTTGTTAATGATAATTAAGCATTTTACCTACCATTCAATCCGGTCTTCATCATAGCTTTAGTGTACTGTTTAAAAGTTTACAAGTTTATAGCATTCATGTAGATTAGCATTAGAGTAAGTTGTATAAACACAATTGTTTCACAAATCATAGTTTAGCTTTCACCAATCTCATGCATGGGTACAAGCTTTGCTCTAGCAATGTTTAGCATTTACGTAGCCCACGAAAAGATACAAGCTTTGCTCTAGCATAGTTTAGCCATTACGTATCTCATGAATTGGTTTAAGCTTAGCATCCGAATAGTTTAGCGTTTACGTATCTCATATATGCGGATACAAGCCTTGCTCTAGCAATGTTTGGCAATTACATATCTCATATACAGACACAAGCTGTGCACACACATAGTTTAGCATTCACATATCTCATATATGCAGATACAAGCCTTGCTCTAGCAATGTTTGGCAATTACGTATCTCATATATAGATAAAGCTTAGCGTTCGCATAGTTTAGCTTTCACGTATCTCAATGCATGGGTACAAGCTTTGCTCTAGCAATGTTTAGCAATTACGTAGCCCATGAATAGATACAAGCTTAGCATTTAGCATACAATCATAGCTTTGGGCATTTAGCTTCAAGTATTATCATATAGTTTGAGCATAGAGTTTATAGCATAAGCATCGAGCATATAGTTTAAGCATTGAGTTTATAGCATAAGCATAAGGCATATAGTTTGAGCATAGAGTGTATAGCATAAGCATTGAGCATATAGTTTAAGCATTGAGTTTATAGCATAAGCATAAGGCATATAGTTTGAGCATAAAGTTTATAGCATAAGCATCGAGCATATAGTTTAAGCATTGAGTTTGTAGCATAAGCATCAAGCATATAGTTTAAGTCTTAGTCCCTAGCTTCCATAACAAGAGTTATAAGCTTAAGCATCAGTATAAGCATCATGAACAAGTATAAAAGCATTTAATAAACATTTCAATAATTGTTTAAAATGTATAACATGCTTCTCAGTCCCGAGGTAAAAACAAATATATGTTTGAAAAGGGACAAATGAACTCACCTTGTGTTTGAAGTGGTTGACTAAGTATAAACAAGAATGTGCACGCTCGTTGTTGTATTTGTAGTAGTATTCACGATCCTGTATTGATTTCATGTTATTTGCAACTTATAAGTACAAGTTGTAGTGATTTGCGTATGTGTATGTGTATGTGTTAGCCCTAAAGTTGGCTAACACTCGTGAGTCTCGGTCTTTATTCGACCCGAATTCATGTGCAAGGGATATTATTAGCACTTATTCACTTAGGTAAAGCTAATATACTTTGTTCTCTACCTCTTGTTGCCTTCTATGTGAACCTTATTATAATGTATAGTCTAGAAAACCATTTTAGTTAATAATCATTCAGTTGAGTTTAAAGTTAATAAACTTTATGATTTGGTACTAATTACCACCTTTTAAGTAAAATGGAAATCTTTCCATGTATGTTATTCCTTGTTTGTAGTTCTAGTGTGTTATGTGATCCGTTAATCATGTGGGCCGAAACCTAATTGGGTCGAATAGTAAGTCGGGTCGTGTAAGTTATGTGGGTTGATTTAACACTATGGGCCGAAGGAGTGGGCCAAAGTACCCACATGGGCCAATGGCTTGTTCTTGGGCCGATTAATTAGTCTAACTTTGGCCATGGGCCGCATGTGTTGATATGGGCCAAGGGTACTTGGTTGGGCCGAAAGATGTGAGTCTTGTCCGAAATTTTCCTAGCGAACCTATTAAACAATTTGCCTAAGGTTCGGTCCAGTGAAGCCCCAACGAACCCAATGGTTCGTGTAGGGAGGGTTCGGTCATGGTTTAGGTTCGTAAGGAGGGAGGTTCGCATGAAAGGGTTCGCCATGCAAAGGGCTCGTCGACCTTGTTAAATTCACAGGTTCGTCATCCGTGGTTCGTTCATCATTCATCAGGTGCGGCTAGTGATAGCTTCGTGACCATGCAGGTTCGGTGGCCATTTCTAGGTTCGGCGGAGGCTTAAGGTTCGCATCAAGGTTCGGTGATAGAGGTAGGTTCGGCTGGTTCACAGGTTCGTGGCGTCTCCCATAGGTTCGGCCAGCTTCAAGCGCATGCAGGGTTCGCGGATAATAATTCGAGAGCATGGGAGGTTCGCCCTACTCCAGGGTTCGGCTGAAGCAGGAGGGTTCGGCTGAAGCAGGAGGGTTCGGTGGTTGGTGGTGTACAGCAGGTTCGTGAATTTCATGCAGAAGGTTCGTGGTTTATAGCTCCAGCCCGAAGGTTCGCGTATCTGGGGCTCGGTGATGATGATACAGGTTCGTCCTCCACGAACCTGTTCATCCTTGTCCTTCTTCGAGCTGTTGCAATACGGTTCCCATGGTGATGTTATGCTATGATGATGTTTCGAAGTCATGTGGTCCAAGGGGAAAGATGGTTAGCCGGCTAGAGTGTGATGAAACAAAGGGGTTACGAAAACCCTATTTTATCATGTTATTCCTAGCTCCATACCTCGAATTCGGCTGGACAAAAGTTCAGATCGATTGTACTTCTGGGTAGAGGATGATGAGAGCTTCGTCTAGACTCCAAAAACTCGTGATTTCACCAAGATTTGAGCTTGATCTTGTTGTTTGAAGTTGAAAATACAAGAGAGAGAGAGAGTGACGGCTTGGGTGAGTTTAGAGAGAGAAGGAGAGTGTAATAAATGAAGAAATGGACTCATTTTGGGTTTATATACCCCGTGGGTATTCGGGTTCGTTTCGGTTGCTCGGTTCTCGTTTTTGTCGTGTTCCAGCACGTTAGGCGCGTGTTTTTGTATATTCATTAAAAGAATTTATTTTCGAATGTTTAGAAGGTGGTTATTTCTAGTAAATCTTTTAAATTAACTTTTCTCGAATCGTTTTATCGAAATTAATTATTTTACGCGTTTCGTTAACTCGTGTCACCATTTCGCGTATTCTATGTTTTAAATTAAATAACTTTATTTTTATAATTTCTAAAAGATTGTGATTCCTAATAAATATTTAATGTTTAACTTTCTTACATTATTCTCATTCGTTTCGTAGTTCGTTTTCGTTTCGTCTGAACGTGTCACCTTCGCGCGTATTTATTCGAATCGTCACCCGAATGAACACGACGTTGGTTTCACTTTCTGATTCTTATTTTCTACTTTTCAGTCATTCTTTCAAAACGTTAAACTGTCAGATTTATTTGTACAGATCGTCACCTATACGAATAATTCGTCGGTTTAGCATTCCGTAACAACAACCATTATGGTTTTGTTTTATTTATCCTCGCATACGTTTATACATAATAGCATCAAATCAAGCATTAGTGTATTTGTTCCGTGTTGTCTGATGTGTTTGTGACTGTTAAACCTTAAGGCTTAAATCAGATTTCAGAACGATTGCATAATAGTTTTGTGTCAAGCATCAAGTGTCAATAGCATATACATAGTTTCACGTAGTGTGTACCTGAGTTACCGTGCAAGTTACTGTAGAGGTCACTGTTCCGGTAACGTTCCCGGCACTGATGTTACAACAAATGCATTGATTGCAAATGAACAATAATACTATTTTTTATCATTTTTGTTTTAGATAAACAACTATTTATGTGAACAATGTTAACCTTTGTTTAGCTAGATTAGATGGCAAATGGTTGGTGAATTACCTCGCTTACATAGGGAATATGATGTTATGGTAGTCGAGGTATTGACCTTAGCTATATCACCCGGTTCGCTAGAGTTAACAAATAAAGACCCCCTGGTGTTAAAAAATTATTAGATATTACCAATTCTAATTTAATGATACTAATTAAAAATAAAAAAAATCAAATATTTTTTATTTTATGTTTTGCGTTTATATTTGGGTTCATATTTCTTACGAGCTAACACCCGTCAAGACCAGTTTTTTGGTCTATATTTCATATTCGTTATATTATTATCACCATCGTGATATTGCATATATGAAACCATGTATGTAAATGTCACCAGGTATGTAACCAAATATATGATTACATATATGTAATCAAATATATATGTAACCAAATATATGATTACATATATGAAATGTACTTTTATTTGATTGATTACATATATAACCAAATATATATGTAACCAAATATATGATTACATATATGTAATCAAGTATATAAATGTCACCAGATATTTTATTACATATATGTAATCATATATCTTGTAATATGTAATCATATATCTTGTTATGCAATCAGGTATATATGAAACCATGTATATCATTAAATACATGTAATCAGGTATATATAAAATCAAGTATATGACTACATATACGTAATCAGACATGTTTATATACATGTATACATATTTACTTGAATGCTCAAATCTGTGCATTTTATTTTTTTTCTTATTGATTAATGATGTTTTTTTTCAATATATTAAGTTTGGTTCTTGTTCTTAAACACATAAAATGAAGAAATAAAAGATGAGATTTTATTAATCATGTGAAAGACTAATATTAATTACGTATAATAATGACTTTCAAATTTTAGTTAAGTTGTTTTTTACAGTAATGGCATTTTTATCATTTATTTAAGGTATTTATTCAATAACTATTTACCAGAATGCGATTGATCAGTTTTAAACATTGATTATTTAACTCAATGGAGAGATTTAAGTTTTCTTGATTTCTTTAAAAGATAAGTCATTTATATATATATATATATATATATATATATATAAACCATTTGGAAAGGATCGAGAGCATGAAGATTTAAATAGTATGATTATAAGAAGTATGAATTCAAAAATTGAAAAATAAGATAAAATCATGGCATAAGCATAAACTAAATAACAATAAATATTTTAAAATTACCTTGATTTATATCTTGATTATTACAAATGATTTCTTTACAATCGGATGGAGCTATAATGATTTGAAAATCTAAAGATCTTGAACATTGAAGGTTGATAATACAAGTTTTTGTTTGGAGGGTTTTTTATACATTTATTGTAAGGGTTATTTTTCGAATGCCTAACTAAACAATAGAGTGTTCTATTTATAACTAAAATTCTTCTGCATAGAGTCTTCATAATTATTGAGAGTTATCCGCACTGACAAAAGTCATTTGTCTTCTTCTTGAATAATTGGTCTTCTTTATTAAAGTGTGTCTGCCATGAAATAAAGTTGACAGAAAGTTGATGGAGCATCTTGAAAATAATTAAGATCACTGTATCTTGACAATAATTGTAATTATCCCATAATGAAATCGAATCAACCCATGGAGAACTTATATGGGTCCAATATCTTCATAAGGATCTTGAGAATCTTGGAAAATATTTTCATCAGTAGTAGACTTTCGTGATTGAGATGGAGAATTTTTTATTTCATTTATAATTCTTTGCATTTCTTCAGGTGAAGAACAAGACTGTAGTCGAATAATATAATCTTGATCTTCCAAAGTATTAAGAGATCTATTAACTGGAGATTTTAAAGATCTCTCATGTTGGTTGGTTATAGATCTATAATGGTTTTGAACTGCAGTGATATTGGCCTTTTCTATTGAGAATTTATTCCACCATTTACTTCTATAGTGCTTTAATAGAAGAGGAGGAGATATATCTTGTTTAACTTTATAATGGTATGTCCAAGAAAAAATCCAAGGAATTCGGAATATAGTCATAAATTGAAGAGTATACTCGAAATCCGGAAGTCCATCTTGTTTAAAATAGTCTATATACTTATTATATGAATCAGAAATTTCTTGTGGAAAAGTAGTAGGAATAATTCCCATATATTTAAACCACTTTACAAACCATCTTGGATAATTGTTTGAAAATTGATCATCATAGTATATAAACCAAGAATGATTAAAATTTCTGAATAATTATGTTTTTTCCCATGCTTCTTGATAATCATAATCATTATATTGAGGATAAGAGGAGAAATAGAAAGAGTCTTTTGAACAAATGGTTTAGAATTCCATTCTTCAAGAGTAATCACTCTTCTAATTTTTATCTTAGAATAATCAATCTTTGATTGATTTTTAGGATTGAGATTGTGTTGAATATCAACAGATCCAGTATCAACAATAATAGCTTGATAATATTCAATGGTTTTTTTATCAGAATCATAGAAATGACAATTTCTAGGATATAAATAATCAATAAGACTGAGAAAGCTTTGAGAAACTTTCTCTTCTTCAATAGGTTCTAAAATTTTTATAATCTTAAAATTATGATTTATAGTGTAAAAACTAGAATCAGATGAAGAGGGAGCATTGATTATAGGAGATTTAATAGTGTAGTTTGAATAATAGATTGTGGTAAAGTTCTGGTTTGAACAATAGAAGAATAAGGTGGTCTGGAAGATATAGGAAAAGGAGCAGGTGATCTTGGTCTTGATGAAAATGGAGATAATGGGATAAATCTATTGTTTAATGGTAAAGAAGATATTTGAGAAGAACTTGAAGAAGAGCTTGCTAATTGAGAAGGCTTTGATAATTGATGATTGGTTAACACAATCTTTTTTGAATCTTTGCTCATGTTCCCTGTAAAAATTCTCTTGATAAAAAGTCAGGTAAAGAATTGTTTTCTCCTTTTATAAATTCTATTTGAAAATCAAAATTGCTTAATAATGCTTGCCATCTTGCAAAAATTTGTTTAGAAATTAGATTTTTTATATCTTTTTCTAAAATATGTTTTGCTGATAAACAATCGATTCTTAATAAGAAAGGTTTCATATATAAATCATCTTCAAATTTTTTAATGCATAATACAATGCTTAAAATTTCTTTTTTTATAGTAGAGTAATTCTTTTGGGTATCATTCCAAGATCCTGAATAATATCTAACTAATTGTTCTTTATCATTATTTAGGGATTGTTTTAAAATTCCTCCAAATCCTAAATCGCTAGCATCTGTTTCTACAATTAATTTAGCATTAGGATGTGGAATATTTAAACATGGTAATTGTTTTATTTTACTTTTAATATGTTTTATAATATTAGTATGTTCTATTGACCATGGTTTAGGATTCTTTTTTAATCTATTATATAAGGGTTTACATATAATACCTAAATCTTTGAAAAAATCATGTATATAATTTAAACATCCTAAGAATCTCTGTAATTGTTTCTTATCTCTTATTTCATCAGGAAACTTATTTGTAAATTCTAAACTTCTATTTATGGGTATAATGGTTCCTTGTTTAATATCATGACCTAGAAATCTTATCTCTGTTTTAAATAAATTGATCTTGGTGGGAGATACTACTAATCCATTCTTATAAATTATATCATAAAATATATTTAAATGCTTAAAATGTTGTTCTAAAGAATTAGAATATATCAAAACATCATCAATATAGACTATTGAAAAATTTCCTACAGGAATAATTATATCATTCATAATATTTTGAAACTCGGAAGGAGCATTTTTTAGTCCAAAGGGCATTACATTTCATTCGTAATGTCCAAATGGAACATTAAATCCTGTTTTATATTTATCCTTTTCAGAAATTTGGATTTGCCAAAATCCTAATTTCATATCAAACTTAGAGAATACTTTTGCTTCATATATCTTTTTTAATAAATCTCTCTTATTTGGAATAGGATATCTGATCCACTCTAAAACTTTGTTTAAAGGTTTATAGTTTATAACTAATCTAGGATAGCCTCTTTCTATTTCCGCACTATTATTGACATAAAATGCGGAAGATGACCATGGAGACTTAGAGGGTCCAATTAATTTTTTATCTAATAAATCTTTTATTTCTTTCTTACAATGTTCTTCTAATTCTTTGTTCATGTGTATAGATTTTGATTTCGTTGGTATATTTTTTTCATTAAAATCTTTAATATATGGTAATTCAACTATATGTTGTTTTCTTTGCCAAAAAGCATTGGGTATATTTGCACATACATTTTTTATAAACTTATTTTCTATATTTTTAATTCTAGTTATTATATTAGTATCATTTAGCTGTTCTTTTATTATTTCATTTTTAATCTCATTTATTAAAAATTCCTTTTTTTTCTTTTAAATTAATCATATTTATTTGCTTTGTTAATACTGGTTCAAAGAACTTAAATAAAATTTCTTTATTTAAAACTTTAGTTCTTATTCCATTACTATTTATAGTAAATTGATATAATTGAGTTATAAAAGGTGTACCTAATATAATCTGAGAAGTTAAATTTTTTACTAATATCAATTGAGTTTTATAACAATAATTTTCTTTACATATATGAACATCTGATAATTTATAATTTATTATAAGTCTTGAACCACTAGCAGTTGATAATCTATAGGAAGTTTTTTCATAATATTGAGTAAGTATAATACATTCTTGAATACAATTATATCAGCCCCACTATCAATTAGAGCTGTTAATGTGATTCTAAATTCATTATTAACAATTATATCTATTTTAGTATACCATTTTTGATAATTTAGTTCTTTTAGTATATTAATTTCATTTGTTTCAGGATTTTTAATTATAATACTGGAATTTTCATCTTTAATTTTTCCTTTTTCAATATTTTTTATTTATAATTTAATTGTATTAATATCTTGTTTTATAATTTTTAATTCTTCTTGTAACTCTTGCATAGTTATAGGTTTTTCAATTTTATTGAATCTTTTAAAAACATCTTCTAAATTATATATTTCAGTTTCTTTATTTACTATTGATTTTTTGTTGAAATTTTCTTTTAATTTATCTAAGTATAATTGTTTTAAATTTATATCTTCACTTTCTTCAAATAATTTTAATAATATTACATTTTCATCATCATCGTTTATCATATTTATAGATCCAATGTTACATATACAAGGACCAATGCATTCGCATTCTTCCTCGTTAGAATTATTATTGCTACTAGAAATATAATTTAAATCCTCACTATTAAAATCTGAAAATTCTTCTTCACTAATATTAGTATCTAATATTTTATTTATTTGTTCTTTTAACTCTTCTGATATATTTAATTCATTAATTTTCCTTTTTGAATAACAATTTTTTGAGGTATGTCCTCTTTTACCACAAGTATAGCAAGTAATTATATTTTGTTTTTTAAAAAAATTTTGTTTTTTATCTTTTTTATAATATTTTTTATCATCAATTTTTTCTTTTTTATAATTTTTTTCTAATTTTTTTTCTTTTTATAAAATTATTTTTTTCTTTTAGAAGTACTAGGTAATTTTATTTTTTCAAATCCATATTGTTCACAAAAATTTCCTAATTCATTTCTACTATTTATACCGTCCGTTTTCATTTTTTGTTTTAATTTTAAATCGTTACATATCTTCAAACCTTCTTGATTTATATTGTTTATGATTTGTCCATAAGATAATTCATCATATGGTATATTATTATTATCTCTTTTTATATTATCTCTAATTTTTTCATCGAATAATTTTGGTAAACCTGCTATAAATCTTCTTTCCACTATGATTGTCTACAATCATTTCTTGTCATTCCTTTAGAAATAAATACATCTTTATACCATCTAAAATCTTGTAGTTTCCTACATGTTAAATTTAACAATATTAAAGAATTTCTTTCTTGATAATCTGAAGGATTTCCTATAAAATTTTTTATAATAGCAAAAATAAGAGTATTTATTATATCTGTCTCATTTGTTTGAACTTGAATACCATTTTCAATTTTTATTTTCTTTGCATTTATAATAATTTGTTTTTCAGCTTCTACTATATAATTATCCCACCATCCTTTTAAATTTCCAGTAAATCCAGAAATAATCATATCAAATATTTGAGTTTCATTATTTCCTAATTGTTTATAACAATTAGATGCCATTGTCATTTCTTGTAATGTATTTAATATTTGATATTCTGATGATCCATCAATATTCCATTCATATAAAGATTTTTCATCATAAGAGACATAATTTCTATAACTACTTTCTTCATATTGCAAATCTGGAGGAGTTGGTCTAGGATACCAATTCCTTGTGTGAGATCGTTGAGTTTGAGTATTATAATCATTTCTTTTTATTTTGTAAATATTTTCTAAATTAATATTATTAAATTGATTTTCTAAATTATCATAAGAAAATTATGTATCATCTGATTCCTCTCTATCTTTTATTATATTTATACCTTCCTTTTCTTTGAAACTTAAATGTTTTAATCTTTCTTCTAATAAATTTAAAGTTTTTTTCTTTTTTATTAAGAATAATAGAAGTTTCAATATTAAAAGGTTTAAATATAGGATTTTCTATTATTATTCCTTTACCTTTATCTTTATTTTTTGTTTCAATTTCTTCATTTTCTTTATTAATTTCTATTCTTTCTAATTGTTCTCATATAGTATTTAATTTTTCATTTGTATAGTTATTTTGGAAAATGATAGTATTTAATGCTTTAGATTGTTCATCATGTGTTTTTGCCAATGGCATTGCTATATATTCTTCTTTATCCTTAATAAATTTTATATTTTCATGTGGTGGATGAATACTTATTAATTCTTCACTATTTTTTATAGTTATATAATGTCTTGTAATTTTATTATTAACTGATACTTGTTCTATTGTAGGATATTTAATATTATTTTCTTTACAATATATAGGTAACCAAGTAAAGAAAGTTATATTTTCGTTATATTTTATCATATAATTTTCCCATTCTTCTCTATGTAGTAATCTAGAATCTTGATTAAAAGTTTTATGATACCATAATAAATTGTCTGTATTATATTTATTTAATATTTCACATCTTAAAAAAATTAACATTTCTTTATCCATATTAACAAGTAAATTTTGATATTTCTGTAGAAATTATTCTTGTTATTTTAAATTGATAACTTATTTCATTTTCTAAATATACTTGACGATTTGTATAATAACATAATTTATTTACTTGTTCTACTATATCTTCATCAAAATTGTCTTCATTAAAATTATCTATTTTTGTTAATTCTTGTTGATAATTTTTTAAATTTTTTAAACATTCTCTTTTTGATGATTTATAGAATTTCATATGAGGATTTCTCATTTGCATTTTTGTATCACTCATACTAACAATTGTATTTTGATATTTCTTTTGAACAAATTTTGCTAACTTCTTTTGAAATTTTTATTTTATCTTCTAAAAAATATTTAAAATTCATATGATGATATTTCTGTATATTATTATTATATTTATTTTTATCTAAATAATCTATTACTTCCTTTAATTCTTTTTTATATATTTTTAATTTCTTATAATTTTCTTTTAATGTTGATGTATATAGTTGCATTTTAGGATTTTTTTTATTTAAATTTTAGTATCACTCATAATTCTTGATAATTTTCCATATCAGACTTACTTGGTGCATATGATTTATTATCATTTTCTTCTTCATATAAGGTTTTAGGTATAGAATTGGAATAATCTATTCCTGATAGTTTCATTGATTGTGACCTTCTTATTGGTAAACTATTAATTCTAATTGGTGAACTATTAATATTTCTTGGTATACTATTTATACTACTGCTGCTAGATATAAAATGTCTAGTCAAATTAAATATATATATATATATATATATATAAGATTTGAATCAAATGAAAACTCGATCTTAAAAAGAAAACCCTTAAACCCTATCTCAACCGTTAGATCAACTTTTTTTTCTAATTTATTAATATAAAAAGGGTATAATACTCTTTAACCACTCACCCATAAATATAATAATTTATATTTTTCTCTCTCATTAAAAATCACTCATATATATAATAATTTATTAATATCAAATTCTATCTTATCTATCTCTTCTCTCTCCATCCATTTGAAAAAATATTTTTTAAAATTTCAAAACAACAACAAAAATGTATATTTTTTATACAAAATAAAAAAAAATTTACAAGAAGATATAAAAATTACACATACGTATAAATAAAAATGTACAGGTTTTAATACACAAAGTACACTTTACTCGAAATATACACATGTGTATATTTTATATATTTAATATTTACAAAATATTACACATACACATGTGTAATTTTTGGTGTTTTGGTTAATTTGATGTTTTTTATAAATTTACACATGTGCAATTTTTTGTTTCATATGTAAAATACACATGTGTATTATTTATTATGGTTGAGAATATGTAATATTGTGTTTGTGTAATAAAATTTTTGTTAAATACACATGTGTATGTTTTTTGTTTTTGTTTAAAACAAAGAGCAGAGAAGAGAGAGAATCTGAATAATTAATGAAAAGAGAGGAGAGATAATAGAGGAGAGAAAGAAGAGAGAGGAGAGAGAATCTGAATTAATTAATGAAAAGAGATGAGGGAGTAAAACATGTATTTTCTTCTCAAAAATGTTATTAAAATATTTAACTTTAATTGTGAACCACATGTTTTTTCTATTTAATTAATTAAAATCTAAAATAAGTTTGATCTAACGGTCCACGTAGTATTTAAGGGTTTTCTCTTTAAGATCGGGTTTTCAAATGATTCAAACCTTATATATATATATATATATATATATATATATATATATATATATTAGGGATTGAATCATATGAAAACCCAATCTGAAGGAGAAAACTCTTAAACCCTATATAAGTCATTGATTTGGTTGAAAATAAATATGTGGTTCAAATTAAACCTGAATAAAAAATTGTGTTTTGAATAAAAAATCTTTTTTAATGTCGGTTAATGTAGACCACGTATTTATCTTCAAGATTCTAAATCAATAGCTCACATATGTTTAAGGATTTTCTCTTTAAAACTGGGTTTTCATAGTACTCAATCCATATATATATTTGTGTATGTGTGTGTAAAAGGATTGTATCATATAAAACTCAATCTTATAGAAAAAATTCTTAAACTCTATCTATCCTTTCATTTTAAATTTCATAAACAAATATGTTGACTAAATAAAAGTTGAAAAATTTTGATTTTAAAATAAGCAAATCAATTTTATTGTGATTTAATATCGACCACTTTTACACACACAGATATGTGTGTGTTCACACGCCACGTATATAGATTGTATTATGTAAAAATCATATCTAAAAAAAATCATTAGACCCTATCTGACCGTTATTTTGTATCTTGAACAACTACGAAATCCACGTTTACATGTATCTATCTATTCTAATAAATAAAAGTTTTTAGAGACACATGTCATGTTCCTAGAGTATCTCATCTTTCAATCTCACCTTTCGTTTCCCTCCTCTCTCTTCTATTAAATAAATTTCTTTAAAAATATATATTTTTTACATTTTTAAATTAAAAAGTTTTTTATAATACATTTAAAATATATTAATATTGAAAAACACAGTTTTTTAAAAAATTAAATTATTAATATAAAATTTTTAATTTTTTTAATTGAAATGTTAAAGAAACAAACTTTGAAAACTTAGTGTTTAAAGGAATAATATAATTATTACTTAAAGTATTAAATTATACCAAATTTTAATGATATTTCATATAAGAATTTAGATTTTCATTGATTACTATTTATTATTTTTTTTATTCAACTCATGTAATATACAGGGTATTAATCTAGTTTATATATATAAATGCTTGTTAGAGCTTAAATTTTTATTTTATTATATTTTTTGAACGACATTTGATCTCAATGTGTTAATCACTTATTTTCAAGCCACATCACAAGATCTATAGTTACCATAACCTCTGTTGAGACCCCACCACCACCCCAAGAGGAAACTGCATCGGAAAACCCTCCAACCTTTTAAGGACCCATTTTTCGCCTTGAAAGGGATTTGAATCCATAACCTTCCATTTGAAAAGTCATGAAGTACCGTCAGGACAAAGTCCTTTGGTCCTTGAATTTTTAGTTAATTAAAAATTAAATAGATGTCACGTTTAACATAAAAAGTAAAACCTGGGGTTGTAACATCATATTCACGTGGGTGTACATAACCCCCACCTTGTCTTTATTGGTTGTAACAACGAAAAAGCTGCTATGATATTGATATGCACTAATAATATGTGAATTATATGTCCCATGCTAGCCATGTCTTATTATCATATTAATTTTCTTACAAGAGTTCTTCAATTTGAATATAAATCAATGCATATTACTAAAATAAAGTTTAGAAGATTTATTTAATTGAGACTTAGTGAGATTTATTTCAAGGTAGACTAAAATGTATGACGAAGAGCATTAAATGCGAGAAAAGGTTGCATTCTCGTTTTACATAGTCTGCGTTCTTAGAAGGGAAAATGATAAATAAAATAATACAAAAAACTAGCCATGTGATGACATGTGGGCGTGTTGATATGTGTGATCATTATCTTGTTTTGTATGATCAGTGGTCCTTTGTTGGTGTGTGATCACGTCACACGGAGACTAATTTTTGGTTGATTGTAGACATGTATTAGGCCATGAGCAGGCCAAGGCCGCTGGCATTGCTGGATAGCGGGCACCCGGCGGGAACACCGCCCCCTCTCCCGGCGGGAATGATTTTGTGGGTTCGGCGGGTACTGCTTCCCGCTCAACCCCTCTCACACACCGGCGGGAATGATTTTATCTTCTCTCACAAATGGGGAAGTTTTTCCGGTGGGGTGACTACTGTGGGGTTTTAAGATTTTCAGTATGGTGATGACGTGGCAGGAAATTTCGGTGAGAAGGGATTTTCAGTGGGGTGACCACTGTGGATAGCCTTATAAAGTTTTGGTTATTTGCAAATTCAACATTTATATAATACTCATTGGTGCTTATGTCACATATGAGTCTACATGTGACGTATAAGGTCAAAAGGCTGCAACCTACCAATCTAATTATACGCATCGTACAATACTATACAGTAACTAAAAAGTAAAATGACTAACAACCTTTACACGAACGAGTGTCAAGTTTTAATATTAATAAACAGAAGCTTTTAAACATAGACTCATGATAGATGTGTTAGTCGTCTTAATCAAACGAAATTATTTAATATCTTCTGTTTGTTTAATTTTTTATTTTTATTTTTTGGTGGAAGTCTATCTTAATCTAATCATCAAATTTGCATATTATAGAATTCAAACTCTTACCAGTTGACGAGAGGAACATTTGTCACATGACGTCACCATGAGGTAACGTGAGACTAACTCATTTAATAGATATACAGTCTTTTAAAGAGGAGGTATTTAGCTAAAATCTAGAGAATTGTTTAAGATTAGAAGTATGAAAGAACATTGTGTTAAAAAAAATGCCACCTTCGGTGTCTTGAATATATTGCTCACATGTTGCATTGAGTTTGGCAGCTCTTAGCATAAGGATTACGTTATTCTAATAACCACTTCGTACCCTCAACAACCCTTCTACGTCTCGTTTATACAATGTGTATAGGGAGAAATCATTGTTTGTTAGATTTGAAACTGTCAAGTCTCATATATGCTTATACGCATCGTATATGTCTATACGCGACGTATACGTGACCAATAACTGTCAAATGACTGGGTGTCAGACGGGGCTATACGCCTCTATAGAGCTATACGAGACGTATAGAGTCAGTGAAGTATTAAAATAAAAAATGTTAGATGTGTGACTAACAAAGCCCTAGCAAATACACCTATGCAACTCTGCAATATTCACAAGGCCCCAGTAGAAACACCTCTGCAACTCTGCAAGCAGTAAGAGTTTGGGTCTAGAGTTTGAATTTGAGTTCACGAATGAAACCGTGTGATGGCCACTACTACAAAATCATCCTGATGCAAATTTATATAAAAAAAGACAGTTTTAGCTTAAGTTGCATTAGATATAATGCAACTTTTTTGTTACATAATTCTACTTTCTTTTTCCTAATGCAACTTTTTTAAATGAAACTTTTTTTTAAAAAGTTTGATTATGTAATAAAAAGGTTGCATTATGCTAATGCAACTTCAGCTAATGCAACTTATTTGCAACCTTGTGTGATAAAAAATAGGGTTGCATTAGGCTTATTTTATAGTAGTGGATCGTCGGCAAAATTGAAAAAAAAAATGAATTTTCTCACCCAATAAATTAACCCATTCATTTTTAACACCCAACCAAATAATCTCATGTTAGTGTATTTTTATGTCTTTTAAGTTGTTTATTATTAAATCAAACAACACAAGTCAAACGATGGTCATGCTACGATTACAACGCGTTTGCAATTAAACCGGAGCTTTAGCTTATACGAAAAGAAGTCTTCCTTTCGTATAAGGTTCTTACAAACTTGACCTAGTTCGTATAAAAGACATACGAAGGACAGGCCAAGTATTAATAGAACTTGTAATTGACTTTTCTAGTTAGGCCTTTCAATTTATCAAATTCTCTCATGCATGAGAAGTCAAATTCTTTACTTGGGTTACTTTTTTCTTTTGGGATTCATTACCAAATTCTCTATCTCGTCATGTGATAACAGATTGTGCCTATTAATCACGTTCTTTGTGTATAATCGTTCGTATTATGTGTCAAATTCTATATCTCGTCATGTGATATGTGAGGCCCCGAAACCGGGCACCTCGCAGAGGTTGGTTTTCATCATAACACATAGCTCTTAAACTAAAAACTTTCATAATCATGCAGCGGAAATGTAAACATAGTTGATAAACAGAAATCAATAAAGTGTCTGTATCAACATCATATCGAATTGCCAAAACCAACGGATCGTCTGAATTGATGCCCGAGCTCCATGCCTTCTCTTATCATAGCTTTAAATACATGCTAAATCAAGTCATCTTACGCTGGTGAGTTCTAGTTTTCATAAAACATCATAACCGTTTAGTGAGTTAAACATCTTAACATGAAAGCGTTATCTCATACACATAAACCATAACACATAGCCATGTCATCATCATACCATATAACCATCGTCATCATCGTAGCCATATAACCATCGTCATCATCAAAACCACTGTCATCAACATGAGCAGTGGGCTTATGCCGGCACAAGGCTCCATTTTATAGTCCGATCGACTCTTACCATGTTTATAGCCTGATCGGCTCTTACCATGTTTATAGCCCGATCGGCTCCTTGTTTATAGCCCGATCGGCTCTTACCTTGTTTATAGTCCGATCGACTCTCATGTTTATAGTCCGGTCGACTCTGTGTTTATAGCCCGATCGGCTCTTACCATGTTTATAGTCCGATCGACTCTCATGTTTGTAGTCCGGTCGACTCTGTGTTTATAGCCCGGTCGGCTGTTCGTATCCTGATGTGTTCAGGTCATCGTCCATACTTACTAGTACTGGTACGAGTACATCATGCATACATATCCTATAACAAGTATAGGAATTCATCATAACATTCTATCATCACATACATAGCATGCAAGCATCATAGCATATTATCATACATCATGGCATCATGTAGTGCTAGCATCATTTCCTCATTCATACATCATGGCATCATATTTTCATATCATGCTAGCATATAATCATCATTCAACATTCATGCATCCTAGTATTCTAGGACCTTGTCAAAGCATCTATTAACTATTGTCTCAGTTAACATCATAATGCATGCTCTCATTAACATGTTATGTCATCATAACTCATTTACCATACACGTATCATACCTTAGCATATTCCCAGACACATTTCATCATGTGAAATACATATTTGTACATACATCATCATGGCATAACATCATTCATTAATCATCATAACATAATCACATAACATAACAATAAACATGTATGCCAGCCCAAAACAGTAATTGTAAATAGGGCGTTTAGAACTCACCTGATACTAGACTCTTGTTTTCCTTAGCCGAACTCCTTAGCTAGGACTCAAGGAACCTACATCATTACATTATCTTATCACATACCATACTTAGACTTAGAATTTATTCTAAGCCCCTGTAGTCTACTAGTTCCCCTCCCACTCCAAGTCCTCGAAACTGATAGTATTCGAAACACTCGTTGTTCACGAATTACTCCTGTTCCCGAAATTAGTGTACACGAAATAACCTTTGTATTCGAAATGGCCATGTACACGAAATAGCCTTTGTACTCGAACATGGTCGTGTACTCGAAATGCCCATGTATTCGGAATGACATATGTATTCGAATTATCATTGTATCCGAATTACCCTTAGTGTATAACTTCGTGTACTCATCATTTCGTCACTAGACATCTCAGGAATTTATCTAAGGCTTTGGGGAACTAGTTCTAGGTTCCTTAGGTCGTTACCAACACACTGGAACCTTAAAGTTACGAACTTTATGTATAAAGGTGTGAGCTTTATACATAAGTTCGCTCTTTGTTTAGCAACCCTAACTTTTGCATAAAAATCCTAGCTTTTTGGTTTGGAACACTTACTTGAAGTTAGGTGATCACTCCTGTAGATTCTCGCGCGTTTCCCCTTCCGTTTGGTCAATTAAAAGCTCGACCTTTGCAGTGTTCGAATTCTGCTTCGTGTACTCGAGAGAAGATGTGCTTCAGCCAAAGGTTTGCCCGTTTCCCAAGGAACTTGTATTTATAGGGAGGGTCCCTGTATTCGAAAACCCATATTCACGAAATATGGTGTACTCGAAATATGGTGTACTCGAAATCCTCTTCATTTCGAGTACACGATCTCTACACCCCCCTTGGTTATTTTTCGTCTATTTTCCTACAGACTTATAATTCGTTACCCATTTGTAAGTTCCAGCAATTTGTATTAGAAAATTTGGGATGTTACAAGTCTCCCCTCCTTACAAGAGGTTTCGTCTCGAAACCTGCCTCGTTACATATCGAATAAATGAGGATACAACTTCCTCATCTCGTCTTCCGTTTCCCATGTCGTGTCTGAACCTTTCCGATGCTTCCACTGAACCTTGACTTGACGCACTGTTTTATTCCGTTATTGCTTTTCCTTCATATCCACAATGGCAACTGGTTCCTCAATGTAGTTCAGTCGGTCGTCTACCTCAATGTCATCCAAAGGAATATGTGCTTGCTCGTCTGCCAGACATAACCTAAGGTGTGACACATGGAAGGTAGGATGAATCTCGTTCAGCTCCTTTGGTAGGTCCAGTCGATACGCGACTTTCCCTACCCTTGCCCTTATCTGAAACGGTCCGATGTACCTCGGACTCAACTTGCCTCGCTTTCTGAATCGAATGATTCCCTTCCATGGTGATACTTTCAGCAGCACTCGATCGCCAACATCAAACTCAATCGGTCTTCGACGCTTGTCAGCGTAAGACTTTTGGAGATCTTGCGCAGCTTTCATACGTGCTTTTATCATCTGTAACTTTTCTGCCATATCAATTACTGCAGCTTTATTTCTCATCTCTTTCTGTCCAACTTCTCCCCAGCATACCAGGGTTCTACATCGTCTCCCATACAACGCCTCGTATGGGGGCATTCCGATGCTAGAGTGGTAACTGTTACTATACGAAAACTCCACCAATGGCAAGTGGTCATCCCAACTACCTCCAAAATCGATAATGCACGCCCTAAGCATATCCTCCAACGTTTGGATAGTCCTTTCTGACTGTCCATCTGTCTGGGGGTGATAGGCGGTACTGATGTTCAGTCTCGTTCCCATAGCATTGTGAAACTGCTTCCAGAATCTGGAAGTAAACCTCGTATCCCGATCTGACACAATGGAGACAGGAACTCCATGTTGGGTCACAATCTCTTTCACGAACAACTCAAACAACCTTTCGGACATATACGTTTCCCGGATAGGAAGAAAGTGTGCACTCTTCGTCAGTCGGTCCACAATCACCCAAATGGTATCATGTCGTTTAGCTGTTCTCGGTAGCTTGGTGATGAAATCCATGGTGATGTGTTCCCATTTCCATTCTGGTACCTCAAGAGGTTGCACGTATCCGTAGGGCTTCTGATGTTCAGCTTTCACTTGCGCACAAGTAAGGCATCGGTTCACATACTGCATCACGTTAAACTTCATACCCGGCCACCAATAGTCCTTTCGAAGATCTTGATACATCTTCGTCGCACCGGGATGCACCGAATAACGTGATTTGTGGGGTTCATCTAAAATCCTCGATCTTCTGGGCACCCACATACGACCGAATCGTATCTTTATACCGTAATCATTGTCTTCCAAGTTCTTGACCTGCCCGAAGACACGTTCAAAGCCCACGTTCTCTTCTTTCAACCCTTCCTGTTGCGCCTGCTTGAGCTCGTTCAGAAAGTCTGGCGTTATCACCAAACCATACGATTTTACTCGTATAGCTGGATGAGCAGTCGCGACTCAGAGCATCCGCCACTACATTGGCCTTTCCCGGGTGATATAGAATATCACAATCATAATCCTTTAGCAGCTCAAGCCATCGTCTCTGCCTCATGTTCAAATCCATTTGCTCGAAGAAGTACTTCAAGCTCTTGTGGTTGGTATAGATGGTACTCCTTACCCCATACAAGTAGTGCCTCCATAATTTCAATTCAAACACCACTGCAGCGAGTTCAAGATCGTGGGTCGGGTAGTTAGCCTCATGAATCTTTAGCTGGCGCGAAGCATAAGCTATCACCCTTCCCCTTTGCATCAGTACGCATCCCAACCCTTGTCGTGACGCATCGGCATACACCACAAGATCATCATTTCCATCCGACTGTGCTAGAACAGGAGCTTGGGTAAGTTTCTCCTTTAGCACTGAAAACGCTTGTTCTTGGTTCGGGTCCCATTCGTACTTTACATCTTTCCTCGTGAGCTTTGTCAATGGTGTCTCTAGCTTGGAGAAGTCTTGAATAAATCTCTGATAGTAACCGGCGAAACCAAGAAAACTGCGTACTTCTGTAGGTGACTTCGGAGGGCTCCATTTCATAATCGTTTCAACTTTAGCTGGATCTACCATAATGCCTTCTGGGTTCACCACGTGACCCAAAAACTGTACCTCTCGTAACCAGAAAGCGCATTTGGAGAATTTAGCATAAAGTTTCTCTTTCCTCGGGATCTCCAATACCTCACGTATGTGGCAAGCATGGTCTCCCTCGTTCTTTGAATAAATCAAAATATCATCAGTAAACACTATCACCGATCGGTCCAGCATCGGTCGACATACTCTGTTCATCAAATCCATAAATGATGCGGGAGCATTCGTCAATCCAAACGACATAACGAGAAACTCGTAATGTCCATAAAGCGTACAGAAAGCATTCTTTGGAATATCCTGCTCTCGAACTTTCAACTGATGGTAACCGGATCGGAGATCTATCTTTGAGAACCAGCTTGCACCTTGCAATTGATCGAACAAGTCATCAATTCTAGGTAGAGGATACCTGTTCTTTACGGTCAACTTATTCAGTTCCCTGTAATCAATACACATACGCATACTTCCATCTTTCTTCTTAACGAACAGCACCGGTGCTCCCCACGGAGAGACACTCGGTCGTATAAAACCTTTATCAAGGAGTTCTTGTAACTGGGTCATCATTTCCTTCATCTCAGTTGGAGCTAAACGGTAAGGTGCTTTGGCAACGGGTTGCGCCCCCGGCACTAAGTCGATCTGGAACTCAATTTCCCGTTCGGGTGGTAATCCAGGCAATTCCTCAGGGAATACATCGAGGAAGTTACATACCACGGGAACATCATCAATCGTCCTCATATCCATACGTTCCTCAATCACGTAGGCCAAGTAGGCTACACACCCTCGCCTCATCATAACATCAGCCTTGATCATTGAAATGATCTTAGGCGCATACATCGCTTTATCACCATAAACCGTTACGGAGCTCCCATCCATCGCACGTAAACATATCATCTTTCGTCGACATACAATGTTAGCCTCATATTTGGCTAACCAATCCATACCCAAAACCACATCGAATCCTCCTAAGGTAATAAGAAACAATCGGACAGGTAACCTATGACCTTCTATCTCAACATAACAATCATCAATAGCCTCAGTCACCCTGGTCATCTTACCAATAGCTGTCTATACATCAAATACCCGATCTATCTTCTTAACCTTCCCAGATAACCCATCATAGAAAGTAGAAGAAACAAAACTCATACTGGCACCAGAATCAAACAATACAGAAGCAGGAATATTGTTGATAAAAAAGGTACCTATGACCACGTCCAGGTCCACAATAGCATCATCCTTTGTCATCGTAAAGGCTTGTGCTTTAGCCTTCTGCTTCTCCTTCCCCTTCCCCTCTTTCTTACCCGAGCCTGAAGCATCGGCCCATGGTTGCCTGCAATCCTTGAACAGATGTCCAACCCCATTACAGTTATAGCATCGAATCGTACCGGGACAGTTGGCTGAAAAGTGCCCCACCTTTCCACATCTGAAACATAAGTTTGTACCCACACGACACGGCCCAGAATGGCCCTTACCACACTTGCTACATAGCCCAACATCTTCCCGTTTCACCTTCTGCCTGAAAACATTCGTTGGTCTGTTCGACCTCTTTTTGTCCCGGAGGACTCCTTCACCTTGACTTCCTCTTTCACTGGCTCATCAGCCATCTCATCATCCCATACGATACCACTGAGTTCAACAGTAGAATCAAAAGTCTTTGCGGCGTTTGCTTTAACATGAATCCTGACCTTTGGAGGCAAGCCCTCCATGTACAATTTCACCATACGTTCCTCAGTGGAGACCAGATGAGGAACGAGTCTGGCCATCTCATTAAACCTCGACGTGTACTGACGATGGTTCAAACTTCCAGCTTTCAGAACCAGAATTTCCCTTTCAACCTTATCCAGCTCATTCTTGGGACAGAACTGCTTAGTGACCAGTTCCTTTAGATCGTCCCAAGTCATCTTCTCCACATCAGCTGCAGCCTTGGACTGCTTAATGGTGTTCCACCAGTGAAGTGCCTCCTCGACAAAGGAGTGAGCTGCAAACTTGACAGCTTGATCAATTCGGCACTCACTGATGGAAATAACAGCCTCCATCGCAGAAATCCAGTGGCAGGTGGCCACAGCATCCTTCTTCCCATCGAAGGTCGGTGGGTTACATCCCTTGAAGGATTTGTAATCACAACCCTTCAGTTTCCCAGACATAGAATCACTGCTCTTTGTCTCGACGATCACAACATCCTCATCTTCCTTAGAGCTTTCCTTGGTTCCCTCAGAGCTTTCCTTGGTTCCCTCAGACTTGTCCTTCAGAGTATCCTTCAGTGCCTTAGCAATCAAGGCTGGTAGCTTCTCATCCATGATCTTGCAGACCTCATCAGAAATAGCCTTCACTACAACAAGCTCAAGAGTGAACTCTTCTTCATTCTCTGGTTGCTCGTTGTGCTCGTGTTCGTCCTCATTGACGGGTTCTTCATCCTCAACACGCGGTTCTTCGGGTTTCTGTGGTTGCTTACGTGGTCTACCCTTTTGTCCAGCCATCTAACTATCTACAGGATGCAACAATTGATGAGTTAGTACAGGATCAGTTTAGCACGGAATAAGCTTTGTAAATCGTTAATGACGTTGATAAGGTGTTATTAACCATTTACCCAACTCATAGGCACTAAACGTTTCCCATCCCATCTCCTCAATGTGCATGTCACTAACTACCTTTCAAACCTTAGATCTACATCTTAACTCATACTTAACATTCAGCTCGTGGCATCCGTTCATCCGTGGTTGGCAATCCGCATCATTTAATCCCATTCTCAGTTTAAGTCTTGGCATTTGGGATGCCAAGATCTCTCAAACTACGTCTCTGATACCAACTTGTGAGGCCCCGAAACCGGGCACCTCGCAGAGGTTGGTTTTCATCATAACACATAGCTCTTAAACTAAAAACTTTCATAATCATGCAGCAGAAATGTAAACATAGTTGATAAACAGAATTCAACAAAGTGTCTGTATCAAAATCATATCGAATTGCCAAAACCAACGGATCGTCTGAATTGATGCCCGAGCTCCAAGCCTTCTCTTATCATAGCTTTAAATACATGCTAAATCAAGTCAGCTTACGCTGGTGAGTTCCAGTTTTCATAAAACATCATAACCGTTTAGTGAGTTAAACATCTTAACATGAAAACGTTATCTCATACACATAAACCATAACACATAGCCATGTCATCATCGTAGCCATATAACCATCGTCATCATCGTAGCCATATAACCATCTTCATCATCAAAACCACTGTCATCAACATGAGCAGTGGGCTTATGCCGGCACAAGGCTCCATTTTATAGTCCGATCGACTCTTACCATGTTTATAGCCCGATCGACTCTTACCATGTTTATAGCCCGATCGACTCTTACCATGTTTATAGCCCGATCGGCTCCTTGTTTATAGCCCGATCGGCTCTTACCTTGTTTATAGTCCGATCGACTCTCATGTTTATAGTCCGGTCGACTCTGTGTTTATAGCCCGATCGGCTCTTACCATGTTTATAGTCCGATCGACTCTCATGTTTGTAGTCCAATCGACTCTGTGTTTATAGCCCGGTCGGCTGTTCGTATCCTGATGTGTTCAGGTCATCGTCCATACTTACTAGTACTGGTACTAGTACATCATGCATACATATCCTATAACAAGTATAGGAATTCATCATAACATTCTATCATCACATACATAGCATGCAAGCATCATAGCATATTATCATACATCATGGCATCATGTAGTGCTAGCATCATTTCCTCATTCATACATCATGGCATCATATTTTCATATCATGCTAGCATATAATCATCATTCAACATTCATGCATCCTAGTATTCTAGGACCTCGTCAAAGCATCTATTAACTATTGTCTCAGTTAACATCATAATGCATGCTCTCATTAACATGTTATGTCATCATAACTCATTTACCATACATGTATCATACCTTAGCATATTCCCAGACACATTTCATCATGTGAAATACATATTCGTACATACATCATCATGTCAAAACATCATTCATTAATCATCATAACATAATCACATAACATAACAATAAGCATGTATGCCAGCCCAAAACAGTAATTGTAAATAGGGCGTTTAGAACTCACTTGATACTAGACTCTTGTTTTCCTTAGCCAAACTCCTTAGCTAGGACTCAAGGAACCTACATCATTACATTATCTTATCACATACCATACTTAGACTTAGAATTTATTCTAAGCCCCTGTAGTCTACTAGTTCCCCTCCCACTCCAAGTCCTCGAAACTGATAGTATTCGAAACACTCGTTGTTCACGAATTACTCCTGTTCCCGAAATTAGTGTACACGAAATAACCTTTGTATTCGAAATGGCCATGTACACAAAATAGCCTTTGTACTCGAACATGGCCGTGTACTCGAAATGCCCATGTATTCGGAATGACATATGTATTCGAATTATCATTGTATCCGAATTACCCTTAGTGTATAACTTCGTGTACTCATCATTTCGTCACTAGACATCTCAGGAATTTATCTAAGGCTTTGGGGAACTAGTTCTAGGTTCCTTAGGTCGTTACCAACACACTGGAACCTTAAAGTTACGAACTTTATGTATAAAGGTGTGAGCTTTATACATAAGTTCGCTCTTTGTTTAGCAACCCTAACTTTTGCATAAAAATCCTAGCTTTTTGGTTTGGAACACTTACTTGAAGTTAGGTGATCACTCCTGTAGATTCTCGCGCGTTTCCCCTTCCGTTTGGTCAATTAAAAGCTCGACCTTTGCAGTGTTCGAATTCTGCTTCGTGTACTCGAGAGAAGATGTGCTTCAGCCAAAGGTTAACACGTTTCCCAAGGCACTGGTATTTATAGGGAGGGTCCCTGTATTCGAAAACCCATGTTCACGAAATATGGTGTACTGGAAATCCTCTTCATTTCGAGTACACGATCTCTACACCCCCCTTGGTTATTTTTCGTCTTTTGTCCTACAGACTTATTATTCGTTACCCATTTGTAAGTTCCAGTAATTTGTATTAGAAAATTTGGGATGTTACATGATAACGAAGGGGAGGCCAAGTATATAATAGAGCTTGTAATTGAACTTTCTTCACAAATCAAGAATTCCTTATACAAAGAACAAAAATTATTTCCTCCTCCATGTGGGACAATATGTCTCTTTGCATGAGTTAAATTTGATTTATTTATTCAAAATGCTACTTTATATCTATATTCTTTAATAAAAGAGTAACATTTTTGCCACTTGTCACCTTCTTACATTACTATTGTCACTTGTTATCTTCTTACACTACTATTGATACTTGTCAATTCCTTATCATTCCACTTAATTCTTTCTCCTATTAAATAATTATAGTTTCTCTCTTATTAAATAATTATAATACTAATAATAACTAATATATTATTTATCTTTATATTATAAAACACACTTAAATTTTTTTTTATAAAATATGAAATTTTCTAAAATCAAAAATTTTTATTTTTTAAAGTAAGAAATATTCTATTTTCAAAAAACCAAAATTTATGTAAAAGTTATCTTAAAAAGTGATTTTTTATAAATAAAATATACTATAAAAGAAGTTTTTAAACAATGAGATTTTTATAAACAAATAACGTTTTTTAATTTATTTAAAAACTTAAGTAATTATAATGATAGAGAACTTTACATTTTTGGTTCATTATGTTTAAGATTATTTTTAAATTGGGTCGTTTAACTTTAATAATTACAAAAATTATATTTTATATTATTGATAAATAAAAGTTAATTTTTAATATAATATAAACTAAAGTTTATAATGCAATTATTTCAAAGATATCAATTGTTACGCATCAAAATGTCATATATCATTTGTGTAGTGATTAAAGTTTTTAATTATTTTTTATTACTTAAAATATTTCTCAATATGTAAATTAATCATTTTATATCAAAATATCGTTTTATAATTGCTAAATTTTTATTACTAACTATTTAATATTTTATATTAAATCCGCGTAATACACATGTTAATATCCTAGTTTATAATAATTAAATACTTATTTATCATAGTAAGATGTCAAGCCTATCAAACATATCATGTAAAGTATTTGCTATCTTGTACATATGTAATTCAGATTTATCAATAAGTCAAAATACAACTAGTATTTTAATGGACTCACCCTTTTCTTTATTTGGATAGTAAGACTGCAAGCTTGATTCGTAAAAACCGAGGCAGTTGGCATCTCTCTTATCAGTGGCGGATCTAGGAATTTTTTCTAGTGGGTTCACT
The DNA here is from genome assembly GCA_009363875.1 of Mikania micrantha. NCBI lineage: Eukaryota > Viridiplantae > Streptophyta > Magnoliopsida > Asterales > Asteraceae > Mikania > Mikania micrantha. Next base: position 34,378,934 of record CM018687.1, on the reverse strand, counting down.
ATCTTAAGGCATTTCGATTAGACAAAAGAAGAGACGAAAAAATATTCGGGTCGGATAATATTAATATGATAGTAGTCACAGATTTAGGGAAAAAAACATACCTATAATTGCTCCCTTATATGGTTTCATCTTTTGAAAAAGTTGCCTCACATCTTAGGTATTCGAATTATCCCAATTGTCGCTATTCTTGCTTCCACACTCATCTTTAGTGTCACTGTAATTATAAATAGTATCATTTACGACGAACATAGCTTGTAAAATCTTAAAAATATTATTATGTTAGAAAGGTTAAATGTTTTAGACAGGAAGAAGAACATAAAGTTTCATGCTAAAATGAACTTCTTAGATATACTTGATTCAAAAGATCAAATCTATGAAAAGAAAGAATCTTGAGAAAGGATCTAAGGGATATATAACTACATCAACTTTCTTAATCTATGAATTAAAGATCAAAAAACAAAATGTCATGTAGACCTTCAACTAATGAACAAGCAAAAGAAAACACTCGTTAACACCCATGTATATTTTGATTATATACCTTTGTGGAACAAGACTCAAACTTAAGCTTCCAGCAGGTAAACTCAAAGAAGTAGTCCTAAACTCAACAATCCACTTAAGATCCCCTATGTAAAGTATAATCCCTCTTTGCACAAACCCTTTAACTAAATTTCTTAAATCCTCAAGTTTTTGTTCTACGTCTCCTCTAAACAGTTGATCAAAAGAAAATAGAGGAAGTTTTATAAACATAGCATCTTTTCAGAATTTCACAAAATTAGTTAACTAGTCAAATAAAGCAAAAGGTTGAAGTCTGAAGATGATTATCAGATGGTCCAGCCGTCCAGGAGGCTAAATTTGTTGCAGAGGGAGGCTAAATCAACACTAATTTCACAAAATACTTAAACAAATCAATACTAATTTCACAAAAATACCTAATCAAAACAACACCAATTTCACAAAATACCTAAACCAATCACTAGTTCAATACTAATTTCAATTTTCACAAATCAATACATGTGGTCACTGACTCGCCGCAGAAGCAGGGAATCAGGGAGGCCGGAGGCACCGCAGTTCGCAGAAGCAGGTAGCGCCGGAGAAGCAGGGAGCCAGGGAGCGCCGGTCTCCGGTGGTCGCTGGATGGCTGGTGGTCGATTGATGTGCCTGTGCTGTAGGGTTTTATTTTGGGGGAAGTTATACAAAGTGAAACGTGAATCCAAATGGGGGACGGGGGTTTATTTTGGGCAGAAACTCCCAGAAAGCATAGCCCCACAAAAATAAAAATAAAAAACTGGAAAAAAGGAAAAAAAAAAACAGAAGCATGATTCGAACTTGTGACCAACGAGATGAAACCAGGATTCCCTTACCAGCAGACTACTTGTACATCATATGCTTGGGATTCACTTTCAAAATACTAATGGGTTCATCCTATTTTTTAACCCTTTAAAAAAAAATTTTCCCTATTAACGTTTCGATTCGCGGTGGGTTTCGGTGAACCCATTCTTAAAGCATAGATCCGCCCCTGTCTCTTATTTCTTATTGGGATTTTATATAAAAACTTCCAGGAAAATAGTTTTTCAACTTACAATTGTTTGTGCTTTAAAACAACGAAGTAATAAATGAGTTTCACTATTGTTCTAGAAAAGTCACATGCTCACTATTGTTCTAGAAAAGTCACATGCTCTTCCCAATATTGAAAATCACTTTAGATCTATTGTTGTTTCATTTGTGTATTTAATTTAAAAAAGTACAAATGTACGATAAATATCGCAACAACAAAATAATTTTTATGCGAACTTTACTAATTTTTATGATTAAAAAATGTGATTTATAATCATTGTTGTAAAAATCGGTTTAGGCGGTCTTTAACTATGTCGATTTGGCTTTACACGGTGCCTAAGCGTTAGGCGGGGCCTAGGGGTCCTAGTTAGTTTTTTTTTAACTTTAGTGTGTGCGTATATATATTAATATTACTGTATTATATTAAAACATTTTTTAATAATAAGTTTTAAAAAAGTAATAAAATAATATTTTTAATGAAAACAAGTGAACAAAAGAATCAACTATACATCAGAACACGAGTTGCTTCTTTGTATAATTCTAGCTAACCCATAATATTATATGCTGACATAAACATAAAATGTTATTTTATAATATATTTTATAAACGTCTTAAAACGCAGGCACACAAGACGAGATTTTAAACGTAATCTCATATTTACAATACAATGTACATAGACTTACATAACTAACCATTTTATTTTTTACTATTAATTCTGAATAGCAAAGTTTGAATACGCGTCGTTAAACTCTGTTTTTACCTTAAGGCCCAATTATTCCATCAATATATATATCTATAATCTACTACTCTTAATAAAAGAGTAACTCAAATACCACATGTCATTTAACTAAGATGTCCACATCATTAATATGTCATGTGTCACTCAAATACCTATGACACATATGCCATTTTGACAAATGTCACAACCACAGTCAATAATGACTTTAAATAATAATGATCACTTAAATACCTTCCTTAATTTATCTAAAATTAATTTTAATTGTACATAATTAACGGTTCCAATTACTAAGCATTTCAAAACATGTCTATGTCTTTAAAATCATAATTTATTATAATTACTAGGTTAGTGGCTCGTGTGTTACACGGGTTGATCATCAATGAAAATAAATGTATTACTTTTTCGAACACTAATTTTTTAAAATTTGTTTCCTTAAACATTTTGTTATAAAATATTGTTTTTAAAATTTGTATATTTTGTAATAAATTGCTTTTTAAAACTGTGTTTATTAATATCAATATATTTTTAATATATTAACAAATATTTTTCTTAATTTAAAAAAAATGTATAAAAAAACGTATTTAATATTTTATATTATTATTTAATAAAAAGTGTATTTAATATGAGAGAGATGCGGGAAATCAAAGTTGAGGTTCTCTAAGAATCTGCCATGTGTCCAAAAAAACTTTGATTTATTAGAATAGATAGATAAATTACGATTATTATAATAATCACTATCAAAAGTTCAATTCTATTTAAGAGATCCGATATTTAACATATGGTCAATTGTATGTTACATTATCCAGGGTGAAAAGTAGTGATGGATTAAAACTTTTAATTTTAAACAAAGATGGATAAGTTACAAGTACATCAACAAATGTTGTGTTTAAGAAAATTTTTGAAATCTTAAGAACAAATTCTGGTGACTTTTAATTTTAATTTATGATGTTTTGTGTCACGTATAAGTTGTTATGTTAAAGGTAGTTATAAATTATCGTAAACTGCATCTTAACTCTATGTCAACCCGTGTGTTACATACACGGGTTACTAACCTAGTACTTAATAAAAGAGTATCAATTTGGCCATATGACATCATTTTAGGCTATCAACATCATATGTGTGCCACATGGCATTATTTTATGCTATCCACGTCATATGTGTGCCACATGTTAATACTATATTAATTCTAGTCATTTTTTTAAAATTAATTTCATTTAATAAATATAATTAATTCATACTTTAAATGAGATAGTCAATTAAGTCAAATAATTTTGAAATTCAAAATTTTCAAATCTCTTATTCAAATATTCAATTAATTTTAATCAATGAATAATAATTTAACTAAATTGAATTATCAAGATACATAAATCAAAAGTTTTAAATTCTAACTAAAAAAAGAAAGAAGAATGGTAATAATTATTACTTATGGATATTTATAATTTTTAATAATTTAATGTCGTTAAATGATAAAAATGCAATATGTCAAATAATTATGAATATATTGTTTTGTTTTTTTTTTAGAAAAACTAAGTTTTATTTCTTAATTTTTATACGTATTTATTATGTATATAGATATAGTTTTTGATATATGGTTCGTATGATTATTAGACCTATAAGGCTATAATAATCACACTTTATTCATTATGATTTTTAAAGCATTTGTTATCAATATTTAGTTTATACTATCATATTTAACACACTTTAGTGATTTTTAATTTCTTATAAAAATTAATCAACATCTTAAGGAAAACTTTAATTTGTTATCTTTTATCATTAGATGTAATACATAATTATCATCATATCAAATATTTATTACAATATTGTTTTTATATATACAATCTTGTATATAAAGAAGTGTTTAAATATTTGTAAAATATACTATTTTTTAAGAAAATGTTAATAAGTTTACTTTATCTATATCAAATTTTTTATAAGTCATCAATTTAACAAATGCTTAATTTTATACAAATCCGTGATTGATACGGGTTAATAACCTAGTGTTAGGTCATGTGTTATGCATCACACCCCTTCACTCCACGTAGGCGTCACGTAATCAAATAACACCATCACCCTCTTATCACTCCACATCATCTTTACCTATGTTATCCATCACTCTCACATCACTTCTCTATCACTCCACGTCATCGCAACATTTTTCCCCCTTTCCTCTCCTTCACCCGTGACAGCCCTTACGGCTGAACCACCACTTGGTGGTCAAGCCCAGTGTGTTATGGTGATTGGGGCGTGAAGGGGCGTGACCCAGAGGCATCACGCCTGGATCATGGTGGATAACACATGGCCTTGTGAATAAAATGAATGAATTAATTGTTAGAAATTGTTATCGGTGGTATTTAATGCGTTCTGTTCAAAGTAGCCTGAAATTTTGAAAAGCAATTATATAAACCATGTGCGCAAATAAAAATAAAAGAATAGGAAGAAAAGGTCAACATTGAATATAGTTTGTTGATTCAAGTCGTATTGAACTTAATTTTTTAGAATGGAGAATAGACACATAATTTTTTAAATATAATTATAAAATTTACTCTATAACCTCTTATATAACCACAATTTTTTTTAACAACAAATTATGGCCCAGCGGTCATTCCTCTTCATAGCTCAAATGCTCTCTCAGACCCAACGACCTACGCGTTGCGATCACAATCTGCTACCAACTTCATCGTATCTAAGGCCACATGTTGTCAAGCTCTATACCCAAGCAAATCCACATGTCATTCAGACAAAAACCTGCTACGCAGTAAAACTCCTCACCGGCTGCTTTGGCTAGGATTTTAGCATATGACTTCGCATAACCTAAGACTTATAATAATCATAAAGTGTAAGTTAAGTTATAACTTCTTTGACAATCATAAATAATAAGAGATTTTGGTTCAAATTTTGGAGAAAGAAAGAAAGCAAGCAAAGTGATTGGAGTTTTTTTTTACAAAATTATCCTTGCAATTAATATTTTAACACATAATTAAATTATCTATTGTTGAAATGAAAAGCAGATTACCAAACAAAACCAAAGCATTATTATAACCAATATTAGGTTGTTAAATAGTGTTTATTATTATGCAGATGTGACTGACAATTTAATCTAACACCATATTCAAACAAAAATTCGTTCAAAGTAGCATTCAAAGTTGCTGGAAAACGAAAGCTTGAGGGTTCAGTTAACAGTCGGGATAAGGATAAGGGCACGTGTCATAGGTCCTGGCGTTAAATGTCTTTTGAGTTTAAGACTAAGATTAGTATGGTATTTGTATGGCCAATAATTAAATCAGGTGCTAAATTACCAAGTCTTGGTTGTAGAGCTATGTTATCTATAAGAGTAACAAAAAAAAATCTATAAGAGTAAGATTATATATAGGGTGAATTCTTTAAAAAAAACAAAAACAAAAACAAAACAAAATGATAAAAACACATTACACAATGACTTGAATATAGTATACAACAATGAATATACATTACACAGTGACTTAAATGTAAAACGCAAACTCATGTAGTTTTTGATAAAGTATGGACACATTAAGAACCTATGAACATTAAAATTACTTAAGTAATGTAAAAGGAAGTTTTAAAAATATAAGACGAAAGAAAGTATTAGGTACTCATCCTATTGTCAAGCTGAGTTGTAATTCTCTTTTTAGCTACTCAATATTTCTCATGTATCATAATAAATATTTAGGTCTTTGTTTGCTAAAATATACCAACTTTTTATATGATTATGAACAACCACTTGAATACATGTCGGAAAATTAGATATATATAATTGTTTGACTCGACCCAAACATTTAACTCGAGACATAGTAATCGTAGAAAAAAATTAGTGGGTTTCATAAATTTATGTCCCTCCTGCAAAATTCTTGTATGTATGTACGTAGGTAGGCATGCATGCATGCATGTAGAGGTGGGCAAAAAACCCGGAACCAGAACCGGTTGTACCCGAACCGATGGGTACAGGAGGTTCCGGATTCTCAGATAAATCGGAACCATGACCGAAAAAAGTGGAACTGGTTCCACCTTTACCTGACCAAACCCGAACCGGAACCAGCCAAAAACCTGTAGTTGACTTCCTTGACCCGACCAGATCCGGTTTCAAAAGAAAAACCGGTTTGCCCACCTCTACATGCATGTATGTAGAGGGGATATTCAACTAAAAACCATTATTACTTAAAAACAAAAAGAACCATTATTACTAAAAGAACCATAACGAACAATAACTACAATAAATTTCCCTCATTTGTCAAAAACTTTCCAACTTTAATTTTTTTCCTTCATCTTAAATATACATTACAACTTACTTTTTATTATAAAAATTAGTTAATTAAATAAATTTACCTCAATAAACTTACAACTTATTTGAAGGTAAACTTTTTCTTAAATAAATCAAGTACAACCAACAAATGTCCAAAATACCCTTAAACAAATTCCAATCACTTATTTTTCCAGAATTAATATGGACCACTCATTTCAATTTAATCATATTAAGCAATCAATTAAATTGAGTAATTGAGTTTACTTAATTAAAATGAGTTACCAATGGATCCATTCCCTACACACACACACACACACACACACACATAGAGGATGGAAGTATACACAACCCACTAAAAATGAACTAACTCATTAACCATCACCCATTGGTTAATTTAAAATGTAAGTGCATAAAATTGTGACATGTGTTATTTCCCCTTTTTTAATATGAAAGCGTATTTATGACATTTTCTAACCATTTAAAAAAGCAAGATTCAATATGGTGGTTACAAATATCACCATCTAATATATTTTAATAAATTTAATTTTTTATACAAAGCCTACCCCTTCTTTTTTTAAGCATTCATAACTTTTTTATACTATATTATTTTTTTTTTAAAAAAAAGTTACACCATTATATCTGTCACATTTTTCTCTTTAATTCCGCTATACTCTCGACTAGTTTTTTTTATTTTTTTTAGATGTCATGTATTGACAACATTGTAACGAGCTTAAATAATTTAAAATTTTATAACAATGTTAAATTACAGTGATGTAATTTACTATATATATGATTTTTTTAATATATAACAATTTTGGAATTGATTTTTATTCTTGTTTAAAAATTAATATATATGATTGGTGTTCGATCAATTAATTTTTGAATTATCCATTCTTAAACATGTTTATATTTTCAATATTGGGTGTGAGAGAGAACACAAAAAACAACAAAAACAAAAAAAATAGCCGAAAACCGAATTTAAACTGAAAAAAAACAAAAACTGAAAACCAAATGGTTTATAATAACTAAAAAGCAACTATGTCAGTTTTGGTTTCGGTTTTTGCCAAAAATTGAACCGAACCGAACCAAGCAAATCCATAGTTACAACCACGTAAATGCGGATCATTTAAAAAGCTAGTTGAGACTATAACAGCATAAAAGAGAAAAATGAGACGAATATAATAGTGCAGTCTTTTCAAAAAATAATATAATATTAAAAAGTTATTAATATTTAAAAAAATAGTGGGTAAACTTTATATTAAAAAAATAGATTTATTAAAATATATTAGATGGTGACACTTGTCACCACCATATTAAATATAACATTTTGATTGGTTACAAAATGTCTAAACTGCCCTCAGATATTAAAAAAATGAAAAATGACACTTGCCACGATCCTATTAACTTACTTTTTAAATTAACCATTGTATGATATTTAATGAGTTATTTCATTTTTGGTGGGTTATATTTTTATCCTTTCACTATACACACACATACATATACATATATAGGGGATGTTTAAGTGAAAACTATTGTAATTTAAGAAATAAAAGAACCAATTCTAGTAACAAGTTTATAAGGGTATAAAAGTAATTTTCCTTATTTTAAAAGAAAATTACATTTATATCGTTTTAAACATGTGGTTCAAATTAATTTGTATGATTCCTTCATATTTAATGAATATTCATTGAATAAGTACTTATCTCTCTAAACTAATAAAACAATCTATTTATGGGACACTTGTTAAATTTTTTAGTATCCCAAAATTTTCATTTTCCCGCCTATTACTTAACCCAAAACTAATTTTACATGAGTCATTTTATACCGAACTAGAAACCCCTTATTTATGTTTTCAATAAATTAAATACAAACCCTAATTCTTGATTAAGTGATTTTTACTTGTATGATTTTTCTTTCTAAAAGATTATCTCATTTTTTATTATATATACACTTAAAAATTTTATGTTTTCTTACTACCAAACACGTGTAATACACGAGATTCTAGGCTAGTGTATATATATACATATGATTAGATTCAACTAAATAGTCTCCTTATCATAAAAATGCTAAGAAAGATTATTTTCCATTAGATCATGAGATCCAATTTAAGATGAAAAATTTGAAATTTTAGAGAGAAAAGTTGTTAGGGGGTAATTTAGTCATAACCACTTTCCCCTCACATTTTTTAAACATTTATAACTTTTACATATGATATTATTTTTTAAAAAAAATATATCATAAGAACGAGCATTTTTTTATCTTTAAAATGAGTATAATTTTGTTATAAAACATGAAATTATTTCAGCTCATTATGTGTAAGTTAGGTTCGGCGAACCTATGGTCTTGTTATTGTAAAGGTTCTGTAACATCAGTGCCGGACGCGTGCCGGAACAGTGATCGCAACAGTAAATCGTACAGTAACTCAGGTACACATTACGTGAAACTATGTTTATGCTATTGATACATTACACTTGATATGAAACTATTATACGATTGTCTGAAATCTGATTAAAACCTTAGGGTTTGACAGTCAGAAACATGTCAGACAACACAGTGTTGAAAAACAGATACTTGATTTGATGTTATTGTGTATAAACGTATGTGAGGTTAAACAAAACAAAACCATAACGGTTGTTGTTACGGAATGCTAGACAGACGAATTATTCGTATAGGTGACGATCTGTACGAATGACTCTGAGAATTTAACGTTCTGAAATAATGACTGAAAAGTAGAGAACAAGAATCAGAAAGCCAAACCATCGACGTGTTCGTTTGAATGACGATTCGAACGAATACGCGCGATGGTGACGCGTTCTGACGAAACGAAACTAAAATGAAAAACGATTCGAACGATCATAAATTTAAGGAAATAAAATATTTCCTGTTTTACAATTTTGAAACTTATCATAAATAAATTTAAACGAAACCATTTTATTAATTCGCGAACAAATAAACGAAACGCGTAAAATAATGAAATTCGATAAATAAATTAATTAAAAGAAATTTAAAATAATTATTAGAATTAAATACCACCCAATAGTTAAAATCAACTCTTTTTAATTAAATTACGAAAAATACGCGTAACGATACGGAAACACGACGAAAACACGAACCGGGCAACCGAAACGAACCCGGACACCCACGGGGTATTTAAACATCAAATGTGGCATTTAATTCATTTATTCAAGAACCCTCTCTCTCTCTCTACCCTCTCATTCCCGTCACTTTCTCTCTCTAGAAAATCACCACCATTGTTGAACTTTAAAGCTTCATATCTTATTCATTTCACAACGAAATTTGGTGATTCTTGGACCTAAACGAAGATCTTGAAGCCCTCTACAAGGAAGTACAAGCGATCTGGAATTCTACCCAGCCAAGTTACGATTAACACCCCATGGGAACAGCCAAGTTACAGATCTTAGCTTGGAGTTGATGAGGCCGAACTTTCTGCCATGCGAACCAGATAGTTCACGAACCTGCATGCTTCATCCATGGGTCCCCGAACCTGCAACAAACTCACGAACCCTAGTTGGCTCAGGCCGTACCACCGAACTTTTCAATGCTCAGCTACGAACCATCACAAGCCGATCCCTGCTCTATGACGAACCCTGGACTCAGCAGCGAACCCTTGGTTCGTCTAACACCATCAGCCGAACCCATGGTGGCTACATGCTATCCGAACCCTAAGTATCTGTAACATCCCAAATTTTCTAATACAAGTTATTTGGACTTACGAATGGGTAACGGATAATTAACTGGTGAGAGATGGACGAAAAATAAAATGTTAAGGCCTCGAGTTCATGTACTTGAAGTCTAGACTTCGAGTACACTGTACTCGAAATACTGTACTTGAACATTCCTCATATTTCGGGTACAGGACACTGCCTATAAATAGTAGGGCCTTTGGAAACGTGCTAACCTTTGGCTGAAGCGCATCTTCTCTCGAGTACACGAAGCAGAGTTCGAGCACTGCAAAGGTCGAGCTTTTAATCGACCAAACGGAAGAGGAAACGCACGAGGATCTACAGGAGTGCTCATCTACCTTCAAGTAAGTGATCCAAACTGAAAAGTTAGGATTTTTGTACAAAAGTTAGGATGGACATACAAAAGGGAACTTATGCATAAAGCTCACACCTTTATGCATAAAGTTCGGAACTTTGAGGTTCCAGCATGTTGGTAACAACCTAAGGAACCTAGAAACTAGCTCCCCAAAGTCTTAGATGAATTTCTGATATGTTTATGAAGAAAATGATGAGTACACGAAATCATGTACAGAGGGTACTCGAAATTATACATGTTATTTCGAGTACATTGTCATTTCGAGTACATGGCATTTCGAGTACAAAGACTATTTCGAATACGAAGGGGTATTTCGAATACACAGGTTATTTCGAATACATGTGATGGTTTCGAGTACCAGCCATTTCGTGAACTCTGTAATTTCATGTACATGAGAACTTAATGAACTTCAAATGTTTCGAATACTTAGCCAAGTTTCGAGAACTGGAAGTTAGAAAGGGGAAGCTAGTAGTGATGCGGACTTAGAATAAGTCTAAGAATGTAATGTAATGTAATGAGACAATGTAACTGATGTAGGTTCTTAAGACCTAGCTAAGGAGTTCGGCTAAGGAAACAGGAGTCTACTATCAGGTGAGTTCTAGACGCCCTATTTACACTTATTGTTTTGGGCTGGCATACATGCTTATTGTTATGTTATGTTATTATGTTATGATGATTAATGAATGATGTTATGCCATGATGATGTATGTATGAATATGTATTAAACATGATGAAATGTGCCTGGGAATATGCTAAGGTATGATACGTGCATGGTAAATGAGTTACGATGACATAACATGTTAATGAGAGCTGAGAGCATGCATTATGATGCCAAGACTTAAATTGAGAATGGGATAAAATGATGCGGATTGCCAACCACGGATGAACGGATGCCACGAGCTGAATGTTAAGTATGAGTTAAGATGTAGATCTAAGGTTAGAAAGGTAGTTAGTGACATGCACATTGAGGAGATGGGATGGGAAACGTTTAGAGCCTATGAGTTGGGTAAATGGTTAATAACACCTTATCAACGTCATTAACGATTTACAAAGCTCATTCCGTGCTAAACTGATCCTGTACTAACTCATCAATTGTTGCATCCTGTAGATAGTTAGATGGCTGGACAAAAGGGTAGACCACGTAAGCAACCACAGAAACCCGAAGAACCGTGTGTTGAGGATGAAGAACCCGTCAATGAGGACGACCACGAGCACAACGAGCAACCAGAGAATGAAGAAGAGTTCACTCTTGAGCCTGTTGTAGTGAAGGCTATTTCTGATGAGGTCTGCAAGATCATGGATGAGAAGCTACCAGCCTTGATTGCTAAGGCACCGAAGGATACTCTGAAGGACAAGTCTGAGGGAACCAAGGAAAGCTCTAAGGAAGATGAGGATGTTGTGATCGTTGAGACAAAGAGCAGTGATTCTATGTCTGGGAAACTGAAGGGTTGTGATTACAAATCCTTCAAGGGATGTAACCCACCGACCTTCGATGGGAAGAAGGATGTTGTGGCCACCTGCCACTGGATTTCTGCGATGGAGGCTGTTATTTCCATCAGTGAGTGCCGAATTGATCAAGCTGTCAAGTTTGCAGCTCACTCCTTTGTCGAGGAGGCACTTCACTGGTGGAACACCATTAAGCAGTCCAAGGCTGCAGCTGAGGTGGAGAAGATGACTTGGGACGATCTAAAGGAACTGGTCACTAAGCAGTTCTGTCCCAAGAATGAGCTGGATAAGGTTGAAAGGGAATATCTGGAATCGAAAGCTGGAAGTCTGAACCATCGTCAGTACACGTCAAGGTTTAATGAGATGGCCAGACTCGTTCCTCATCTGGTCTCCATTGAGGAACGTAGGGTGAAATTGTACATGGAGGGCTTGCCTCCAAAGGTTAGGATTCATGTTAAGGCGAGCGCCCCAAAGACTTTTGATTCTACGGTTGAACTTAGTGGTATTGTATGGGATGATGTGATGGCTGATGAGCCAGTGAAAGAGGAAGTCAAGGTGAAGGAGTCCTCCGGGACAAAAAAGGGTCGAACAGAGCAACGAAAGTTTTCAGGCAAGAAGGTGAAACAGGAAGATATTGGGCTATGTAGCAAGTGTGGTAAGGGCCATTCCGGGCCGTGCCGTGTGGGCACAAACTTATGTTTCAGGTGTGGAAAGGTGGGGCACTTTTCAGCCAACTGTTCCGGTACGATTCGATGCTTTAACTGTAATGGGATTGGACATCTGTCCAAGGATTGCAGGCAACCACGGGCCGATGTTTCGGGCTTGAGTAAGAAAGAGGAGAAAGGAAAGGAGAAGCAGAAGGCTAAAGCATGAGCCTTTACGATGACAAAGGAGGATGCTATCGAGGACCCCGATGTGGTCACAGGTTCCTTTTCTATCAACAATATTCCTGCTTCTGTATTGTTTGATTCTGGTGCCAGTATGAGTTTTGTGTCTTCTACTTTCTGTGATGGGTTATCTGGGAAGGTTAAGAAGATAGATCAGATATTTGATGTAGAAACGGCTATTGGTAAGATGACCAGGGTGACTGAGGTTATTGATGATTGTTATGTTGAGATAGAAGGTCATAGCTTCCTTGTCCGATTGTTTCTGATAACCTTAGGAGGCTTCAATGTAGTTTTGGGTATGGACTGGTTAGCCTAATATGATGCTAACATTGTATGTCGACGAAAGATGATATGTTTACGTGCGATAGATGAGAGTTCCGTAACGGTTTATGGTGATAGAACGATGTATACGCCGAAAATCATTTCGATGATCAAGGCTGATGATATGATGAGGCAGGGGTGCGGTGCCTACTTGGCCTATGTGATTGAGGAACGTAATGATACGAGGACGATAGATGATGTTCCTGTGGTGCGTAACTTCCCTGATGTATTCCCTAAGGAATTGTCGGGATTACCACCCGAACAGGAAATTGAGTTCCAAATGGACTTAGTGCCAGAGGCATAACCCGTTGCCAAAACACCTTACCGTCTAGCTCCAACTGAGATGAAGGAAATGATGACCCAGCTACAAGAACTCCTCGATAAAGGTTTTATACGACCGAGTTTCTCTCCGTGGGGAGCACCGGTGCTGTTCGTTAAGAAGAAAGATGGAAGTATGCGTATGTGTATCGATTACAGGGAACTGAATAAGTTGACCGTAAAGAACAGGTATCCCCTACCTAGAATTGATGACTTGTTCGATCAATTGCAAGGTGCAAGCTGGTTCTCAAAGATAGATCTCCGATCCGGTTACCATCAGTTGAAAGTTCGAGAGCAGGATATTCCAAAGACTGCTTTCCGTACGCGTTATGGACATTACGAGTTTCTCGTTATGTCGTTTGGATTGACGAATGCTCCTGCAGCATTTATGGATTTGATGAATAGGATATGTCGACCGATGCTGGACCGATCGGTGATAGTGTTTATAGATGATATTTTTATTTATTCAAAGAACGAGGGAGCCCATGCTTGCCACGTACGTGAGGTATTGGAGATCCTGAGGAAAGAGAAACTTTATGCTAAATTCTCCAAATGCGCTTTCTGGTTACGAGAGGTACAGTTTCTGGGTCACGTGGTGAACCCAGAAGGCATTATGCTAGATCCAGCTAAAGTTGAAACGATTATGAAATGGAGCCCTCCGAAGTCACCTACGAAAGTACGCAGTTTTCTTGGTTTGGCCGGTTACTATCGGAGATTTATTCAAGACTTCTCTAAGCTAGCGACGCCATTGACCAAGCTCACGAGGAAAGATGTAAAGTATGAATGGGGCCCTAACCAAGAACAAGCGTTTTCAGTGCTAAAGGAGAAACTTACCCAAGCTCCTGTTCTAGCACTGCCGGATGGAAATGATGATCTTGTGGTGTATGCCGATGCGTCACGACAAGGGTTGGGATGCGTACTCATGCAAAGGGGAAGGGTGATAGCTTATGCTTCACGCCAGCTAAAGATTCACGAGGCTAACTACCCGACCCACGATCTTGAACTCGTTGCAGTGGTGTTTGCATTGAAAATATGGAGGCACTACTTGTATGGAGTAAGGAGTACCATTTATACCGACCACAAGAGCTTGAAGTACTTCTTCGAGCAAAAGGATTTGAACATGAAGCAGAGACGATGGCTTGAGCTGCTAAAGGATTATGATTGTGATATTCTATATCACCCGGGAAAGGCCAATGTAGTGGCGGATGCTCTGAGTCGCAAGACTGATCATCCTGCCATACGAGTAAAATCGTATGGTTTGGTGATAACGCCAGACTTTCTGAACGAGCTCAAGCAGGCGCAACAGGAAGGGTTGAAAGAAGAGAACGTGGGTTTTGAACGTGTCTTCGGGCAGGCCAAGAACTTGGAAGACAATGATTACAGTATAAAGATACGATTCGGTCGTATGTGGGTGCCCAGAAATGGGGACATTCGATCGAGGATTTTAGATGAAGCCCACAAATCACGTTATTCGGTGCATCCCGGTGCGACGAAGATGTATCAAGATCTTCGAAAGGACTATTGGTGGCCGGGTATGAAGTTTAACGTGATGCAGTATGTTAACCGATGCCTTACTTGTGCGCAAGTGAAGGCTGAACATCAGAAGCCCTACGGATATGTGCAACCTCTTGAGGTACCGGAATGGAAATGGGAACACATCACCATGGATTTCATCACCAAGCTACCAAGAACAGCTAAACGACATGATACCATTTGGGTGATTGTGGACCGGCTGACGAAGAGTGCACACTTCCTTCCTATCAGGGAAACGTATACGTCCGAAAGGTTGTCTGATTTGTTCGTGAAAGAGATTGTGACTCGACATGGAGTTCCTGTCTCCATTGTGTCAGATCGAGATACGAGGTTTACTTCCAGATTCTGGAAGCAGTTTCACGATGCTATGGGAACGAGACTGAACATCAGTACCGCCTATCACCCCTAAACGAATGGACAATCGGAAAGGACTATTCAAACATTGGAGGATATGCTGAGGGCGTGCATTATCGATTTTGGAGGTAGCTGGGATGACCACTTGCCATTGGTGGAGTTTTCGTATACTAACAGTTACCACTCAAGCATCAGAATGCCCCCATACGAGGCGTTGTACGGGAGACGATGTAGAACCCCGGTATGCTAGGGAGAAGTTGGACAGAAAGAGTTGGGAAATAAAGCTGCAGTAATTGATATGGCAGAAAAGTTACGGGTGATAAAAGCACGTATGAAAGCTGCGCAAGATCGCCAAAAGTCTTACGCTGACAAGCGTCGAAGACCGATTGAGTTTGGTGTTGGCGATCGAGTGCTGCTGAAAGTATCACCATGGAAGGGAATCATTCGATTCAGAAGGCGAGGCAAGTTGAGTCCGAGGTACATCGGACCGTTTCAGATAAAGGCAAAGGTAGGGAAAGTCGCGTATCGACTGGACCTACCAGAGGAGCTGAACGGGATTCATCCTACCTTCCACGTGTCACATCTTAGGAAGTGTTTGGCAGACGAGCTAGCACATGTTCCTTTGGATGACATTGAGGTAGATGACTGACTGAACTACATTGAAGAACCAGTTGCCATTGTGGATACGAAGGAGAAGCAGCTACGGAATAAAACGGTTCGTCAAGTAAGAGTTCAGTGGAAGCATCAGAAGGGTTCAGACACGACGTGGGAATTGGAAGACGAGATGAGGAAGTTGTATCCTCATTTGTTCGATATGTAACGAGGCAGGTTTCGGGACGAAACCTATTGTAAGGAGGGGAGAC
The DNA here is from genome assembly GCA_009363875.1 of Mikania micrantha. Classification (NCBI taxonomy): domain Eukaryota; kingdom Viridiplantae; phylum Streptophyta; class Magnoliopsida; order Asterales; family Asteraceae; genus Mikania; species Mikania micrantha. The sequence continues at coordinate 34,362,602 of CM018687.1, read as the reverse complement.
TTGTAACATCCCAAATTTTCTAATACAAGTTATTTGGACTTACGAATGGGTAACGGATAATTAACTGGTGAGAGATGGACGAAAAATAAAATGTTAAGGCCTCGAGTTCGTGTACTCGAAGTCTAGACTTCGAGTACACTGTACTCGAAATATTGTACTCGAACATTCCTCGTATTTCGGGTACAGGACACTGCCTATAAATAATAGGGCCTTGGGAAACGTGCTAACCTTTGGCTGAAGCGCATCTTCTCTCGAGTACACGAAGCAGAGTTCGAGCTCTGCAAAGGTCGAGCTTTTAATCGACCAAACGGAAGAGGAAACACACGAGGATCTACAGGAGTGCTCATCTACCTTCAAGTAAGTGATCCAAACTGAAAAGTTAGGATTTTTGTACAAAAGTTAGGATGGACATACAAAAGGGAACTTATGCATAAAGCTCACACCTTTATGCATAAAGCTCACACCTTTATGCATAAAGTTCGGAACTTTGAGGTTCCAGCATGTTGGTTACAACCTAAGGAAACTAGAAACTAGCTCCCCAAAGTCTTAGATGAATTTCTGATATGTTTATGAAGAAAATGATGAGTACACGAAATCATGTACAGAGGGTACTCGAAATTATACATGTTATTTCGAGTACATTGTCATTTCGAGTACATGGCATTTCGAGTACAAAGACTATTTCGAATACGAAGGGGTATTTCGAATACACAGGTTATTTCGAATACATGTGATGGTTTCGAGTACCAGCCATTAGGTGAACTCTGTAATTTCGTGTACATGAGAACTTAATGAACTTCAAGTGTTTCGAATACTTAGCCAAGTTTCGAGAACTGGAAGTTAGAAAGGGGAAGCTAGTAGTGATGGGGACTTAGAATAAGTCTAAGAACGTAATGTAATGTAATGTAATGAGACAATGTAACTGATGTAGGTTCTTAAGACCTAGCTAAGGAGTTCGGCTAAGGAAAACAGGAGTCTACTATCAGGTGAGTTCTAGACGCCCTATTTACACTTACTGTTTTGGGTTGGCATACATGCTTATTGTTATGTTATGTTATTATGTTATGATGATTAATGAATGATGTTATGCCATGATGATGTATGTATGAATATGTATTACACATGATGAAATGTGCCTAGGAATATGCTAAGGTATGATACGTGCATGGTAAATGAGTTACGATGACATAACATGTTAATGAGAGCATGCATTATGATGTAACTAAGACAATAGTTAATAGATACTATGACGAGGTCCTAGAAAACTAGGATGCATGAATGTTGAATGATGATTATATGCTAGCATGATATGAAAATATGTTGCCATGATGTATGAATGAGGAAATGATGCTAGCATTACCTGACGCCATGATGTATGATAATATGCTATGATGCTTGCTTGCTATGTATGTGATGATAGAATGTTATGATGAATTCCTATACATGTTATAGGATATGTATGCATGATGTACTAGACCAGTACTAGTAAGTATGGACGATGACCTGAACATATCAGGATATGAACAGCCAATCGGGCTATAAACACAGAGTCGACCGGACTATAAACATGAGAGCCGATCGGACTATAAACATGGTAAGAGCCGATCAGGCTATAAACACAGAGTCGACCGGACTATAAACATGAGAGTCGATCGGACTATAAACATGGTAAGAGCCGATCGGGCTATAAACACAGAGTCGACCGGACTATAAACATGAGAGTCGATCGGACTATAAACATGGTAAGAGCCGATCGGGCTATAAACAAGGAGCCGATCGGGCTATAAACAAGGAGCCGATCGGGCTATAAACATGTTAAGAGCCGATCGGGCTATAAACATGGTTAGAGTCGATTAGACTATAAACATGGAGCCTTGTGCTGGCATAAGCCCACTGCTCATGTTGATGACAGTGGTTTGATGATGACGATGGTTATATGGCTATGATGATGAAATGATTATGTGTTATGGTTTATGTGTATGATATGACGCTTTCATGTTAAAATGTTTAACTCACTAAACGATTATGATGTTTTATGAAAACTAGAACTCACCAGCGTAAGCTGACTTGATTTAGTATGTATGTCAGGTTAAAGCTCGGATAAGAGAAGGCATGGAGCTCAGGCATCAATTCAGACGATCCGTTGGTTTTTGGCAATTCGATATGATTTTGATACAGACACTTTATTGAATTCTGTTTATCAAACTATGTTTACATTTCCGCTGCATGATTATGAAAGTTTTTAGTTTAAGAGCTATGTGTTATGATGAAAACCAACTCTGTGGGGTCGCCCGGGATCGGGGCCTCGCAGTATCCGGGCCGAACCTTATGTTGTCCAGCCGAACCCCACTATAGACGAACCTAACTGCTAGAGCCATCTTCCCGAGTCTATGGTCCATGACCCACGAACCTTTCATCCTTTTCTGCCGAACCCTTGGGTGCCACTAACACCGAACCATGCTCCGAACCCTTCTAAGGTCGACGAACCCATGATGCTTGGCGAACCCAGAGACGAACCCTGCATGACTTCCGGCCACAGCCGAACCTTGATACCAAAATGAAGACCGAAACTTGATGCCCTTTGTAGCCGAACCTTCCCTAACCAATTGATAGGTTCGGTGGCACCTGTCACATTTTCTATCCTAGTCGGCCCAAGCCCAATCAATTGTCTCGTGTATTCTTTTCCGCCCAAACCATGGAGTTGGCCCAACAGTGGTCATCCGAAACAATACACTCACCTAGTATTATTCGGCGCAACTAAGATTGCTATAGCCCATTATTGTTTAGACCCATCTTTGTGATACTCGGCCCACCATGGTTGTTTAGCCCAATTCCATTCGGCCCAAACAACAAACCCTTAGCCCACATAATGGGCCCATGGCACACTTAGTACGACCCACGTACTTCTCGGCCCAAATGGCATTTGGCCCATGACACTTAAAAGGCCCAAGCAGTTATAGTTCGGTCCATTAACACTCAGGGCCTACCCATAGCATTAACCGATTCGATAACATCACATAATTGGCCCATTATGGCAAACTATTATTCGGCCCACTTGATTAGGACTTTAACCTAAACACTAACATAATGAACAAGAACTACATGGGACTCTTTTTATAAAGCTAATTGAATACCTAAGTACACCCATAAAGACCATGCGAAACAAATAAGAAGCATCACACTTTAAAGGTTTTAAATTCCCAAGAACCAAGTAGAGCCGAATAATGACCGTGACTTTCGAGTGTAGCCAACTTTAGGGCTAACACTAACACTTACACGCACAACAAACCCATGCAAACTTATACTTATAAACTACAACACTATGAAATCAATACAGGAGCGTGATCATCACAACAAGTCCAAACAAAGAGCGCGTGCATTCTTATTGTATTTAGTCAACCACATCAACAGTAAGGTGAGTTCATTTGTCCCTTTTCAAACTTATTTGTTTTACTTCGGGACTGAGAAGCATGTTAAAGATTTTAATAAATTATTGAAATGTTATTTAATGCTTTTAAAACATAACTATGATGTTTACAACAAGGCTTATGCTTGGAAACTAGTGTACTTTGAGAAACTATGTGTTTGATGCTTATTCTACAAACTAGATGCTTAAACTTGATGCTTAATGCTTATGCTTGAAACGAAATGCTTGAACTTGATGCTTGAGTCTTATGCTATGAATTAAATGCTTAAACTTAAGGCTTGATGCTTATGCTATAAACTAGAGGCTTAAACTACATACTTGATGCTTAAACTATGAATTTCATGGTTGAACTATATGCTAATGCTTGAAACTATATGCTTGGAAACCATGATTGCGTGCGAAATGCTAAGCTTGTATCTAATCATGGGCTACGTAATTGCTAAACTTCTGCTATAGCAGGGCTTGTATCCATGTATTGAGATGAGTGAAAGCTAAACTATGATGAGGCTAAGCTATTATCTATATAAGAGACATGTAATTGCTAAACTTCTGCTATAGCAGGGCTTTTGTCTGCTTATATGAGATATGTAATTGATGGATTGTTTGTGTATGCATGGCTAGTGTCTATGTATGAGATACGTAATTGCTAAACTTCTGCTAGAGCAGGGCTTGTATCTTGTATAGGAGACACGTAATTGCTAGACTAGGCTTAACTAATTCATGAGATACATAATGGCTAAACTTCTGCTAGAGCAGGGCTTGTATCTATCCGTGAGCTACGTAATTGCTAAACTTCTGCTATAGCAGGGCTTGTACTCACGCTTGAGATTAGTGAAAGCGAAACTATGTGTGTGTGAAACTATGATGCTTGTTAAACTTACGATGAGGCTAATACTTATGAATGCTATAGACTTGTAAACTTTGAAACAGAAAACTAAAGCTATGATGAGAAATGGGTTGAATGGTAGGTAAAATGCTTAATTATTATTAACAACAGTGTCATATGTGGATTAGTATGTGGTGGGACGGCGTCTGGGCAGGTTATAGGCTCGACTTAGGGGTATGCCCTATATATAAGCATACCGATTTGGATATAACATGTGGAGTTAATGAGGTTAAGGTTTTGCCAAAAGAGGTTTGCTAAAGCTATTTTTAAACTTATAAACTCTATGAACTCACCAACCATTGTGTTGACTTTGTTTTTCTTACATGCTTTCTCAGGTGAAGAACAGGTTTAAGCTAAGGCTATTGGATTGTATGCTAAGTGGCCTATATAGAGGACCTAGTTGATTTTGGAAGCACATCTTTTGTTGATAATACGCATCACTTTTGATATCTTGTATAGATACAAGATAGAAACATTTGAGTCTTTTGTTAGGTTTACTTAGGTTTACTTAGTTAAATTGCAGAACATTGATATTGTAATTTAACTTTGTAATCCTAGTTTAACGTTTGATTGTGCTTTAGTTATTCTTAAACATTGATGCTATGTAAACAATCTGATCATTTGATTATCACTCACGATATCGCGCCACGAGAACCTTCCGCCCGACGGGGACTTCGATCCAACCCCGCCGGCTCAGGGTGTGACAGGTTCGTCCAGCGAACCTAATGGTTCGGTTAGGTTCGGCTAGTGTCTTGTACATATTTTTAGGTTCTTCTAATTTTGGAAGTAAGTGACAGAACCTGTATTTCTCATATTTATGTGATTGTTATTGAACTGTGTGTTCTTGCTGTGTACTCTTGTAATAGATTTCAGTATTAATGAAGAGAATGTTTATAAGAATGATTGTGTTGACTTTGATTCATATAGATTTATTTTATCTAGATTCCGCATAGATAGAATTGTTAATAAAATTCCAGTGAAAGATCCAGAGCATTATACAGTGGTATCAGAGAATTTGGAGGAGTTCTATACACGTTTTTGAAGACTATCAATCATCCTTGAAGATTCTAAAATGGCTGGAGTTTTATTTTCAGTTTCTGAAAGTTTTTCTGATATTTTATCATCATTTGTTGACATTTTTCTGGTTGAAATTAGAGATTTTTTTGTCAAAAAAAGTAAACTGAAAGATTTGAAGCTTGAAGGTTTTCCCTCCAGATTTTGAAGACTTTCCCGCCAAAATTTGAAAGTCTAAACTACAGGTTCGTGAGACGAACCTGGTTGATTCTCAGTTGAAGAAGCTTCGTTGACTAACGTTCATTGGTCAAGTTTTAAAAAAGGTTCGTTGACTAAGGTTCGTTGGTCAAGTTTTAAAGAAGGTTCGTTGGTCAAATTTTGAAGAAGGTTCGTCTGATTCATAGGTTCGTGAGCTTTTAAAAATAAGTAAAAGGTTCGCTGACTAAATTTTAAACATGGAGAATATGCTTGCAGCAGTTGCTAATCAAAATTCAAAGATTCAGAGTATTTTGATTAGGGAAACTGAGTCGGGAAGCACAAACGAAGTACCAAAACTATTTGATTTGTTTGATTATGTGAACTTGATCGATTGGATGTGGAACAACGAAAGAAATATGATTCTGAGAAGAAAGCATATTAGATGTTAAGTCAAGCTATTCCTAATCAAATTCTTCATCAATTTGATGTACACAAGACATCATACAGATTATGGAATGCATTGAAGGCGAGAGTGGCGGGAAACACTAAACTCAAAAAAATGAAAACAACTGATTTGAGAAAAGAATTCGAGAATTTCAACTACATAGGCAATGAGAGTCTTGATGCTTTGATTACAAGATATCGATATTTGTTGACAGAAGTACGTAAGTGTGGTATTGAGTATTCAGAAGAAGAGAAGATAGATTGTTTTGCAGATGTTTTGCCAGATAGGTGGAATTCATTGGTATTGATTTTGAGAGAAATTTTTCCAGGAATGACACTTGTGGAGTTTATTCAAAAGTTAGAAGAACATGAAATGAAGGACAAGAGAAAAGCTAGAAGAGTTAATGTAACACAGGATCCTTCACTTTATGGTGCATCTGTTGTTACACCTCATGTTCAGTTAGCAAAGATACATACAACTTTTGTTTCAAGTACTCCTGAGAGTAATTCCATACCATCTGCATCTACTAGTTATTCTAATTCAAGTTCATCTTATTCTGGGAATGAGAAAAAGTCTGATTCTTCATTTGCTACTCCAATTCAATTGAATACTACAAATCTGGGAAAAGTGTATGTGGAGGCTATCAGAGATCATATGTCAATACCTTCATGTGTTGCCAGTGCTTATGATGAACAGATAGCTAGAAGGATAGAAAATTCTAATCTTGCTTTTGAAAATTATGAGCAGATAGATGATGATGAAATGGAATTGATTGATACATAGTGGGCTTTGGCTAGTGCAATTAGAAGAATTAAAAAGTATGAGAAGAAAATAGGAAAGAAGTTTACTTTTGGTCGTAATACAAAGTTTGGATTCAATCCAAAAGTCACACAATGCTAAAACTGTGGTGAATTGGGTCATTTTGCTCGAGAATGTAAAAATCCAAAGAAGCAAGGCAACTTGAATCCATTCAAGCCAAAAGAAGCTTATCAAAAGAAAAAGGAGAAGCCTGAAGAATCAACCAAAGCTTTAATCAGTCAAGCAGACGAAGGATATGACTGGGGAAAACAATATGATGATTTAATGGGCACTTTTATGGCTTCTATGGCTGAAGAAGAAATCAAGGGAAAAGAAAGGCTGAGGAGGTAAATAGTGATATTTTGGAGGTAATTGAAAAGTTGAAGGAAATGAATGCTCAACTGACCGTGGAACTGATCGAGTGCACTGAAGCTAACAAAAAGTTAGTTTCAAGAGAAAAATATTTTGATAAAAAGATCATAGACTTGGGAAAAGAATATGAGGAATTAAAAATTAAAGTTTTGCAAAATCATCATGCAGTTTCCGTGCATCTCGAGTAAGTACAAAAGTTCAAAGTTGAACTGTCATCAGCCAGAGCAGAGGCAGAAATGCATAAAGCAAGCTAGAGAATTATCAGAATTCTCACTATGTTATCGATAACTTTGCTGCTCTGCAAAGGTCATCGAATGATACTACTGGCTTGGGATTTCATGTTGTACCAACTCCTTCAAGCTATGTTCCGAGGCCACAAATTGATCCTAATCTGGAAGTGCATCCAGCTTCTTTAACTGAATTTGAGTCTTAAAATGTTATTGCACATGCTAGAGTCTCATCTTCTGATGAAAAGGTGTCACTTGACAATGATGCTCCAATCATCAAAGATATCAATAAGTCGGAATATTCTTTCGATATTTTGAGACAAAATGGATACAAAGGCAAAAATGCTGAGAAAAAGAATGTTGAAATCCAGCAGTTAAAATATGAAATTGAACAAGATCAGAAGGTGGTTTTTAAACCACACAGGTTTCCAAACAAGTGATTAAAACCAAACCAATCACTACTCTTAAACCGATTGTGTATGTTAGATCTTCTAATACACATCAAGGATAGTCTAGTGGAAATTTTCAAAAGAAAAATGTGATTTCTAAAAAAGTGGAAAAGGTGGATATTTTCTTTGATAATTTTGGGGTTGGGCACAAGGTTAAATCAAATAATTTTCAAAAGAAATTGGATAACTCAAATAAAAGTTCAACTGGTTTAAGAAACAAAATTTCATCATCAAAGGTTATCTCAAGACCTTTCAATTCATCAAGTTTTTATGATGAACCCACACCAAAAACTAAAACTAAAGAGAGAAGTGTTACCAATGTGGTAAAACGGGTCATTTGATTGCTAACTGCAATATAGGGTTCAGTTCAAGTGATTGTGGCAGGTTGAGGTAATTCTCACCAAGAGAAACACGAAAGTGTTTTACTTGTTTTGTTAAAGGACATATTTCTGCTAATTGTCCTAATAAAAAGTCAGAAAGAGTTCTGATGAGGAGTTTCGGGTGCATGTTTCAAGTGGAAGTTCTAGGAAAGATAGACCTACTGAACATGAGATGAGGGTTCTTAGGAAATTCAACCCTGATTGTTTTTGGGTGCAAGAAAATATCAAACAAAAGAAAAGAGGTTTTGAAAATAAAAGAAATGTTAAAAAGATTGTGAAAATTGTGACTTCATCTGTTGATGAATCATTTGTAAATTTGTCTTCAAGATCTTCTTTTTCAAAACAACCTATCAAATCTAAATCATTTTGGAAACTCAAAAATAGATCAGGTGATGAATTTTCTAAGAAAGAGGAGGAAACAAGTGATGATAGTTATTCAATCAGGTCATCACAAAAGAATGGAAAGGGTCCATTCTGGGAGACTCGACGCCGAAATGGCGGGGGTCATCCCTTTTGAATACTGGCAAGTTTCTTTTAATTTATTATGTAGGTTACATCCACGAGCCATATTAACAATCGTTGGATTGTTGATTGTGGATGTTCCCACCATATGACTGGAGAATTGAGCTTGTTAAGAGATTTCAAACTTGTGAAAGGAAGTTATGTGAATTTTGCTGGAGACAAAGGATGTCAAATTACAGGGATTGGTAGTTTGACAAATGGGAAGGTTTCTTTTGACAATGTTAATTTTTGTAAAAAATTATCTAACAATTTGTTGAGTGTATCGCAGATTTGTAATAAAAATTAGAAAGTGATGTTTGACAAGGAAAGGTGTTATGTACTCAAGCAAGGATTTAAGATTTCAGAGGAGTGGATTCTGATGACGGCTGAGCGTAGAAAGGATCTTTATGTGCTTGACATGGCAAAGGCGGAGACAGTAAATAATGTGGAAACATGCCTTGTGTCCAAAGCTACTGAACAGGACACACGTTCATGGCACAGGCGGATGGGACATATCCACATCTAGAAAACGAATCATATTGTGCACAATCATTTAGTTGATGGTGTACCTGTTAAACATTTTAAACTTCCGGATGTGTGTGTTTCATGTAAAATGGGTAAACAGAAAATGAAGTCTCACAAAACAAAGAAATTTTTTTCTATTGACATACCTCTTGAACTTCTTCACATGGAAATTTTGGACCCATAAATGTGAAGAGTATAGGTGGTGAATCTTATTTTTTTGTGGCGACTGATGATTTTTCAAGATTTTTCATGGGTTATGTTTTTGAAAAATAAATCAGATACTTATGTGTTGTTGATAAATAAGTTGGAGACTTTATATAAGTTGAGGGTGAGGCGTATAAGATCTGACAATGGGACTGAGTTCAAGAATCACCAAATGGAGGAATTTTGTAATTCCAAAGGCATTCAGCAGCAATTCAGTGCACCATATGAGCCTCAGATGAATGGTGTAGCTGAAAGAAAGAACATGATTTTGATTGAATCTGCGAGAACAATGCTAGCTGATTCTAAACTTCCCATTACTTTTTGGAGTGAAGCTGTGGCTACTGCTTGTTTTACCCTTAACAGAGTCTTAATTTTCAAAAGACACAATAAAACTTGTTATGAATTGCCTCAAAATCGAAAGCCCAATTTGGAAGGCTTGGAACCTTTTGGGGCTCCTTGTACAATGCTGAAGAAGGATTCAAAATTCAATTCTAAAGTTGAAGAGGGTTTCTTTCTTGGATATAGTCTTCCAAACAAACGTAGGGGTGTTGTGGAATTGTGGTATCATGTGGATGTCCAACGACATACACCTATACCAAACGGGAAGGGTCCAGATTGTCTTTTTTATTACAGTAAGTTGTTTGATCTTTTAATATGTCTTCAACTGTTTCTGATGATGAAATAACCTTACAAATGTTGTATGATTTGCAGAATTCAGAAGAACAAGGAATTTTTCATCAACCTGATGATGAAGTTATTATACCACATGGGGAAGGTACTTCAGAAGTTATTAATGATGATTGGTCATTAGAGGATGAAAATGAGGTTTTTGAAGATGCTATCTCCCATGATCAAGATCCTGATCAGAACATTAACAATCTTGATCATGATGTGGTTGTACCGTAATTGCCTGTCACACGTGTTCATGTCAATCATCCAATTGATCAAATTATAGGAGATCCTAGTGCAGGAGTGCAGACACGTAATCAAATCACAACTAAAGAAAGTATGTATGTTGAGTTAGAGAAAACTCATGGCACAAACCTCTAAATTAGATTAACCTAGTTTACAAATACGAACCTTGGTCAAATGAACCTTTGACAATTCAAGGTTCGGTAATTGATTTAGAAAAGGTTTGGCCCGATCCTATTGAATCAAACGAACCTGTTTGAAACCAACTCAAAATCCAAATTTATGAATTTGACCAAATTAACCACATCCATAGGTTCGCCATTCGTCGATTAACAACATTAATAAAAGCATTTTTATCAGATTTTAATTAAAATTGATTTAAAACAGAATTTTAAGTTCGACTTAAACTGGACCTAAAACTTAGATATCTACAAATCTAACCGATGAAAATTCAATCCATATACCATTTTGGAATCACAACAACACAACGAATCTAATGATCTATGGCAATCGCACTGATAATCACAAAATCGAAAAATCAAAATCCTCACACAGAGGTTCGTTTCTGAGCAACACCATGAAAGTGACAAATCTATTTCACGAACCTTTGAACTTATACTTTCATAAGATTCAGACGAACCGTTGAGCGAACCTGATGAACAAACCTTTCAACGAACCTATGAATCAAACCTTATTTGACGAAACTGTTATCAAACCTTTTAGACGAACCTCCTATAAAAGCTACTAGACGAACCTTCTAGCAAACCTTCTGGACGAACCTCATAGCAAACCTTCTGGGCGAACCTATGAACAAACCTACCATAGGTTCGGTTCAACAATTTCATACATCTTCACAAACCTTTTAACATTTTAAATTTTTTAGATTTAATCAATATTTTTTCCAAACAAAACAAAATTTGATATTAAAACACACCCAAAAATTTAATTTTGTAAGAAAAGTAACATAAACCATGAAAATGAATAAAAACAAACACATATTTTTGGTGAGAAAGATCCAAACATGAGATCATATTGCATTACAATCATCTGCACAAACTGATTGAGTTAATGAATGTGTTAATTAGCAAATCACAATTCAAAGATGATTGTCAGTATATGAGTCCAAATTAAATTTAATTACTTAGTTAAGATATCAAATGAAGTCAAAACAATCAAATACTTTATGTTCGTCATTCACTTGAACACATCCCCATTTTGTGAATTATAAACCAAACAATAATGTAACTAGTTTGATCATGCAAAAAAAAAATAGAATTTCTTTTTGAAAATAATAAAATGTAAAACAAGTTGAAATTGTTCAAGATCTTGAAATCAAGGTTGATACTTTCGTATGCTCAAATGATCCAGATAATGAACTAAACAATAATTTAAGATTAAGATTTTAACAATCAGATCGATATTTTCATACACGCAGAAATTGTCCAAATCTTAATTAAACCAAGAAAACAAATTTGAATTTTTCAAAGCTTTAACAATCAGGTCTATACGTAAGTATATGCAGAGAAAGTTTCAGCTTTAAACGAAATAAAATAAAAAACAAATTTAGAATTTCTTTTAAAATTGAACACATGATCAAAAACTAGCAATTAAGTAATTTTAAATCAAGAAACACATTGTAAGATTAAAAACCACGCATTCATGACAAAGCTAAGCACTGTATTTTAAGCAACTGTATCCCACAAAGTATAATCATAATTTTGTCAAATGTTATCTCAACTAAGTTATAAACCTACCAACATATCATACTAAGTAATTGTAAATGCTCTTTATGTTTAAGTTCTAGTATGATTCAGATGTGCTACTGATTGCTACAATGTACTATCACTTCTCACTAGGTCGAATCAATTTCTTAAAATTTTTATTTTTCAATGTTTTTGTATTTTTAAAATTTTATATTGTTTTTGTGTTTCTGATTTTTTTTAAATGTTTTTGATTTTTCAAATTTTCTCCGCCTAAAATCTAAAACAACAAACCAAACAAAACAACAGAAAATAAAGAAAAATATCTTATGTTAATTCAATAAAAATTGATTATGAAAGAATTTGATTTGATATGACCTCACCCATGACCCGAATTCCATTGAGTTTGAGTAAATACTCAAAACGAGTTTTATCAAAGGCCTTGGTAAGAAGGTCTACACGTTGCTCATCTGTGTGTATCTTCACGACATTTATGAGTTTCTTTTCATAGCAATCACGTATGAAATGAAACCGAATATCAATGTGTTTGGAACGCGAATGATACACTGGATTTTTAGTAATAACAATGGCAGCCTCATTATCAACATGTATAGGGGTATTAAGAAAATTCAAACAGTCTCTTATTTGTTGTTGTATCCTCAAAACTTGTGAACAACAATTAGTAGCAGCTATATACTCAGCTTCACAAGTTGAAGTAGCCACAGAAGTTTGCTTTTTAGATTGCCAAGAGACCAATGTTTCCCCCAAAAATTGTGCACCACCAGTTGTGGATTTAGCACCTGTCTTGCAACCTCCATAGTCGGAGTCACTGTAGGCATTGAAGGAAAAGCTACCATCTAGGATACCACAGACTGGTGTCTGGTGTACCCTTCAGATAACGAAGAATCCGTTTAACAAACTTGGTTTACAAGAATCATATATAAGATCTCGCTGCTATCAGATGTGACACCTTAGGTTTAGATTGATATCTTGCAAAGATACTGGTAGCAAAAACAATATCTGACCTTGAGGCTGTCAGATACATCAAACTTCCAATAATTCGACGATAAAGTGTAGGATCAATCAACTCCCCCTTAATATCAAGCTCAATCCCGTGATTAGGCTGAATGGGCGCGGAAATTGGTTTTGAATCAAGCATGCTAAATCGTTTTAGCACATCTTGAATATATTTAGTTTGATGAATGAAAATCCCATTATCAGTTTGATTAACTTGTAAACCAAAGAGGAATTTTATATCTGATATCGCACTCATCTCGAATTTATCAATCATCACCTCTTTGAATTCCAAGCACATTTGTTCATCGGTAGATCCAAAGATGATGTCATCCACATAGATCTGAAAAAGGAGGATGTCCTTACCCTTTTCCCGAAAGAACAAAGTTTTGTCAATCTGACCCCAATTGAACCCGTGTTCAATAAGATGAGTCGATAAAGTCTCATACTAGGCACGCGGAGCCTGATTCATGACCATACAGTGCTTTGTCCAAGAGGTAATCCTGATCTCGATGGATAGGATCCTCAAAGCCCGGTGGCAGACAAACATATGCTTTTTCCTTCAAAGAACCATACAGAAAAGCAAATTTAACATCCAACTGAAATATTTTGAACTTCTTGTGGGCTGCAAAGGCAAGAAAAAGCCGAATTGCTTCTAATCGCGCCACAGGTGCAAAAACCTCATCATAATCAATTGCTTCAACTTGTCTAAAACCCTGAACCACTAAACGAGCTTTGTTTCGGACTATTACACCTCTGTCATCTCGTTTGCATCGCAGCACCCATCGTGTGCCAATCTTTTTCTCTCCTTTTGTCAAGTCTACCAAATGCCAAACCCCCAATTTGTGAAATTCATTCAATTCCTCTTGCATAGCCTCCACTGTCACACCCCCGCTAAAGCGGAATCACGAGGGCGAGACGAAATCGGATTACAAATACATTGTTTATAAAGAAACTTACTAAATTGCATTCATAATCCAAATAACATACATAAGAGATTTACAAAGATTCAAATAACATATCGATAATAGTTTTACAAAATGATATGATTCAAAATGATACAACAATATAAGATTTCTCCATATAGTCTAATTTAAATTAAACAATATCTTCAAAATCTTCTTGTTGTAATATAATCCATGTAGCTAATTTCCTAAAATACATGCTCAAGTATCAACTAAAAATAGTTGGTGAGTCCATAGGTTTATGACTCGATAAAGCATGATTACAAAAAAAGAAGTTTATAGTAACATACATCCCATAATGTTTAACAATAAAGCATGCATTTTATGATTATGAGTTTAAACGATGTCAAACGTATACTTCACTCAAAATATTATTAATGTACATCATGAATATTAAAGAAGTTTAAACGATAGTAACACGTATACTCAAGTAATCACTAAAATGCCTATTTCATTTAAACACGTATGGATGTAAAGTTTTAGTATCTAGCATGTATTCCACCCCAAAATATTAAATAAAAAGAGGGGCTATGAAACTCACTAGTAGTAGGATGCTAGAAGATAGATAATATTAAGATCTTGCTCCTTGTCACGAACTTCAAACCCCTAAAATAAGGAAAGTATACATTTGTTGAGTTTTACAATGGATTTAATATTTAGTATATATATAAGAGATGCGTTAACCCGATTAATAGATTGGGGTTATTGCAAAGTAATGACTTTCCTTAAGTCATAAAAGAAATCATAATACGTTACTCGAACTTGTCATCTTCCAACTTAATAATGATACTAAGCCATAACACAGTTCGCTTTTTAATTTGGCATTTTAATCGACTCTTTATTTTGAGTTGTACCAAATTACGAATGAAACCACGGATGGTTTAATGATAATGACACCACGGATGGTTTAATAATAATAAAGTTTGTAATGCGTATAATCAAGGTTTTAGTTTTAGGAGTAATGATTAATTACGTGCGTTACTTTGAAATGATATTAGTGAATAAGGGTTTAAAGTTAACCCAAAATATATTACTAACCTTTAAGTGATGTGATTGAATACATATAAGTATAGGTGTGCATGGGTTTTGGTCATTTAAAGGCACTACACATATATAAGTAAGGCAAATGTTGAAAGTATGTTTTGTATAATTGTTGATCTTAGGTTAAAGACCCATAATTATACAAAACCTTTGTGTTATCAACATTCAAAATAATAAGGCAAATATTGAAGGTATGTTTGGATGTTTGGTAAAGAACAAACACACAAACCTTTTTGTTATCAATATTGCAAGAATCCATAACTTGAAAGTATGTTTGTGTATGGATTGATCATAGGTTACTTGTCATAAAACAAGTTATTAGGAAACCTCACAACACACAAACCTTTGTGTTATCAAGCATGGTAACAACTTAGAATTTGAGGATTAGAAGAAGAAAATGAAGCATAAAGATGAAGAGCATTTAGTTTAAGTGTTTATTACCTTGGAAATCTTAGAAAGATCCCAAGAGAGGTGGATTAGGGAGATAGAATTAGAAATCCAAAGAAGAATGGTTTTGGTGCAAAGGATTTAGGAAGGATGAAGCTTGGTATTTATAGTTGAAAATTGGAATCGGGGTGGTCTTGGGGTGGTCTTGGATGGCCAAGGAGAGGGGAGGAGAGGGGTGTGTGTGACAAAAGTGTTGGAGGGGGGACAAAGATGTTGGAGTGTAGGTTAATAGGTTATAAAGTTAAATGATTATGTTTAATTAAGATTTTTGATTTAATTTTTAATTAGGGAAAGAGTTCTTTCAATTTTTATAAATAAAAATGGGTAATAATATTTATAAAATAAAGATTTGGGCAATTTCTAAAATTTATAAAATTTCTAAAAATGTTTATAAATTCATAATTATTTAAAAGAACATCTTATAATTATTTAAATGCTTATTTTAAATTATTAGAAACTTTTTGATTATTTTATAATTATCTAAATATTTATTTAAGTATTAAAATAGTTATAAATCTATACTCATTTTATACCTCCTTTAAAATTATTAATTTTTATTAATTGGAACACTTTTAAAATTGTTAATTATATCCACATTTTACTAAATTATTATAATTCTTAATATTTTCAAGATTTCATAATTTCAGGGTCTTCGCGTACTGTGATTATCGTTATTCCTTGATTATTTCTTTATATGCATTACTACATCTGAAAACCCATGACTGATCATGTTTTTCTTAGTTGTTTAAATACCATCGACTCAACATACATATTAACTTGGTTTTTGTTCGTTAAGGACTAAATAATTAAGATCTTAATATGGATTTTACCGGGATTTTTCACGGATGTTACATCCACCCAGGCCGGCTCACGCAAAGCTTCATTTACAGTCTTTGGCTCTATTTGAGAAATAAATGCTGAACGCATCCAGAGCTCCTGACTGCCATGAGTTTTCTCTAACTCAACATACATACTTTCTTCAGTTGTGATTTGATTACGTGTCTGCACTCCTGCACTAGGAATCAATTATTAATATAGGAAGATTATATAGAATAAATCAAAATAAAAGAGGACACATGTCGTTAATCTATAATATACGAAATATTAACCTTGTGTGTGTGTATATATAGGGGATGATTCCATTGGTAACTCACTACATTTGTGGTAAATCATTTTGATTGATTGTTTAAATAAAGTGTTTTGAAATGATTGATCCATATTAAATCTGGAAAAAAATAAGTAGATAAGATTTGTTTAAAGGTATTTTAGACATTTGGTGGGTGTACTTGATTTCATTTAAAAATAAGTTTACCCCCCCTCCGCACAATTTTTTAAACCTTCATAACTTTTATATACATTATTATTTTTTATAAAGATTACATCATTAAATTTGTTACATTTTTATATTTAATTCAAGTATAGTTTTGTCAATTTTTTTCAAAGCGTACGTAATTGCACTGACGTAACGAGCTGAATTTTTATAAAGTGTTCGTAATTACACTGATGTAAGGAGCTGAATTTTTTTAAAGTGTTCATAACGAGCTGTAACTTATTATTTTTTTATAATAAGTTTTCGATATTTTTCAAAAAAAATTTCTCATTTAAAAAAAATCTTTATTGAAAAAAAATATTCACTTCTAAAAACCCAAATAAGTTTTTTATTGAAATATTTTTTTTAAATACATAATCTTACATTAATATAATTACACTAATGTAACGAGCTGAATTTTTCAATGGGTTCGAAATTACACTGATGTAACGTGCTGAATTTTTTCAAAGTGTTCAAAATTACATTGATGTAATGAGTTGATTTTTTTCAAAGTCTTCCTAATTATACTGATGTAAGGAGCTGGATATTTTCAAAGTGTTCTTAATTTTTTCAAATATTAATGAACTAGTTTTTATAATAAAAAATAAATTTGTAATGTATATTTAAGGTTAGGGAAAAAAATTTAAAGATGGAAAGTTTTTGAAAAAATAAGAGAAAATTATTGTATTTATTGTTCGTTACGTTGGTGTAATTACGAACGCTCGAAAAAAATTCAAAAAAAATTTGGCATTACTTTATGAAATTAACGAGAAAAATATGACGAGTTTAATGGTGTAATTTTATAAAAAAATAACATAGTATAAAAAAGTTATAAGTGTATATAAATCAAGGGAAAACATTGATTTAAAAAAAAGTAAAATGGATGGATTTTTAAGAGTTTGACACTTGTCACTCTCTTATTAAACCTTACTTTTTTATATTAAGTTAAATGACTAAAATACCCTTTTTAATTAAAAAGTATATGATGACACATGGCAACATCTTGTTAAATCAAGAATTTTTATATCATTGGATTTAAGTTATTGGGTTAACACAATTTTTATATGTATATATGAAGACGATAAAAAATTAACCATTTTCTTATTGCGTTAACCGAATAACTACATTATCTTACTTTAGGGCCCACATTAAAGTAAATCTAAAGGTATTTGTTTTCTTTTTTTTTTAATTAATGTAGAGCCCACTTAAATTAATAAGGAATGGTTAACATTCGAATCATCCACTATATATATAGGGATTGAATCATATGAAAACTCAGTTTTAGAGAGAAAACCCTTAAATCTTATGTGAGCCATTTATTTGGAATCTTGAAAATGAATATGTGGTCCACATTAACGTACATTAAAAATGATTTGTTTATTCAAAACCCAATTTTTTATTTAGGTTTAATTTGGACCATATATTTATTTTCAAGATTGCAAATCAATGGCTCACGTACGGTTTTCTCTCTAAGATTGAGTTTTAGTAGGATTCAATCCATATATATATATATATATATATATATATATATATATATGGTTGAAAAATTAATAAGTATTCAATAATATAAATTTAAAATTTGTAAATTATTTTTTATTTAAAATATGATCAACATTACATAGAAAATAAAATAATAATATTGTATTAAAAATTCCTTTTTCAAAGTTTGGTTTCTAAACATTTCATTTTAAAAAAAAAAACTGTTTTTAAAAAAATGTCATTTTTTACAAAATTAAAGGATATTATCTATTATTACACAAGTTAAAAAAATAGTTAATAATAATGACTTATAAATTATAAAAAGATTTTATGAGTTATAAATTATTAGAAAGTTTCACGTTTTATAATAATTTGATTTTTTTAAAAGTGTGTTTTTTGATATTAAAATATTTTTTTATAATCTTAAGAAATCCTTTTTGATGATAAAATGTATATATAAGATAATAGTATTTAATACTATTAACTAATATACATTTTTTGATATTAAGAACTTTTTAATTAGAAAGGTATAAAGAATATATAATTATATAAATACTTTTTATTAAAGTTGTGTATTTATGAAGAGAGAGAAGCGGGAAAAATAGTATGAGAATGCTTTAGATTTTTGCAAGTGTCCCAAATTATTTTTATTTATTAAGTATAATAGATAATAGATATAGGAGAAGGTTCCATTGGTAACCCACTCCAAGTGTGGTAACCATTTAACAACATTTGATTGGTTCTTTAAATTACGTGTTTTAAAATGAGTGGTCCATATTAAATCTGGAAAAAACAAGTGGATAAGATTTGTTTAAGGGTATTTTTGACATTTGGTGGGGTGTACTTGATTCCTTTTTTAAAAAATGTTTACCCCCCAATTTTTTAAACACTCAAAACTTTTATATACATTATTATATTTTTATAAAAATTTCACCATTAAATTTGTCACTTTTTTATCTTTAATTCAAGTATAATTTTGTCAAATTTTTTTAAAATTTTCGTAATTTGCACTGATGCAGCGATGTTTTACACTGATGCAACGACGTTTTACACAAATGCAACGATGTTTTGCACTGACGTAACGAAATGAATTTTTTTACACTGATGTAACGAGCTGAATTTTTACAAAGTTTTAGTAATTACACTGATGTAAGGAGATGCATTTTTTCAAAGTGTTCTTAATTTTTTAAAATATTAATGAACTAATTTTTGTAATAAAAAATAATTTGTAACGAGATGGAAAGATTTTACGTTGATGCAATTGCAAACGCTCGAAAAAAATGAGAGAAAATTACGAACGCTCAAAATAATTTGTAAAACATTTTAAAAATGGAAAGATTTTGAAAAAAATGAGAGAAAATTATTGTATTTATTGTTTATTACGTTGGTGTAACTACGAACGCTCGAAAAAAATTTTAAAAAAAATTGGCATGACTATTATGGAATTAACGAGAAAAATATAACGAGTTTAATGGTGTAATTTTTATAAAAAATAACATAATATAAAAAAGTTATAAGTGTATAAAAATCAAGGGGAAAACTTTGATTTAAAAAAAGGAAAATGGATAGATTTTTAAGAGTGTGACACTTATCACTCTCTTATTAAATCTGAGTTTTTTATATTAAGTGAAATAACTTGGATACCATTTTTAATTTAAAAAAGGTAGTGACACTTGGCAAAATCTTATTAAATCTGGAAATTTAAAACCAATGGATTTGAGTTATTTGGTTAACACAATTATTATGGGTTCTTATTTGAACCAAATCCTATATATATATACATAAACTCATGAAAAATGAACTAACCCATTAACTATCATTCAATAGTTAATTTGAAAGTAAGTGTATATGATCGTGGCACGTGTTATTATTCTTTTTTAATACAATGGGACATTTAAGACATTTTTTAACTATCAAAAAGCTAGATTTATATGCTGATGACGAGTGTTACATTCTATTATATTTTAATCAATATAATATGTTGTATGATTGTGCAATTTTTTTAAAAAATATAATATAGTATAAAAAAATTATAAATGTTTAAAAAAAAGACGGGGTAAACTTTATTTAAAAAAATAGATTTATTAAAATATATTAAATTGTGACATTTATTACCATTATATTAAATCTAGCTTTTTAAATGGTTACAAAATGTTTTAAATGTCTTTTCATATTAAAAAGATATTGATATATGTAACGATCCTATATATTCACGTTTTAAATTAACAATTGCATTATAATTAATGGATTGTTGCAAATTTTATAGGTCATATTTACATTCCCAAATTCCAATCATATATATGTATGTATGTATGTATGTAAAATTGTAAAGTCTTAGATGTAGGGCTAGAGTGTCTTATCTGGTTTAAATGCTTGGCTTAACACAATTTGACTGTTATTGTCGTATTGGCAATTCATCACTATATATAAATTTGCGACAAGATTCACGAAAAGCTTCAGCTGTGTTTGATAAGATTTGATTTTGGTTTGTGAGTTAAAAGAAGCTAGCAATGGAAGGAGTGGATTACTTGAGGGATGAGAGGAAGAAGTCTGAGTTCGATGTGGAAGCCATGAAAGTTGCTTGGGCCGGTTCTCGTGAAGCTTTTCAAGTATCTGATCGTATGGCCAAGCTGGTTGCTAATGATCCGGTTAGTTTCACTTCAAATCAAATTTATGTTATATATATATTCCACTGATTAATTAGTTAATTGCAAGATGTTAATTAGTCTGTGCATGCTTTGGATTCTTGTGCGTTTCATAATCCTATATATGAGCTTTGCAAATTCTGGAAACACAGAAAGTAATACAGCTCTCTCTCTCTCTCTCTCATACACACATGTATATATATGTATGTATT
This sequence comes from Mikania micrantha, assembly GCA_009363875.1. NCBI lineage: Eukaryota > Viridiplantae > Streptophyta > Magnoliopsida > Asterales > Asteraceae > Mikania > Mikania micrantha. The sequence continues at coordinate 34,341,452 of CM018687.1, read as the reverse complement.
TACGTGTGGATTACGCAAAATTGTATAAAAATTAAGTCTTACAAAGCATTTATTGGTAAAAAGTAGATATATAAAACAACGTAAAATTTTTAACATTTTCAATAAAGAAAAAAAAAACACATTTTATAAATTTTTAAATAAGAGATTTGGAAAATTTGAAATTTTGAAATAAGAGATTTGGAAAATTTGAAATTTTGAAATTATTGATTGAAATTAGAAAATTTGAAATAATTGAATTTTTATTAATATTTAAATAAAATAAATATTGGTTTTTTTTTTTAATTTGAAATTTTGACTTGTCACAGGTATCTAACATATTCATACCTAAGGCTTTTCCACAAAGTGGTGACGAAACGTATAACTTGTACAAATCTTTCCATTTTCCAAGTCGATCCGATTGTCAAATGAAATTAATCTTTAAATTTGTCTAATATATCATGCGGATAGCCTAAACACATCTCACACAACAAACGTAACGTGCATAGGCTAGATAGACGTCATGTGTCGTATTTTTATTCTTTTATTATATAAACATAGATATAGATATATGTGTAAAATGATTATGAGACTGATATCTATCTAACAGCTTACCTAAATGCAAAATATATCAAAATTACATTTTTTTGATTAAATTCAGCTAAAAAATAATTAAAAAAAATTCTTGTTTTTCTCCGTCATTTCGAATATGATTTAGAACAAAGTTCAGAAACACCATTAAGTTAATCTAAATCTACTTCTTTAACAAAGATACGAACGCAAAGCAATAGAAATCCACCTTTTAAATAATGGTAAAGAAAAACTTGCGAAATGGCATAGACAAATCATGAAAAGATGATTTAAATTAATTTTTATTTTTAATTTAATTAAAACAACGTATTATGAATGGTTTCAAGTTAAACGTTTAAGTATTAATTATCCCTATCTATATTATTAATCTATCTATTATAATGAATAAAAGTTTTCTACTGTAACATGTCAATCTCTGGTTAAATCATTTGTGAATTTCCCGCATCTTTCTCTTCAGTTAATGTCTTCCTCTTATTAAACAACAGAAAATGAATAATTATGTTTAAAATAATAAAATTTTCTACCTATAAATAAATAAAAACTAAAGTTCAAATATAAAAATATCAATAGTAAAAAAACATTAAACGAAAGGAAAATAATAATAATGTATAAAATTAGAAACTTAAAAACTTATATTTATTCAGTATACATAATAGGAGAAAAAAATTAACGATTTGCGATTTTAACAAATCATATATATATCAAACCCATGTAATACATGGGTTTTAACCTAGTTAGTTATATTACAAGGATAAAAAGATATTTTATTTAAATTTTAATAGTTTTAGTGATAACAAATTTTAAGATATATTATATATAATCCTTAAAAGTTAAATGTCTAATGCACATCAAAAATAAAGACTCATTATATTTTAACATTAAATTATATAATAACAACAGCAATAAGAGCTATCACGATTTTTACAGGAAATAATATTTTAACATTTTTTTAAAATAAATTACATCATGGAAATAAAATTTTATCTCTCTAATTTAAGTATGCTATTGTTACTAGTATAACTCTAATAAATCTTATTATAACACATGTATTAAACGGATCTACTATAAGATATTAAATCGTTATAATGAAAATTTAGTAATTATAAAATCTTATTTTGATATAAAATGATTAATTTACATATTAAAAACTAACGTTTATAAATCAATTATATAAAATATAATTTTGAAATTATTAAAGTTAAACGACCCAATTTAAAAATATCGTTAAACATAACGGAACAGGCTTGTAACTTTTATATCGTTTTTATTACTTCAGTTTATAAATAAATTAAATAACGTCATTTGTTTATAAAAATCTCATTGTTTAAAATCTCATTTTATAGTACATTTTATTTTAAAAAAAATCATTTTTTAAGATAACTTGTTTTTTACATAAATTTTTTTTTGAAAATAAAATATTCCTTACATAGGAGGGAGAATATAATTATTTAATAAGGGAGATAATTAAATAAAATAATAAAAAACTGACAAGTGTCAATAGTAATGTAATGGGGTGACAAATGACAAAAATGGTTTAGAAAAATGATAAGTGGCATAATTGTTACTCTTTTGTTATAAAGTATAAATATAAATATAGATATATATGTTATTATGTGTTTATCATTGTTTTTATTAATTTGTTGTGTTCTATGTCGTATTTTAAGGGCACCCCTCTAGTTTATACACACACACACGCATATATATAGATATCTATATATATACATAGGGAAGGGTATAAAAAATAACCCTCATCTTTTGCTACAACTACATAACCCATTTCAACCAATCATAAACTTACACATAAGCTTTTCATTAAAATACTAAAAAGGGCATCCTAGTCATTTTACCTTTATAAGTTTTTCCCCCTATCTTTTTTAAACATTAATAACTTTTTTATAATATATTATTTTTTAAAAAAAATTGCACCATTATATTCGTCTCATTTTTCTCTTTAATTCCGTTATAGTCTCGACTAATTTTTTTTACTTTTTTTAGATGCCCTATATTTACATCATTGTAACAAGCTTAAATATAACAAATTTATTTGAAACTTTTTTAAAAATGATAAATTACAGTGATGTAATTTACATTGACGTAATTTATCGTGATATAATTTACATTGACGTAAAATTTGGTTTCGGTTTTTTCGGTTAATTTGGTTCCGGTTCGGTTTTTTCGGTTTCGGTTCGGGTTTTTTTTTGGCTTTTTGCTCATCCCTAATTTGTAATGAGCCTAAATACAACAAATTAGTTTGAATTGTTTTCGAACAATGATAAATTACATCACTATAATTATCATTGTTAGAGAAAAAAAATCAAAATAATGTGTTATATTACATCACTGTAATTTATCATTGTAATTATCATTGTTAGAGAAAAAGTAAAATAATGTGTTATATTAATTACATCACTGTAATTTATCATTGTTAGAAAAAAATTCAAAATAATGTGTTATATTTATGCTCGTTATATCGATGTTAATAATGGGCAATGAGAAAAAAAATTGAAAAAGCTAGTCAACATTATAACGGGAATTAAAGAGAAAATTACATCACTGTAAATAATGTGTTACGTCACCGTTAATTATGTCATTGTAAATTACTTCATTTTGTGTTATATTACTTCATTTTGTGTTACATTACTGTAATTTACCATTGTTAGAAAAAATTTCTAATTAATTTGCTATCGTTAAGCTCGTTACAATGATGTAAATACATGACATCAAAAAAATAAAAAAAAACTAGTCGAGACTATAACGAAATTAAAGAGAAAAATGAGACGAGTATAATGGTGCAATTTTTTTAAAAAAATAATATAGTATAAAAAAGTTATGAATGTTTAAAAAAAAGGGGTAAACTTTATATAAATAACAAATGTCCTAAATGCCCTTCATACTAAAGACAAAGGAATTGACACGTGGCACGATCCTATACATTTACCTTTTTCAAGTAACCATTGGATGATGGTTAATGAGTTGTAACAAAAGATGAGGGTTATCAAAAATTCCATGCCCTATATATATATATATATATATATATATATATATATATATATATATATATATATATATATATATATATATATATATATATATAAGATGTTAAATTATAATATATTATATTGTTAAGAACCAACTGAACCATTTATAACTATAAATTTTTAATTTTAAAAATAAAATTACTTTGGAACCCTTAAAATAGTATCATTTATAGTAAATTTTTTTATTCTTATTTAAATCTATCTATAATAATAAATCAAAATAAAATGTGTTATATGTCACTTTTCTAGACTATCCTTATAAAAGTTTTTCCGCCTCTCTCTCCTATTAAATGCCCTCATATTCAATAATAATAATATTAAATATTAAATATATTTTTATACATTTTTAAATTAGAAAAGGTTTTTAAATCATTAAAAAACATATTAATTTCAAAAAACAAACTTTAATAAACTTAGTGTTTAAATAAATAATATTATTATTTTATTACTTATGTATTAAACTATATAAACTTTTAATCATATTATTATTGACTATTTGTTATTTTTTTTTAATTTAACTCGTGTAATACACGGGTGTATTGACCTAGTACATGTATATAGAAAAATGTGCGTATATAATTGTGGTAAGAGAAAGGCAAAATGCAAGGAGGCAGTTCGTCACTTCTTTGTACCACAAAATCCTTCAATAAATTTAAATGTTTATCAGGCTTCTTGCTTTTTTTATTATTTTAAGTATCTGGGTGCTATATATTAAATTTATTTAGTTCTTTCTCCAATTTTTTAGTTTAGACTTTTAGTCCAATATATTATTCACTTTTATTATTAATTGTTTACTAGTTTTAACAGTTCTGCATCGATTTTATATAAATGCGCTTTTTGTTTTTTTATTACAAACAAACTTACTATATAAATTCCTACTTTTAAACAGAAATTTTACGGGAGACTGAACATTACCTTAGTATTAAAAAAGACTTAAATAGTTTATACTACAAAAAGAAACACATAAAAAAACTACACCTAATAAAATATAGTAGCTTTTGTGGCATTGTATTATATTTTTGTAAGTCCAAAATTTGTTTTTTTCCTCTTATCTTATTATATCATTAGTGTTTTTTTCTTTATAAAATATTGAATATAGTCTCTATTTAACCTTTTATTTTCTTATTTCATACCTACAGCATTTTGATGTTTTTTATTTAATCGATGGAATGGGTTAAATGGGCAATGTGTAAAAATGTGTCTAGTATAGATGACATCAAAAACAGTAACAAAAAAATGATATCAAATACATTAAAAAAATGCCAATACTAGCAAGTATCAATTTTGTCAATTCGGTGCAAATTGGTTTCGGTAACATTCAAAATACCAAAACCGATGGATGCGAAGAATACTATCGGTATCGATATTGTTCGGTCGGTATCAGTTTAGTACCGATACGTTACGGTATGATAGGTAAGAAATGTTCATCCCTAGTGTCTAATTGACACAAACATAACCTATAAATCTATGTTCTACAACTATTATGTACATATGTTCTCTATAAACATCATAAATAACATATATACCGGACTTAAAAAATTAATTATATATATCTCCTTTCTAACCCTTTAAATTACATGTATTCATTATCTAAAGTTTTAAATTCCGTATGTATTCTCGTATCTAAAAAAGAAAAATTAGAAAAGCTAGAGGATATATGTAATTTAACTTTTGATTTGGGTATATATGTAATTAGAGTTGTAAATTAGAGGATATATATGATTATTAAACAATTATCATCACAATATCCTTATGAGTAGAGTTATCTATAAATGAGTCTCCACTACAACAATTTGATATTTTCGCAACGAGACCTATCCCAATGACATATTTTTTCAGCACAAGTTAACCAACCTATCCTGACAACACTTGGTCGGCATAGATGCATTCTGATGTTATGCTCAAATAAAATAAATAAATAAAATGTAATAAAAATGTTTGAACAAAAAACTTAATTATGTATGGCTTTTGTTTGTAGGTTTTTGAAAAGTTTAGCAAACCTACACTTGGTAGGAAAGAGATGTTCAAAAACACTCTTAGAAAGGCAGCATATGCATGGAAGCTCATCAATGATCTTCATCTAACTGGTTACAAGCTTTATTTAAATTAAACCTGCAAGATCATGCTAAATTGCAAATAATGAAATTAATCTTTGCATTCAACATTGCACTTTTTGTGAATCTCAGAAGAAGAGGCTAAATGGTTGCGACATTACATCGATGAACCGAATTACACTGATCTTCAATGGGTAATCTCCAGTTTTGCTACTGCTTTGTTGCAGTTGCCAATTTTGTGATTCCAAAATTTGCCGTCATGCTTTTCGGTAGCAAATTAAATGACCACTTTTATTATAAGTGTGGATCTTTATTAATTGTTGATGTGTGGTTTGTTAGGAAATGTTTGTCCCTGCCTTGGAAGGGCAAGGAAGTGAGGAACAAAAAAGGAAATGGCTGCCTTTGGCCCAAACAATGCAAATTATCGGCACTTATGCGCAAACAGAACTTGCTCACGGCTCCAACGTTCAAGGTCTCGAAACAACTGCAACATTCGACCACGAAACGGATCAGTTTGTGATCCACAGTCCTACTTTAACTTCAAGCAAAGTGAGTAGGATGGTTGTAAGGAACATCTAATTCATTCACAATTAATGGTTATTTACTTTCACTCAATGAACTTTTTGTAAGTTTAGATGTTTTAGGAAAACTTTTAACATTGGTTTTTGAATGCTTTTGTTAAAACCAGGTAAGTTGCAACCTCCTTACGACTTTATAAAATACAAAGCAGAAAGTCCCAACATAACTTTTTTATTGAAATTTAGATAATATTTTATTTATTTATTTATTTAACCAGTGTAACACACACGGGATTTAACCTAGTAAATAAATAAATAAATAAAGCTTCACTTATGATTTTTGATGTGTACGTATAGTGGTGGCCTGGTGGAATGGCTAAAGTAGCAACTCATGCTATTGTTTATGCACGCCTTATAATTGATGGTCACTTTTATGGAGTTCATGGTTAGTACAAAATAGCATTTTTGTAATGGAAAAAATAAAGATTTATTTTATTTTAACCATAATTATATATTTTCTTGAAGGGTTTATTGTCCAACTAAGGAGCTTGGAGGATCATTCAACTCTTCCTGGCATTACTGTAGGTGATATCGGGATGAAGTTCGGACATGGGGCGTATAACACCATGGACAACGGTGTTTTACGATTTGATCGTGTGCGTATACCAAGAAACCAAATGTTAATGAGGTACTCTCAGACAATATATATGAGCAGTGACGGAGCTTGACGGTATCGGAAGGGGGGGCGAAAACATAAGTGATCCAAAAATTTTTTTTGCAATTGGCTCGGTTAGTTGCCTAGTTGGGTTAAATGTTCGGATTAGCGATTCGGGTCAAGTCGGGTCAAACAATAAAAATTAAAATGTCTAATAATTATCATTGTGCGTAAAAAAATTAAATGAGTGAATACCTTAAAGAATAATTACAATTCCGCTCGACAACCTTTGATTTGTAACATCCTCCTTTTCAATAACCTTTCTTTTGAAAAACGAGTCAATTGTTTTAACCTTTCTCATGATATATTGATTCAAACTTAAACCTAAATCATACCAAACAAACTATACCAATTAACATACCAATTCTAATTTCTAAATCATAACAAACAAAATAATACCAATTTTAATTTGTAAATCATAACAAACAAAATAATAACAATTAATCCCAATCAACATACAATTCTAATTTCTAAATCAAATCTTAGAAACAAATTTATACCTAAATGGCATCATTTCTACCTACATCAACAAAAAAACATAAGCTAATAAGCAATCAACAAAAAAAAACAAATGTATACGGTTATACCTAAATGGAGAGGAGCAAGGGACAGGAGTCGAGTGCAGAGCGCAGGAGGTCAGGAGCCAGCCAGGAGGAGCTAGCAGAAGGCGCAGCCGCAGGGCGGCAACCGGCCGCCGGGGAGGGAGTCGTCTGTTGCCGATCGGGAGAAATCTTGGATACTTGGAGCCGAAAAATGAAGTGAGCGGGGAAGTGGGAACGAGATTGAATTTTTTGTAGGAATTAGGGCTTGGGGAGGGTGGGTATTTTAGGGAATAGATATGAGTATTAAAGAAAAGAATAAAAGATTAAAAGAAAAGGTTATTTTTTGAGAAAATAAGATAAAATATAAGAGGGAGGAAAATTGGGCAAAAAATTGAGAGGGATAGAATAAGTATTTTTTAAAATATGTTTGGTTTAAAATTTTTTTAGGGGGGGCGAAAACCAATATTTTTAAAAAAATTTGCCTTACGGTCCGAAAATTAACACTACTGGCGAAAAAAAGAGGGGGGGCGGTCGCCCCCCCCGGTCTTACATAACCTTCGTCCATGTATATGAGACATTAACTAATTTGTACCTTTAATTATGATCCAGTGATTATAAATTAATTGATTAATGATGCATGCAGGGTGTCACAGGTTACAAAGGAAGGAAAGTATGTTCAATCTGATGTTCCTAGACAACTTGCTTATGGGACTATGGTGTCTGTTAGACAAACAATTGTATCTGATGCTTCCAAAGCCTTGTCTCGTGCAGTTTGTATTGCTACAAGATATAGTGCTATTCGTAGACAATTTGGGTCACACGATGGTGGGCCCGAGACCCAGGTTAGATTTCGTTGATGTGTCGGAAAGATATATAAATAATCCAATGTCATACAATTTAGTTAAAAAGTAGAAATACCTAAACCAAGCCCACTACATGCAAGTGTACGTGATCGAAGAATGCACAGTACAAGAAAAAAACCTTTATATATAGCGACACCTGAATGCCATTTCTATAGTTAGACATTTATATTGTTGATGTCTTAGAGCTATAGTGAAGATGAATCAGAGATTACAAGTCGTCGCTATAACTTATAACAAGGACAAATGGTTCCTTTAGCGACAAAAGCTGTCGTTATGCTATGTGAGTATTTCCTTGTTGTGGTCCGGTAAGGGTCCGAAAAGCCCAAAAAATATCTCTGGCCCTTCAAGTTTGATCCAATCATCCCGTTCTTTGTTTTCCTTCAAAGTAAGCATATTACCTGCTAAATAAACATAAAATCTAATAAAATAAACATAAAATCTATTAAATAACTAAAGCTAATAAGTTAATTATTCATAATAAAAACCAGTCAAAACTAGGGGTAAAATAGGCAATTAAAAATGCAAATTATTACATATTAGTCACATTTGTTATCAATTATAGGTGTTCTTATTTGGTTTATCATGTAAGTTTATCAATTAGTCATTATTCTATATTTCTATATCTAATTTACATCATGGACGCTTTATCATTCATTATCTTGGCTTGATCATTAGCTGGTTAGCTTTATTATCATCATTTCAATTATAATATTTTTTTCAGTTGACGGAAAATATTATTCACTAACAATTCTTTCGAGTTCTTTCAACCTTGATATCAGGGCCGCTCCATTGGGTCTAGCAACCCAAGCAAGGGTTTAGGCCCCCAAAAATATAGGACCTCTAATTGTTAAAGAAAATTTATATGTAGTTGGGTTTTTTTTAACCTATGTGTTTTTTAAGTTTGTAAGCTTTAAAGGGAATATTCTGGGTAAGTTTGTTTTAGTTTGTTGTAAGCTTTAAAGGGAATAAAAACACAATGAAGACCCAGATAAAAGTGATTCTTTTCTTAATATTCATGAAAAGTTTGTAGTTTATAAATCTATGAAAGACTTTTTGCTTATTATTTTTGGTCCCAAGCCCGGATAAAAGAAGAATGATTTTTAGCGTAATTGTTAGTGAAGGGCGTTGAATTTTGGTTCAGCTTAGAGGTTACAAAACGGTTCAGCCGGTCCAGCTTGATATGCAAGTTTTTTATATAAATTCTAAGTTGATTCGGTTCTTTGAATGCATGATAACATATTCAATGTTTGTGTTTTGTTTCAGGTGATTGATTACAAAACTCAACAAAGTAGACTTTTCCCTTTGTTGGCTTCTGCTTTTGCCTTCAGATTTGTTAGCGAGTGGCTGAAATCATTGCAAACAGATGTGAAGCAAAGATTAGAAGCCAAAGATTTCTCTACATTGCCTGAGGCCCATGCATGTACAGCAGGCTTGAAATCCTTAACAACTGCTGCTACAGCTGTAAGTATATATCTTCTTTTTTTTTTATATATATAAATACACACGATCTCGCGTGTATCAGCCTTTCGAGATTGAGATTAAGGTTAGTAGTCTCATTTTGATGTTCAACATGTTTATTCAGGATGGGATTGAAGAATGTAGAAAACTATGTGGTGGTCATGGTTACCTCATCAGTAGTGGGCTTCCTGAACTATATGCATACTATGTTCCTGCTTGTACATACGAAGGCGAAAATGTTGTCATGATGCTACAGGTATGTGATGTTGTGTTACCTCAATGAAATAAAAGGAATGTTGGTGTACCAGAAGTATCTTAATTATTTCCAAATCATCTTATTTGCTTTCCTGGTTAGTCGGTATTGGGGAAACCTGGGGGTTTATCACGTAAATGGGTTCCCTCGGTCACTAAAAAAATAAGGAGTTGCTTGAAAATCTTTAATCTGGATATATATATATATATATATATATATATATATAGGGGGAGGTTCCATTGAAAACCTTCATATTTGAGAAAACTAAGAAAACTAATCACAATTGTTATTAATCAATTTCGTTTTTCGTTTTTTATTTTAGATTTTGTTTTATTATAAGGTTATATTTGTTAACAATAAGAAAAAAATAAAAAAATATATGTAATTCATGTTATTACATATATGTAATTCATTGATTACATATATGTAACTTCTAAACTACATATATGAGTTACATATACGTAACTTTATTGGTTACATATACGTAATTTCGTAATCTACATATTTTTATTAAAAATTTTTGTTTGTTTATCACGTTTCTAAGCTAATAATAAAAAATCATGAAAAAAAAATTTTAAAAATTGATTGGTTAGTAGGAGTTTTTTTGGTTTTCTCCAAAGTGAGGAGTTTTTATTTGAACCCTCCTCTATATATATATATATATATATATATATATATATGAAATTGCAATATTAAAAAACCTGGTCTATTTGTTATCGACTCTTGTCTCATGGATAGTATTATATTTTTTTTAAAAGCCACACCTAGATTTTTTTGGGGATAAAGTCACTGCTGCAAGTTGCATCCACATGACTCAAACAAACAATTATCTGGTTAATGAACTCACCACTTTACCATCAGGATGTCCCCTCTAGGACCCCAATTAACTGCCCATTGTTGCCCAGAATTATCAAATAATCAAACCAAATTCAAGAACATCAAAGATTAACCAAAATGAATTTGTACGCATGTATCTATTCTCTAAATATGAACGTATGTTTACAAATGTACATAACCATGGTTTACATAACCCTAACTATGGTTATAAAGTTTCACTTTTGACACTATACACCCTTGCATAATTACAAGGTTACATATTTGACTCAAAATACAACTTTGACTTATTTACAAACTTAACCCATTAACTTTCAAACTTGGTTAAACAATTAAGGCTAACATTCACCCCCCTAATTGTTGATCCAAGTTTGAGTCTTTACTTCAATATCTTCATTGTCTTCTTTGCTTGAACATATCACATGTTCACATTAAGCATTCTTGATTCGTCTTGAATTTTGTTTGTTTCACACAACTTGATTCCTTCTACGTAGATTTCTTCACACCATTTTGCTTCACACCAACTCGCTTCTCACGAACATTTTGGATCTCTTGATTTGTTTCTCACATTTGACCTTCACAGTTAGACTTTCACAGTTTTGATTGATTCACACAACTATCTTTCACAGTTTCTTTTATTTGTTTCACACAAACAACTTTCACAGTTTCTTTTTCTTTTAATCATATCACATGATCAATTTTCTATCTTTTCTTCCATGACTTGACACATCAAAAGTGCAAGTTCATCATCTTTCGTTTCCACAAATAAAGACTCAACATTCACATGTTTCTTATTTGGACAATCATAAGCATAATGTCCAAGTTTCTGACATCGATAGCATGTGACTTGAGTTTTATCATTTGTATTCGATGTGGAATGCTCACCATCATTTCTTGGTGGTTTGTTTTCAGTTCTCCCTGACTCATAGGAGGAATTCCCTTCTCCTTTATATTGATAACTGCTCCTGCCACGATCTCATCCACGATTTCCAAAACGTCTTCCACGACTAAAGTTGTTATCGTGACGTGTGAACAGAAGTTTATCATTATTCTCAACATGACTATCTTTTTTCAACTTAATCCTTTTTTCAAAGGTTTTAAATCTACCAATTGTCTCATCCAATGAGATTTTATCTAGATCACTAAATTGTTCAATTGATGCAACAATTGTTTCCCAGAATTATCAAATAATCAAACCAAATTCAAGAACATCAAAGATTAACCAAAATGAATTTGTACGCATGTATCTATTCTCTAGATATGAACGTATGTTTACAAATGTACATAACCATGGTTTATATAACCCTAACTATGGTTATAAAGTTTCACTTTTGACACTATACACCCTTGCATAATTACAAGGTTACATATTTGACTCAAAATACAACTTTGACTTATTTACAAACTTAACCCATTAACTTTCAAACTTGGTTAAACAATTAAGGCTAACACCCATGCAGGATTGGTTTTCATGTTTTAAGCGACTCCATTAACTTTTTATGTTGTTTTGTGTGTTCAAAACGACTTAGGTTGCTCGGTTTCTTGTGAAGACGGTCTCTGAGATGAGTTACAAACAGCCAGTTGGGACAGCAGATTATCTAGGAAGAATGGCTCCTCTTATGCACAATAATTGTGATGTTCAAACAGGTAGACTATCTTCTTCAATAGCCTTTGAAACTCTTTTGTTAACTTGTAAAGAACTAGAGATAATGATACATCTTTGTAGTTGTTGAATATGTCCATTGTGTCCTTACTACAATAAAGTTACCATGTTTAAAGGCTTGACTAACTAATATGGCATGTAGCCGAGGACTGGCTAAACCCAAGTGCAATAGTCAAAGCGTTTGAAACGAGGGCTGTTAGAATGATTGTCGATTGTAGTCAACGGATAGCCAAGTTTGAAAACCAAGAAGAAGGTGATTCCATCTTTGCCAATTTATGTTTTTCTTCACATAACAAGAAACAAATTCATGTGAATATGCTATAGGTTTTGCAGGTCCTACCAATAGAGTAAGATTTACTAGTTATGTTTGTTTGTTTATCTATAGGTTTTGCAGAACTATCAACGGATTTAGTCGAGGCGTCACTTGCTCATTGCCAGTTAATCGTGGTGTCCACGTAATCTCAGCCAACTTTAACTGTATTTGACAAGTTATGCTTGCATTTGATCAATGTGAAAAGCGTTCGTATTCTGCAGGTTTATACAAAGACTAAAACAAGAAATACCAGGAAAGGGAGTGAAACAGTCATTAGAGGTGTTGTGCTATGTATATGCATTGTATCTTCTACATAAGCATCAAGGTGACTTCCTTGCCACAGGATACCTTACATCTAAACAGGCATCGCTCGCTAACGATCAACTAAAAACTTTGTACTCTAAGGTTAGTAATCAAGAATCTATTCTTGTTCAAGGTATTTGCAATGCTAAATCATCATTCTTTCAACAAATTTTATAGGAAAAACTTCTCTTTTGCTCCCTGTGGTTTGACAGTTTTAACCCTTTTGCTCCAAACTTTTCAAAATGGTCATTATGCTCCTTGTGGTTTGATAGTTTAACCATTTTGCTCCAAACTTTTCCAATATGTCTCCATTATACTCCATTTTTTTTGAAACCACAGGGAGCAAAATGGTTATAATTGTCAAACCACAGGGAGAAAAATGGTTAAACTGTCAAACCATAGGGAGTATAATGGCCATTTTGAATAGTTTGGAGTAAAATGGTTAAAACTGTAAAACCACAAGGAGTAAAAGAAAAGTTTTCCCAATTTTATATTATTAAAGTGTTAAAAATGCAACTCATCCAGAGGACAAAAAATAAACAATAACAAAATCCATACCTGGTAAAATTTCACTCATGACAAAACTATTGATATTATGAAAACTTAAACATCCGTTAGGTTCGTCCAAATGCAATAGCATTGGTTGATTCGTTTAACCATACGGATCACTACCTGAGTTCAGTTCTTGGGCGTTATGATGGAAATGTGTATCCTAAACTCTATGAGGCTGCAAGGAAGGACCCTCTTAATGACTCAGATATAGCTGACGGTATCAATCAATATGTCCAACCAATTTTAAAGCAGAAGCTACATTTGGCTAAACTTTAAAAAGCTATTATAGTAATCAACCAATGAGTTTAGTTTCTTAGTTTTGGTTATTATTTTGTGTTGGAAATGTAACATATAGCTTGTCTTTAGGCCTTCAATGTATGTTGTTATGCAACCTTTTATATTTGTGAAAAATGTATCAGAACCCTCATGCAAGGTTAACCTTGTTGAATGAAACAATAAGTATGCCTAATAATATTATTTTGTTACATATTTATATAGTTATTTTGTTTGGTGTTGATATCTCTTTTAATAAGAATAATAAAAGGATAATATTAATTGATCTTTAACCAATAGTTCAACATTTTATTAAACCAACTTTTGATAAGTCTAGGATTTAGTCAAATAAAACCACAAGTTTGTTTTTCTATTGAAACATAACTTCAAACATTGACCTAGTGACTGCATTACAGCTACCCTTCCCCACTACTCACAGGCTAAGTCTTGAGCCCCTGACTCGCTATTTGACAAACAACTGAGCATGGTTCACATATTTGACGCACCCCAACCAAAAGGCCTTGAGCCCCCTTTTGCGGGTTGTTAAACAACATCCATTTTTTGATTAAATTAACATGACTAGGTTAACCTTCAGCTGATGGTCTTTAGCTAGGATTTCATGATCATGGTCCTGTTTCCTAGTGGTTTGAAGATCTTGCTAAACCAACAAAGCTAAACCCATTAATCAGAACATGGTTTACATGCAAACTTCTCTCACATGTCACATACATAATGAGAAACATTTCAACCTTTTTATCAACCTACATAGAGTTAGATATTTTAATCTAATTCGATTGACTTGGTGATCAATGTAAATTATAAAATTCATTAAACAAGTTGGGTGAAAGGTGTACACTTATTTGAGGTTTTATGATTTATTGGAGGGTTTCAATAGAGCAACGCCCCGAAGGGGTCCAAGGGGCATTAAACTGCTATATGGAAAATGTACTGGAAATTTTGATTTTTCGAGTTTTGTAATAAAATGTGTTTATTAATTTTGGGGCAGTTTTAAAAGAAATAAAACCAAACTGAATTTCGGCAGTTTTTGAATTCCTTGTTTATCTCAAACTCCTTTTATTCGATCACTTTTACAGGCTCATAGAAATCGCTCTCAACATCAACATACTTGTTCTTGCAATTTACGAATTTAATTTTTATATGATCAAAAGTTTGGGTAAGCCACCAAATTGTTTGATCTGAAAGTGTATTTCACGACTTTTAATTCATCTAGGAGTAATATTTTCGCTTTTGTTTCAAGTTTTTTCCTCTACATGTAGAACTAAAAGTTAGGGGTCTTTTTTTTTAACATCTCTATGATATAATGCCATATGATGATATTAACACAAAATGAGGAAATTAGGTTTCTTCTTTTCAAAGAAGCAACTAAGTAAGTTATCCTAGTTTCCACTTAAACAATTAACTAATATAAGTGCATACAACCTTAAATCTCAATTAATAAGAAATGTAATACTCAATTAAGGGCTTGTATCTTAATGGTTACCTCTTTGACTTTTCTATTAAAGGTCTAGTGTTCAAATCTAAGTTGAGACATATTTGTTGAGGCGTGGTTAGGGGTTTACCCAGTTGTGAGGTTCCTCCTAGTGTGGGCTCAGGCATACACCCCAAAGCATCAAATCTGAGGGGACGGTTGAAATCTCGTCTTAGGTGTCATTGTACCAAGATGTTCAAAAAAAAAACTAATGTAATACTCAACTCAACAACAATTGTTATGGGATGTTACCACATATGAAACTACAAAAAGATGCCACTCAAAAAACCATTAACTTTATATAGCATCCACAACTATGCCTGGCAAAATAGGCGGGTTGGGTAAAGGGTTAAAACGGGTTCAGGTCAGGATGAGTGCGGGTCAGAACGGGTATTAAGCAGAATTTGTTCGGGTCTAAATGGATTGTTCTTAAAAACATCAATTTAGTTTAACGTAAGATGTGTTATAAGTAAACAAATAGTCCATTTGGATGATTTTTAGTAATTTTCTTATCAAATATATTATTAATCATCCTTAAATGTTTAAATCCATTGCATTTACATAGTTTTTTGGTTACCCTTCTTGACCCATATTGTGTTTAAGTGTTACCCATCTCAACCCATTTAATATTATGATATTATTCATTTCAACCCATTATACTACAATTGTTTACCAAAACCAATTCATTTCCTTTGATATGAGTAAAAATTGCCACCTCTATCCACTAACACAAAAACCAATTGAAAATGCAACCATGTATACAATTGCAAATCATTAAAACATTAAAAAACCTTGAAGTGATAGTCTAATAACATACAAAATCAATTACACACAATGAAAACACACAACATTGATTACAAATAATTTCATTTTGCATAACAAAATGGAAAAAGTGAAACATACCAAATCTTAAAATAAATGGTATCTATCAAAGGACGTTAAAACTAATGGTATGAAGGTTATATTTAAAGATCTCTTCTTAAAAATTCAAGTCTATGGTATACAAAATATAGAATATTGTTGTTAAAAAATACAATTAATATTTTAATTTTTTTTTAAAAATGGTGCGATCTTTTTCATAGTCGGTGAGCCACGTCAACAAATTATTTAATAGTACTTAAATGATATATAATAGTTCTTATTTGAGGAGGAAGATTGATTTTATCTTTTAACCACTGTAGCAAATCACCAAGGTCTTATTTATTATAATATTAAAATTATATATATTTAAAGATAATGGGGAATAATGACTATTTTATTTTTTAGTGAGGTTTTCTTTTCTTCTTTTTTTTTTCTTTCAGATTTTATGACAAGTGATGCTTGGTTATATGTTTCAATATGTTTTAAGGTTTTACGACGTAGTTACAGTCGTTGTGACGTTTTAACCACGAAATAGGTTCGTTAGACACTGCAACCGACATCTAATCAAACCGTGTCCTTTGAATCAGACGCCATTACGTTAGGGCAGCAACAGATGGGTGTCACTTGTGGCGGAAGATGACGATGAAATTGGGGAATATAAAGGAGAGTTTACAAGTAGGTTTTGGTGGGGAGGGGGGTGGATGATTTGTTGTTATATATGAAGTCAATACAATTTGCAAGTGACAACTGCAATACCTACTAAAACTAGACGTTTTTGTCTATGAAAAAAGAAACCCTAACACGTTAAAGAAGAATCATGGACGTTAATTATGGTGCTGAAGATAACTGTTGAACTCTATATATGAATTTTTCAATTATGTGAACTAGAGAATGTGAACTGTAGTTATTGATGATAGGTCTAAGGCATTATTGTCCAACGGTATCTTAAAATGGGATAAAACTTATAAATCATAAGGTCTTGTTTTCAAATCCCAAAAGGAGTTTTCTTAACATATTAAGTTTTCTTTTGAATTGGTGACTTGGTGGTGGTTATGATCGGGTAGTACTGCTAGTGGCACGATAAAACTCCGATGATCTATCAGTGATCCCAATTAGTTAAAAAAAGGGTAATTGATGATGGTGGTGCACTTGCCCACTAGTTTACAATGTAAGGTGGTGATGTGTTTTAGCCAACGATCGGTTGCATTGGTGGCGATGGGTGGTGTGTAAAGGGTAGTGGGTGGTAAAGATGCACCAAAAAAGGTTAACCAAACCTGTACCGGATAGAAAATGGTTTTTAAACTTGTTTTTTAAATCAGTTTTAGGATTTTTGAAAAATCAACAATTTAGAACCGGTTTGAGGTTACAAGAGACCAAGCCGGTTATTTAACCGGTTTTTCAAACAGATTAACCAGTCCACCTAAGTAAAAAAATGGTTATATGGCGGTTAACTGTTTCGGTTATTATCTTGGTTTCGGTTTTAAATCTTGAAAAAACAGTTATTAACTGAACTAATTATTGGTAAAACCGGTGACCAAACTTTGATTGGTTAACTAGTTCGGTTATTCCAAAACCAATTTTCGATCGGATCTCGGGTTTGTGCATCTCTAGAGGGTGGCGATGATGTGATGTTTATTTTTGTTTAAATTAACGTGTGATACACATGTGTGTGATGATGCTGTGATGTTTATTATTTTCTTAATGTGTGATATACATGTTTTGCGTGTATTTTTTGGTGATGACGGTCTTAAATATCAAAGAACAGTATAATCAAGTGTGGGGCATGAGGGATTTTAATATTTTCTTTAAGAAAAAAATGTCATTTTATTCTGTGTGGTTTGACAACTTTTGTCATTTTACTCTAATTTAATTTTTGTCATTTTGTTTATTATGGTTTCATTTTATTGTTATTTTAGTTATTATGGTTTCCATTTTATTGTCATTTTAGTCCAATTATATTTAAACTTTTGGACGAAAATGACAATAAAATGAAAACATAATGACCAAAATGACAAAATTTAAATTATTGGACTAAAATGATAAAAATTGTCAAATCACAGGTACTAAAATGTCATTTTACTCTTTTCTTTATCTTTTTGATTTTTTAAACAAGTATAAACTAGTGATTTTCGAAAAAATAAATGAAAATTTTAACGTCGGATATTTTAAAGTGTTCAATCGTTACAAATCAAGGTCATATACCATTCATGTAATAATTAAAGTTAAAAGACCCAATGTGAAAATACATTTAAACATAAAGGACCAAAATGTAATTTTCACTAAAACTTAATAAATTAGTAAGAGAGATTTACATATTTCACCTTCCTAACTTGTAAAATTATATATTTTTCAAGTTATGTTTTAAGACCATTGTATATTATACATTAAAATTTTGAGTAAATTACAAAAATCATCCTTTATGTATGTATCAACTTTCAGATTTCATCCTTAAACTTTAATAATTACACCAATCATCATTTATCTTTATATTTTGTAACAATTAAGTCATTTTCCTTTAACCAAAGTTAACTTTTCTAGTTAATTTTTTTAAAATAACTATTCTGCCCCTAATAATAGAGGATGAAATATGTAACTAGTTATAAATTAAAGGAAGTTTTCTTAGTTTACTAATTTTATTAATTCAATGTTATTAATTTTTTTTGGCTTTTCTTTTTTCTTTTACATTTAATTGTTTTAAATATTTTAATATTTTTTTTTCTAAATTAGTACTTAGTTTAATAGTTTAGTTATTTTGTAATTAAAATATTATTTATATATTTTTTATTATATATTTCATTCCGTTTATTTAGTTTTTTTATTATTTTTTCATATTTATAATTTTACCATTCAAATTAATTATCAGTTAATTAAAATCTTCTAGCTATGATTTATTATTTATAAGTGATAAAAGATATAAAATTAGGCAGCATCATTTAAGTTATTTACTAGGCTGACTAAACATATTGTTTTAAGAAAATTTATTTAAAATTTGTTGTTATATTTTAATTCATAAAAATTCAAAAACGACTTATTTAAGTCGAAGAAACTCAATATTTTTTCAATCAAAGAGTATTTAGAAAAAAGTAGTTTATAATTTTTTTTAATTAAACTTTTAGCTATCTTTTAATTCATAAAAGCTTTTTAGGAAATTTTACTTTGGATTTTTAAGATAAAGTACATAAAATCCTTAAACAAAATATTGTCTTAAAGGACAACATTTTTTTAAAAAAATACCACAAACTAATAAATTTGTAATTGTTGAATTCCTTCAAAATAATAATAAATTTCTAGCTCTTATTCTTGAAGTCCTTCAAATAATTTTGAAAATTTTAAATGTCCATAAAAACAAAATTTTCAATTAAAACAAAAGAATTTTTTTTTTGATTTGATCAAAATATTTTTGAAATTTTATGAATTAAAATATAACTGAAAATTAATTTTCCAAAACAATATCTTTAGCTTACCTTAGTTATTAACTGAAATGATACTAGCTTTTATTTTTATCACTTATAAATATTAAATCATAGTTATAAAATTTTAATTAAATGATAATTAATTTGAATAGTGAAATTATAAATATGAAATAATAAAAAAGTAAATAAACGGAATTAAATATATAATAAAAAATATATAAATAATATTTTAATTATATAATAACTAAACTAGTAAACTAAGTACTAATTTTAAAAGATATTAAAATATTTAAAACTATTAAATGTAAAAGAAAAAAGAAAAGCCAAAAAAATTAAAATAACATGAATTAATAAAATTAGTAAATTAAGAAAACATCCTTTGACTTTATACATAGTTACATATTTCATCCTTTATTATTAAGGACAAAATAGTCATTTTAAAAAAATCAACTAGAAAAGTTAACTTTGGTTAGAAGAAAATAACTTAATTGTAACAAACCATAAAGGTAAAGCATGACTAGTGTAATTATTAAAGTTTAAGGATGAAATCTGAAAGTTGATACATACATAAAGGATGATTTTTGTAATTTACTCTAAAAATTTATACCTTTAGGAAATCTGTAATTTTGCATGTTAAAAAAGAGAGATATGTAATTCTCTCAATTAGTTAAGGCTCGTAAAATGATCAAACACTTTAAAATACTAACTTAATTTGGCTTAAAATGGATCTAATCCAAATAAGCTTAGAAAAATCATTTTTTTAGGAAAAAAATATCAAAATGGGGTACCCAAGCTACAAATATTTAATGCATAGCAGAAAATGGTCTTATAAAACAATTTGAGGAAGTATGTAACTTTGAAAGTTAGGAAGGAAAAATATGTAAATGCCCCAACACTTTAAAATATGAACTTAATTCGGCTTAAAATGGATCTAATCCAAATAAGCTTAGAGAAATCATTTTTTTAGGAAAAAGAATATCAAAGTGGGTTCACTTGATACATTTACTTTTAGAGTAAATTACGGTTTTGACCCATGTGGTTTAAGTGTTTTTACTATTTCAGCTCAAAATAGAATCTTTATTAATACAGCCTATGTGGTTTAACAACCAACGGTTTTGGCCCCCAAAACCTTATTATGGTCGAAGGCCAAAACTATTAGTTATGTAAACCACAGAGACTGCATTGATAGAAAATTTTATTTTGAGTTAAAATAATTAAAGCATTTAAACCACAAGAACCAAAACTGTAATTTACTCTTGTTTCTAAGAAAACAAGTGGCAACCGAACAACACAGGTAGCGAAGTTGAAGACAACAATGTCGTCAGCAGTGGAAGTGGTAACAATAGTGATGGTGGGGATAGTGTACATTGGTGATGGAGGCAGAGGCAGATGTGAGGCACGTAACATCAGTGGTGGTGGTGGTGGTAATAATAATGGGTGTGGTGATGGTAGTAGTGGTGTGGTGGAAACTATGGAGGTGTTCGTGATGACATGTACATGGAGACAGTATATGAGGCTGCAACGGTTAAAACAATGGTGGTGGTGATAGGAGGTGAGGTAGTACCTGCAGCCATGGTTATGGCAGTGAAGGTGGTGACCACAAGACAGGCACAGGTGCGATGTGGTAGAGGCAGTAGTAATGACAGGTGGTGTTGTCTCATCTAAATCGACTCTAATTTAGCTAGTTTTATGTCCTGAACCTATATTTCAACTCATTTATAGTTTGAGCGACATATATAAGCCCATTAATCAAATAATAATAGGCTATGCCTCTAGGTGTTGGATTGCTAGCTACTAGCTAGCATGGGCTTTTGGACTGTCAAGATTCCGCTCATATAGACAGACTGCTAGGCCCATTTTATTCTGAAGTTCTTTGAGCCTTGATCAATGGCTTGTTATATTTATTAGACTTGCTTTAATTAGTTTGAGAACATACGTGTTGAACGACAGAGAGTTCAAATTTATGCGTGTTTTTTGACCTTCATCAACAATCCTGTTGTTCCTTCATACATCTGCAAAAATCTGTGCCATTGTTATCTTGCAACACACCTCATCAAGCTCAATATGATATTACACAATTTGGAAATACACCTTCGACTTGAGTTCTTTAAAAAACTCAGCACCAAAAATATGATCCAAGGCTCACCATGTGCTATCATCATACTTGTCTTTGGCATACAGACTTGGTTTGCTAGGGGCCCGAGCTAAAAAATGGTCAATCTCATCACCGTTATAACATCATCAGTTTCTTCAATCACAACCACCACCACCAGCTCCTCCTGATTGGTTTCCCGGTTCCTCGTCCTCGGCCATTAGATCTGCCATAGCCTCAACGGTGGCCATGGTACTCACCAGAACCTCCTCAACGGCTAATATCAGCTCCCTTCTTCTCAGTTTTCTGCTTCTCTTCCCACTCGGCTCTTGTTACCATATGTCGGATGGATCTGGTCTCCAATTGGTTCTGCAGGTTTAACATTATTCATAAGCCTTCAGGTGTGATAACCTGTTTGGTACAGAATTGTTCAATTGTCAATTCAAGGATCCTGAACCTGGACACAATCCCTCCAATCCTGCCTGCAAATTCATCGATATTGTCTTGTCTCTTTCATGCTCAACATTTTAAATTCTCAATAACAAGTACAGATCCAAGCCTGATGTACTCTAGCAGCTCCAAGATAACATATCTTAAGGGCCTCTCACATGTGTTTGGCCTTCTTAAGTCTGCACTCTGCCACTTGCAACAGAACGTCTTCCGGCAAAGCTTGGAAGATGAAAGCCCTAGCCTTCCATCCTATCTTTGCATCTTCGTCATCTCCTTTGTAGGGGCATTTAAAAAACAGTACCCCAAAAAATCGAAATCCGAATCATATAGAAACCGTAAAAACCAATCCGAAATATTATTCGGATCGGATATCGGAAATATAAGAACTTGCTTATTCAAAGCAAATATCTGAATTCAAACAAATAAATCAAGTAAAACCCGTTTATTCGGATATACAAATCATGTTTATTCGGTTAGTTAAGCATGTTTCTTATTTGGAGCAATTCAGATTTCAGTTAAGGTTCTAAAAATTTCGAATCCGAATACACTGAATAACGCGTTATATGAACCAGTAAACATTGGTACTCCTTTGGGTGATTCTATCGTATCCCAAATTCCTTGGGCAATGACGAACATTTCCGTTTTGATCAACCAGGATGTGCAATGGAACAGATTGGACGACAACAGAGTTTCAAGGGTCAGTCTCTCTAATACGCTCTGCTTTGCTATCAATTGTTAGATTTTCAGATCAAAGCATACCAAAATTTTTACTGGAACAATTTTCGGTGTTTTATTAATATTTAAAAACCAACGCAAATTACAACAAATTCTACTATTGGTATATAAACTCCTAACCAAAATAGCTTCCAACTATCAAGAGAGAAAATAAAAACATAATATAAAGATTCAATTTCTACCAAAAATACAAACAAACCAAGCATTAATCACACTTTATCAGTCTTATAAGCATTGGTCCTTGGCTCTCATTCATCTAATGATTTTTCATTCATGTTAAAAACTAAAGTTCACCAATGACAATGATGATCGAATTACAATAATTGTTTAAAAACACAAAATATAGTAATATACCACCCTGATGGCCACTAACAGATATTAAACAATCAAGCAAAAACATTACACCCTTTAGCTTCCAAGAGCTATGCTTTAATGTTCAAGATGATCAACACAAAACTGAAACCAAAAACCCAACATAATTCAATTAAGATGGAGCTACTCACCTGTTTATCTTCCATCACCACTCAAAACTTTGCATGACGGAGGTACACAACTGCCACCATAGCAGCAGCAGCACCAGTTGTTGCTGCAATCACAGGCCAATCAAGCTTCAGGGTTGAGATTTTCTCATCACCATCAACCACAATGCCATTAGTATTCTGATTTTCCACCATTTTCTCCTTAAGAACAGAATATGACTCTAATTCGTTCTGTAATCGATGGATTTTTAATTCCATTTCGTTAACCCTCGTCTCTGAATTCTTCAACAACAGTTCTGAATCATTCTTCCCTATCTGTAATTCATCTTTTTCCTTCTTTAGTTTCTCGATTTCATCATGGTTCTTCGTAATCACAGATTGAAACTCGTCAACTGTCCGATTCAGATTCTGTATCTGTTCATCTTTCTCAATGATTTTTGATTTCAACTCTTCTTCAACCTTCAGTTTCTCATTCTCAGAACCATCAATCTTTCTCTCGAATTCAACAATTCGATCCTCTGATTTTTTTAATTCGTCTTTGATTTGATTCAATCGTTCAAGCAACAACTTCCTCTCCATCTCAATAACATCAATCTTCTCCGATTTCTCCGACTCACTCCTCTTCAATTCTTCCACAACTCGCTTCAATTCAACCAACTCACCATTCGATTCCTGCGACTCCGACATCGATGAGATCAAATCATGCTGCAGCCTCGACACCTCGGTCTCGAGTTCCGCCGCTCGTGCAGCGATCGAACTCAGCGCTCGTTTATCAGACTCGGAACTTAAAATCTCTTCCTCCAACTGCTTGATTTTCGCTGCCGATGATTCCTTATCCTCAACGAGTTGTTGTTTCTCTTGCTCGAGAATCTCGATCTTTTGCATCAATTTCTGAACATTTTGATTCATAGTTTCATCGGAATCTTGTTCCTTATCTGCAATTTGAACATCTAACTCGTCGCCGGCGCCGTTAGCGAGCAGTTCATCAGACATTGGTAACGTATATTTTGGATGTAGAAACGCTAGGGTTTGGAGGGTATCAAATGCAAGTGCTTAGCATGTGGTTGCATTGTGCGTATCCAACTTTTAGGTGATATTTTATGACTTTTGCGTATTATTCCTCACTCCATAAAGACATAAACATAAAATATTTCTATTTTTAAAATATGAAAATATAGTGTTAAGTGATATTTTATTTTCTATCATACGAATACAAATAATTTTATTTAGGATTAGGTTCAGGTAAAAATGGTGAGATTGATGAAAATGGTGAGAAGGATTATGGAGATGACAAGTGGTATTTTTCTAATTTTATAAAAAGGGTATTTTGATCAATGTTTTTAATCAAGTCATTGTGTTTAATGATTCAGGTCATTGCGTTTAATGTTTTTATTATTGTGTTTTCTTTTTTATATCTTGTGTTATTTTGTTAATGTTTTTTATGCATTGAATAAATTGTTCTTATTTATTTTTTATGTTTTATTTATTAAAAGTACATAATTGTGTTATTTTACCATTATGTTTTAAAACTCATAATTTTAAAAAACATAAATTGTTTTAATTCTTTTAAAAATATATTTTCTTCATTGTATTTTATGTTTAGATCAACGTTTAATATATTCATTATTATGTTTTATCTTCTAAACATTGTGTAATATATTCATAATTGTGTCTTACGTTCAGGTCATTGTGTAGTATATTCTTCATTGTATTTTATCTTCAGAACACTGTGTAATATATGCATCATTGTGTATTACGTTCAGGTCATTGTGTAGTAATCCTTATTATGTTTTACGTTAACGTCATTGTATAATAGTCATTATTAGGTTTTACGTTAAGGTCATTGTGTAATATACGCATCATTGTGTTTTACGTTCAGGTAATTGTGTAACATACCCATAGTTATGTTTTACGTTCAGGTTATTGTGTAACATACTCATAGTTGTGTATTACGTTCAAGTGGCTGCGTAATATACTCATTATTGTGTTTTACGTTTAGGTCATTGTGTTTTACGTTCAGGTCATTGTTTTGCCAATATTATCTTTAAAGCTCATCATTTTATAAAAAAAATAGTTAGACACAACATCGAACAAAAAGAAACAATCACAAACAAAAAGACACAATAACAAACAAAAAGACACAATGACGCATTACAAATATAAATAAAAGGTGGAGGAAAACGTATCTTTTTTATTTTTTATATAACAATATTATACTCGTTTTAAAGATTAAAAAATGCTCGTTTTTTTGGTGTAGTTTTTTTAAAAAAATAATATCGTATATAAAAGTTATGGCCGTTTAAAAAAATTGGGGAAACATTATAAAAAGTCAACAAAAGTATGTATGACTAAAAAACCCTTCCACTAACTTTTTTAATACAATTTTGATCTCAACCATTAAATTATGTATCCAATGGCCCACAATTTTTCTCACACTTATCACCAATCTATTCCTTTTTATTATAACCCTACCTATTTTATTTATATTCGTTTGTTTAATTACGAAAGAATTTATAGTTTATAACCAAATTTATATCTTCAATATAATAATCACCTCGAAAATAACTAAGATAACGAAAGCCGACATCTGTAACCGAAATAACAGAAACTAATGCTCGGTTTTAATTTCGGTTGCAAAACTTCTAATAACCGAACCAAATCAACGATCTGGCTAAGACATGTCAAAAATGTGTTAATTAAACAGTCTCTAGCATATCTATTAATTTTGTTATTTATTCATTATGACAGATTAACAGTATTTGTATACCGATTAGTTTTGTTATTTATTATTTAGAATTATTTGTTTGTAGTTTGATTTGTAATACTATTTATAATTTCATAGGTCATGGATTGAATGTTTGACAATTTTAACACATGTATAATTTAACCTAAATTTACTTGTTTAAAGTTAATTGATGGACTGAGTATTTGTCATTCCATAGTGTGAACCAGACCTTCAGTAACTATGAATTTGATAAAGATAATTTTTAGCTAAGTTAATTAAAGATGAATAGAAATAGAGTTAGAGTTGTTAAAGCATTCGTATCTCATTAATTATTCTCATCTAAACATGTGTGGTGGGAAATAGATTTTAATGAGTTTATTCTAATTAATTAATGTGGTAGGAAATATACATGATCGGTTCCTGTTGTGTAGCAAGTTGTTGCAGAGATGGCCTCTGGCGATGGTTAAAATCCTGGATAGAAAATGGTCCGACCATAGACCTATTGCCCTGGTTACTACTAGTGTAGACTATGGCCCGATTCCATTCAGATTTTATAATTCATGGCTCAAGCGTATAGATTTTAATAGAATGAACAAAACCAATTTGCAGATTAAAGAAACTCAAGGAAGATACTAGGAAATTGGCGAAAGAAAAAAGAGAACCTGGGATACATTACTCTAGAAAATTCTTCAAGTTGAATAATGATGAAATGAAAGTAAGGAGAAAAGCAATTAAGCGTATGAAGGAAGATGGATCTTAAGCAAAAGGCTAAACTCAAATGTTGGATTGTGGATGGAGATGAGAACACAAGCTTCTTTCATGGAATTATTAATCATAACAAAAAAAAAAAAAAAAAAAGAAATAGAACGATATTGATGGGCGATGGGTGTATGAAAATGTCTACTTTAAGTAACACAAATATTAGGCAGCTCTCAACCGAATGATTCCAAGGCACTAGAAGTCCAGTTCACTCTTCAAGAAATAAAAGACTCTTTGCTTTAACTAAGAAGCATTATATTGGGATACAATCAAAATGGATTTCTTATGCTTCATAAGATATTTGGGAAAGTTACAAAAGGATGTAATGCGTTGTTCATTGTTCTCATACCAAATCAGATTCATCTACATCTACAAGTATAAATTGGTTGCATGCCAAAAGTAATTGGGAAGTTGTTGGCTTTGAGGATTAAAAGGGTGATTCATATTATTGTCAAGAGTCGAAGCATTTTTGTCAAACACATTTTAGTGAATGGAATACAAAACTGGGCAAAGAAAATTTCGGTGAATCTACTGATATTTAGAATTTATTTTTCCAAAGCTTTTGACACATTAAATTGCCAATATCTTCATTCAATGGTTCACCTATTGAAGAATTCCAAATTAACCGGAGTGTGAGAAAGGAGATCTGATTTCACCATTTTTGTTTATCATTGCAACGGAAGGTTTGACGGCCACGATTCGTTCAACAATAGAAAAAAATATATTTCGGGGTGTACAACTTCCAAACAATGGACCGATTATAACTCACTCAATGTATGCGGATGATGTGATAATTATGGGGGAATGGTGTCATCAAAATGCTCTAAACCTTAAGAGATTATTGAGGTGTTTTTTCATGGCGTCAGGATTGAGAATCAATCATCACAAAAGTAAAATAATTGGTATTGGGGTCACGGAAGCAGAAAGAATGGAGGTTGCTGGATGCATGGGATATGGAACTGATTTACTCCCAATCGAACACTTGGGGATGCCGATCGGTGCGAATATGCAGATATAAAAATTTTGGACTCCAATTGCGAATAGGTCGAAAAGAAACTAAGTTCATGGAAGGCTAAACAGTTGACCTTTGCTGGTCGATTAACACTAGTTAGGATTGTTATGCTGTGTAACAACTGGTACCTTCAAGGTA
This sequence comes from Mikania micrantha, assembly GCA_009363875.1. NCBI lineage: Eukaryota > Viridiplantae > Streptophyta > Magnoliopsida > Asterales > Asteraceae > Mikania > Mikania micrantha. Next base: position 34,313,353 of record CM018687.1, on the reverse strand, counting down.
AATTACAAACGCCTTTAAATATGTAACAAAACTCTTCTACAATAAATGACAAAATTATAACAAAGAAATACAACCAAGAACCAATTACTACACTCAAGACATTCATGTGACGGATCATCGGATCAAGGATATATCTGGATGGGTGACGATCCATGGAGATATGAACTTGAAACGATGCCCTTACTGAATTAAAAGCTAAATTCAAACCACAAGATGACATAATGGCTGATGCAACTGTTTGGGTGACGATTCATACAGTCACATACGCGAATTAAGTCGTCTGGTCTTAATTAAAAGAACTAGTTAAAGAATCGTAACATGAACCAACGCCTTAACATACGTAGATCATAACGTAAAAATCTTGGAAAATAAATAAAGAATTTTGAAGCTGAAAGTCACTCGTACGAATGAAACTCAGAAATCAAATTCCCAATCGGCAAGCCCGTTCGGCCGACAGGAGGCCATTTGTCACACCTCGGGCTCTCGGCGACCCGGGCGCTGCAACCCGAATTGGTTTCATGGATATGCCTCGATCATATGTGCTAAACAGAAGCGTTATTTCATGAATTCAAAATTTTCAAATAATTCACATGCATGGATGTGAAAACCATTTTTCATGATTTATAAATAGTTCATACACGTGGGTAAGAAAAACCACATTTTAATCGTTTGTTAATAACTTTTCAGGATTTCATAAAGCTTCATACACGTAGGTATGAACATCATCATTTCAATTTATAGTAAACCGGATTTCCACACACGCATAATTACAATTCGTTTTATAATATCCGGTTTATACATGACTTGGAGGCATAGCTCCAATAGCTCAATGGTCTCACCACAAGATCTTATTCAAGGCATCATAGGCCAAGAATCTCTAATCTTGCTTCTTGTTTATATTTCATTATAACCTGAAAAGTTTTTGAAAATAAAACGCCAACATAATGTTGGTGAATACATATAACAGACTCGATATTTAAGCATAGCATGTTCGGTCCTTTAACCATAATTAATATTGGCAATACTACACATTTAGCATGTTATTTCACTGATCGATACAACTACTGCATACATTGGTTTATAATTGTCACTGGTTAGGAACTACAGCGATGCGCGTCTTACGTTTTGTTCCCTCCAGCCCACATCTGGTCACTGGTTAGGTTGCCTGCGGAGTACGTCTTACGTTTAACCTTCCAACCCACCTGTACCAGCCACATATGAGAATTTCACCCATATGCTGATATAATTTGCAAATCATACGTATACTAGTAGCCTAAATGCTGGTCACGTAGTATCCCTTTATGCGTCAAAGTTTAAACAACCCATGCTAAAAAAAATTCATTTATATTTAAAAATAAGTTAAATGTATTCACTTGGATTTTTGATTGGCTGTGTGACAGCTTAGAATTTCTCAATATAAATTTGGCCAGCGTTTCTGCTTAATTTAACCTTATAACAATCTCGAAGTGATGATTTCTGATGTTTATTTTTCTGCTCCTAAAATAGATCAAACCTTTAACGTAATATTTGTATATATATAGAGTCGGATCTTAACCCTAACCTTATAGGTTAGTATTATACGAAACTTTAAATTTATGGTTAAACAAAAAGGTTAAAATATATACCTCAGCGCGTACAGATCTTAGTCTTAAGAGCTTTTAGAACGATTGTATCCTCGTAAAGAAAGTCGACCGACTTTACTTCAACTGTTTTTGTTTTCGTACGTTGAGTTCCACCCTTGTGAAGATTGTATGTATATTTGTGTTGAAACATATATATATATACATATATATGTATATGTATGTGTGTGTGTGTATATATATATATTATGTATGTATATCAATGGATAGATGATAAACATCCTAATCTTTCCATTCTTTTCCTTTGACAACACACATCACACGTGCACACCTTATCTTTTTTTTTTTCCACTTATTATTATATTATTATAATTAATTAAATTCAAATTTCGTTTTTCACTTATAAATTTTAAACTATCGCGTTTTATAAAATTATAAATATACGGTTACAACCTGCTCATTTTTCTCTACAGTTTGACCTAAGTTTCGTTAAAAACGGATCAAGATCTAATATAATATATTTATTATTATTATTATTATTATTATTATTATTATTATTTAACCGACTTTTGACTAAACTTAACGATTGTTTAGACACCGAATATTTTAATAATTGTTTCATCCTACCTATTCGTTTAAACGAACGTTAAAATTTTAAAAGCTTGTTTCTACTCTTATCCTCTCAAATAATCATATTTTAGTTATAAACTAAACTATTTTATTCATTAGACGAGATATTATAATTCAAATGATCGTTTCTATTATTATATTTTTGAATAATAACATTTTAATAATAAACAAGAGTATTTTATTTATGATCTCAAAACGGGATGTTACATTCTCCCCACCTTTGTTTAATCTCGTCCTCGAGATTATTGAAATAGGTGTAGATATTTCTTTCTCATTTCAGACTCCAGTTCTCACGTGTATTAGGACCACGTCTAGAGTTTCGTTTTACCTTAACTAAGATCAATTTTTTTCGTTTACTTCAACATCTTGTAGAGGCTTTAACAAGGATTATTCTCCCAAACATTTTCGAAGATTAGATACATGGAATACGTAATGTGCGCCAACCATTTCTTCTGGTAACTCGAGTTGACAAGGCACTGGTCCAATTTATTTAAAAATTTTAAAAGGTTCGATATATCCTGGTATTAACTTTCCCTTCTTATTGAATCATACCATTCCCACGACTAGTTCGAGGAAGTTTGGTAATAATCCATAGTTATCATTTCTCATTTATAGACATGTAATTCTGGTTGTTGCAACGTACTAGAAGGTTTCTAATGTTCTATTTTAACTTGGGAACAAGTTAAACATTTTACAATAAATATTTTTTTTTCATGTTGATCCACCAATAGTTTTTCCTTATGTTTTTATACATTTTATCACTTACTTTGTGCATCATATATTTGTATTTATGAGCTTCTTATGATGTCATTTCTTTTAAATTGCTAATGGCTCGCACCCAGATTCTTGCATCCATTCTAAAAATTCTATCGTCTACTTTGACTAATTGCTCAGTCATGCCTTTTATTATTTCTTCCTCTTTGTTTTCATCTTCTTGGGGTTGCTTTTGCGATTCATTAATTTGTTTCATCAAATCGACTTGTAGTTCAAGCTTTCACACCCCCAAATTTTCAACTAACGGAATCATACTGTTTGGGACGTGACAAACCAGGATCTCAGATCATTAGACATAACGAAGACCTCTATATGATTTTCAAACATACTTTGGTCTAAAACTGTATTATCAAAGTTCTAAACGTTGCAGAAGCGTTTTTAAAACAATAACAAACATAACAGTCTGAAAACTGTAAATTACAAAGCAAAGTCTCTAATGTTTAAATTCAAAACAATAGAAATGTAAAATATGCATGTGACTCGATCTCATAGTCCATGCTTGCTTGCTCGTGTACCTTAGCGTCCTGAGAAAACATGTAAATCAAGTCAACACAAAGGTTGGTGCATACACAGGTTTAAGTATTCACAAATGTTTATAAACACACATGCATAGTCATGATAGCTAGTCATTTGTACTATTTACATAAGCGGTCGACACCGAAGCTGACTGTTTGAATGTTGGTTGCCTTTCCACTATTGTCCAGCACAAACAATAGTAATGTGAATTGGCTAGTCAAACACTTGCGTAGATCCCATCTACCAAGTGAGGTTTGTCAAACCTAATAGATCTATTTCCATCTACCACGCTTTGCACTACGGCAAACTAAACGGTTCGAAATGTAAGGACTTGTAATGCTATGTTCGCACTTAATGTAAACAGCTAACTCATGCAAGTGATATGTATCTAAAAGCTTTGTTTGCACATGTTTTCTCCCCCAAAACATTAAAATAAGAAAAGGGGCCGTGTACGCACCTTTGAATGTAGCAGAATAATCAAACACACGTGAACTCGCGTAGATAATCCACTACGAAAAATCTGTGTTTAAACAATAACGTCGTGTTATTCGGGATGTAGTTTTGTGTTTGAATTTACATACGTTTCAACACACGTATGTTTGACTTGTTATAAACGCACATAAGTAAGTACGCGTGACTTTGAAATCGTTTAATAATATCATATAGTCCGTATACGATTTTATTTAAATAAGCGTATTTATACGCGATTTCGTTTTCGTGATAAAATATAAATTTTATCATTTTATTTTGTTCGGGATTCCGTTACGGTTCCAACGCAACTTGAACGGATTTAATCGGAGTTAAAACGAATAAATTATGATCAAAATACCAAAAATAGTTTTAAAACTCAAAAACCGGTTGAGGCCGGGTTCAAACCCGCGACCTCCCAGACACACTGTTCAAGCCCAAACCAGTTCCTCTACATCAGAATTTGTTGACATAATCAATTTTAAATGGTTTTAACTAATACTGGTCAGGTTCTCTTTTGTTTAATCTAGCCTAAGCAACTAACATCCAATTGGGCTCCAATTCGAATCCAATTAAGCTTAAAACTATAGGGCTTTGCTTCTATGGATCTAAACGGGTTCACTAGTGGATTTAATTCCATAATTTCATCAAAATCATTCTGTTTCATAACCTAATTATATTCAAACCCTAACCGTATACCCTTTTGATTCAAATCCTTCGATTTTGCTAATGTTACTCATTAAAATCACAGGGTTTTCATTACACAGGTTATTTCGAACTTATCAGTGTGATTTAATTTGAATATCAAGCCGGTTTGTATCAGAAACCCCAATTCATTTTCGCCTTAAGAACCCTAATTGTCGAACTCTTACAATTCGTTATTAGTTTATGAAATTAACAGAGGGTTATCCTTCATCGGAACTTTCTGAAACTAATAGTAATAATTAATTTCGTTTTTAAACCCATTTGAATCAAAATCCCAATTTTGTTCTTATAACAAACCCTAGAAACCCAAAATCATCTAATTCGTTAATGTAACAACAATTATCTTAGGGTTATTGTTAGTCGGGATTTTCTGAAGCTATTAACATCATTTAATTTGATTTTAGAATCCATCTAGATCAAAATCCCCAAAATCATTTCATCATAAGAACCCTAGAATTGAAATCATTCAATTTGTTGTTGTTTTCAGAAATTGATACATGGTTTTCGATAAACCATGAATTTCGAAGTTGTCAGTGTTGTTTAATTGGCTCAACAAATTCGTTTGATACGAAACCCCCAAATCGTTTTGTTTAATGAACCCTAGAACTCAAATACATATGATTCGATGTTATAAGTCAAAATTAGTATATGGGTATCCTTAGTCGGCCACTTTAGGTTGTTTAGGAGTAAACACTTACTTGATTTGATGTTGATTTGACGTAGTTCGACTAGGAGCCCTAGCTTCGGCCGACCCTCGAACTAATCCTTTTGCTCGAAGTGTTTTAATACCAATTGTAGTGTGCAGATTATCCTAAGATTGCCGAATGATGATATTGAGTGATCAATTCGAAGTGTTGAAGCTTAATGATGTGATTCCTAATGTAACCGTGAACGGTTTCGACTTTTGGTCTCATTAGACCTTTAATTCGATTGATGATGATGTTAATAACACCTGGTAACCGTTACTAATCATTAAGGTACTGATTATAACAGGTTTAATTCGATTATAATGGCCTATTGATGCGAATTTCGAATTCCCTTGATTATCTAGGACAAATTTTGACTTCTAAAGTCAAAATTAAACATATTGTGCAATTACAAATCAAATCCTTGTATTTTAAGTGTTTTATGAACCTGTTTTATTCAATCTTAGCCCTTGTAGTATGTTTTTGTTCAATTTCATCTCGTTTCGGTTAGTCTTGGGTTAACGGTGTTAACCCGAAATTGTCGGATTGTCACATCATCCTCTTGTTGAAGGAATTTTCGTCCCGAAAATTGCTAGATGTAAGAAGTAGTTAGGAAACTACTTGCTAGTTCAGATTGTACGTGTTAATGTGATGTCTGATCATTCTGTGTGCTTGTGTGTGCTCACACACAAAGTTCGATGTTTGTAACATCACACCTAAGTGTGATCGTTCTATGTAACTGTTTGCTTGCACACCAGTTAGTACACCTAACTGTGACTGTTTGTGTTTGGTCGTACCGTGCTATGAAACCTTGCAAATAGTGAGTGTTCACAACTGTTTGTTCTATGTAACCTCGCACATAGCAAATGTTTGAAACTAATCATGCATGTACTACCATAACATATAACAAATGAAATGTAGCACAACGTTTGTAACAAAACCAGTTGAATAAAATGTTTGTGCTTACAGTTTGAAATCTGAAATGTTGATGTGTGAAGCATCACGTCTTCCCCTTGTTGAAGGAAATTTCGTCCCGAAATTTAACGTGTCTTCACAGTGTTTGCAGTTGTTGTTTTGAACAGATGAGGATACTTTTTCATCATTTGATCTTCCCTTTCCCATGTGAATTCAGGTCCACATCTTGAATTCCACCGGACCTTGACTATTGGAATTTTGCTGTGTTTGAGCTGTTTAACCTCTCGGTCCATGATTTCAGCTGGTTCTTCAACAAACCGTAACTGTTCGTCCACTTGTATTTCTTCCAGTGGTACAATCAATGTCTCATCATAAAGACATTTCTTTAAATTCGATACGTGAAAGACATCATGAACTCCACTGAGTTCATCCGGTAATTGTAGTTGATACGCAACCGGACCAATCCTTTTCAGAATCTCAAAAGGTCCTACGTAGCGTGGGCTAAGCTTCCCGCGCTTGCCGAATCGTATCACACCTTCCAAGGTGATACTTTAAGAAGAACTCGGTCTCCTACTTGAAATTCCAATGGCTTGCGACGTTTGTCAGCATAACTCTTTTGTCGATCCCGGGCCGCTGCCATGCGGTTCCGAATTTGAACTATCTTCTCTGTCGTTTCGTGTACTAATTCAGGACCTGTAATTTGACTGTCACCAATTTCAGCCCAGCAAACTGGTGAACGACATTTACGACCATACAATGCTTCAAACGGTGCTGCCTGAATACTTGTATGATAACTGTTGTTATAAGAGAATTCCACTAACGGTAAGTGGTTTTCCCAGCTATCGCCGAAGTCAATTACACAAGCTCGTAACATATCCTCGAGCGTTTGAATCATACGTTCACTCTGACCGTCTGTTTGCGGATGATAGGCAGTACTCATGTCTAAACGAGTTCCCAATGACTTAAGGAGTGATTTCCAAAAGTTTGAAGTAAATCGGGCATCCCGATCTGATATGATGGAGATTGGCACGCCATGCCGCACTACCACTTCCTTGATGTAAATACGAGTCAATTTCTCCATTTTGTCGGTTTCCTTGATTGCTAAGAAATATGCAGATTTCGCTAATCGGTCAACAATTACCCATATCGTATCACAACCACTTGGTGTACGGGGTAATTTAGTAATGAAATCCATCGAAATCTGTTCCCATTTCCACATAGGTATTTCTGGTTGTTGCAATAAACCAGATGGTTTCTGATATTCAACTTTGACTTTAGAACAAGTCAAACATTTTCTAACGTACCTAGCAATGTCGGCTTTCATGTGAGGCCACCAATACAATGCCTTCAAGTCGTGATACATCTTGTCTGACCCCGGATGGACTGAATATCTAGACTTGTGTGCTTCATCCATCACGAGTTCCCTTAAACCATCATGAAAAGGTATCCACAGTCGATTAATGAAATAACGAATTCCATCAGGCTTGACATCCAATTGTGTTTCCATCCCTCGTAGGGATTCATGTACCAAGTTATCCTTTTCTAAGGCTTCAAGCTGAGCACTGCGTACCTTGTCAGGTAAGTCGGTATGTATTGTCATCATAAGTGCGCGAACCCGTCTTGTTGATGTTGTGTCTTTTCTGCTTAAAGCATCAGCTACCACATTGGCTTTTCCCGGATGGTACTTGATTGTGCATTCGTAGTCGTTCAACAACTCGACCCATCGTTGCTATCTCATATTGAGCTCCTTCTGATCAAAGATATGTTGCAAACTCTTATGATCAGTGTAAATGGTACACTTGGTTCCATATAGATAATGTCTCCAAATTTTCAAGGCAAATACCATTGCTCCTAACTCCAAATCATGAGTAGTGTAATTCTTTTCGTGTGGTCTCAGCTGTCTTGAAGCGTAAGCAATCACTCTATCACGCTGCATCAACACACATCCCAAACCCTGTGCAGATGCATCACAGTACACTACAAAGTCTTCCGTCCCTTCCGGTAAGGACAGAATCGGTGCACTGCAGAGTTTCTGTTTTAACAGCTGGAATGCAGCTTCCTGTTTATCCGTCCAGTTATACTTTGTTCCCTTGTGCGTAAGAGCTGTAAGTGGTTGAGCGATCTTTGAGAAACCTTCAATGAATCGTCGGTAATAACCCGCCAAACCAAGGAATTGTCGTACCTCGGTAGGGGTCTTTGGTGCTTCCCAATTCTTAATCGCCTCAATCTTTGCTGGATCAACATGTGTGCCCTTTTCATTGACTATATGACCCAAGAATTGAACTTCTCGCATCCAGAAGTCACATTTTGAGAATTTCGCGTACAGTTGTTCTTGTTTCAATAATTCCAACAACAATCGAAGATGTTCAGCGTGCTCCTCCTCAGTCTGAGAATAGATGAGAATGTCATCAATGAAAACAATGACAAACTTATCAAGATAAGGTTTGCAGACTCGATTAATGAGATCCATGAATACTGCTGGAGCGTTCGTCAACCCAAATGGCATGACCAAGAATTCGTAATGGCCATAGCGCGTTCTGAATGCTGTCTTTGGTATATCTTCCTCTTGGACTCTGAGTTGATGGTAACCCGACCTGAGATCAATCTTCAAATAGTAACTCGAACCTTGCAACTGATCAAACAGATCGTCAATTCTAGGTAACGGATACCGGTTTTTGATGGTAACCTTGTTAAGTTCCCGGTAATCGATACACATACGGAAAGTCCCGTCCTTTTTCTTAACAAATAAGACTGGAGCTCCCCACGGTGAAAAACTAGGTCGTATGAAACCCTTATCTAACAACTCTTGCAGTTGTGTAGATAACTCTTGCATATCAGAAGGTGCAAGTCGATAAGGCGCTCTAGCTATCGGTGCTGCGTCTGGTGTAAGGTCGATTCAGAATTCCACTTGTCTGATAAGTGGTAATCCCGGTAGATCTTCTGGAAATACTTCAGGAAATTCACAAACTATTGGGATGTCTTTGATCTTCTTCTTAGTTACCGGCTTCTCCGTTATAAGTGCTATAACTGTTGTATGACCTTTACGCAGACATTTGTGTGCTTTCATACAAGATAGGAGACGCAGTGGCGTACTGCTCTTCTCGCCTTGTACATACAATATCTCTCCATACGAAAGAGGTATACGAACAATCTTTTCATGGCATACTATTTCAGCCTGGTGTTTGGACAACCAGTCCATGCCAATAACTACATCAAAACTGCCTAAAGTGATAGGCATAAGATCAATTTCCAGTGTTTGACCCATCAAATCAAGGATACATCCTTTAAGGATTTGTTCAACTACAATTAACTTGCCATCAGCTAGTTCTACAGTGTATGGGTTTTCTAAGGCAGTGGGACTAACATTTAGCAACTTAGAGAATTTACTAGATACAAAACTCCAGTCTGCACCAGTATCAAATAGCATAGAGGCATAGTGGTTATTCAAGAGGAACGTACCCGTAACAATGTTGGGATCCTCCCGTGCTTGACGTCCTCCAATCACAAACGCCCTGCCCCTAGCACCATTGTTGTTGTTATTGGTACCATTGCAGTTGCCGTTGCCATTTGCATCATTAGTCCCGCCTTTCTTGAGTTGTGGGCAATCCTTTTTGAAGTGCCCCGGCTTACCACACTCAAAGCATCCCTTCTGAGTGTTGTTTTGGTTGTTGTTCTGATTGTTGGAGTTGTTTTGCAGTTCTCCGCGGCAATCCTTAGCTGCATGCCCTCCCTTACCGCACCGTTGACACTTAAACTTATCACACTGATTCCCAAAATGATGGAGTCCACACTTGTTGCACTTTGGGTGTTTACCAATATACCCCCTGATGATGATGACTGCTAACCACTGTTAGAATTGTGATATGACTTGTTTGAATCCTGCTTTCGGTTATGCTGAAACGACTGTTGGTTGAAACTCTTAGAATTGTTGCTTTCCCACTTCCTCTTGTGGTCTCCCACCTTAGTAGCTGATGTTCGTTTAGGCAAAGTCACTTGTAAAACTGCCTGGTCAGTCAATTGGTGTGCCAGTGGAACAGCTTGTTGAATCGTTGTGGGATTTGCAGAAGTAACCAATCCCTGGATCTGAGGCACCAATCCTCCTATGTACCTCTCTTAGGGGTGTTCAAAAAAATCTGTATCCGAATCCGAAATATCCAAAAAATCGGATATCCGGAAGTTCGGGTATCCGAAATTTCGGATTCGGATACCAATTTTGAAAATTTTCGGATAGTTCGGATATCCGATATCCGAAATAGTTTTTTTTCGGATATTTTTTCGGATATTCGGATACCTTTTTCGGATAATTTTTCGGATATCCGGATATTTTTCGGATATCCGGATATTTTTCGGATATCCGGATAATTTTCGGATATCCGGATAATTTTCGGATATTTGGATATCCGAAATATATATATTTTTAAATTTTTTATTATTTTTTGATTTCGGATATCCGAACGGATATCCGAATCCGAAATTTCGGATATCCGAACTCCGGATATCCGAATCTCCGGATATCCGAACTCCGGATATCCGAATCTCCGGATATCCGAATTTGAACACCCCTAACCTCTCTATCCACTTACTTGCTGGAGTAGCCATGTGAAGTAGGAGTCTGGCTAGTTCATGAGATCAAGTAGTGTACTCCTCGATGTTAGACCCCTCCATCTTGAGATGCCAATACTCCTCTTCCAGCTTCTGCATTTCACTGCGAGGACAGTACTCCTCCTGCAGTAATGTTTTGAATCCATTCCAAGTTAGGGCATTGGCCTCACCCAATCCCAGAGTTTGAACATTGGAGTTCCACCAAGTCAATGCTGGACCTTCTAAAGTTCCAGTAGCATACTTAACTTTATTCTCATCAGGACAGTTGCACATCTCAAACACTGATTCGGCTTTATCAATCCATCGTAGGAGTCCAATGGCTCCTTCCGATCCTTTGAAGTTGTGTGGCTTGCAGTCCAAGAACATCTTGAACGTGCACACCTGTGGGTTCACCAATCTCTCTGCTGGACCCTGTGGTCCTGTCGTGTGTGTCTGGGTGTAGTTCGCGATAGCCTTCGCGACCCTGTTATTGATCAACTCTTTGAGCTCAGCAACTGTCATGTGTATGTTCTCCCCAGCCATGATCTTCATAGTTAGAATGAGTGTTAGAGAGTTATCAAAATCTAATGTGAAATGTGTAAACAACATAACAAACAATCATGTAACTGTATGAATTAACACAACTGTTGGCAATAAGTAATAGTTTTCAATAGATAATAATCTGATTTGATTACAATACTTTCAAAATCAAACATAGGTTTTCAAACATCTAATGTAGGGACACAACCCGCCCCTAATAAGTTTAAACAAAATAAAGAAACATCAGGCATCCTCAATAGTAGAGTCAGCATCAGAATCAACATCCTGTGCTGCTATCTCCTCCTCTTCCTCTTCCTCCTCTGCTTCTGATACAAACTGCTCCTCCAACGCAATCAACCTCCCCTCAGCAATGTCGGCTCGGTGCTCTTCCTCTTGCACTCGTGTAGTCAGATGTACAATGTGAGACTCCATCCCCTGAACTACACTGCGAAGCTCTGCATATCGGGCATTTACATCCCAGAGCTCCTGTGCCATGTGCTCGATCCGATCATTAGCCCACTTTGACTCCCAGGTCAATCGGGCGACATCATCCGACTCAAATCGTGGCCTTTTACAGGCACGAAATCTGGGTGGCATACGATATGAAGACTCCTCGGTGGGATCCTCCTTAGGAGCCTTCTGTGGGTCTCCCTGTGGTTCCTCTTCAGGATCCTCCTGTGGATCTTCCTCTGGGTCGTCCTCCTCCGGGTCTTCCTCTGGATCCTCATCCGAGTCCTCTACAGGATCCTCCTCCGGATCCTCCTCATGATCCTGAAATACTGGAGCTATCGGCTCCTCATCATCCAGTACGATCACGTGCAGTGGTGACGGTGCTGCCATATCTGTTACATAAGACCATATGTAAATACTAGGCAAAAGCAGTTATGTAAACAAGTGTCTAATGTCTAACAGTTATAGTCTAGGTCTACTAATGCAAACCTAATTCGCTATAACCAATGTCTCTAATACCAATCGGTCACACCCCCAAATTTTCAACTAAAGGAATCATACCGTTTGGTACGTGACAAACCAGGATATCAGATCATTAGACATAACGAAGACCTCTATATGATTTTCAAACATACTTTGGTCTAAAACTGTATTATCAAAGTTCTAAACGTTGCGGAAGCATTTTTAAAACAATAACAAACATAACAGTCTGAAAACTGTAAATTACAAAGCAAAGTCTCATATGTTTAAATTCAAAAAAATAGAAATGTAAAATATGCATGTGACTCGATCTCCTAGTCCATGCTTGCTTGCTCGTGTACCTTAGCGTCCTGAGAAAACATGTAAATCAAGTCAACACAAAGGTTGGTGCATACACAGGTTTAAGTATTCACAAATGTTTGAAACAACAGTTTGAACAAAATGTTTACAGATAACATAATCACACATGCATAGTCATGATAGCTAGTCATTTGTACTATTTACATAAGCGGTCGACACCGAAGCTGACTGTTTGAATGTTGGTTGCCTTTCCACTATTGTCTAGCCCAAACAATAGTAATGTGAATTGGCTAGTCAAACACTTGGGTAGATCCCATCTACCAAGTGAGGTTTGTCAAACCTAATAGATCTATTTCCAACTACCACGCTTTGCACTACGGCAAACTAAACGGTTCGAAATGTAAGGACTTGTAATGCTATGTTCGCACTTAATGTAAACAGCTAACTCATGCAAGTGATATGTACCTAAAAGCTTTGTTTGCACATGTTTTCTCCCCCAAAACAATAAAATAAGAAAAGGGGCCGTGTACGCACCTTTGAATGTAGCAGAATGATCAAACACACGTGAACTTGCGTAGATAATCCACTACGAAAAATCTGTGTTTAAACAATAACGTCGTGTTATTCGGGATGTAGTTTTGTGTTTGAATTTACATACGTGTCAACCCACGTATGTTAGACTTGTTATAAACGCACATAAGTAAGTACGCGTGACTTTGAAATCGTTTAATAATATCATATAGTCCGTATACGATTTTATTTAAATAAGCGTATTTATACGCGATTTCGTTTTTGTGATAAAATATAAATTTTATCATTTTATTTTGTTCGGGATTCCGTTACGGTTCCAACGCAACTTGAACGTATTTAATCGGAGTTAAAACGAATAAATTATGATCAAAATACCAAAAATAGTTTTAAAACTCAAAAACCGTTTGAGGCCGGGTTTAAACCCGCGACCTCCCAGACACATTGTTCAAGCCTAAACCAGTTCCTCTACATCAGAATTTGTTGACATAATCAATTTTAAATGGTTTTAACTAATACTGGTCAGGTTCTCTTTTGTTTAATCTAGCCTAAGCAACTAACATCCAATTGGGCTCCAATTCGAATCCAATTAAGCTTAAAACTATAGGGCTTTGCTTCTATGGATCTAAACGAGTTCACTAGTGGATTTAATTCCATAATTTCATCAAAATCATTTGGTTTCATAACCTAATTATATTCAAACCCTAACCGTATACCCTTTTGATTCAAATCCTTCGATTTTGCTAATGTTACTCATTAAAATCACAGGGTTTCTATTACACAGGTTATTTCGAACTTATCAGTGTGATTTAATTTGAATATCAAGCCGGTTTGTATCAGAAACCCCAATTCATTTTCGCCTTAAGAACCCTAATTGTCGAACTCTTACAATTTGTTATTAGTTTATGAAATTAACAGAGGGTTATCCTTCATCGGAACTTTCTGAAACTAATAGTAATAATTAATTTCGTTTTTAAACCCATTTGAATCAAAATCCCAATTTCGTTCTTATAACAAACCCTAGAAACCCAAAATCATCTAATTCGTTAATGTAACAACAATTTATCTTAGGGTTATTGTTAGTCGGGATTTTCTGAAGCTATTAACATCATTTAATTTGATTTTAGAATCCATCTAGATCAAAATCCCCAAAATCGTTTCATCATAAGAACCCTAGAATTGAAATCATTCAATTTGTTGTTGTTTTCAGAAATTGATACATGGTTTTCGATAAACCATGAATTTCGAAGTTGTCAGTGTTGTTTAATTTGCTCAACAAATTCGTTTGATACGAAACCCCCAAATCGTTTTGTTTAATGAACCCTAGAACACAAATACATATGATTCGATGTTATAAGTCAAAATTAGTATATGGGTATCCTTAGTCGGCCACTTTAGGTTGTTTAGGAGTAAACACTTACTTGATTTGATGTTGATTTGACGTAGTTCGACTAGGAGCCCTAGCTTCGGCCGACCCTCGAACTAATCCTTTTGCTCGAAGTGTTTTACTCCCAATTGTAGTGTGCAGATTATCCTAAGAGTGCCGAATGATGATATTGAGTGATCAATTCGAAGTGTTGAAGCTTAATGATGTGATTCCTAATGTAACCGTGAACGGTTTCGACTTTTGGTCTCATTAGACCGTTAATTCGATTGATGATGATGTTAATAACACCTGGTAACCGTTACTAATCATTAAGGTACTGATTATAACAGGTTTAATTAGATTATAATGGCCTATTGATGCGAATTTCGAATTCCCTTGATTATCTAGGACAAATTTTGACTTCTAAAGTCAAAATTAAGCATATTGTGCAATTACAAATCAAATCCTTGTATTTTAAGTGTTTTATGAACCTGTTTTATTCAATCTTAGCCCTTGTAGTTTGTTTTCGTTCAATTTCATCTCGTTTCGGTTAGTCTTGGGTTAACGGTGTTAACCCGAAATTGTCGGATTGTCACACAAGCCTTGGAGCACATGCTCGTTTAGGTTTCTTTGCTTCCTTTCAGCTTAAGACATTTGCTACAATATTCGTCTTTCTCTCGTGATAGAGAATTTCACAGTTTGATTCATCTAGTGTATCCGTCCACCTTTGTTGTCGCATATTCAAAATTTATTTTATTTATTTATTTATTTATTTAAAGTTTGATATGATTGTGTCCATTGTTCCGTACAGCGGGATTCACATGTACTGTATCGTTCCGTGTGCACCCGCAACGGTAATTTACCTTGCATGATTACCCTATTTCATGAACGTGGCACATAAATGAGTTAATTTAGGATTTCATAGACTGAGAACTTTGTCTTATCAAAGTTGTTGTGGTTTACAAGATGTTTGGTTTAACTAACCTCAATCACGTAGATTTAAGAAGTTCGTTTCATAAATATCGTAAACTTTGACTCGTTTGACGTTTGCTGGAATTTGTTTGGTTTTTTTTATGACATTTGAAGTGACAAGCTTTAACCTACCGGGTTATTAGAAGTTTGTCATATCATTCTTTGACCAAAGATATATTTTAAGCTCTTAGGGTCAATATAAACTGTGAAATGAACTCCGTAAAGGTAATGTCTTCACAGCTTCAACGCAAAGATAATGACGCCTAATTCTAAATCAAGAGTAGCATAATTATTCTTATGGGTTTTTTTACTAACGTGATGCATAGGCAATCAATTTGTTTTGTTGCCTGAGTATCCATCCTAATCCTGTATGAGAAGCATCACAATAGATAGCAAAGTCTTCAACACCTTTATGTAAGACTAGGATCAGAGCGCGAGTCAATTTATCTTTAAGAATTTTGAAAGATTCATATTGCTTAGGGACTCATTCAAATTTTTTTCGTTTATAAGGTGATAGGAACGACTATTTGGGAGAAATTCTGAATAAATCGACGATAATAACCGTCCAAGCCTAAGAAACTCTGCACCTTCATTGGTGACTTGGGGTTCTCCCATTTGGCTATAGCCTCTATTTTTTATGGATATACTTGAATACCCTGAGAACTAATAACATGCCCCAAAAGTTGTACCTGTGTGAGCTAGAACTCACATTTAGAGAATTTGGCATACAATTTCTTATGTCATAGTAGTTCAAGTAGGGTTCTAAGATGTTTATGATGATCCTCGGGTGTTTTTGAGTAAATAAGAATATCATTAATGAACACAATGATGAATTTGACTAGATAAGGTTTGCATATCCAATTCATCATATCCACAAAGACAGTTGGAGCATTAGTATGTCCAAATGGCATAATAGTGAACTCATAATGCCCATACTTAGGAATATCTTTTTCCTGGACTTTCAGTTGATGATATCCTGATCGAAGATCAATTTTAAAAAAATGACAAGTGCCTTGAAGTTGATCGAATAAATCGTCAATTCGTGGAAATGGATACTTGTTTTAAATTGTCACCTATAATCAATGCACATCTGCATTGATCCATCTTTCTTCTTAACGAAAAATATTGGAGGTCTCCATGGTGATGAACTGTGACACCCCGTAAATTCCAGGTCAACTTATTGATTATTTAAATGTTTATTTAAATGCTATTTGTACACGTGGCACTAGAATTAGTTTAATTTAGTGTGACACGTGGCACGACAGTATGAACACTGACACCCGACTAGATAATTCGAGGAATTATCGAGAAACCGCACACACGTGTCAAAACACACGAACGTTGGTGAACGTTTAGCACATCGTGTAACACAAAACTCGAAACCTCACGAAACACTCAAACACTGAATTGGAAGTTCAAACGAGGCCAAACGATAGTCCGTAAACGTGAAAACGGCGACGAACGGATCAAACCCATGAAACTAGGCCTATTGGGCTCTTCAGGGGCCCATCGCGGTACGCGATGGCCCATAAGGGGCCCTATAGCGGTACGCGACGGGAATCGGGAGAATTTGAAGCCCGAAATCCATCGCGGTACGCGGAAGGAATCTTGGAGCCTCTCCGCGGTACGCGACGACATCCAGAAGCCAAATCTATATAAAACCAAGACCATTATGGCTAATCTATCCCTTTTAATCATTATTCTCGACTAAACATGCCACCCTTCAACTATTCTCGTCTCCTACACTCTGTTACAATCTCTCTCCTCCATTGGAAGCCATTTCCAAGCACCTTAGAGCTCAAGATTGGAGATTTGAAGCCCCCCATCCTTAGTTTAAACTTGAAGGCCATCATCACCACTCCATTTCCAGTTGAACCAGTTGTCCAGAAGCTTGAAGAGGCTGCTAGCATCATCATATTGCAGTTCTTGAGTCCCTTGAGGTAGTTCCTAAGCTTAAAACCCACATTCACACCTCTTACACTCACATGCACCGGGTAAAACCCACATGCAAGCTCATGAAAGCTGCATGCACGAAATTTTGATCTGGGTTTGATGTTCTTGTCACTATATTTGATGATCCATGATGATTTTATGGTGTTTTATGACGATCCAAGATATTGGGTATAAGTCTTTATGCTTAAAATGATGATTCATGACATGATGTATGCATGCATGTACGATCCATGTATATTGGGATGATTTTGAATATGTATATATGTTTCTTGATGATATTGGAAGATGAGAGTATGCTTAGATCTTGCTTAAATGGTTGAAAATGTGATTATGTGGCAACCTTGCTATTTTTAGTAACTTTTTAGTTACATGTTGATACTATGGGTGATTATATGGACATGCATGGGTGTATAATTGCTATTAGAATGATATTAGGATGTTATTGATACTTAGAATGTGATTTTTATGTTGATTATGATCATTTTAGCAAAGTTACTATTTATAGTAACTTTTACAAGCTAAATGTTGATAAATGGTGATATTGGCCAAATGTGTATGATTAAAATTATGTTAAATGGATTATTATGATGATTTATGAAGTAAAAATGATTTAGAAAGTGTTTAAGTTGATCATTTGGGCAAAATAGCCATAGTTACTATTTATAGTAACTTTATTTTTAGAAATGTTAACTTATGAATATTTTGTATGAATTGAGCATGCTTAATGGTTTATTATGTTTTAATATGATGAATAAATGCTAAGTTAGATGGTTTCCGATATCGCATATGCTAGAAATGGAAACTTTCCATTTTAGGAAATTTTATGTGCAAACATGAAATAAGCGACTTATGTGATTTCATATGATGATGTGCTAAGTGTTAACATGAACACGTAGGACTAACGAGCATGCTAGAACTCTAAAATCAATACGCTTTGTGGAACTTGCCATAAATGGAAACTTACTAAATATAGTAAGTTGTCCATAGACGCGACTTACGCATTTTGCACACGACGAGCACATACACGATTTGCTACACGATTCACAATCGACACACTGTTCACAAATGGGTCGTTGACTTGACACGGTCAACTCTGGTAAAACACGGTCAAACACAGTTAATGTGGACCAACACGAGCTAACATGGTCATTGTGGACCGACACGGACAAACATGAACAACCGGGGGTTGTTGAGCACAAATACGAGCACTAACACGAACACGAGCACGGTCGTTACACAAACTCACGTATGGTATACGATATAGGTAGCTAGTGACTGCCTACTCGACGACACAGGAGCTTACGCTAAAGGTGAGTTTACGGCCCCTCTTTACTCTTTTCAAACTTTTTAAATAGGGGGAGAATACTAGTTGCATCGAGTCAAACATCTATTACTGTACAAACATTTTATTGTGTATGCTGGTTTACTAGGCAAACATTAAGTGTTGAACTCATAACAAGTCCTCACAAAGTCTTACCGTTAATGTACGAACAACGTGTTAGGTTTGAATGGATCCGTTTGGGTGTGACTAACCCCACGGGGCACAATATTGACTGGAGGTCATAACCCTTGAAACTCTGACCTAACATGCTGTGTGTACGAGACACAGCGGAGGCAAGAGCAAACAAGTCTAGTTCGGTAGTGATGCACTGACACTTGGAGCCTAGGGCTCGGTACTAACATTTGATAAACAACATGACACACGTTTTCTTATTATATGTGTGTATATATATATATATATATATATATCAAAACCTGTGAACTCACCAACCATTGTGTTGATACTTTTTAAACTTGTATTCTTAGGTAACTGACAGGATCGGAGAATCCAGGATTGCACTTAGGGGATTTGAGCATAGGATCCCGCATGCATTTAACTTCTCGTCATTTGAAACAATTTAAACTTTTGTTCTGTTTTAAACAATGTTGTATTAAACTCATTACTTTTCCGCTGCATGTTATGACAAATATATTTTTCCGCTGCTATGATTTACTATTCCGCTGCAATATACTTTGTTAAGTGTATGTCAAACATTGTATTTGAAACGTATATAGAGTTGTTCCATATGACCATGAGCTGTGATTTTGGCCACGTCACACCCACGTGGACTGACACCATGAGTGAGAATTTGAGGGTGTGACATGAATTAGGTGGAATAAAAACTTTAAGCCAACAGCTAATTTAATTATTTCTTGAGCTCTTTCATCTCATTCGGTGCCAACCTATAAGGAGTTTTAACAATTGAAGCCGTACCTGGTACCAGATTGAGATTGAATTCTACTTCTCATTCTGGTGGTAAACCAGGTAATTCATCTAGAAATATGTCAGGAAAATAAGCTACAACTGGTATGTCTTCCAGTTCTTCTTTTCTTGATCATCAGTAGTAACTAAGATTATGTAAGTTAAACAACCTTTGTTCAGACATTAGTAGCTTTAATCATATAGATGATTCCAACATTATTTGTTAGCTTATCACCCTTAATGATCAAATTTCCTCCCATTAGAGTACAGACCTCAATAGAATTGGTATCACATAAGATACATGCCTGGTTTGTGTTAAACCATTCCATTCTGATTATCGCATCAAAACCCGATAGTACCATAGGCAATAGTTTTACTGGAATATCATGTGTTAAAGAAAGTGATCTTACGATTTACTAGAACCTCTTTTATATTAACAAGATCATCATTAGCACTTTCTACATGATAAGGTTTATCTAGTTTCACTAGTGGTTCATTTAGAAGCTTGCAGAATTCACAATCAATAAAGCTTTGATTTGCTTCTGAATCAAACAAAATTTTTGCATAAATATCATTGATACGAAACGTACCGGTAATGACATCCGACATATCTACAGCTTCTTTAGCATTAATAACAAAAACTCTAGTTTTCTTCTTTACATTTTTATTAGCTTTTGCCCCTGAACCACTAGCCCCATTAATTCCAATTAATTTGTTCAATTTAGGACCATGTCAGGCCAACGGCTGAGCCAATGGTCTGAGGCATAACAGCCTTAACCATGTCACGAATTTCACTTACTAACTCTCATATATAACAACTGAAAAGATATTATTTTGGTGTCACAATATACGGGACCGATTGAGTTTATTGAAAACACTCAGAAGTGTATTCCTGATGCCCAGCACCGAACATGCTATGACTCAAGAATTTTTGCTCGATTTATTCCTTTTCGTTCATTGGGTAAAATTTTAGAGTCACCAAGTCTCGACAACTTTCCCAAGTCATAGTATATGCTTAGTTTCTACCTTTGGTTTGAATAATGGATTTCCATCATTCTAAAGCTCCGTATTCAAATTAATTCGAAGCGTACAAAAACATATATTCTTTGAAACATTTGCTAATAGCAAGTACCTCCTCAATCTTTTCAATCCATCTTAATGCTACAACAACTCCTTTCGTTCTGGTGAACTTAGGAGGTTTCCAAGATTGGAACGTGTAACAACAAGTACCAGATCGTCCGGCAAGTCCGTACGGTATGTGTACTTTCACCTTATACTAAGTGTACATACGTGAGTTTAAACAGTACTTGTATTAACAGAATCCTAAATACAAGAAATCGTTGTACGTATTTTCGTATAAACTTAAATACATCAAGTACAACGTACATTTGAAACATTAGTTGTGTTTATTAAGTGAAAACTTAATTACAGTTAACACAACAAATCATGAGAAACAACGGAATTCAAACAATATTCAGAAACATATCGGTTGCGATCTGATGTCCACAGATGACAGGAATCAGATGACCGACAAGTCAGTACAAAAACAATGTGAAATCATGATGTATAGTTGAGTCCGACAGTGAGAAAACACAATTAAAACATAATGCAGTGTTATTTCAGAATGACGAACTGACAGTGTGTTTGCGTGAGTGACGATTCACACAAACATACTTGTGAGTTTAGAACTCTGAAATAATGACTGAAAAGTAGAAAACAAAAGTCAGAAAGCAAAACTATCGTCGTATTCGTTCGGATGACGATTCGAACGAATTACGCGCGAAGGTTACGCGATCTGACGAAACGACAACGAAAACACGTCACGAACGAAAATAATTTAATAAAATCAAATAAATAACATTTTTACAATTTTGAAACTCATCAAAATAATTAAATTGAATCCTTTCATTTAAATCCATTTAAATTACGCGTAATTTCCGGAAACACAACGAAAATGCGAACCGAGCAAACAAAACGAACCCGAATATCCACCGGGTATTTGAAGCCCTAAAATGAGGCTTTCCCCTCATTTCCTCCTCTTTCTTCCTCCTAAAAACCCTAAATCCCGGTTTTAAGCCACCACTCCATTTTCAAACTTCAAGAGCTTGTATCTCACTCATTTCTTAACGAAATCGAGTGATTCTTTCGCCCACGCGTAGCTCTTGATGCCTTCTACACGAAAGTACAAAGGATCCATCGTATTGTCCACGAAATCGGAGGTAAACAAGCTGTGAAAATAGCGATTTTTAGGGTTTTCACCCTTTTTCTCAAACCTTTAGTTTCACCCGTCAAAACATCTTCATATTCCACCTCTAGATCTGTGAAAAACACCTGTAGCTAATGTCAACTTCGAAACTCACTTTGCACCTTGAGATGAGGATGAGTAGGAGTCCAGGTGCTACGGCCGAATGGAGGAAAACCAGGTGGCCGAATGCCGAAGGGACCTATTCGACCAACTCCATTCGTCACCTCTCTACCTTCGGCCACTACCTACATTCGCTGCCTTCATTCGACCAACACACCTCCATTCGCCCCTCTCCCCATTCGCTGAACACCCCATTCGACCATGCCTTCAGTTGGTCAACAGAAGTGTCACTCGGCCATAGCAAACCCTATTCAGCCATGAGGGCCATGCATACCCTAGATCTTCGACCCTGGCTTGACTCAATCCCAGCCGCAACCCTGGCCAAGAAACCCTAAAACCAGGAGAGTTGTAGGCCAAACATTCGGCCCATCTCACTTCTGGCCCAATTTACTTTCACTTGGCCTAGTAGACATGAACAAGCCCAACAGTTTAAATACTGGCCCAATTGGCCCATTTCGGCCCAGACATTCCTGTTTCAGTCCATAGTCTACCAATTTCAGCTCTCTTATGCAGTCCACACCCATTGTTGTGGCCAGAATGATTGAATTGGGCCAGATTGCTGTTTAGGCCCATTTCAGTTAGATTGGTCCACACACATAACTGATTTGGCCCACCAGTAGGCCCACATCACTCTCTCCAGGCCCAACACCTCTACAATTGGCCCATCACCTCTTGGAAGGCCCAAGAGAAAGTGAATGGCTCAAGGCCCACGGTTTATGGCTCAAGACCCACTGTTTTTGGCCCAAAGCCACAATTTTGGCCAAAAGCCCAAATTCTAGGCCCACAATCGTTTCAGCCCTTGTAAGCTAGGCCCAGCTTGGCCCATGGACCCTTTTGGCAAAGGCCCGAGACAAAACCCATTGGGCCCATCAAAAATCCACTCGAGGCCCACAGAAATTGATTTAAGGCCCATTTTGAGGTCCTTGTCCTCATTTTTGAAGCCACTTTGCTATGAATTTGGTCAAAAACCTATTTCTGACCCACTTTCGATTCCAACAGCCCTATATGACTCTAGGCCCAACAAATATTGCCTAGGCCCACCTTGGGCCCAATAAATTCCTTAGAGGCCCAAAACAAGGCCCACAAGGCCACTTGAACACTAGTTTTTGTAACTTTTGGCAAGGCCTTAATGATTCAACACCTAATATCATTGGCCCAACTTAAATTGTTGGCCCACATGACTAAAGAACTATTGTAACTCTTTAACTCAACACTAATACGTATGATAACCAAGGGATTACTACCAAAACGACACTTTTTGCAACAAAGTCTTGTAACTTATAACATGACCTCATGAAACTACAAATGGGCTTTGAGACAAGCTAGATAAGACAAGAATAAATCAAAGAAAGTCTATGGATTACAAGAACCAATAACAAATAAAGATGGGCCAACAGAGACCGAAGACTTTGAGTGTTGGCCAAAGTTTATGGCTAACACATACATACACACATAATCCCTATAATTCATACTAATAAGTTATAAACATCTTGAAATCAATACAGGATCGTGAAAATACACTCAAGTACAATCAAGAGCGCGTACATTCTTGTTAAGCTAAGTCAAACACAACAACTACAAGGTGAGTTCATATGCCCCTTTTACTTTAATCTTAACTGATTTTAACTCTCGGGGCTGAGAAACATGTTTACTTTTATTTATTTAAAAGTTTGCTTAACATGTTATATATACTTTGATTTTGATAATATTAAATTGTTTATTATCGCTTATCATTGTATGCATGCTTGTATGATTATGAGATAACAGGGAAACTCATATGATTATGTTAAGATAATTTCTTAATTATCAATACATTATAATAACTTAGTTATAAGATTATAACTTATAACACTTAGTTATTTCCTCATGATCAAATACTTAACAATTTACACTTAATTGTATAACGAGAACATTCCCACACGGATACTTTGGGAACACATGGATTCAGTAAATGACGATTCTTATCATTTACAGTAAATGACGGTCATGATAACGTAACTTCATGGGATACTTGTCATTTACACATATTTAACATAACGTAATAAGACAAGTTCTTATTCAACTTTGTTAAACACACGAGAACATTCCCACACGGATACTTTGGGAACACATGGATTCAGTAAATGACGATTCTTATCATTTACAGTGAATGACGGTCATGATAACGTAACTTCATGGGATTCTTGTCATTTACACCCGATTATCATAACGTAATAAGACAAGTTCTTATTCGACTTTGTTAATCACATGATACAATCCCACACGGAAACTTTGGGATCACACGGCGGGATAGGAGAGAATGGAATGCATTTTAATCTGATTACGTGAGGAATAAAATGGATTCCATTCGGATTCTATACGTTGCATTTGGAGACATATAATGAACAGTTAACTAATACTTTTAATTAAATTAAAAGTGTATCATAAAAGTTAACCTCACAGGTAATAGAATAATACAAGGATCAGATTTAAATAATCTAAATTCCTTAACTCAACGAGGGCTTATCAATACTTCGGTTTGATAACTAAACCCCTCTTACTATATTATTATTCTACATATGATTACACAACGAACATTTCGGATAATTGGGAAATGGATATCTTTAGTTGTATCGCAAGTGGTGTGGAACTTGGCGGAGTATGTGGTGGGATAGCGTCTGGGCTTGACCCTCTCGTGATTCCCTATATATAAGCATACTTAGTTAGGTGATATACTACTTGTACATATAACTAAGGAGAGGCCATTGGGTGAAACAGGTGAAACAAGTATACAAGCAACAGATATAACATTATGAATGTGTGCATGATCAGTTCAATGGATTTCAATTTACTTATTTATGAACTCACCAACCTAGTGTTGACTTTGTTTAAATTACATGTTTTCTCAGGTGACGAACAGGTGTAGATACTATATGCAAGTGTTAAGCTAGTGGGCTCATAGAAGACCTAGCTTTCTTTTGATTGCATACATTTTGATATGACAGAACTTTGAATCACTTTTGTATATCTTGTACAGATCAAGATATAAACTCATTGATTCTTTTGATTAGATTTACTTAGTTAAATTATGAAGTACAATGTAATTTAACTTTGTAATTCTATTTCATGTCATGATTAGCATTTCTCATTTATATCTCATGTGCTATGTAAACAATCTGATCATTTTATTATCAACACAATGATATCGCGCCCCGGGAACTTTCCGCCCGACGGGAAAACACGATCCGTTCCCGCCGGCCCGGGGTGTGACAGAACGTTTTATACTAACATTCCTTAGTTTCGGATTGTTTCAAACTAGAAGATTCTAAATTTTCAGTGTCCATTTTTGATGCATCGTTTTCTTTTATTGTTTTCATGAGATTAGAATTTTCATTTTTTTTTATCGGTTATTGACAGAATCGTATCTTTTATTCATTCTACAATCATTGATTGTATCTCAATAGTATTCTGAGTCATGGTTTCAATAATATCCGTGAGTTTTCTTTCTCCCGCGTGTATTTGTAGAAGATTTGTTATTGTTTAGATTTCCAGACATTGTCTACGAAATATGATATTTGACAAGGTCTTAAAATAATTCATCATAATTTAGCTTATAAGCTATCATCAAGATTATCCCTGTTATTTCAATCATTTTTATTATTTCAAGAATACTATTCTATCTATTCCTTTGACAGGAACTTATCTCAATTTGGTTAAATATTAGATACTATCATTAGTACCTATTTCGCTAAAACCAGGAGCTTTGATACCAACCTGTCACACCCCGGGCTCTCGGCGACCCGGGCGCTGCAACCCGAATTGGTTTCATGGATATGTCTCGGTGGTATGTGTTAAGCGGAAGCGTTATTTCATGAATTCATATTTTTCAAATAATTCACATGCATGGATGCGAAAACCATTTTTCATGATTTATAAATAGTTCATACACGTGGGGTATGAAAAACCACATTTTAATCGTTTGTTAATAACTTTTCAAAATAACTTTTCAGGATTTCATAAAGCTTCATACACGTAGGTATGAACATCATCATTTCAATTTATAGTAAACCGGATTTCCACACACGCATAATTACAATTCGTTTTATAATATCCGGTTTATACATGACTTGGAGGCATAGCTCCAATAGCTCAATGGTCTCACCACAAGATCTTATTCAAGACATCATAGGCCAAGAATCTCTAATCTTGCTTCTTGTTTATATTTCATTATAACCTGAAAAGTTTTTGAAAATAAAACGTCAACATAGTGTTGGTGAATACATATAACAGACTCGATATTTAAGCATAGCATGTTCGGTCCTTTAACCATAATTAATATTGGCAAACTACACATTTAGCAGGTTATTTCACTGATCGATACAACTACTGCATACACTGGTTTATAACTGTCACTGGTTAGGAACTACAGCGATGCGCGTCTTACGTTTTGTTCCCTCCAGCCCACAGCTGGTCACTGGTTAGGTTGCCTGCGGAGTACGTCTTACATTTAACCTTCCAACCCACCTGTACCAGCCACATATGAGAATTTCACCCATATGCTGATACAATTTGCAAATCATACGTATACTAGTAGCCTAAATGCTGGTCACGTAGTATCCCTTTATGCGTCAAAGTTTAAACAACCCATGCTAAAAAAAATTCATTTATATTTAAAAAGAAGTTAAATGTATTCACCTGGATTTTTGATTGGCAGTGTGACAGCTTAGAACTTCTCAATATAAATTTGGCCAGCGTTTCTGCTTAATTTATCCTTATAACAACCTCGAAGTGATGATTTCTGATGTTTATTTTTCTGCTCCTAAAATAGATTAAACCTTTAACGTAATATTTGTATATATATAGAGTCGGATCTTAACCCTAACCTTATAGGTTAGTATTATACGAAACTTTAAATTTATGGTTAAACAAAAAGGTTAAAATATATACCTCAGCGCGTACAGATTTTAGTCTTAAGAGCTTTCAGAACGATTGTATCCTCGTAAAGAAAGTCGACCGACTTTACTTCAACTGTTTTTGTTTTCGTACGTTGAGTTCCATCCTTGTGAAGATTGTATGTATATTTGTGTTGAAACATATATAATATTATATGTATATATGTATATATATTATGTATGTATATCAATGGATAGATGATAAACATCCTAATCTTTCCATTCTTTTCCTTTGACAACACACATCACACTTGACACCTTATCTTTTTTATTTTCAATTATTATTATATTATTATAATTAATTAAATTCAAATTTCTTTTTTCACTTATAACTTTTAAACTATCACGTTTTATAAAATTATAAATATACGGTTACAACCTGCTCATTTTTGTCTACATTTTGACTAAAGTTTCGTTAAAAACGGATCAAGATCTAAATAATATATTTATTATTATTATTCTTGTTGTTGTTGTTGTTGTTATTATTTAACCGAATTTTGACTAAACTTATCGAATGTTTAGACACCGAATATTTTAATAATTGTTTCATCCTGCCTATTCGTTTAAATAAACGTTAAAATTTTAAAAGCTCGTTTCTACTCTTATCCTCTCAAATAATCATATTTTTATTATAAACTAAACTATTTTATTCATTAGACGAGATATTATAATTCAAATGATCGTTTCTAATATAATATTTTTGAATAATAGCATTTTAATAATAAACAAGAGTATTTTATTTATGATCTCAAAACAGGATGTTACACCATTCGTGCGAATGAGTCATTCGGGCGGCAGAGCTGCTATATAAGCCACACTTAACCCAAATTTTCATCACTTTTCAAAAATACCACCACACACCCACGAACGGCAAATGCACAGTTCTTCGAATGATCAACGCATGATTTCGACTCTTCCCACTTGCAAATAACTTATAACACCTCCCCATCATCTTCCCCATCTCTTTTTCCACATTTCCACCATAAAAACTCACCCCACGACCCTTCCGAAGTCTCTATGAGTGTTTCGCTCAAATAATTTCGCCAACAAGTTCCCTAACCCCCCCAGATGTTTCGATTGGCAAAATCGTCACCAACGCGGCCGAAAATCAATATAGGTGTTTCTGGTCAAGTTGCAGACGAATGAGATGTTCGATCGTCTCATTCGTGCGAATGAAGATCGTTCGTAGAAGTATACAACGACGTTAGTCGCATCACCTTCGCACGAGTGAGTTGGGCGAAGGAACTGTCGAACGAATGGGAGGAAATCCATTCGCACCAGGGGCAGTGCAAATGATAGTCCATTTGTACGAATGAAGGGTAAGAATGACTTCGGTCATTTGTGGAGCTTCAATCGCACGAAACATGGCCCATTCGTACTAATAGCCCATTCTTCCTACCAGCTTACATAAAAAGACTAAGTGTTGGAAAACCAAAGAAATTTAAATGATACAAAGAATATAAAACCATAAGAAACCAATCAGATGATTAAGACATAAATACATTGCTGAAACCCGTTAACTAAAAACGCAGGTATTTGATCAGAAGCATCTTCAAGCAATCCACACCATCCCGAGCAACTTACAAACTATAGGTGAGTGCGTAGCCCCATTTTTCAATAACCCATTTCCTCAATACTTTTGGGGCTGAGAGCATGAAACGATTGTTTACAAATACTATTTTCTCAAACTCACATATATATATATATATATATATATATATATATATATATATATATATATATAAAAGTATTATGATGTAAATGTTAAAATTTAACATATTCACCCATCAAAGGAGAGGGTCTATTTTGCATAGTCATTGAGGAACGTAAGGGTTACATGTACATACACATATCAGTAAGACCCTTCATCAATTATTCATTTACCATTAGTTGACGAGTGTCAACCGGCGGTAACGTAGATAGTACTATTAGTCTGACAAACTTCCGGCGCCTAGGCCGGTACGTGATGGGTTGTAAAACACATCCGGTTTTTAAATAGTTTTGAGTCGATTTTAGTTTGTAAATACGTCGATTTTGTTTATTTTTAGATTCTTTTTACATGTTTATTGTTTTTACAGTCTTGTCGAATGAAATGAGCGGAAATCGAGTTCGAAACCCGAAGGAATCGAGCCCCGGTTGAAATCAAGAGAAAAAGACAAGTTTTAATGATTATGACGTCATCGCGGTACGCGATGAGGAGAAATACCACCTTCGTGGTACGCGAAGGATTTCGGGGGTTCCCCGCTTGTTTTGTATATCGCGGTACGCGATGAGTTTTTGAATTGGTCTCCGCGGTACGCGACGTGTTTGAAATTTGAAAAAAAGTCAAGATTCAAGCGAGATTAAATAGGAGACGCTCCCCAGCCGTTTGAGAGATCATTGTCGACCATTTTTGGAGCAGGAGAGCTTTCTAGGAGTTGGAGGAAGCATTTGGGAAGCATTGGAGGGCTAGAAGACTTGGTTTACATGTGAAACCATCTTGGTCATTCTTTGTTCTCATTTGTTTTTAATTTTCAGAAGTTTATTTCATTCCATGCTATTATTTCTGAGATTTCTTTACTGATTATAATGTTATTAGGCTAGTTGTTTGATTCTACTTAGGTTAGAATGATTGTTTGAATGATTATTGATGACTATTGACTATTGTTTTAGTTTATGATGGAAAACACTTTTGTAACAGATCTTATTGTGTCATTTTGATGAGTTTTGCATATCTAATCTTAATTATATTAGTTTATATCATGTTCCATACGTGTTTATTGAATGTCTTTCAGTGTTAGACACGTATTAGGTCATCGACTTGGTGTTATGACTAGTTTATGGCTTGTTTGATATCACTAGCCATAGGAAAAAATATAATTGATGTTTTTAGGGTTCTTTGTGTATCTAAGTTTAGAAATCCGGAAGGTGATAGACTTGTCGGGTGATCTTTAGCATTAGGGTTTTCATAATAATTACCCGGGAGGGTTGGTTAATTGAAAGACCTAGTGTTATTGTCATTTCGTGTCAAATTAGACATTCTAAGATTACTTCTTGCATCTTTGGTGTATTGGAACAAGAAAATCAGGAATGTGACTTGTTCATTTGAGTACATTAGTGTTATTGGAAAAATCCGGGAGGTGATTCAATTAACTAGTTTGTTTATTACAGAATTAGGTTTTCTTAGTTGGTTATATCTGGTAATTGATCTAGAATCCATTAGGTTACCTATATTTTGCTGTTTAAGATCCTAGTTCCATCATATCAAACAAAGTCAATAGTGTCAATAATCACAAATAGGAATTCTACCTAAGTAGAGTTTTTCTCAATTGTTTAGGTTTTTATAAAACTGTAATCATTTCTTTCAATTAAAATCATTAATCTGTTTTAGGGTTTAATATTAGTTGAACTTGCTTTTTCTAATTTAATTAGGATAAATAGTTTAATTGAATTGCCATTTTTATTCAAAACCCCCCCATTTGTTTTAAATCATTTTCTAATTTTATTTCGTTAAGTCAGTGTCTCGTGGGTTCGATATCCGGACTTTCGTTAGCTATTCTACAATTGATAGGTACACTTGCCTGTCGTAGTGGTTTAGTTTAGGATTTTCGGTTTTAACTCGTTGTAATTAAGTTGAGTCTAGGTTAGTGTTTGTAGTTATTTTCTTAGACCACTTTCGAGGACATCAGTACGTTACACGACAAGATGTCTACATCATCATTAGGATTGGATCTGTGTGATCTAATCAACAAGGACAACACAAGGTTAGGTTTGGTAAATGGACACGTGCGGAATAGAATAGACAAACACCCTTAGTAATACTACCTAAATCCATTGATCAACAAGTTCAATTAGGAATATAAGTTCAAGAGGAATAGTGTACTGCATGTGTAACGAAACATCCTATCCATGTTAGGTATACAGTTGTGAATCAGCTAGGGCGTGGTGGGCCAGCGGCTGGGTCTTGGGACTTACGTATGCCCTATACATATACGATACTAGCCGGTTCGCTAATATATGTGACTTTGGGAAGTTATTATTCATGCAGTACACTAATTCCTTGAACCTTTATTTTGTGACAAACATTGTTTTACTTATAATAAATTATGAACTCATCAACATATTGCTTATAATCCCTAGGGTTTTATTTAAAAAAAATCGTGTTTGAATTCTAATAAAACAAAATTTGGGAGATTTAATTTGAAAAATTTGGAGGCAATATAATAAAACTTAATAAATAAAACGTGATTGTGATTCTTTAAAATAAATATTTAACACATACATATATAAAACAAACTTAATAAAGATATGTGTATGTCAAATTTAAAAGGGTTATATAAACTAATATACATACGTACAAGAAAAATAATATGTTAGTATATTTAGTTATAATCAAGATAATAATTTTAATGTTAAAATAATAATAATAATAATAATAACAACAACAACAACATGCTAAGTTTTAAAGAAAATAATAATAATATCTATAAAAATTCGGAGGTTAAAAATATAAATTAAAAAGTTTTATAACCTTTTGAAAAGATTATAAAAAAAAAAATTTAAGGTCTAAATTTGTAAATTTTAAAACTACAATTTTAGTATTAAAACTATTAAAAACAGAAGGATAAATAACAAAAGTGGAGGGGCTAAAATGGTTAGAACCAATAGTAGGTTTTCTCTCTCACCCGTCACTCTAAATGGATCACCCATGACCCAAACTCAACCCATTTCAAATTCAATCGATAACAGCTTCTTGACAGCTCATATTCGATTAATTTGGAAAGGATATGAGCACGTTAACAGCTATCAATCACCAACTTATGGAATGATTTGAAATCACGCGTTAATTGGTTCTAAAAATATACCAAACAAACCGGAATTCAATTCGTAGAAAACCAGTATAAAACTCAAATTAAACGTCACCAATAGATCCCTTTCAGCATCACGAACTTGTCTGGGTTAAAAACAATAACTCACAACATCTTCTAGGCATGATTTGAACTCAAGAAAATCGCGGCTGGGACTAGAACTCGAACACCTTTGATCATCAATCAAATCCAACTAAATCCTATACCATTCAACTCGGTTTTGATAGGGAAACAAAAGCCCTATGTTTAATTTCTCACACAAGTTCGTTCTAAGACGAATTGGATGAGGTTTTGGGCTAGGGTTCGTAGGATTTGAGCTAGGTTGCACAGATACGGGTATGGGACTGGGGTACGGGTACAGCACGGAAACGGGAAACGCCAAAATTCAAAAATTCAAGAAACGGGTACGGCAATGATACGGCAAAAAAAATATTAAAAAATATAAAAACATGCAAAAAATTCCAAAGTAAATATATATTGAAGTAAAGTCTAAATCCCAAAAGTAACAAATTTCTCAAAGATAACTAATTATCAATAATCAAATTGTTTTTAAATTCTACATAAAAACCATATGTTACTGTCTATAAGACTATAACCACAGTTCCACGAGAAATTATAAAAATTATTTGTGTTCTCATAAATTAAATTTTTAACATTTGTTAATGATTTAATTAAAAAGCCAAAGATATACCTTTTATCAAGTCAAAAGCCTTTTGACTGGATCTCAGTAAATGGAAATTGGAAGAGTGGTTTTCAAGATAAAATACAAAAGCAGACAAAAGAAGGAAAAAAAAGATAAAATACAAAAGCAGACAAAATTGATTGCTTATTTGCTTCACCCGATGCTCCACTCCGATTGCTTCACTCAGGTCAACGGCATGGCGGCACTCCTCCACCGCTCCACGGAGGCATGGCGGCACTCCTCCACGAAAGGTTTCCTAATTAAACCCTAAAATTGACGGAAACGCCCCAGAATCGTTCTGGAAGCTTAATCGGAAACGTTTCCGACTCAAAGGGACGTTTCCCGGACGTTTCACTGCCGTTTCCGTCCCCTAGACGTTTCGAAACGAGTACTTCAGCCTTTTCCCCGCTTCCGTGTTTCCGAGGATTTGAGGACCCGAGTTCGAATCCGGGCTGGGGCACCCAATCTGGTTTTTTTTAATTGCTGCTATTTCGTCAACTTTTTTAATAACCTACTAATTTAAATTCATAAAATTATTTAATTTGATAAATTTAATAAGTAGTTTAAACTAATTTTTATTTGCAAAAACCTAAAAATAAATTGTTGAAAAATCATCTTTAATATAAAATTCATAAAATAAACATTTTTGTAAACAGTTAAGATTTAAATTAAATTCATAAAATTTTTTAATATATAAATTGTTTAAACTAGTTTTCATTTAAATATATAAAAAAATGATAACAAGCAAATAAATTGTTAAAAAAATCATTTTTATACATTCTAAAATTCATAAAAGAATCATAGTTTTTTTACTGTTAACGATTTTAATTATTATTCTCTAAAAATAAAATACATGTTTTAACATTGCTTGTTAAAATCTTAAAAATATTAAACTATATAATCATTTCTTTTAATAGTTGTTCAAAACAAATACTTATAAACTTTATTTAAATAAATCACTAATTTAAATAAGAATCTAAAGATATATTTTGATAACAATTAAGAATGTATTATAATCTTAAAGGGTATTCTAATATTAATAACATATAACAAATATTTAAACAAACTGGTTGTTTAAATTAAAATTCATAAATGGATGAAATGTGATATTCAAGCGTTATGTATTCAAATGATCCATTCAAACTTAGACATAACATTTTAGGACTTGCATTAGGATGCCATAGATTCTAAGACATCAAATCTTGAACTATAAACAAATACTAAGACTATTATGCTTTACAACTCTAGGTAGAAGCACTATCTACAACTCCATTTTCTATCACTATACAAAGCAAACAATCAAGTGAGTTTCACTCTATACTACCTCTTTTACTTTTGTATTTATAGATGTTACATATGTTATACTAAATCTTGTTATTCTAGAGTCAACAATCAAAATTAGATGCAAACTATTAGTCTAAGTTGTTTGACTTATGTGCTTAGTATGCATACTTGTTTATATTGAAAGTATTGTCACATTATTCTATGTGTAGACAATGTTACTAGTAGCCCTTGCAATATAACTTAAGATATTATATATTGCAAAGGTGAAAGAGCCTAAAAGCTTTAAAGCTATGTGACTAGTAGTCTTTGCACAATAACTTTGGTTATTGAAAAATGTAAAGATGAAAAAGTCTAAATTCAATTGTTGTAACTAGTAGCCTTTATGTGAGGCCCCGAAACCGGGCACCTCGCAGAGGTTGGTTTTCATCATAACACATAACTCTTAAACTAAAAACTTTCATAATCATGCAACGGAAATGTAAACATAGTTTGATAAACAGAATTCAATAAAGTGTCTGTATCAAAATCATATCGAATTGCCAAAACCAACGGATCGTCTGGATTGATGCCCGAGCTCCATGCCTTCTCTTATCATAGCTTTAACCTGACATACATGCTAAATCAAGTCAGCTTATGCTGGTGAGTTCTAGTTTTCGTAAAACAACATTAAACATACATATCATAAACATCATTTCATACACATAGTCCATAACCTTAGCACATATCATCATTTCCATCATCGTCATACCTTCCACTGTCACCATACGAACAGTGGGCTTATGCCGGCACAAGGCTCCATGTTTATAGTCCGATCGACTCTTACCATGTTTATAGTCCGATTGACTCTTACCGTGTTTATAGCCCGATCGGCTCTTACCATGTTTATAGCCCGATCGGCTCCGTGTTTATAGCCCGGTCGGCTCCATGTTTATAGTCCGGTCGACTCCCTTGTTTATAGTCAGGTCGACTCTCATGTTTATAGCCCGGTCGGCTCCCTGTTTATAGTCCGGTCGACTCCCTGTTTATAGTCCGATCGACTCCCCTGTTTATAGCCCGATCGGCTGTTCATATCCTGATACAATCAGGTCATCATTCATATTCACCCAATACAAGTACCGGAGCATCATCATTCACACATATCCTATAGCACGTATAGGGACATCATTCATTCATCATACATGATACACTAGCATCATACCGTCATTCATCACAATCCTCATACATTTCATGCTAGCATTATAACATCATTCGTCGGGTTAATCATGGCATCTTAGGCATGTCATACTAGCCTCATTTCATCTTACCATCATAACATACTAGCATCATTTCATCATACCATCATAACATACTAGCATCGTTATCATATCATAACATCATGGTATCATACTATCATCCTAGCCACCTAGGACCTTGCCATATCCCTATAACTATTCTCATAGTTATCGTCATGAAGCATGTGATCATAAAGTCATCATCATATCATATGCTAGCATCATTATCATGTCAGGTTATTCATCATTATAACTCATTTATCATGCATTCATCATACTTAGCATACTTTCATGCATACACCATGCTAACACATAAACATGCATACATAGTCAGGGCATATCATCATTCATTCATCATCATCATAAGCACATAACATCATAGACATAACAATAAGCATGCATGTCAGCCCAAAACATCAAACATAAAAGAGGGCGTCTAGAACTCACCTGATAATGGCTCCTTATCTTCTTAACCGAACTCCTTAGTTAAGACCTGGGAACCTACATCATTACATCGTCTCATCACATACCATTCTTAGACTTAGGATATATCCTAAGTCCTCATAGCCTACTAGTTCCCCCTCATAACTTCAAGTCCTCGAACTTGGATAGTATACGAAATACCCATGCACACGGAATCCCTGTATTCGAAATTAGTGTACACGAAGTAACCTTTGTACACGAAATGGCCATGTACTCGAATTACCCCTGTACTCGAAATACCCATGTACTCGAAATTCTAAGTATGATTTCGAGTACCCTTAGTGTATAGCTTCGTGTACTCATCATTTCGTTATTAGACATCTCAGAAATTCATCTAAGGCCTTGGGGAGCTAGTTCTAGGTTCCTTAGGTTGTTACCAACGTATTGGAACCTCAAAGTTACGAACTTTATGCATAAAGGTGTGAGCTTTATGCATAAGTTCACTCTTTGTTTAACCATCCTAACTTTTGCATAAAAATCCTAGCTTTTTGTTTTGGAATACTTACTTGAAGCTAGATGATCACCCCTGTAGATTCTCGTGTGTTTCCTCCTTCGTTTGGTCGATCAAAGCTCGATTCTTGAACTTCTTGGACTTAAACTTCGAGTACTCGAGAGCAGATGAGCTTCCAGCCAAAGTCTGTCACGCTTCCCAAGGCACTCCTATTTATAGGCGGTGTCCTTGTACTCGAAACCGGAACATAATTTCGAGAACAAGAGTACTCGAATTCGGATGTACACGAAAATCTGGTGTACTCGAAATTGGGTTCGAGTACACGAACTCGAATTTTAACTTAGTTATTTTCCGCACATTTTCCAACAAATTAATTATCCGTTACCCATTCGTAAGTTCGGATAACTTGCATTTAGAAAATTTGGAATGTTACAAGTCTCCCCTCCTTACTATAGGTTTCGTCCCGAAACCTGCCTCGTTACATATCGAACAAATGTGGATACAACTTCCTCATCTCGTCTTCCAATTCCCATGTCGTGTCTGAACCCTTCTGATGCTTCCACTGAACTCTTACTTGACGAACCGTTTTATTCCGTAGCTGCTTTTCCTTCGTATCCACAATGGCAACTGGCTCTTCAATGTAGTTCAGTCGATCATCTACCTCAATGTCATCCAAAGGAACATACGCCTGCTCGTCTGCCAAGCACTTCCTAAGATGTGACACGTGGAAGGTAGGATGAATCCCGTTCAGCTCCTCTGGTAGGTCCAGTCGATACGCGACTTTCCCTACCCTTGCTTTTATCTGGAACGGTCCAATGTACCTCGGACTCAACTTCCCTCTTTTTCTGAATCGAATGATTCCCTTCCATGGTGATACTTTCAGCAACACTCGATCGCCAACATCGAACTCGATTGGTCTTCGGCGCTTGTCGGCGTAAGACTTTTGGCGATCTTGTGCAGCTTTCATACGTGCTTTTATCACCCGTAGCTTTTCTGCCATATCAATCACGGCAGCCTTGTTTTCCATTTCTTTTTGCCCAACTTCACCCCAGCACACCGGGGTTCTACATCGTCTTCCGTACAACGCCTCATATGGGGGCATTCCGATGCTAGAGTGGTAGCTGTTGTTGTAAGAAAACTCCACCAATGGCAAGTGGTCATCCCAGCTCCCTCCAAAATCGATAATGCACGCCCTAAGCATATCCTCCAACGTTTGGATAGTCCTTTCTGACTGTCCATCCGTCTGAGGGTGGTAGGCGGTACTGATATTTAACCTCGTTCCCATGGCATCATGAAAGTGCTTCCAGAATTTGGAAGTAAACCTCGTATCCCGATCTGACACAATAGAGACAGGAACTCCGTGTCTAGTCACAATCTCTTTCACGAACAACTCCGACAACCTCTCGGATGTATACGTTTCCCTGATAGGGAGGAAGTGTGCACTCTTCGTCAGTCGGTCCACAATCACCCATATGGTATCATGCCGCTTAGCTGTCTTTGGTAGCTTGGTGATGAAATCCATGGTGATGTGTTCCCATTTCCATTTCGGTACCTCTAGAGGTTGCACATATCCGTAGGGCTTCTGATGTTCAGCCTCACTTGCGCACAAGTAAGGCATCGGTTCACATACTGCATCACGTTAAACTTTATACCCGGCCACCAATAGTCTTTTCGAAGATCTTGATACATCTTCGTCGCACCGGGATGCACCGAATAACGTGATTTGTGGGATTCGTCTAAAATTCTCGCTCGAATGTCCCCTTTTCTGGGCACCCACATACGACCGAATCGTACTTTCACCCCGTGATCGTTGTCTTCCAAGTTCTTGACTTGCCAGAAGACACGTTCAAAACCCACATTCTCTTCTTTCAATCCTTCCTGTTGCGCCTGCTTGAGCTCATTCAGAAAGTCTGGCGTTATCACCAAACTATACGATTTTACTCGTATGGCAGGATGATGAGTCTTGCGACTCAAGGCATCTGCCCCTACATTGGCTTTTCCCGGGTGATACAGAATATCACAATCATAATCCTTTAGCAGCTCAAGCCATCGTCTCTGCCTCATGTTCAAATCCTTTTGCTCGAAGAAGTACTTCAAGCTCTTGTGGTCGGTATAGATGGTACTCCTTACTCCATACAAGTAGTGCCTCCATATTTTCAATGCAAACACCACTGCAGCGAGTTCAAGATCGTGGGTCGGGTAGTTAGCCTCATGAATCTTTAGCTGGCGCGAAGCATAAGCTATCACCCTTCCCCTTTGCATCAGTACGCATCCCAACCCTTGTCATGACGCATCGGCATACACCACAAGATCATCATTTCCATCCAGCAGTGCTAGAACAGGAGCTTGGGTAAGTTTCTCCTTTAGCACTGAAAACGCTTGTTCTTGGTTAGGGCCCCATTCGTACTTTACATCTTTCCTCGTGAGCTTTGTCAATGGAGTCGCTAGCTTGGAGAAGTCTTGAATAAATCTCCGATAGTAACCGGCCAAACCAAGAAAACTGCGTACTTCCGTAGGTGACTTCGGAGGGCTCCATTTCATAATCGTTTCAACTTTAGCTGGATCTACCATAATGCCTTCTGGGTTCACCACGTGACCCAGAAACTGTACCTCTCGTAACCAGAAAGCGCATTTGGAGAATTTAGCATAAAGTTTCTCTTTCCTCAGGATCTCCAATACCTCACGTACGTGGCAAGCATGGTCTCCCTCGTTCTTTGAATAAATCAAAATATCATCTATAAATACTATCACCGATCGGTCCAGCATCGGTCGACATACCCTGTTCATCAAATCCATAAATGCTGCGGGAGCATTCGTCAATCCAAACGACATAACGAGAAACTCGTAATGCCCATAACGCGTACGAAAAGCAGTCTTTGGAATATCCTGCTCTCGAACTTTCAACTGATGGTAACCGGATCGGAGATCTATCTTTGAGAACCAGCTTGCACCTTGCAATTGATCGAACAAGTCATCAATTCTAGGTAGAGGATACCTGTTCTTTACGGTCAACTTATTCAGTTCCCTGTAATCGATACACATACGCATACTTCCATCTTTCTTCTTAACGAACAGCACCGGTGCTCCCCACGGAGAGACACTCGGTCGTATAAAACCTTTATCAAGGAGTTCTTGTAGCTGGGTCATCATTTCCTTCATCTCGTTTGGAGCTAAACGGTACGGTGATCTGGCAACGGGTTGTGCCCCCGGCACTAAGTCGATCTGGAACTCAATTACCCGTTCGGGTGGTAATCCAGGCAATTCCTCAGGGAATACATCGGGGAAGTTACACACCACGGGAACATCATCAATCGTCCTCATATCCATACGTTCCTCAATCACGTAGGCCAAGTAGGCTACACACCCTCGCCTCATCATAACATCAGCCTTGATCATCGAAATGATCTTAGGCGCATACATCGCTTTATCACCATAAACCTTCACGGAGCTCCCATCCATCGCATGCAAACATATCATCTTTCGTCGACATACAATGTTAGCATCATATTTGGCTAACCAGTCCATACCCAAAACCACATCGAATCCTCCTAAGGTAATAAGAAACAATTGTACTGGGAACCTATGACCTCCTATCTCAACATAACAATCATCAATAGCCTCAGTCACCCTGGTCATCTTACCATTTGCCGTCTTTACATCAAATACCCGATCTATCTTCTTAACCTTCCCAGATAACCCATCACAGAAAGTAGAAGATACAAAACTCATACTGGCACCTGAATCAAACAATACAGAAGCAGGAATATTGTTGATAGAAAAGGTACCTGTGACCACATCAGGGTCCTCAATCGCATCATCCTTCGTCATCGTAAAGGCTCGTGCTTTAGCCTTCTGCTTCTCCTTTCCCTTCTCTTCTTTCTTACCCGAGCCCAAAGCATCGGCCCGTGGTTGCCTGCAATCTTTGGACAGATGTCCAAACCCATTGCAGTTATAGCATCTCATAGCATCGGGACAATTGGCTGAAAAATGCCCCACCTTTCCACATCGAAAGCATAATTTCGTGCCCACACGACACAGCCCAGAGTGGCTCTTGCCACACTTACGGCATATACCTGTTTCCTCTCGCTCGATCTTCTTGCCAGAAGACTTTCGTT
This sequence comes from Mikania micrantha, assembly GCA_009363875.1. Lineage (NCBI taxonomy): Eukaryota > Viridiplantae > Streptophyta > Magnoliopsida > Asterales > Asteraceae > Mikania > Mikania micrantha. The sequence continues at coordinate 34,273,238 of CM018687.1, read as the reverse complement.
GGTCTGTTCGGCCTCGCTTGGTCCCGACGGACTCCTTCCCCCTGGTTTCCTCTTTCACCGACTCATCAGCCATCACGTCATCCCATACAATACCACTGAGTTCAACAGTGGAGTCAAAGGTCTTAGGAGCATTGGCCTTCACATGAATCCGAACCTTGGGAGGCAAACCCTCCATGTACAACTTCACCCTACGTTCCTCAGTAGAAACCAGATGAGGAACGAGTCTTGCCATCTCATTGAACCGTGAAGTGTACTGCCTGTGATTCAGACTTCCCGCTTTCGGCACCAGAAACTCCCTTTCAACCTTATCCTGCTCATTCTTGGGACAGAACTGCTTAGTGAACAGTTCCTTTAGATCATCCCAAGTCATCTTCTCCATATCGGCTGCAGCCTTGGACTGCTTAATGGTGTTCCACCAGTGAAGTGCCTCCTCAACAAAAGAGTGAGCCGCAAATTTGACAGCTTGGTCGACTCGGCATTCACTGATGGAGATAACAGCCTCCATAGCAGATATCCAGTGGCAGGTGGCCACATCATCCTTCTTACCATCAAAGGTCGGTGGGTTGCATCCTTTGAAGGACTTGTAGTCACAGCCCTTCAGTTTCCCAGTCATAGAGTCGCCGCTCTTTGTCTCGATGATCACCACCTCATCTTCTTTAGTACTCTCCTTAGTTCCTTCAGACTTGTCTTTTAGAGCATCCTTCAGTGCCTTAGCAATCAAGGCTAGTAGCTTTTCATCCATGATTTTGCAGACCTCATCAGAAATAGCCTTCACCACAATAGGCTCTAGAGTAAACTCATCTTCATTCTCAGGTTGCTCGTTGTGCTCGTGGTCGTCTTCATTGACGGGTTCTTCACTCTCGACACGTGGTTCTTCAGGTTTCTGTGGTTGCTTACGTGGTCTACCCTTTTGTCCAGCCATCTAACTATCTACAGGATGCAACAATTGATGAGTTAGTACATGATCAGTTTAGCACGGAATAAGCTTTGTAAATCGTTAATGACGTTGATCAAGTGCTATTAACCATTTACCCAACTCATAGGCTCTAAACGTTTCCCATCCCATCTCTTCAATGTGCATGACACTTACTACATACATAACCTTACATCTAACCCTTAACTCATACATAAACATTCAGCTCGTGGCATCCGTTCATCCGTGTTTGGCAATCCGCGTCACTTAATCCCATTCTCAGTTTAAGTCTTGGCATTTGGGATGCCAAGATCTCTCAAACTATGCAGCGGTTGGTTTTCATCATAACACATAGCTCTTAAACTAAAGACTTTCATAATCATGCAGCGGAAATGTAAACATAGTTTGATAAACAGAATTCAATAAAGTGTCTGTATCAAAATCATATCGAATTGCCAAAACCAACGGATCGTCTGGATTGATGCCCGAGCTCCATGCCTTCTTTTATCATAGCTTTAACCTGACATACATGCTAAATCAAGTCAGCTTACGCTGGTGAGTTCTAGTTTTCGTAAAACAACATTAAACATACATATCATAAACATCATTTCATACACATAGTCCATAACCTTAGCACATACCATCATTTCTATCATCGTCATACGTTCCACTGTCACCATACGAACAGTGGGCTTATGCCGGCACAAGGCTCCATGTTTATAGTCCGATCGACTCTTACCATGTTTATAGTCCGATCGACTCTTACCATGTTTATAGCCCGATCGGCTCTTACCATGTTTATAGCCCGATCGGCTCCGTGTTTATAGCCCGGTCGGCTCCATGTTTATAGTCCGGTCGACTCTCTTGTTTATAGTCCGGTCGACTCCATGTTTATAGTCCGGTCGACTCTCATGTTTATAGCCCGGTCGGCTCCCTGTTTATAGTCCGGTCAACTCCCTGTTTATAGTCCGATCGACTCCCCTGTTTATTGCCCGATCGGCTGTTCATATCCTGATACAATCAGGTCATCATTCATATTCACCCAATACAAGTACCGGAGCATCATCATTCACACATATCCTATAGCACGTATAGGGACATCATTCATTCATCATAGATGATACACTAGCATCATACCGTCATTCATCACAATCCTCATACATTTCATGCTAGCATTATAACATCATTCGTCGGGTTAATCATGGCATCTTAGGCATGTCATACTAGCCTCATTTCATCATACCATCATAACATACTAGCATCATTTCATCATACCATCATAACATACTAGCATCGTTATCATATCATAACATCATGGTATCATACTATCATCCTAGCCACCTAGGACCTTGCCATATCCCTATAACTATTCTCATAGTTATCGTCATGAAGCATGTGATCATAAAGTCATCATCATATCATATGCTAGCATCATTATCATGTCAGGTTATTCATCATTATAACTCATTTATCATGCATTCATCATACTTAGCATACTTTCATGCATACACCATGCTAACACATAAACATGCATACATAGTCAGGGCATATCATCATTCATTCATCATCATCATAAGCACATAACATCATAGACATAACAATAAGCATGCATGTCAGCCCAAAACATCAAACATAAAAGAGGGCGTCTAGAACTCACCTGATAATGGCTCCTTATCTTCTTAACCGAACTCCTTAGTTAAGACCTGGGAACCTACATCATTACATCGTCTCATCACATACCATTCTTAGACTTAGGATATATCCTAAGTCCTCATAGCCTACTAGTTCCCCCTCATAACTTCAAGTCCTCGAACTTGGATAGTATACGAAATACCCATGCACACGGAATCCCTGTATTCGAAATTAGTGTACACGAAGTAACCTTTGTACACGAAATGGCCATGTACTCGAATTACCCCTGTACTCGAAATACCCATGTACTCGACATACCCATGTACTCGAAATACCCATGTACTCGAAATTCTAAGTATGATTTCGAGTACCCTTAGTGTATAGCTTCGTGTACTCATCATTTCGTTATTAGACATCTCAGAAATTCATCTAAGGCCTTGGGGAGCTAGTTCTAGGTTCCTTAGGTTGTTACCAACGTATTGGAACCTCAAAGTTACGAACTTTATGCATAAAGGTGTGAGCTTTATGCATAAGTTCACTCTTTGTTTAACCATCCTAACTTTTGCATAAAAATCCTAGCTTTTTGTTTTGGAATACTTACTTGAAGCTAGATGATCACCCCTGTAGATTCTCGTGTGTTTCCTCCTTCGTTTGGTCGATCAAAGCTCGATTCTTGAACTTCTTGGACTTAAACTTCGAGTACTCGAGAGCAGATGAGCTTCCAGCCAAAGTCTGTCACGCTTCCCAAGGCACTCCTATTTATAGGCGGTGTCCTTGTACTCGAAACCGGAACATAATTTCGAGAACAAGAGTACTCGAATTCGGATGTACACGAAAATCTGGTGTACTCGAAATTGGGTCCGAGTACACGAACTCGGATTTTAACTTAGTTATTTTCCGCACATTTTCCAACAAATTAATTATCCGTTACCCATTCGTAAGTTCGGATAACTTGCATTTAGAAAATTTGGGATGTTTCACTTTATTTAATGGCTTGTGTGATTAAGTTAGTAAATGTGAAAGAGCCAAAGAATCATGTTAAACTTGTAGTATACTTGCTTTAGGTCTTATTGATTAGACTTTTTTGCATTTAAACATATTCTTATATATATATATATATAGGGGAAGGATCAAATGTTAACCCTTCCTTATTGCGATAACCGTATAACCCTAGCTTTTTTTGTGTTTTTTGTCCGAATCTTTTTTTTTCATGGTCTTTATTATACATAAATAGGGGGGTTTCCTTCTTGTGTTTTAGCTAATTCATCACCGTTTAGAAGTTATTTACAACCGTAAGTAACTGTAACGACTTACAGTTACTTACATTACGTATTTGATGGAAGTGTGATGTAAGTAACTGTAAGTCGTTACAGTTACTTACGGTTGTAAATAACTTCTAAACGGTGATGAATTAGCAAAAACACAAGAAGTAAACCCCCTATTTATATATAATAAAGACCATGAAAAAAAGAAAAAAAAGATTCGGGCAAAAAACGCAAAAAAATGCTAGGGTTATACGGTTATCGCAATAAGGAAGGGTTAACAAAGAAACCATCCCCTATATATATACACACACACTAGGAGGAAACCCGCGCTATGCGGCGGAATCAACACATTTTAAAAGTTATTATATAACATGTGTAGTTATGGTCACATTTTAAAAAAAATTTTGATGACTCTTCTATAAAAAGTAGTTTCCTTACAAAATGTAATCCAGCTTAATAAGTATTACTAAACAACACAATAATCATGAAAAAGTTCATCAACAAAAGTAATTACCAAACTAAGCTAAAGTAATATAAGGCATTTATGTCACATTTCATAAAGCTTCATCAAAATATGGTAACACGAATCATGCAAAATCCTTATATGATAATTCAAATACTTGTTCCATTCATCGAAACTATGCGTCAAATGCTTGCATTATGATGAGATCGATGTTTATTCATAAACCTTGCACATATCAACCATCTCATGGTCCTCATCTACATGGTTCAAACACCATTCTTCATCAAGATTTGAATAAGGAGTTTCCTGGATCTTTTCCTGCTTGACCTACTATAGGAACCGGATGAGAACTTCGTTGTGTCTTCTGTCTTTGACAGTCATATCTTTGGGAGCAGGTTGCTCCACTGAAATTAAAAACAACATACAGTTGGTTGTCTTCATCTACATGTGTTTTGTTAATATAAAATTAGCATAGTTAAATTAATGAAACTATAATAATAGATATTAAATTGATACGCGTCGTATCTTCCAACGCAACTCGTATCTTCCAACGCAACTATGATAAAACATTAGACTTGTCATAGGTATTACAGCGCAACCAAACAAATATAAACTCAAATAAAAAAATTCGAGTAAAAAAACGTGCCTTAAGTTGCAGGAGAAATTCGAACATAATGACAAAAAGGAACCTACAAAAACCAAACGACCCAATGAAAGTAAGGGTGCAAGTAAATATAAAGAAATTTATAACATCTTAATTTTATAATGTTACTTTAAAACGCGTGTAATAATCGTCCTAAAATTTAAAAAAAAAATCAGCATGAGTCGTCTGAAAAACATATTTTTCCTTACGAAATTTAAACCAGCTAAAATTTATTTTTTTATAATAATTCAACTACTATTAACAACCCGGTTTGCATCCGATCTTTAATTGGTAAACATGTTGCACATACCTTTAGGAATAAAGTACTAAACAACGCAAGCATGGTAAAAATTATAATTGTCATAAGTATTGCACCACAAACAAATATATATAAGCACAAATAAAAAAAAAACTTGAGTCAAGAAGACATACCTTAAGTTTCAAGAGAAATCCGAGGGGAACAAAAATAAACCTACAAAAAATCAAATGACACAACAAATTTTAAAGCAAAATTTAAAATACTTGAAATAATCATCCCACAATTTCAATGTTACTTTAAAACGGATGGAATTATTTTTCTAGAATTTTAAATCAGCTAAAATCCATTTTTATATAATAATTCAACTGCTATTAACAATTCGGTTTGCATTCGATCTTGTTAATTCATTCATCAATAATTTAGAATTCAATATTCTACTCTTGTTTATGCAACATAGTACAATTAGATAAGAAAATATGCAGAAAGCATATGAACCTAATAAACAATGTTTGAAGACAATCCATTGATGTACTAAAAAAAGGCTAATTATCGGATAATTAAACCGTGAAGGCTAAAATGATTATTGTTGTTAAGTGTAACTATGGCAGCTTACAATTTAACGTTGTTAATTCAGTCATCAAATGCACATAAGGGAATCTGTTAGTGAATAAACCTAACATATTAAATCATATATTGACTTCAAAATAAGTTTTCTGATGTTTTTATCTTGTTCCTTTCCTTCCCTTTGGAACAAATTTGTACTGAACATTGGACAGCTCCTACGAATCCTTTTCTCAGCCAAAGTGCCTAGGGTGCAGCAAGGGGCACAGGTGCTGTCGAACCAGTCTCCAACCTGTCTGAAGCTGTATTAAAATGGTCCGAAACAACTAAAATGTCTTGTAATCGGTCTAAAAAGCCTATAACACATCCAAATATGAGTTCAAACTCAAATCAACTTTAAATTTCTTTGCAACTCTGTTTTAAATGTGAATATGGCTTCCATTGCACCTTCAATAGTATATGAAATAACCAAATGAGACTGATTTTAACAAAAACCAATAATTCATGAATGTTCTTGTTAAAATACGTAATGTTTTTTTTTTTGGTTTGTATCAAGTGAACTCTGAGATTCAATCTTATTAAAATTTAATAATAAACCAAAACATAAACTAATCTTTGTAGCACATCTTGAAATTAACCAGAACAACGAAAACCATAAAACCAGTGACAATTCGTAATCCCAAAGACCTAAAACGTGGACGTAAACATTAAAGCATTCATAAAGTGCTAAATCCTTTTAAGAAAGAAACAAAATCAAATCTCTAAATAATGTTAATGACACTAAAAATTCAAGTCTAGTAACTCTAAAATGCATTGCTAAAAGCAACCAAATGCAGGACAAAAATGTGAATTGAAGATCAATATATAATCAAACAAAAATTAACTAAAAATGTAACAATTTTATTAAGAAAAGCTCCTAAAGCTTGAGAAAGATCAACAATAGTAGTAGATTTTCCTTCTCCAAGAGGAGTGAGAGTGATAAACAAACTAATTGAACAACACTTCTCAGTGCAATAATTTTTGTAAACATGATAATGAAAATTATCATATGAGAAATACTACCTTAAATGGATGTTTCAACCAAGCCGCAACAGATAACGTGAAATCATTTGCGGTTTAAATATCCTCCCTGCTTAGGCATGAAAACTAAAAATAATTAGTTGGATGCTTCTGCCTATTAGTCAAAGATTTATGCTCCTAAATATATCTAGGATTGAGATTTAATTGTAATTTATATTTACCATAAATAGATTGTATTAGGTCTCTATATATTCTCTTCTTTGTATTATTGAAATCATCAATACAAGATACCAAAACTTAATTTGGTATCAGAGCCCTGCCGGCCCTAGCCTCCAAGTCTTCCTGCCGACAACCTTTTTCCGATCAGCTACAGCTGCTTCTCCATCGTCAGTCCACAATGACCATCACTGCCTTCACACCTGATCCTTATTTTTCGTCTTATCCATCTCATGCTTCCCCTTCTCTACCATTGAACCAATCATAGTAGTGGTTTCTGGAAGTTATGGTGTCTGGTCGCAATCTGCTTTTGACAAAAGGCAGGTCTTTCTCAGTCCAAACCAGTTAATTCTCCAATGGCAATCGATTCCAATTTATCCCTTGGTGACAGTCCTCAACTTGCTGATCCAGCCCAATTCCGACATACAGTTGGCGCCTTACAGTACCTGACTCTCTCCAGACCTGACATTACCTTTGCAGTCAACAAAGTTTGTCAATTTATGCACTCTCCAACTGAAAATCATTGGTCTGCAGTCAAAAGGATTCTTCGGTATCTTCATGGCACTTCTCACTTTGGGGTTTTGATTCAGCAAAATTCAAACCATGTCATTCATGCCTACACGGATGCTTGTGCTTCTTCTCTCACTGCCTTTTCTGATGCCGACTGGGCTGGCTCTCCTGATGACCGTCGATCCACGGGGGGATATGCTATTTATCTTGGCTCCAATCTCATTTCATGGCGTGCCCGTAAACAACGTACTGTCTCTAGATCTTCCACAGAAGCAGAATACAAGGCCTTAGCAGATACTGTTGCTGAACTAACATGGCTAGAAGCACTCCTGAAAGAACTTCATGTTTCCTTGACATCAGCTCCTATTTTATGGTGTGACAATCTAGGGGCTACCTATCTATCAGCTAATCCTGTCTTTCATGCTCGTACAAAACATGTGGAAATTGATTTTCATTTCGTGAGAGAGAAAGTGGCTCAAAAACAGCTCTCGGTTCAGTTTATAAAGACAGAAGATCAGATTGCAGATGTGTTCACCAAACCCTTGTCATCACAACGGTTCTTGCTGCTTAGATCCAAGCTACAGGTCGCTCCCCGGCCTTAGCTTGAGGGGGAATATTAGTCAAAGATTTATGCTCCTAAATGTATCTAGGATTGAGATTTAATTGTAATTTATATTTACCATAAATAGATTGTATTAGATCTCTATATATTCTCTTCTTTGTATTATTGAAATCATCAATACAAGATACCAAAACTTAATTCTGCCAAACCGCTGCTAACAATAATGCAATAGATTCTAATGCTTCAACAAGTTCACATTTATAGAATGCAAACCATCATTTCACTTAACAAAAGATACAAGCCTATGACTAACATAAAAAATATCCGGCTAATGCTTACAGATGCTATAAAAAAATTAATAAGAAAGTTAGATGCTATAATAACACAAAACTTAATCATCAAATGATGTTAGGAAAGTGCTATAGCACATGTACAAATGAACATCTTTGAACAAGGAATCCCCATTTGAATGATTCACGATTATCCTATAGCAGGTGCTAAGAACAACAACTTCTTCTATATGCTTCTAGACTGGACGTTTTAGAAAAATTGCTTACCTTGATACAACATATGGCCACAACACCAACATAGGAATCATAAGTTTGCACTAAGCAAAAAATCTTTACGGGCATTATAAAACATGTTGTAGAAAATAATACTTGTATGTTCATTTTCTGTTCAATGTTGTAATAATCTGATAAACAAATGTTTTGAGCGTTGGAAACAATAAATATTTCAGAAACTAACAACATGCAAACATTATGGGGTTTTATATTAGGATTGCCTCATTATGAGGTTTTACCTTGACCCGGGGCATTAGTGGATTCTGCACACTTTTATTCTGCGATTCTTAGGCAGATCATTTCCATGTTAAAGCAATTGAAAAAAACCTTTCTTGCACCAGTAAAGATAAAAAGCAATCCAAATTTTGTTCTCTAGCTTTAAAGGTGGGACTATGAATGCCACAATGCAAAGCACAACCTTTGCAGACGCTTAGAATTCTCATAATTTATTGTTTCATTTGACTTCTATGTCTAAAAGTCAAAGTGTCAAACTCAGAGATCCTCTTCAAACAATTTTAATGATGCCATTACACCACCACCCTAAGCCTAAACAACATCTTCGGAAAGCTTAATATGGGGCTAGTTATTTATCTCAACAAGCTTGAAAACACAACCAAAAGCAGGTTGAGCATAACATGTCACCAAATAACCACGAACTCCAAATTCATTTTCAGTAGTCTAAAAGAATTTCCTTGTTTCACATGACACATAAGCAAGATCGCCAGAGTCTAATCTTATGTTCCTTGTTTTGTACCTGCACAAACAAATAGGAATTAATAAAAATAATAATAAATAAAATAAAACAAAGCAAAGCAAAAATGTAGCATACCACATATCATTTGGTGCTGGAAGATAAAACACAACATAATTTTGTTGATTATTTATGTAATTATTAGTTAAAGCATATTTTAATCCGCAAGATGTGGCAGGAGTGACAGTTTACAAACAATGATCTACATCTAATGTTCAACTGCCGGAGTAGGTCCCCACTAACGACAGTCACGCTAATTGCCCCTATACATCATTCAAACAACACAAAAGATATGTTCATAGGAGGGTAAGGGTTACACACATACAGGTGTAGATAGTAAATGTACAAGGGCTTTTTAACCAGAAATAAGGATTTAAAACACGAGACACTTACCTTGGCTCAAAAGTTGTAGTATTGAGCAAACCATAGTTTCCTCTAATCAATCTCTATCAACCGTTGAAAGGACCTCATCCCTCAAGATTTTGGCACAAGGTCCCAATGCAAGATCAAACACATTGCTAAAGGTTTTAATTTATGCAGGTTACCTTTGGTCGAACTAATTCCCAAAGACAAAATAATTCCTTCACCCTAAAACTGAAATCAAACAACCAGCAGTTCAAAATCAGATATAAACAAACAACTCAAAAACTAATTCATCCCATCATCAACACTCAAACATTTCCATAAACAAAATAAAAACACAGATTAATGGTACCTCTAGAACTGCAAAATAAAAACTATTTGAGACAAATGCTTAATATGAAGAATCGTGCTGCTCTCAGATTCTGTTTGTTTAGCTTTCTGATCCACCTTATTTAAGCACAATTCAAATTAAAAAAAAAAAGAACTTTCTGTAAGAAAATTTAAGAAATTGATTTGTAGACTTTAGAACAAAATCGAAGAAACACTAATTATTAATTTAGTGTCAAGAGACATGAGAGTTTATAAAATTGAAATGAATTTCTTACCCTAAAAAAAGCCACGTAACCACTGAGACTCAATCTGCACTTGACCCTTGTCCCCAAGTCTTAACAACGACGTGTTCTTTTCGTTGATACAGCAGACGATTTCCATATACTCCACCATTGTCGCTGCTGGTGCCGAAAAGACGAATTTAAACCCGAAGACCCTTATCTTGTCTGGAAGGAACAAAAACACAAATTCACCACAACCACTACTATGGGTGGTGGTGTCGATAGTCAAAAGCAGATTGCGACCAGGGGTGAAACCCTAGTACCGCCACAACCATCATCGTCGAACCCACAACAATTGCGTGTTAGGGTTCCAAAAAAGAAAAAGCAAGGATTCACTTGATTTTATGGCAAATTGCGATAAAGGGAGATGGATTCGAGACTATTAGTGAAGAAGAGAGCGAATGTAAAGCTTCATTCAATTAGGGTTTCTTTACGTGTTTGAATTTGAGCTAGGTGTTTGAATCTTAGTAATGTAAATGTATTCTCAAATCCCATTCACGTGGTTGACGTATTACTCGATTAAGGTAACAAGAAACAAAAGGGAACGGTGATAGATCAAAAGATTACCTTTTTGGAGATTTGAAGCTGAGAATGGTATAGTATTTTTGGGGGAGAAGGAAAGTTAAAGTCGGGGCTTCAATCTGAAATTAAGAACGAAGGCAATACTGTTGTGAAGTGAGGCTTAAATAGGTTGTACCATAGGCTTCTGTAGTTGTGTTTTTCTTAAATTTAAGACCTTTGATTTTTCTCGCCAATACTCATTATATAATAGTAAAGATATATATTAAACTGTATGGGTAACTCACCAACCAAATTTATTTTACATATGTAACAGGTTAATATGAAGACTGTGTCAAAGACATAGGATAAGCATAGTGGACTTAGTTAGTTTTAAATAGTGTTAGATTTTCAGTTGTAATGTATTTCATTGTATTACTTTAAATGAATGTAATGATTCCTTGTATTCAATGAATGTTGTTAACTGTCAATAATGAAAGCCTTAAATATTCAAATTTATTAATAGCACCATGAGCTAATGAACAATTGAGGTCACGCCCCGACGTATTCCGCCGTTGGTCGGGGTGTGACATTGTTTACTTTATTTTTACATGCTTCTCAGGAGACGAACATGTATGATTATACTCTGGGTGGCGCAGGTGACATGGGGTAACGTGTCAGGATAGCAGTCTAGTGGAATGTAGCCTAGTTGACCTAATGATTTGAGAAGACTATTTAGTGGAACTGATTTATTTTGATAATGTATTGTACCAAGACAATTGTTATGTAATATTTTGGGACATGTTATAGTATTATAATATGAAATCTTTCTTTTATATCATGTGTTGTATATTCAATCTGATCACTCCGATTTCATCACGCCTTGGGACCTTTCCGCCCGACGGGTCTCCGATCCGGCCCGCCGGCCCGGGGTGTGACACGCTGCCACTTTACTATTTCTCTGTGTTTAGGGTGCCAAAGAAGATCTTGCAAACATTAGTATCAATAAGGCGTAATATCTTGTGGGGGAGGAAATGGGAATGCTAAGAAGATACACTAGGAGAGTTTGGTGTTGGAGGATTGAAAGAGTTGAACATAGCTTTAATTATAAAGTGGTAGTGGAGAGCATTGAAAGAAGATAGAGGTGTGATGCCATAAAATACATTCATAAAGTTTCGTTTAAAGATGTGGAAGACTTGGGGAAAGTGACAAAAGGAGGCACATGGGCAAGTATCATAATCTGGAAAGGAAATGAAGAATGATGACAAAAACGTTGGTAATATGATCATAAGACAAGTGGGAGATGGGGATAGCACAACTTTCTGGAAACAAGCTAATTGTTTCCTCATTTGTTTTCAATAGGGAGACACAAGAATTGTACAGTAGCACAAAGGATATACAATGAAGGGGATGGATCAATTAGTTTCAATTGAGAATGGAGTCGTGCAACACTAAATGATAATTTTTTTCAAGATTGCAAAGACTTAGAAGTAATGATTCAGAACTATGATTTCAAATATGGAAGAGATTGCTAGGTATGGGAAGGAGATGCCAACGGGATATTCACAACAAAATCTTGTCGAGAATGGATTGATAATAGTCATAGAATAACCCCCACAAATAAGACATTATGGGTTATATAGGTTCCTTCCAAGGTAAATTATTTTGTCTGGAGATTATCAATAAATCGTATTCCAGTGAGGGTAAATTTGGGGGCAAGGGGAATACAACTGTAGACGCTTAAATGCCCTTTATGCATGATGGAAGACTACGATGAAGAACATTTATTCTTCAGGTGCCCAGTGGCTCAGAAAGTTTGGAGGAGGATATCATGGTGGACAAAGAATGATTTTATCTGCAACGGTTTAATACACAACATTTTGACTTCATTAGTAGATGGCTCGGTGATGGGGATTATGAAAAAGGCTAAAATGGTTGTAATTTTTTCAACCATTTGGTTTATTTGGAACTGTAGAAATAATTGGACCTTCAAAAAGTACAGAATCTTGATTGATAGCTTGATGGAAGTCAAGGTGCAGACTTTCATTTGGTTGTCACATAGAGGCAAGAAGATCTTAATAGATTGGGCTAAGTGGGAGTTGGATTCATGCGAAGGTATCATAAAATTGTAGGTGATTTGTGTTTGATAGGATCTTGGCCATTAGTGTAAAGGTGAACAAAAAAACCGGTTTGGGTTTACAAACCGGTTCTTGCCAAACCGGTTTCCAAACTGGTCCGAACCGCCGGTTTGGCATAGGTTCGGGATTTTGCCTTTAAAACTGGTTTACAAACCGGTCCGAACCGGTTTCAAACCCCTCAAACCGGTTTCAATTCCCCCAAACCGATTCCTATAGGTTTGGTATCCCTTTCTCTCAAATCGGTTTCCAAACCGAATCGGTTTCACCCCAAACTGATTTCACCCTTATAGTTCCCAAACCAGACAGGTTTAGGAACTGAACCGGCTTGATTAAGAAAACCGGTTTGTACAACTCTAGGTAATTGTGGTTTGTAAATGGGTGTAGCTGCTAGTTGCCTGCTAGCATGATATTAATAAATTGTTGCTGTTCAAAAAAAGTCTAAAAGGTTAACTAAAATCATTATTTCTTAAATTATATCTCATTTATACAAACCCTTAAATGTGACATTCCTTGTGCCTGTTATTATATGTGTTTCTATTAATTTTTCTATTTTTATCTGTAATTTTAACTTTTTTTTTGAACGGCTGTAATTTTAACTAGTAACTATTTTATCTTATTATCTTATTTTTTTAAATGTAGATTTTTAATAGACTTCTATAATATTTTGACCATCACAATTTTTAATATTCTAGTAGACTTTTAATATTCATCAAAAAGTAAGCCTCGTTATTAACAATGGAATATAAGTTCCGATAAAAGAATAACAAAATGATATATGATTCACTTGAAATATTATGGCTAGTTAAATAGTAAGGGTTAATTTTTTATTATTTATTTATTTATTTATTTTGAAAGATTTAAGATCATAGAACATATGGCAGACTAGGGGTGTGTATAAAACGAGTCAACCCGATTAAACCTAGGAAATTCCAAACCAACTTGTTACAACCCAATTAACTATTAGATGAGTTAGTCTATGGTAGAGATGGGCAAAACAAACCGGTTTCGGAACTAGAACTGATTACCTGAACTGGAACAGTCCTACCCGAACCGGCGGTATATGTGGTTTGGTTTTTCAGATAAAACAAAACCAGAATCAGATTAACGGAACTGATTCTGCCTTTACCCGGTCAAAAAACAGAACCCGTTATTAACTTTGTTGACCAAAACCGATGCCGAATCTTAAAAATACCGGTTTGACCACCTCTAGTTTATGGTCTTAAGAAATGTCAATTTTCAGATATGGGTCGGTCCAGGCCCAAACCAAACAGCAAGTCATAGGAACCAAAATAAAATCACGGCTTGTCTTGTTTTCATCATTCATGGTTAATTAATTTATTTTGTTTTAATTGGAAAGTTTCATATAAGTGGGCGGCTCAAGTTGTATATTTGTCGAGTAGTGTTTGATTTAGCGGTTCAGAAAAAAGATTGGATTCTAAATGCTATTATATTACAAGCCAACAGTCCAAACAGATGAAAATTTTACAAGAGTTGGGACAGTAAGTTACGTTTTAACTCTAATGATCGTCACATATAACTCGAAATAAAGAAAAGGTTAAGATAAAGCAATTGAAACGATGATTTAATCAAACAAAGGTTAGTGTTGATCAAACGTTTTCTGTCATTTTGGTTGCTATTTCTAGCGACTTGCCCACAAAATCTAAAATTAGAGTTGAACTAGTTAATAGAGTGTTCAAAATATCAACTTCTAGAATTAGCAAAAAAAAAAAAAAAGCGTCTGCATACAAAATCAGCTTTATATTTTCTTTAAATTTTAATGATAGAATTAGGGAATGAGACTGAGTTGCTCTCTTTCTTAATCATTTTATTGTGTTGATATGAAAGGTCAAACCCTCCATATTTTTTAATATACCAATCCACATGTGTACGTGGTAAACTTTGTCACGTCATACGAGTCATATGATATTATACATTTATACAGATTAACTTGACAATTGACATGTTTACTAAGTTTGTAAAGCTATATAATCTGTATAATTTTTATACAACTTGTCCAACACTATTGAAAAGTATGCATATGGCCATATGGTTACATTTTTAAGGCTTTCACGATTTTATTGTTTTTTTGAAACTTGAAACATGTCATCCAAACGTTTAATCTATAACATTTATATGTTTATTTTGTTATTTTTGGAATATCTACTATTTTTAATCTTATAATACCAACTAATGATTTCAAAAAATAGATGATTCAAACCATCAAATTCAAATAGTCAAACTGGCAAACTGCGATATAACTAGTCAACACCTAGCCGGTTTGGTTTGTCATACCCGACTCATTTGTTAGCTGTAGGAACAAAAAATTAAATCAAATTCAGGTAGTTCTTGACCAGTTTCACCCCTTCAAATTTGATTAAACTGAGAGTATCAAGTTGTAAGCATTTAGTTCTCACCCTTCTAATTATAAACGCACACACAAATAAGTTTTAATTGCACCCCAAAATACTGCCTTCTTGAACTCAACCCATCCCATCTATATCTTCACCTTCATCTTCATCTTCATATTTTATTTTAGTTGAACCCTCAAATACTGCTGTCTTCTTGAACTCAACCCATCTATATATACCCATATGCATAAACCCATCTTCATCTTCATCTTCAACTTCATCTTCATATTCTTTCTCCACCTCTCTGCCTACAACATAAACAATACAAACTCTTTAATGGCTACTTTACGGCGTATTTACGCAAATTGTTTACATTACTTTTCACAAGAACATCATGTTTTTGACAACACCATTCTCGGTCTTGTTGTTGCAACTCTCTTGGGCATTCTGCAACTAAGTTCTGTTTCTCCATTTAACACACACCCAATAGCTGTATTCGTGGCATCAGGCAGTGTGCTCATGTACGGGGTGTCATGTGATGTTGAAAGAAGGTATAACCAAGCTAATGTTGTGATTGTTAATATCGCGCGTCATGGAAGAGTAGTGTTTGGTTCTTTGCTAGTGGTGTCTTTGACATCAATTCTGGTGCCTAGCTTCCTGCAACCAGTAGTGTTTCTGGCATTCGTGTTGTTCTATGCCTATCGATGGATTAGATGGTTGCAGGAGGTGGTCATGGATGCTGATGAACATGAAGTTGAAGGAACAGATGCAGTTTGATTGTGATACAAAGGTTTTGAAAGCTTGAAGCATTGATCATGGAAGTTTGGTGGTTGTGTTTTTTCTACTTCAGAATGTTTTTTTTTTTAGCTGAGAGCTTTCATTTGAGAGCAGCCTCATTTGTACTTTGTTATGAATGAAATATTAATGGATACTTTTTTTGTTAGTTTGTTATAATCTGATAATATTAAAAACATAATGCATCATTCAATGAACATGTTATTTAGACAAGATTTTACATAATCAAAGGAATGAATCAAAGTTAATTGATTCCAAAATCTAACTGATTTCAATTGTTTGATAACTATGGGTGCAAACGAATCAAGTTGCCTCATTACTCAAGATCAGATCGGTAAAAAGCTCAAACGAGCCGAACCTAAACACGCCCGAGCCTTGAAATATGGTTTGTCTAGTTATCAAGCTAAGCTCAAGCTCAAGATTTACATATTGAGCTCAAGCCAGCTCGCGAGTCTAAAAAGCTTTTTATATATTTTTTAATTAATGAAGTGTATATTTATATATATAAAATTATGATAAATATAGTAAAAAAACATGTATAATGTTATATATGAAAAGTATAGTTATAGATATACAATAAAAAACATACGTTACTTGGATAACAACCCAGTAATCACATTATCATCGATTCAGTCCAAGTTTAACACCTGGGATGATGTGTGTGCATACACACACACATATAATATATGCAAGTACATATATATGTATGCAAATGATCATGGTACAAGAATTAACACCTGAGTAGCTCTCCAGGCTTCAATCTTCTGAGATCTTGATTAAAAACCAAGTTTGATTCTTCACTATGTTTCTGTTTGTTTAGGTTGTCTTTATTCTTCTTGCCTGATGATCTCAAAGATCCTTCAACTGAATAACAAATATGTCAATGAAAAACTTGTGAGGTTGCAAAGTCGATTATGGATGTTGTATGCACTAGGGTTGACCCCCGTAAACACTTTTTTTTTAGAACTTGAAAAAAAAATTCTATAAATTATTTATCTATCACTTAAAACAGTAAATTATTTTTTATACAAGGCGGTTATGGAAGTTGTATGCACTCATATACAATTTGCATCAACCGACTTATTTGTTATTATTGACGGGTATTGAGTTGGTTATTAAAGCTAATCACACGCAACCACGGAATAGTGAGAAAGGGAGGGATACGGCTTAGATGTATACCTTGCCACTCCCACACAACCTTCGATTCGCCCTTTAACATTTTTGGATAGCGGTCTACACGAAAATCTTCTTGAACCAAGTCCTCCACCTACACAGAAAAAGAAATATGAAACATTCAAGCTCTTTTATAGCGATGATATAACTGGCTAAAATGACATTGCATATGCAGAAAATTGCATGTAAAAGGAACGTACATTCAGTCAATTTCTATGTAACGTTAGCTATTTTAAAAATCATTTAAGGGCCTATGTTATAACTTTATAATCAAAAAAGGGCCTAGTTATCGATAAAACCTCAGTAAAAATCGTTGTATGCTAATTGAGTGGTGGGGTATGTTGGAAATTCTCGATAATCGATGCTTGGATTTATGTAGAATCGTGTTCAAATCACTTTTCAAATCTATATTTCTTCCTTTGCAAGTACCAAGATATTTGATTTGTGATAATCCAAAGAACTTCTGTGAGGTATCAAGTTTTTCATATGTTCTTTTGTGCATATGTTTTCTGTGATGTATCACCAATAACAAGGTTTGGCGATTTAACAAGTTGAGCTTACTATATATATATATGTGTGTGTATATATATATATATATATATTTTTTTTTTTTTTTGTGTAATTTTAGAAGGGTTGACAAATCAACATGATTAATTAAACAGGTTAAACATGTCCACCTGAACAAGACCCACTTAATTATACAGGTTAAACAACAAAATTTGGCTAATCAAACGAATTAGAAATAACAGCCCAAAACCTAATTATTTTTGTGTTGCGTCTTTTCTCGTGTGAATTATTACTCCTAATATTGGAGAGAATGATATCTTATAATAGATATGAATACCTTTTTCCATAAAAGGGGGTCTCTTCTTTCTCTAGGTGTAAGAATGTGGTCTCTTAACAATGATGCAACTATCCAAGGCTCACCTTCACCATTCATGCTCCTTGAATTCAAAGCTCTTTCTTCTAGTATGTCACAGACCTATCGTATTTGCGGTGGTTGTGAATATCAATATAGAAAAGTTAGCATGTGACAAACACAAAAAATTTGGATATGAAACCAATTTCTGAAGTTAATGAACAATTTCTAGTGTTAGAATAAAGTAGTTCTATTATGGCCCTCTCATTATTTACGCGTCAAATAATCAGCTCCATAGCAGAACTGATGATTTTATATATATATATATATATATATATATATATATATATATATATATATATATATATATATATATATATATATATATATATATATATAGGGGATGGATCAATTGGTAACCCACTCTAATTGAGAAAACCCTATAACCCAAATTGATTGGTTGTCAAATATAATGAATTTGAAATGAGTGGTCCATATTAATTCTGTAAAAATGTGTGGTATTTGTTTAAGGTTATTTTAGAGATTTGTTAGGTGTACTTGATTTGATTTTAAAAATAAAAGTTTACCCCTCAATTTTTTAAACATTCATAACTTTTATATACATTATTATTTTTTTAAAAAAATGACATCATTAAATTTGTCACATTTTTATCTTTAATTCAAGTATAGTTTTGTCAAATTTTATTAAAGTTTTCGAAATTACACTGATGTAACGAGCTGAATTGTTTCAAAGTGTTCGTAATTACACTGATGTAACAAACTGAATTTTTCCAGGTGTTCATAATTACACCGATGTAACGAGTTGAATTTTTTCAAAATGTTTCTAATTACACTGATGTAACGAGCTGTAACTTATTATGTTTTTTTAGGTTACAATTATCTAATTTTCTATCTTATTTGATATAAATTTATTTAATTAACTAATTTCTATAATAAAAAATAAGTTTGTAATATATATTTAAGATGAGAGAAAAAAAAATTTTGATGGAAAATTTTTGAAAAAAGAGGGAAATTATTGTACTTATTTTTTTACGTTAGTGTAATTACGAATGCTCGAAAAAAATTTGGCATGACTATAATGGAATTAACGAGAAAAATATGACGAGTTTAATGGTGTAATTTTTATAAAAAAACAACAAAGTATAAAAAAGTTATAAATGTATAAAAATCAAGGGGGGAATCTTTTATTTAAAAATAGGAAAATAGATAGTTTTTTAAGAGTGTGACACTTGTCACTCTTATATTAAATCTGATTTTTGTAATTAAAACAAAAGACTAGATTGCCCTTTTGTATTTAAAATTAATTAGTGACACATGTCACCATATGGTTAAATCTAGAAAAATTGAACCATTGGAAAGGTCCTCTCAACGCTCTAACGCCCACACCGGATATGGACCGAACTGTCTCACAACGTTCTGAACCCAGCTCATGTACCGCTTTAATAGGCGAACAGCCCAACCCTTGGAACATACTACAGCCCCAGGTGGCGAAGAGCCGACATCAAGGTGCCAAACCTTCCCGTCGATGTGAGCTCTTGGGGAAGATCAGCCTGTTATCCCTAGAGTAGCTTTTATCCGTTGAGCGATGGCCCTTCCAGTCGGCACCGTCGGATCACTAAGGCCGACTTTCGTCCATGCTCGACGGGTATATATATATATATATATATAGGGGATGGTTCGAATGTTAACCCTTCCTTATTGCATTAATTGAACAAGTACATCTTATTACTTTGGGGCCCACATTAAAGTAAATCTAAAGGTTTAGATTTTTTCTTCTTTTTTTATTAATGTAAGTGGGCCCTACATTAATTAAAAAAGAAAAAAAAAATACACCTTTACATTTACTTTAATGTGGGCCCCAAAGTAATAAGATGTAGTTATCCGGTTAACGCAATAACATTTGATCCTTTCCCTATATATATATATATATATATATATATATACCATGGTTGTAAAAATCCCCGACTAGGACGATTAATCGGCCGATTAATCGCTAGTCCCGTAAGGCGGACTAGGCCCGACTATCCGACTAGGCCGATTAGTTGGCCGATTAATCCCTAGTCCCCACCCCTCGACTGGCGCCTAGCGATTTCTACAACATTGATATATACATCTTATTACTTTGGGGCCCACATTAAAGTAAATCTAAAGGTGTAGGTTTTTCTTATTTTTTTATTAATGTAAGTGGGCCCCAAAGTAATATATATATATATATGTATGTATGTATGTATAGGGGAGGGATATTTTAAAAAGGATCAAAACCTTAAAAAGTGTAGGAAGACGTGAGAATGAGACACGTGTATTTTAGGTTAAAGGGTATATATGTCAACACATAAATGGAAGCTGCACATGCAAGTCACATTTTACTTCCACCAAATTTTTTAAACGTATGTAACTATTTTATATGTCAACATTTTTTAAAAAAAAATACACCATAAAATCAAGCATTTTTTTAACCTTTCTAACGAGTATAATATTGTTATATATTTAAAAATAGAAAAAAAAACAAAACTGATTGTTCTTGAACCTTGGGTGTTTTTATGGTGTTTTTCTATTTGTGAAGATGTTTTATGGTGTTTTGAACATAAACAAAACACAATGTTTTTTAGTTGCGTCATTTACACTTGCGTTTTATGGCGTTTTTGTACTATGTAATTTAAACATATGTTTTATGTTGCTTTTAAAATGTAATTTTATTTATGGTGTTTTTGAACTGTAATTTTATGCATGGTGTTTTTGAACTGTAATTTTATGCATGTTGTTTTTGAACTAATTAATTTCACACATTGTGTTTTAAGGCGTTTTTGAACTACGCAATTTCACACATGACCTTTTTTGAACTATGTAATTTTGTACATGGTGTTTTACAGCGTTTTCGAACACTAAAAAACATGACGTTCTAAACTTCGGATGTTTACGAAACTAAGCAATTTATGGTGTTTTTAGTGTTTAAAAACACCACAAAATGCCCGGTTTTAGTTTCATTAATATCCGAACACAATAAACACCATAAAATGTTAACATCGTAAACACAATAAAATATCTTGAAAAAACGCCATAAACAATAAAATATCTCTTAAAAACACCATAAAACTAAGTTAAAAAACATCACGTACAAACTTAGGTGTTTATAGTTTCATTATTACACAAACACCAAAAAATACCATAGAATGTTAACATAATAAACAACATAAAATATCTTTAAAAACACCGTAAAACTTACATATGTATAAAAAAACACCATAAAAGATCAGTTTAATTTATATTGGAAAAACCATAAAACATACGGTTCGCAAAACCCAGTTTTGATAGTTATTTTACCTTTAAAAAATATATTAATATTATACTCGTTAAAAAGATAAAAAAAATGCTCGATTTATGGTGTAATTTTTTTAAAATAATGCTGACGCATAAAAAAGTTACGAATGTTTAAAAAAGATGGAGGAAAAATACATGTAACTTGTATGTGCAAGTTTTTGGCTAGATCTTCCAATTCTACCCATACTAATGGTTTTAACTTATAATTATATACGAAAATACCACCAGATTAATCTCAACCACAAAACCAGGTGATCTAATAGTTGAGATCTCTTCTTAGACTTTTTAGGGATTTTATCCTTTTTAGCCAAACCTTATATATATATATATATATATATATATATATATATATATATATATATATATACGAACCTATTAGTTTAGACGAACCTTCAAGATCCAGCGAACCTTAGTTCATCCAAGCGAACTTTGTTCATCCAGCGAACCTTATCCAATTTCAAAATCAAATTTGAATTCTAAGGGTTTTCGTCGTTGTTGGGCCAACGTCACATGCAATTGGCCCAACATCACCTTCAGGCCACCCTTTTTTTTAAACTTGTTACATCAAAATTATATATATATATATATATATATATATAGGGAAGTATTCAAATAATAACCCACTTTTAAAGCAATAACCAAGATAAATTTGCCAAGATAAAGCCAAATCTTGGATTTTTTTTTTTTGAACATCATTGTAATGCATATAGAATGCTATATTCTTTTATAAGTTTGTGAAAATTCATCACCGTTTTAAGAGATATCATCGTTGTAAGTTTTTGATTTACAGCACTGTAACTGTTTTAGACCCAAAACTTACAACGATGTAAACTCTCAAACTGTGATGAATTTTCGCAAACTCATAAAAGAACATAGTGTTCTAAATGTGTTACAATGGTGTTCAAAAAAAAAAACAAGATTTGGCTTCATCTTGGCAAAGTTATCTGGGTTATTGCTTTAAGAGTGGGTTATTATTTGAGCACAATCCTATATATATATATATAGTATGGGGTGAAGATTGGTACTCTCACAATCAGATTACTAACTCAGAAAAAACAAAACTTTATTGAATCAAAATTGAGGTACAAAATAACCTAAAACCTTAACCCCTATTTATAAGAAACAAAACCTTAAACAAGTCAAACTTCTATCCCTAAAAACATGCCTAAAAACATTCCAACTAAACAATCTTAATCCAAACAAAAACTAATCTAATCTTTAAACTTTAAAAACTGAATTAAATAAATCTAAAACAATTAAACTTTCTACTTTAACCCCTTAACTATTTAATAATTACAAGATTAAATCCAACATGGGGAGGGATATTTTAAGAAGGCTAAAAACCATGAGAAGTGTGAGAAGCAATATTGTCCCTTGATTTGTGGTGTTTTATGGTCAAGATCGCGCGGTGGCAATTATGTAAATAATATGGCGTTTGAAAGACGCGGGATGGGCATAATAGTAATTTGGTGTTTTTGAATCAAAACTAACCTCCCCAATTTCTCTCAATCCCGTAAAAAACACATTTAACCTAGCTCGGTGGTGGATATAAATTGGTATTATAATGTATTTTCTTATTGATATGTCTCGATATATGGTGTTGAACCTTTGTTATGGTGTTTTAATCTGAAAAACACCGTAAATTCTAAACTACGTATATAACCTGTATAAAATCAAGAAACAGAGCATTATTTAAAAAAATACCATAAAATTTTAAAATGTAATGGTGATTAGGGCTTTTGGATTCAAAATAAATTGTAATACTTGGATTCAAAAACACCATACAATCCAAAAAACACAATACAATCTGAAAAACATCATAAAATTTGAAAAACACCATAATATCAAAAAACAGAGCATCATTTAAACAAAATATCAAACAACATACGAAATAACACCATACAATCTGAAAAACACCATGCAATATGAAAAACACCATAAAATCTGAAAAACACCATACAATATGAAAAACACCATAAAATCTGAAAAACACCATACAATATGAAAAACACCATACAATATGAAAAATACCATAGAATCTGAAAACGCCAAAACACAATATACAATGCTAATATAAACACCATAAAGACAATATGAAGCTAACTGATAACGCCAAATAACATAATATTAAAAACACCATAATCTTGCGTCTCTTCTTTGTTCGATTCCATCACATCGTTACCCCAAAAAAAAAACTAAACGATCATTCGCAGATGAAATTAGAATCATAAAATCAATTACAATCTGTGATTTCTTTTTGTAATCGATAATTGATTTGGATTTTTAAAAAATGTTGAGCGACAAACATGGTATGTTTCCAAAATAACCGCTAACAATTATCAGAGCAAATTGCGTAAATACCCATATCTATTAAACCTTTGAAAATACACATGTATGGACATGATTACTTCTCACACTTCTCATGGTTTTAAGACTTTTTTAGTATAAGGTTTGGCTAAAAAGTCTTAAAACCATAAAAAGTGTGAGAAGAGATCTCAACCATTAGATCAATTGGTTTTGTGGTTGAGATTAATGTGGTGGTATTTTCGTAAATAGTTATAAGTTAAAACCATCAGTAGGGGTAGAATGGGAAGATCTAGCCAAAAACCTGCACATGCAAGTCACATGCATTTTCCTCCATCTTTTTTAAACGTTCATAACTTTTTTATACGTTAGTATTTTTTTTTAAAAAATTACACCATAAAATCGAGCATTTATTTATCTTTCTAACGAGTATAATATTAATATATTTTTTAAAAGTAAAATAACAATCTAAACTGGTTTTGCGAACTGTATGTTTTGTGGTGTTTTTCCAATATAAATTAAACCGACTTTTTATGGTGTTTTTTATACATATGTACGTTTTATGGTGTTTTTAAAGATATTTTATGGTGTTAACATTTTATGGTATTTTTGGTGTTTGTATATTAATGAAACTAAAACAGAGAATTTTATGGTGTTTTTGAAAACTAAAAACACCATATAAACACCTAAGTTTGTACGTGGTGTTTTTTAACTTAGTTTTATGGTGTTTTTAAGAGATTTTTTTTATTGTTTATGGCGTTTTTTCAAGATATTTTATTGTGTTTATGATGTTAACATTTTATGGTGTTTATTGTATTCGGATATTCATGAAACTAAAACCGGGTATTTTATGGTGTTTATAAACACGAAAAACACTATAAATCGCTTAGTTTCATAAACATCCGAAAACACCATAAAATACAATCAGTTTCATAAACATTTTATACATGGTGTATTAAATCTGGACATGGTGTTTTTATTTTATACATAGTTGTGTTAAGTTTGTACGTGACGTTTTTACATTGGTTATAAATAGGTACGTTTTCTGGCATTAATTTACGGATTTTGCATTTTTTTTGTTTGTGCATGATGTTTTTAGACTATATGTGTTGTTGTTCTTATGAACATCATGTTTAAGTAGTTTACACATGGTATTTTACATTTAAATTACACAATTGAAAAAATGCCATGTGAAAAACACCATGTGTAAAATCACGAAGTTTAGAACGTCATGTTTTTTAGTGTTCAAAAACGCCATAAAACACCATGTGAAAAATTACATAGTTCAAAAAACGTCATATGTGAAATTGCGTAGTTCAAAAACGCCATAAAACACAATATGTGAAATTATTTAGTTCAAAAACACCATGAATAAAATTACAATTCAAAAACACCATGAATAAAATTACAGTTCAAAAACATCAAACAAACAAACGTACCCAGTTTAGTCCCACTTTAAAGTAGGGTCTAGGAGGGGTGAGATGAAAACAAACCTTTCCCCTACCCCAAGAAGCGGTAGAGAGGCTGCGTGAGAAGAGACCCCTGGCTCAAAATTTTTTTTTTTTTTTCAAATACATTTTATTAAGAAAAGAGAGTAAAGCATGAGTAAAACTACAGAAGTATATGTCAGTCATAAAAGAGAAAAACTATAAACACTTATTTCAAATCATATGGTAGTCACATACACAATCATTTATAAAGAACGCATGATTAAAAGCAAGGCATATACACACCGACTACGCATGCAACCTATGCAAAACAAGAGCCTTATATAATAATTTAAGGACATAAACCACATAAAAAGCTGAAACACACAGAGTAAACACTACCAACTAGTCAAGCATGCATTTGTAAAAACTAAAGTTCTGCCTATAAGTAAGGCTGCTAACCTATATCCTATCATGCATAAAAATTGCAGTTCAAAAACACCATGCACAAAATTATAGTTCAAAAATACCATAAATAAGATTGTAATTCAAAAACACCATAAAACGTCTGTTTAAATTATACAGTACAAAAACGACATAAACACCATGTGTAAATGACGCAACTAAAAAACGTGGTGTTTTGTTTATGTTCAAAACGCCATAAAACGTCTTCGCAAATAGAAAAACACCATAAAAACGTACAAGTTTTAAGAACAATCAGTTTTGTTCTTTTTCTATTTTTAAATATAACAATATTATACTTGTTACAAAGGTAAAAAAATGATTGATTTTATGGTGTAATTTGTTTAAAAAAATGTTAACGTATAAAATAGTTACATACGTTTAAAAAATTTGGTGGAATTAACATGTGACTTGCATGTGCATCCTCCATTTATGTGTTGACATTTATACCCTTTAACCTAAAATACACGTATCACATTCTCATGCCTTCTCACGCTTCTCATGGTTTTTAGCCTTCTTAAAATATCCCTCCCCTATATATATATATATATATATATATATATATATATTATCTTGAACGCATTATATTCGCATTTTTCTTTGTTAAAATAATTGTTATAAACATAATCGTTGTTTGGATTATAAACTACAAATGCTTTTTGAAATTTCTTAATCATTTATAAAAGATATTATCATGGAAGAAAAAATAATTTCAATAAATTAAATATTTATAACTTTCAAAAATATATGAGTGTCCTTTTATAGGCCATTTTACCTATTAATTCCTTAAATAATCAGGAAAAAAAAACTTATAAAATTGATTATATCTGATCACTACAATCATATAGTTGAGGGTATCGGATGATGAGACAAAAAGGTCTGTTTGTTTTCACCTGTTCGTAAAGCTCTTCAGCTCTAACTGACAAGTAATGCCTTCGCCGAACTCTTTGCAACATCAATCCAAACCCAACAAACTGCATATATGATATTGATTAGCGTCAACGAGCTTGGATATGTAACAAATTAGCTTTTAAAAGGCTTCAATACCAAAACACAACATGGTACTAGGAACAATGCATGCTCCAAAAGCCATAGATGAATAGAACAGGTCAGTGGCTTATAGTGTTCCACTAACAAGTCAGGACACTTCAACTCCTTAATCCTACATTAACAAGAAAATCAAGGCAAATAAAGATGAGTAACAAATCACACTGAACATTAACTAGAGGTGGCAGTTTTGCCCCATTTACCTATGTATGGGTAGAGTTGGGTTGTGTTTTCATCGTTAGGTTTCAAATTTATCTAAAAATGAGCGGATCACTTGAATAGGTTAAAAGTTATCTCGTGTATTAAAATGTGTAAGATCTTCTAAATCATACATTAACATACAGCATTATTATTATTGCTTAATATAGTTATTGTTAGCATTTACCATTTTTAATGTGTTGACTATTATAATATAAAACAAAATAGACAAAATAATAGTTTATGGGTTCCCACCTGACCTGCTTTGTGTTTTTTTTTTGACGCATTACCCAACAAGGATGGGCCCATTTTGTCACCTCTAAATTCATTAACTATAACCTACCCAGTGCCAGCATGCCTGGTCTCCAACAAGTTACCAACAATCTCCATTGCCTTCTGCTTTGCAAACTGATAGGTAGCATTGTCCTTATCCATATCATTCCATAACTCATCTCCTTGAACCTGAAATACAAGTTCTAGTTAATCTCATAACAAAGTTAAGTGCACTTAACAGAGAAATCTGTCATGCATCAATACTTGGACATGAACAAGAAACACACCCAAACTTTGCCCACTCCTTTGCACAAATACTGAGAATATGATTCGCAGGTATGAGATTCTACCATTTTTGCCTGCAAATAAATGCCGTCCTTACAAATTAGTATTCAAAAAGTAAACTTGGTAATGCACTAAACTCTCTCTTCAACCCTTACATGACTGAACTCAGAAGTACTCCAAATTAAGTGCTACTCACTCACGAGATTCTTAACCATTTCATTTATATTTCCATCTTCTAGACATGATCTCCCATATCTTCTATAACCACTCACGCATTCCAATTTGCCTTCAGTACATATACCATGGCTTGGACAAGATTCACACGTGTCTGTAAACAGTAACATAATTAATTCAGTGTAAAAGCACAAATTGCATCTTATTATGCCTAATAGTATAGTCCAACTCAAATTTATCGTACAAATTCTAACTAATCACAAGTTTTAATTGCAAGAAAGAAAACCTGGTTTAAGAATGCAGTACAAGAAAATGGTAAGGTCATATATATGCCCAAAAATAACAAGGGGTCTCTTATGAATTTGTGATAGTACATGGAACAATTACGTAATAGTCAGACATTGGTAGCTGTGAATTCCTATGTGACTACACCATAGATCTTTATGTTAAACGAAATTTACTAAACAAAATTCTTTCTTTTATCTGTAGTTACTATTATCCTTAAACTCCATGAGCTATACTCTAATGATTCTAATCCTTGGTTTGAGGTTCAGAGTAGGAGGGCTGAGGGCATGTATGTCAAGATCTTCAAGAGACTTTGTTGAAGATGTTTGAAGTTATATCATAGTTCACAAGTGTTTTTGATTCGCGTTTCAATAAATTTTCCTTATGTTGTCAAAGGTGATAGGCGCACTCAAGGTGCAAAAGGCTAGCCTAGGGCCTAGGTGCAAGGCACATAAAACGCGAGAGCTAGAGGAAAAATAAGCCCACATAGGTGAAAAACGATAAAAATTTTATTATGCATTTAATATTAATACCCATTTAAGAAGATAAATTTATATTAGCACATAAAATAATTTAGTTAGTTCTAAAATTTCAAACGAGCACCAGATGCTCAAAACCAACACCAAATGTTCAAAAACCAATACCAAATTAATGGTGCATGAAGAATAAGAAGATCATGAAGTACATTATAACTGCTAGATTTATTTACAATCATATTGTAGCATAAAACAAACAATTGCATGCAAAAAAAAAAACTAACATGTTTATCATTCATTAGCTTGTAGTCTCTTTGAAAATTGTTTGATATGTAGAAGAGAAAACAATCGTAATATATATCCAGATATTACATTATTGATATTTGCCTAATTTATCTAGGTTTAAGATTTACAGCTAATCTCCAACTATAAAAAAAAATCAAAATAAATCCAAACATAACAAACAGAGAAAAAAACAAAGAATAAGAAAAAGACAAGATTGCCTTATTTTGAAATAGTTCTCGACTTTGTGAGCCTATGCCTTGATTAAAGCCCATTTTCCTCTCACTTTTGTACAAAACAGCCCAACTATGGGCCTAGACCTTCTAGAGACGCTATCTCCGGGCTTGGCTTTATTTGGGGCCTAAGCACGCGCCTAAGGGCTTTGAGAATACAGATTTTTCCTAGCATACTATTAGCAGATATGTATCCACTGAAATATTTTAGGAATAGATAGGTTTTATATTTGTATTTGATTTGTATTTAATGTATATCCCCATATTATATTGAATGAATGAAAGGAGGATGGCAAGCTTTGAGAAAACCTATTATGGTATCAAGAGCCTAAATTGCCGTCTCCCTCAGCCGCCTCTGCAGCCTATTTTTTTTTTCCAGCAATCCAGATCCCTCCCACCATACTCTGTTCTTCTCAACATGGATAAAATTCACCCTGCCATCACCGTCACCAATATTCACAATTTCATCCCTGTCAAACTAGAGATGGAACAAAGTCAATACACCTCATGGTCCGAATTGTTCAAAATCCATTGTCATGCCTTTGATGTTATTGATCACATCCTCCCTCCTCCCACCCCATCACCACCATCAACCAATAAAGAAACCACCGCCGCAAAACCTAAAACACCACCTGATATCTGGAAACGCATGGACTCCAATGTCCTACAATGGATTTATGGAACAATCTCCAATGACTTGCTGCATACCATCCTTACCCCGTCCATTGCTCTTCACATGTCCGCCCCTAACACCACCGACTCATCTGCAAATCAACAACGGTCGGATCGCAGTGATAGGGGACGTGGACGTCGCTTCGCCCATGGCCGCGGCCGCGGCGGCCGTGGCCGTTCATATGGACACCGTGGCCGTGGTACTTCTTACCCACCATCAGCTTGGCACCCTAGCTCCACTTGGCAGCAAAACAACCGCCCTCCTTAATGGACCCTTGGCTGGGTTTCCTCCCTGCTTCTGTTCCCTTTCACCAACCACCGGTCCCTACACAACCCTCTCCTAAACAGTGGGCCTCATCCCCATGGACCCTTTCCCCACCTCCTTGTCCATATCCCTCCGCTCCTATGCAGTCTACATGCCCACCTTCACCGCAACAATATGCTGGAATTCTGGGTTCCCACCCCAATCCTTCCACCTATGCAGGCTCTGAGGCAAGCTATACACCCATAGACATTGAACAAGCCATGTACACCATGTCCCTCAATCCACCCGACAACAACTGGTACATGGATACGGGTGCCACATCTCACATG
This sequence comes from Mikania micrantha, assembly GCA_009363875.1. Taxonomy (NCBI): domain Eukaryota; kingdom Viridiplantae; phylum Streptophyta; class Magnoliopsida; order Asterales; family Asteraceae; genus Mikania; species Mikania micrantha. Next base: position 34,243,044 of record CM018687.1, on the reverse strand, counting down.
AGAAACACCACAGGTAACCTCTCGTCCTATTCCAAAACTAAAGCATTTGATCATATTACTGTTGGCAACAGTTTCCAAATCCCCATTCATGGTTCAGGACATTCCACCTTACCATCCCCATATCCTCCTTTTACATTAAAACATGTTCTTCATTCACCTACTCTCATTAAAAATTTATTATCTGTTCGTAAATTAACCACTGCTAATTTCATTTCCATTGAATTTGATCCATTTGGTTTTCTTGTGAAGGACTACCGGACACAGATCCCCATCATCTGATGTAACAACACCGGCCCACTTTATCCTCTTACACCTCCAGCAGCTTCATCCTCACCTTCAGTCTTTGCAGCCCTCTCTCAAGATCTTTGGCACCACCGCCTTGGACACCCCGGCTCATCAATACTACATAGTCTTAAGAAAAATAATTCTATTGTTTGTGGGAATACTAATCGTTTATCCTTTTGTCAGTCTTGCTTTTTTGGGAAGCAAATTAAACTTCCTTTTAGTCAGTCTTTGAATTCTACTTCTATGCCATTTGACATTATTCACAGTGATTTGTGGACCTCCCCGGTTCTTACCACGGGTGGTCATCGTTATTATCTTTTGTTTCTTGATGATTATACTAATTTCTTACCCTTTAACACACAAATCTCAAGTCTTCTCAATCTTTACACAATTCTCAACAATGATTAAAACTCAATTTGAAAGAAACATCAAATGTTTTCAATGTGATAACGACACCGAATATGCTAACAACAATTTTTACAATTATTGTCACCAAACCGGTATGCAATTTCGTTTTTCTTGCCCTCACACCTCCCCACAAAACGGGAAAGCGGAGCGCAAGATTCGATCCATCAATAACATTATTTGCACTCTTCTATCTCACTCATCGGTTCCACCCACTTTTTGGCACCATGCCCTCCAAATGGCCACATACATTCACAACATTCTCCCTAGCAAAACCAAATCCTACTCTACACCTGCTTCTTTCCTATATCACACCAAACCTACCTATGATCACCTTCGCATATTTGGGTGCCTTTGTTTCCCACTGTCCCCATCCACCACAATCAATAAACTTGAGAACCGATCTTCTCCATGCGTCTTTTTAGGCTACCCTTCAAACCACAGAGGCTATAAATGCTACAACCTCTCCACTCACAAAATCATTCTTTCTAGACATGTTGTCTTTAATGAACACGTTTTTCCCTTCTCTACCACTCCTCACCCTCCCAACTCTTATGATTTTATCACTACTGATCCACATCCACTTCTGTGGCTTCATCATACCTCCCCAAATCCCACTACTCAACCCACTGACAAATGGGCTAACTCCACCGCCACATATCAGCGGCGCCCAAAACTTGCCTCGGAGTCACCCGCCATCCCACATACCTCAACAGACCCACTGCCAACTCAATCAACAGACCCACATACATATGGTTTATAACAAGTTTTAAAAAAACGGAAACAAGCCTCGAGGCGTTTTCCGTTAGACTCACGAGGCGTAAGCCTCAAAACAACATTGAAAATAATTAAAATTACATATATATTTCATAAAAGTCACAATTTAACATAAATATTTCATAAAAGTCACAATTTAACATAAAACAAATGATAAAAGTATCACAAGGTATAATATAATTGAAAAGGTAGAGCATATCGTATTCGTAAATGTATTGTATAATGAAATTAAGTACCATCAGAAGATTTTGTTGTATATTTTAGTGTAAAATGGATGCAAAGGAATCCTAAAGAATTTAGAGGTGAAAATTACACACGCTAGTTAAGATTTCTAAGCTCCCGACCAAGCGGGGGTCAACGGGGCCGCCCCCCTAGCGGGGTCCAAGGGGCAACGCCTCGAAACCTAAATGAAATGTCATAAGTTAGTATGTTCGGGATTAACTCCCGTATGCTTGGTTTATTGCATACGCGTGCTTTAGTTCAATTAGGTTTCTTATTTTACCTAGACGGGTGAAATAAGGGTCAAAAAAGTAAAAAAAAAAACCCAAAATACAAAAATGCCATCTTTAGTGAGGCTTAAGCCTCACCGCCTCAACGCCTGAGGCTTACGTTCCAATTCCCCCTACTGAGGCTACGCCTCTTATGCGTTTTCTGGCCGAGGCGTACGCCTCGAAGCGCGCCTTGGAACGCCCTTTTAAGCCATAGTTTATAGTAAGAAATGTAAGCAAGCATGAAATTCGCTACTGAAATCATGGTTGTAAAAACCGCGATTCCTCGCCCGATTAATCGGAATTAGGCGCTAATCGGGGTGTTCCTGACTAATTTTCCTCAAATCGGCCAATTAATCGCTAGTCGGTCAACATCGGTCAAAATCAGACATAATCGGTTCTGATCGGTCCTAATCGGCCACCAAACAGCCACCAATCGGCCAAAAAACGGCCGATTTCCGGCGAATACGAGAAGAAAATGGAAAACAAACCTTCGATCTTCGTTGAGAACGACGATTCCGACTTCGATTGACAAGAACAACGACTGTGGCGTGACTCGCCGGAACCCTAATTTGGAGAAGACGACTAGCGTGACTGTGCATGAGATCGGGAGTGTAGCCAGAGAGCCCAAATAGAGGGGAATTGATTTTTTTAAAGTTAGAATTTGGGCTTTTATCATATGAATGGGCTGGGCATTCAAAAAAAATAAAATAAATAGCCCATATGAATTATTAATTTGATAAAATCTTAGATTATTTGCAAACTTATACATTATGTTTTGTATATGTATATATATATATATATATATATATATTTTAAAATTTATATATAAAATCTCAATCCGATTAATCCCAATTAATCCCTAGTCCCTACCTCGCCGACCGACTAGCAATTTTTACAACACTGACTGAAATTGAAACCACAAGTAACAAAAAATATGTGGTTTCCCTAAAGTAAAAAATAAGAATGCGTGCTACTGTGCTAGCCTATGGTATGGAGAGAGTGTTTACAGTATGCTTATATGCTCCTCTGTGCTCCCTCATTTGAGCATGCAGGAATAAAATAGCCTCTTCTAAGAAACCTCTCTGTTATCCAATTAAATCTTCCTCTCTGTTATCCAATTAAATCTTACATTCAACTGTTCTACCCTTAAACTTAGATGTCTATTCTTCAATTTTACTTTATCTGACTGATTGAAGAATGATCAACTACTGATTCATTTCAGTCATAATCAATTCATTCACATCAGTACCTAAACAAAATCAACATGAATTCAAACCTAAATAACATAAATTGATAACTTCACTGTTCATTTGGCAAATGCAGCAGCGGAATTGATAGAGAAATCCGTAGAAAAATAAAAAGCATTTACTCACTCCTACAAAATTACGAATACAGATTACAGAGTTGCTTACCAGAAAGATGATAATCGAATTCCGTATCGCTGTTACAGAACGGCTTCAGCTGACGATTGAAGACAGTGACCACATAATTGCAACCTATTGCGACGGTGACAGCGATGGATACGACGGCGAAGAGCTTGAAAAACTCCGGCATGGACGGCAATAAGCTTGGCGGTGGTTCAATTGAAGATAAACGAGGATAAGAAGATGAGTGTTTAGGGTTTTTGATTCGCCTTTTAGGAGTGGAAGCCATTTGTGTGTGCTGATATTGATCGTTGTGTGTTCCTTGGACAAGTGATTGATAGTTTTCATCGAAGTTAAACAGATGAATTATAAAGGGGACCTTTTAATTAGATACTCATTTTTATATTTTTACACCCTAGCGGTCCAAGAGCCCGTACTGGGCAATATGGCCCATATAGAGTAGACAAACATTCCAGGGTATTCCTTCGATTCAGTGAAACATTCTGTTGGACGGGCCGTACTGATCAGTACGGCCCCGTCTTGGCCTTGACTTATTTTTCCAAGCCATTTTTGGGTGTCAAGCAGTTGAGTCACTTGATACGGCCCGTACTAGGCAGTACATGCCGTCTTGAAGTTATTTATTTTATTTAAACTTAATTTACGTATTTAAATAATTTTTAACGATATACGTTTAGTACGTGAATTATTTGAACGATATACGTCTATTATGTTAATTAAACGGCATAATCTTGTTACGTTATCATTTTTAACGATATTGATTATTTACGAAATTGTTTTAACTAAATATTTCATTTTATAATTAGTTTGTTTACATTAATTTAAAAAATTTAAACGATATAAGTTTGTCGCGCAATTATTAAACAACACAAACAGAAACAATACAGATGAAGAAAGAAACATTCATATATACACAGCATAAGTTTTACAAACAAGAAAACAAAATACAAAAGTAACTACAACCTCCGGATGGTCCAGCGGACGATCCGTCGTCTAGGTAGATGAATGGCTCCGGGAACGGTGGAAGCTGTGACCCGTCGCGTTGCGCATGCTCTGACGCGACCGTGCTCTGGACCAAATCCTCATAACGATCGAGCCGTCGCTCAACGCGTGTCTCCCAGGCTGCCCGATGACGATCGGCTTGAGCCGTCTAGTCGCACCGGGTCGCAATATGGTGCAACAACGCCTCGAGCGGCTCGGTCAAGCGCACCGCACGGTAAACGTGCGGTGGATGCTGCGGCGGTGAGTCCTCGCGCGCTGGTGATTGAACCGGCTCCTCCCGAATCGGATCTGCTGCTCCGATATGACGGCGAGCTGGGCCGCCTGAACCCGGGATGTCGGCAGCAAGTCTCATGTTCAGGAGCGTCCGACGATCGAACTTACGAGGCTCGATCGCCGGCAGATCCTGAAGCTAGTCGATCATGCCTCTGGTGCGTGCGATGTGGGTGACAAATGCGTCACCCCACAATGTACCGCGCTCCTATCGGTGGTAGAAGGTGGCGTAGTATAATGCAAAACACCGTGCAAAGTTGCACATGAGTGAGTGAAGATAGAACAAATATGTCGTCATCGCCCAATCCTGGCTCTTTCCGCGACCTGATATGGTCGTCACGATGGAGCGGTGGATGTAACGAATCAGAGGGTCTTTGATCGTCGTCGCTCGCAGTCGGTGGCCGGTGAACGACGTGTCAGAGATCTGGGCCCACCAAGCCCTCATAACCTCGTCCTCACCCTACGTCAATCCCTGGGTGAATGAATCACAAACAGTCTCCGGCTCATAATATATACCTAAGTGCACGGAGAAACGCTCGATCGACATCTCCATGTGCTGTCTGCATAAGGAAAACTCAATATCAGGAGGAAGCTCCACGTCCTCCTGCTCACGAACTGCTGCCTGGTGAGCTCTATATCGAAATGTCGATAGAAACTCCACAGTGATCAGCCTGTAGATGGGCAGCTCCGCGATATCAAATAGACGAGTCCACGGCGTGTCCTCGCCAAGGGTAGCTCTCGTACGCTCTGCCTATCCGGCATCTGCCAGAACTCCCCTGTCTATACAACGTGGCGTCGCCACTCTCATCCGTAAAATTCGACTGCGCCTCATCGCTGTCGCCGACTCTGGCTCGTACTGCAGCCACTCGTGTTGCGACAACGCCACTCGCCACCACGGTTACACATGAGCCTGACTTTGATTACACTGCCTGTTGTCTTTGATTTCTTTGTTCTTCTTTTGACTACAATGTAACCACTGTCTAGTGCTCTACTTTTCATCCACCCTACCAGCGCTTCTTCGGACATAAGCTCCTGACATATAAAAATAATAATAAATACCATAAATGGGTAGCGATAATATACAATCATCAAGATTTATGTTTCATTTAAGTTACCTCTTTGGTTTCCCAGTTAATGTTTGAATCCGCCGGCTTTTCTTCATAAGCCTCCTCCGGGTTTGTTTACTGTCATCATATACGAACCCATAATCGTTTTGTTGCGCATACGATGCTTGACTATCAAAACCGACATCAGCGTTAGGTTCAGCATTCAGATCTATCATGCCGTATGAATACTCAACAGGAGACTCTTCATTCAAATCTGGCACGTAATCATTGAAAAAACTCTCATCCCAGAACGACATCGTTACAAATCTGAATTATCTTGAGATATATTCGAAAACTTATGCGTTCGTTTGAAACGATTCAAACTTATATAAAAATTTCAAATTGGTTCAATACGGCCCGTACTGGTCTGTACGGCCCGTACTGGGTCAAATCAATATCCTTCCACGTCAGCAGTGTCAGATTTGAAAAAGCAAGACGAGTCATACTGCTCAGTACGGGTCGTCTTGCTTTCAAATCATTGTCCTATGTTTCAGGGAATATCTGTACGATGAATGAGACGGGCCGTATTGACCAGTACGGCCCGTTTTGCTCCCAATCATTGTCACAGGTTGTTAGGGAGAATGTTTGACCAAGTACTGATCCGTATAGACACTAGGCCTTTCTTTTAACATCCTAACAAACCTATACAATCCGTATTTGCCGACCACTACGATCCGTATAAGGTACACGTAAACATTCTGTTATAGTGTTATAGATTTCAGTGCGATATATCTATACGGGCCCTACAACCTGTACAAGCCGTACAGGCTTGAGTTATTTTTTACAAGACAAAATGAGAGAAACCGGCAAAGTGTATTGTGATACGTAACGTACTGACATGTACGGGTCATACATAAATTATTTTCTTTTATTTAAAAAAGATATGTGTAATGTTTTAATTTGGAACGATATACGTTTGCTATGTTAATTTTGAACGTTATATGTTTGCTATGTAATGATTTGTAACGATATAAATTTGTTACATAGATAGTACATATATATATATATATACATACGTATTATTTGATTTTATTTAAAAAACGTATATGTTACGTGTTAAAAAGAGATATTTTATTTTATTATAAAAGGTCGTAAGTTTGTGTTAGTTTGGAACCATATAAGTTTGTTACGTATTGGTTTGGAACGATATAAGTTTGTCACGTAAATAATACAAATATATATACAATCATAAACAATACAAATAGAGAATGAAACATATATATACATAACATGAATTTTTACATACATAACATAAACCAAAACACAAACAAAGTAAAGTAAACTAAGATCCTCCAAGAGGCCCAGTCGCAGAGCATGCATCTAGATAGAAACGTGGCTCCAGTAATAGACGAAGTTGTATGCTATCACGTCGGGCACGCTGTATGCTGTCACGTTGGGCACGCTCTAGCTCAGCATCGATCGTCCACTGGATAAGATCCTCTAGCCGATCCAACTAGCGATCCTGTAGCTCGAGTCGACGATCCGAAATGCCGGCTGGCCTGAAGAAGCCCGTCACTCTGTTGAGCCATACGATGTAATAATGTCTCGAGAGGCTCAGTGAGACGCACCGCACAGTAAACCTGTGGCGGATGCTGCGGTGGCTCATCAGCGTGAGGTGGTGGTGAATGATGGGCTACTCCTAGTGTGGGTCGGGCTCCTGAATATGATGAGGTGAAGCCGCCTCCTGAACATTTAAGATTTAGGTTTTAGTTTTGCCAGCCGGAGTTTAAATATTTTGATATATTAGAAGTGCGTGGTAAGCCACAACTCGTCCACAGCTAGTGGCCACACGACATATTTGCTTCCCACATAGCCTTTATCTTTTCTTTTTCTTCAACCAATAAACCAAAAGCTTTATGGGATACCTTATCTCTAATGTTATCAAATATTGGTAGTTTATGATGACCCATTGTTTTAATCAAGCTTGTTTCAAAATCATGATTCATTTTTACCTCATGTGATTATATAATTCCATTTACGAAACCGACAAGTGTGGCAAGTGAGTGGTTTGTTGATCTAAGATAGATATCTCTTTAAGTTTGATTACTGACTTTATACCTTGTTTGTTGTACATTGACCAAAGTTACGCGTTCTATTAGTCCATGTTGTTACAAACATCTCTCTGTAGTTGTTTAACCTGATGTGCGTCAAATATTCCAAAACTCTTGAAATAAAACAAAAAACCAATGATGAGATGATGTAGAGCCCAACTCAGAGAGGAAGACTGACAAAATCAATCCGTGATCAGATGAAGACCCAGTTTTGTTTATTTCGTGTACTTAGTATTTTCGTGTACTTTAGATTTTCGAGTACTCAACCATTTCGTGTACATAGGTTCGAGTACTCCTAGTTGTAGTATTAATAGACGCATTTTGTATTGCACTAGGGTTGGATTCCCGAGGCAAAGTTCTCTAGACGTATTAAGGCTTTGTTCTTGTAAAGTTCACGATTTTAATCAAAGTTTTCATTTTTCCACTTCTTCTGTTACTTCTAACTTGGATTCCGCACTCGTTGGAGGCTTTTGGTGCCGATTGGAGTGATAAAGCTCGAGTCTTGATCTGGATCTGGACCTACAAGTGGTATCAGAGTTTGGAGGCTCTTTTTTACACCAAGGTACTGGCTTTTTCATGCAAGTTCGCTACTTTCCTGTTCATCTTCATCACATCTAGCTATTGTATCAATTTGGAGCTCTGAATCTTGAAGAAATTTTCTCTGGAATTTTTCAAGTATATTCGAGTTCTTAATTTCAAGAACACAGCTTCGAGTACATCTGTTCGTGAACTTCTCTTCGAGTACTGCAGTTCGAGTTCTCCATCCTTAGCCAAACTGAGTTTCAAGTTTTTGGTGTTCGAGTACTTGGTTTCGAGAATAGATTACGAGAACTTGCTTTCGAGTACAGAGTTTTGGGTACTGGACTTCGGGTACTTGGTTTTCGTGATCTCTTTTTTGTATACTTGTTCGATTACCTGAACTTCGTGTATAATGGTTTGTGCACTCTGGTTTGAATACTCAGATTTCGAGAACTACTGTTCGAATACAACACTTCGGGTACAGGATCTTCGAGTACTGCTTGGATCTTCAATTACTTCTGGGATTTCGTATTCTTTTTGGATTTCGGGTACTAGAAGACTTCGAGAACATCAGAGATTTTGTATACCGCACTTAGTGAACTTCTAGAATTCGAGAATTGACACTTAGAGAAATTTCTGATCATCGCTTCAAAGAATTTGACCAACTTATCCAATTTGCTCAATCTGCACAGTGAGATTGGCACGGGTACAAAGCCATCGAGGCTTGTTTCAGGTGATAACTTCCAGGACTGGAAGTTCAAATTCCAATCATTCATCAAGTACACGGATCCCAAGATATGGAGGTCGATCGAGGAAGGGCCTTACGTGCCCATGTACCAGAGTGAACTGAACAGGCTGATTCCCAAGGACCCACAATTGTATACTGAAAACGACATCCTACTGAAAGAAAATGATGACAAGGCATATGCCTCCATCACTATGGCGTTGTCTACTGATGTGGCTCACAGTTTTAAAGAGCACACGACTGCCAAACAACTTTGGGATGCGTTGGTTGAATGCTTCGAGGGAAATGAAGAATGAGGGAGAGTCAAAAGGACATGTTGAGACAAAGGTTCAACATGTTCAATCATATTAAAGGGGAATCTTTGGAAGCCTAGCTCAATCGTTTCACTCACCTCATGACTGAACTGACAAGTGCCAGGGTGGAGATGTCTAAAAGGGAAGTCAACAAGAAACTCTTAAACTCCTTACCGTACAATTGGAACTCAAACTATACGACGATCAAGAGGACTAAGGATATGTACAAGACTACCTTTAGTGAGTTGATATCCATCATTAACTAGTATGACATGGATGAAAAACAAAGGGCACTCAATCATGCCAGCTCCATGGGCATTACCCCAGCCACTGAGAATGTTGCACTTTTGTCTGCAATTAACTACCAATGCCTCTAGTTCTCAAACATACCAGGCTTCAGCTTCTCAGTCAGTGTAACACCCCGACCAATGGCGGAAATGTCGGGATGACACGAGGGATGTGTAGATTGTTCATAAGCTCATGGGCATCTAAATGTATCACCACATATCAATTAAATCAAATAAAATAATTACACAAAAATCATGTTCGTTGTAACACCCCGACCAATGGTGGAAACGTCGGGATGCCACGAGGGATGTGTAGATTGTTCAAAAGCTCGTAGGCATCTAAATATGTATCATCATATATCAATCAAACCAAATAAATTTTACACAAAAATCATGTTCATCATGAATTAAATACATCAAATACACAAAAGATTTAGCTAAACTAACTAAACTCTAATCGCCAGAAATTTAGTTAATTAGCTAAGTCCAAGAATCCTATGTAATGATGTCCAAAAGTGAGAAGTTCATCTTCTTCAACCTACTTAGCTTCATCACCTTAAACATGTAAGAAAATCAAGTGTCAACTAGAAAGTAGTTGGTGAGTAATCATAAGTTTTTATACTTAAAAGATTTATAAAAATGAATTTAAAAGTTTAAGTTTAAAATGGTTTTTATAAAAGGTTTAAAATAAATGAGTATAAATGCTCATGATTTTTCTGAGAAAATCCACCATAATACCTGTATGAGATAATCCAACCAATCTCCAAACTCAACAATCAAACACATACACAAACACATAATCACATATCCAATCAGTCATAGTCAATCATAAATAATCATAGTCATTCATAGATAATCAACCACAAAACCAATCAACCAATCTCATCATCCATATTCTCAATTAATGTCTGTGACTATACATGGTCATTATGTAATTAACATAAGTTAAAAACATGATCCATGGAGTGGAAGCTATCCACGTGGCAATACACGAAACCAATGTAATTAACCAAGGTCAAAAGCAATGTTTCTCGGAGTTGTGATAATCCAAGTGACAATACATGCAATCTTTGTTATTGACCTAGGTCAATGACAATGTTACACGAATATATAAATGTAAGTGATAATCCATAAATAATGATAATTCAATATTGTGAATATCATATTGATAACAGGTATTAGCCTTGTGTTATCAAATAATATTTAAATTTGGTATACATGTTTCACCTCCGAGCTTTAAAACAAAACAGTTTAAAGAAAGGGAGGTTATGAGAACTCACCTGGTTCCTTAAGTTCAATGTTTAAGTAGAATGCACGCTCGCGTATGAAAGTCAACCCAACTCAATCAACCTGAATTTAATAGATATTTGTTTTCATAAAAATAAGCATTTCTTGACGATTTTGAGTTCTTATGTGTTTACTTTAATTACTTACATAATTCACTTCTTAGTTTATTTTGTCTAGGCCAAAAATAACCACCAATACTTCCATCACAATTTATCATAAAGATGGTCTTTCACTTGTTAATTCAATTATCTATTAGGAGTAACAAATCATGAGACCTTAACTGTAAATCCCCATATATGTATAAATGATCTAAGATGGTAATCCTAGTCATATATATATATGTATATATCATACATGCATGATTGATTAGACACACCATATTAGTTTAAGTTATAAAAATCCAATTTAATTTCAAAGAGTTTGCAATTACATCATCCCCATCAACACCATCATTATGTAAACTTTCATAATTCAATCTTAAGTTATTAAAGAAAAGGTGGTTCTAATTCCTCATGCATGCATGGTCATGTCCCTATATCTACACTCATGTTCATATTCCTTAGTGTATTCCCGATCTCTAAACTCCTGTCGAGTTCGTGTTTGACAGCCACATAGCCAACGAACCTTAGGTTCGCTTCCCCCATGGTTCGTGGCTATCTTGATGGTTCGGCCCATTTAGGGTTCGCCATCTTGCAGCCCAACGAACCCTTAGGTTCGGCTGTTTAGCTAGATGAGGTTCGCTTCAACCAGAATGGTTCGTCCAAGTTAACATGCAGGGTTCGGCCGAGGAGAGCTTCGTAGGGTTCACTGATCAACACAGGTTCGTCTGCCATACAAACTCACGAACCATTAGGTTCGCAGGTTATAAGGCTCGTCCGAGGTTCGTGAATGATGCAACCGGTTCGTGGCTAGGGTTTCGTGAGCAGCAGGGTTCGGCTACATATGGGTTCGCCACCCTAAAGCCTCGCTGATGAAGGTTCGCTCATCTGGCCTCCCACCAGCCCACTATTCATCATCATTATCCTTGCGTTTTCTGTAACAAGTTCGAACCAAGCAACCCTAATCCCTCATACTAATTCGTTTTACAATTTTACAAGTTTTAAGATCAGTTATGACACTTAGTAAACTAAGGTTCGCGATTTATGATAAAACCGTGGATAAGGTCTCAGATTTACCTCTAATCGTGGATCAAACGTGAGATTTTCTTGTACTTCCTTGTTCTCCTTGATCTTGTGGTCGTTTAGGCACCGAGATCTCCCGATTCCATCAAGAAACGAGCACGAAAAGCTAGAGAGAAGGTAGAGAGAGAGTGGACGTTTTTGGTGAACTAGAGAGAGAAAGTGTGTGTGAAGAATGAAGAAGAAGATAGCTTCTTCTTCTTTAGTAACCCGTTTAGTCCCCGTGTGCCCGGTCTCGTTTATGTCGCGATAAATCTATTAAATGATCGGTTTTGTTCGTAAAATATGTTTAAAACATTAAAGTGTTTAACAAATCGTGTTTCGTGATAATTAAAATGAATTTAAATAAAATCATTTAAATAAAGTTTCTCCGTTTATTTTTCCTTTAAATAATCAATTTGTTCGGATTTAATTTAAGTTGTGATTCCTAATAAATATTTTTAAGTTTTCATTTATTAATTTAATATCGTTTGATATTATTTAATTATTTCGTCGAAACGCGTTACTCGCGTACGTATTCGTAAAGATCGTCACCTTTGCGAATCAAACTCTCGTATCGTATTTCGATTCGATTTACTATTTATGGAACATCGTTTCATAATATTATTCCTAATAATTATATTCGTGTGAATCGTCACTCGCACGAATACATTTATTAGGTTAATATTTCTGAATTAATATTCGCGTTCAAATAATGTCCGTAACCTCACCATCGCGTAATTAATTCCAGTTACACTTCCATTATTTTATTAACTTTATTATTATCTTCCCAACCCAAAACCCACTTGTAACATTTGTGCATATAGTCATGTAGTTGTAAACAGTGTTAGAACAGTGTCTATTCATGGTTCAGTTCATCAATGTGATTCGTATGTTCAAAATGTGTGCTTGTGTGTTACAGGATCTTAGTAATCAGAGAACAAGTATGTATTATTATTTACAGTCGATTTCACTAAGCAAGAACAGTAACTTGTTATATCGAAACAGTGGTGGGCAGCGAGAGTGAGCCCTATATATATACTGCGTTCGGTGTAACAGGTTAGTGTTAGTGCGTAGTGTTGAGACGAGTATTATAACATTTAATTAATTCAACTAAAATCGTAATCTGTAAGCGAGACTGAGTATAGTTATGGGTGACGATCCATAATAATACGAATGTTGAACTTATAATTATGATTAAACGACTTTAAATAATTAATACGATCGTAAAACGTACGCGATTGCGGGTATACACGTAATTTCGAATGTTTTAACGATCCGACAACACACGAAGAGTAAAAATAATGAAATTAATTATTTTATATTTTTACAATTTTGAAACTCATCTTAATGGGTTTAACATCTATTTTTATTTAAAACCGCGTAAATTACGCGTTACGTTCCGGAAACGCGAACCGAGCGACCGAAACGGACCCGAACACTACCCGGACTATAAAAGCCCGAAAGAAGGCCATTTCCTTCATTTTTATCAGCCAAACCCTCTCTCTCTCTATAATTTTCGCAAACCCTTTCTCTCTCTAAAAACCAAGCTTTAAACGCTCGCATCTCGCTCGTTTCTCAACGGATTTCGGAGTTTTTGGTGTCCACGCGTAGCCCTCAACATTATCTACACGAAAGTACAAGAAAACAGCGAGATCAGCCGGCCAAAGACGAGGTATAATCGATTGAAAATTCTGGAAAAGAGGGTTTTCATGTTTTTGTGTTGTGTGTGTGTTCAAACCCGATTAACGACCGATTCTAGCACCCTTTCTCCATTTCGCACATATAGCAACAGTTTTAGATGATGATATAACTTAGCTCGTGGTCTGGATCCAAAGATTCGAAGATGGTGATGATGCTGGTAACAGGTTCGTCGGACGAACCTTCACTCTCAATTGGCGAAGCTTAGAGGGATCCACGAACCCTAATGGTTCGCAGGTATCCAGCCGAACCCTGATGGGCCTTCACGAACCTGCAGCAAGTCACCATGGATCACACGAACCCTAAAGTAGCCTACGAACCTGCAACCAGCCTCCCATGCACGCCGCGAACCCCGTATTACCGAACCCTAGCGAACCATTTGATATCACCAAACTTTCTGTGGTTGTGGCCGAACCATGTGTGAAACCATCAACGAACCCTGGGAATGTAAACGAACCTTGCATGGTTCGTTGATCAGTGACCGAACCAGTGAAAGACTCACGAACCATTCAACCATGCCGAACCCTTGGACATCTCACCATCAACCGAACCCTTCTGATGCAACCATCGACGAACCTTGGATACACACCCATGGAGCCGAACCTGTGGTCTCATCTTGGGCCGAACCTTAGTAGCAAGAATTAGATAGGTTCGCTGCCCAAGTTGGCAGCCTCTAACCTTTTCGGCCCAACCCAATCTCAGCCGGCCCAACTCTATTGGTACTTGGCCCATGGGTTAAACTAAGCCCAATTGAAATAGCTTTGAACCATTTTGATCTTAAGTGGTTCAATATTGCATTAGAAGCTTACATGGCCTACATACCCAATGGTTGGCCCAACTCAAACCCTTTAGACCCAATTCAAACCCATTCGGTCACCATGATCCTAATTGGCTCAAATTCGTATTTGACAAGCTACAATGCTTAAATACATGTTATTGGGCCAACACTATAACCAATTGGCCCATTGTATTTTAAATGACCCATGATGTGGTCTATAATACAAAATGTCTATGAATTGTATTAGTTGGGTTAAGATTAACCTAAACTAATAATGAGATCAATTCATAAACATAGGAGTCTAAAACACTTAAACTTTTTCATACATTTCATGTTTATCAATGGTTATCAAATTCTCAAACGATTATCATTTCATGCATAAGGTTTATGCACAAAAGGAAACATTTCACATTCATTTCTTGGACCCATGATCAATCAAATGATTCAAGGCATGATTTTCAAGTTTACACAACAATCATAATCATGATCAAATCATGAGAACATAAGTCAATCAATGAATCAAAGTTATACAATTATAAATCCTATATCTTATGTATGATTACAATGTTATAGGAAACAATTAGAAGTCCTGTTTGCTACTTGCTAACTGTTTAAGTCAGAGTCTACTGCAGACAGGTGAGAACTTTAGCCCCTCTTTTACTGTTTTATAACTGTTTTGGGGTGGAACACGTGATCAAAACCGCTATTTCAATCTTGTTTCATTGCACAGTTTATGTGCATTCATAAACATTACAGGTTTATCCTATGAATCCAAGTGATTCTTCAACTGTTTAAGGAAATTGTCTACTGTTTTAAAGGAATTATTTACTATTAAACCCTTATTACTAAAAAGGATTTTATAATGTTTTCTTGAAATGTTTTATAACAGTTTTACTCAAATGTTCTTTTAAAGGATAAACATTTTTAAATAAATGATTTCATAAACTCTTTCTTTTGTTAAAAACCTTGTTGTTACACAAGGTCACTATATCATGGTATTCAAAGCAAGTGGTTCATTTTGTGGTATTCAAATCAAGTGGTTCGTTTTGTGGTATTCAAATCAAGTGGTTCATTTTGTGGTATTCAAATCAAATGGTTCATTTCATGGTATTCAAATCATATGGTTCACATCATGGTAATCAAATCAAGGGATTCATTTTCATGTTACATAAACAAAGGATTCAACTCGTGGAGTTAAATCCAGGTTTTCAATAAGACATTAACACATCCGGTTAAAGTAAGATTCATAAACATGGTGTCTATTGTTGTAAACAAACTTATAAACCCATCAAGTATCATATTCATTAGCGTTAGTACTGGGTGATCACAACAAGGGAAAGCGGACACATTGTTTCTTATCCAGGATGGAGTTAGCTTTTAAATTTGTTTTAAAAGCTAACTGCAGGTCTGGTGTCATTGTTTTCTTATCCAGGATGGAGTTGGCTTTTAAATTTGCTTTTAAAAGCCAACTGCAGGTCTGGTGTCATATGGTTATCAAAACTGCTGACGTATTATCTAACTCCAAACGTGGTTTGGGACTTGATATTATTGGCTGTCGTGCGAACAGTGATTGGACTGTTTACACTCATTTTCTTACTTGATGTTAGTTTGGGTTACAGCTCATCAGTGTGAATCTTATGATGCTTTAACTTACCTATGTCTTATATCATATAACTCATGTTTACAAATGTTTAAACCTATTGTTCTCACCAACTACGTCTGTAGTTGACAGTTACTTTTCACGTGTTTCAGGTAATCAGGTTTAAGACAATCTCAGGGACAACTAAGGAGACCATTATAAGATAGAACACGATGAAGAAACATGCTAGGATGGATTAGAAACACACTAAATCCTAAATGTTTAATTGTCTTGTTTGGAGTCTTATTTTGTAACTATATTTTGGGTCTGTAGTTGTCTTTCTTTTGGTAGATAGATTGTCTGTAACTAAACAATTGTCTAAACATTATGCAACTTAGTAATCCATTGTGGTTGTTCTTATTCAATACTTGTGCATGATTCAACTGATCATACGTCACCGCGCCGTGGATTCCGCACGCGGCGCAGGGGTGTGACAGGTTGGTATCAGAGCCAAGGTTGTAGAGAACTAGGAAAAACCCAATGTTTAATGACCTAGACTATAACCTAAGCTACCCAATAGGACTAAGTGCTATAGGCTTGAGGATACTTAGGATCTAAGTAACTTAAGTAAGCATTAAGTCTACATTAAGCTTGAAAGATCTTAGGACATTTTACTAAGATTAGATATCGAGTCAAGGAATTTGAATCGGAATTCTATAATTTTAGAAACCGAATTAAATTCTCACACATATGCATTAAGGATTTCAGAGGCAAGGATTTGTATTCTTAGTATCCTTGATCTGAAATTCTCACACAGAGATCATTATAGAAATTCAGAGGCAAAGATCTGTATTATCGGTATCTTTGATATGAATTTCTTGTCATATTCATTATGGGATTTAGAGGCAAAGATCTATTAATTTAGTATCTTTGATCTAAGATCCTTGTCATATTCATTATAGGATTCAAAGGTCAAGATCTATTAATTTAGAACTTGGATTTGAGATCCTTGTCATATTCATTATAGGATTCAAAGATCAAGATCTATTAACTTAGAACTTGGAATTGAGATCCTTGTCATATCACTATAGGAATTCAAAGGTTGAGGTCTATTAATTTAGAACTTGGATTTGAAATCCTTGTCATTGTTATCATTATCATGGATTCATTATCATAGGAACTTTATAACTTAGAAACTGTGTAACAGTATTCTTTAGTTGAAGTTCTCACAGGAAATCATTATGCTCAGTACTTTAAGTATTGGGAAACTAGGTTGATTAACCTAGGACACATATACATAAACCTAAGGTCTTAGGTTCTAGTAAATTAAGGACCATGGTTTACACAATCATAAACAGAATCAAGGAACAAGAGGAAATCATGGGATAATCATAATCAATCAAGGGTTGGAATCTTAGCTTCAAATGCAAACGGCGGATTAACGCTGATGGGCTGAGGTAAGTGGTGGGTCGGTGAGAGCTTACCCTATATATAAGCTTATCTTGGTTTGTCAGGGAAAATTCGGCGCTTGAATTTGAAGTGAGGATTCGGGAACAACCGGAATCATTGAACATTGGTCAAACACATGGGGTACAAACACATGGGATACAATCATTGGTGAATCAAATCATAGTGGAATTCAAACTTGGATGAACCAGACATTATGGTGAATCACTCAAGTTGTGAACATTCCTTCAATGTAAACCTTAAGTGAAATTCTTAAGTGATTACATCATTAGTACTTGCTAACATAGGTTAACGGGAAAGTGTAGAGCACACGTATGATTTAGTTCTACATGTTAACGATTGTTAGAAGGTGCACACATAACATAATCATAGTTCAATCATGGAATCAATCATAGTTCAAGTTGATCAAAGATCATGGGATTCTTAATCAATGGAAAACACATGGAAATCAGTACAAACGTGTTGCCAAATGCTAGCAAGGGCATGATCGTGGTATACCGAAACGGTGGTGGGCAGCGAGAGTGAGCCCTATATATAAGCTATTTTCGGTATATCGGGAAAGTGTCAGTGTGTAGGTTTGGTGGAGAGATCATGAGACATCGTACATATTCACATGATAAGTATACAAATAAGTTGATAACTTATATGTGTACTGGATCATATTACAATTGAATGATAATACTAGTAGTATGGATATATTACTGACCTTATCATGAAAATTCAATTGTATCCATTCTCATTACTGACCCGCTTATGGCTTCTATTCGTAGAATGCCTCCTCGACGAGACCCAAATGCTGGGGGTTCGACAAGCGGTAATGATGATGAAATTAACAAGATTGCTCGAGCTATCGCTGTTCACATGAGGGATGTGATCCCGGGTATGGTCACTGATATCACCCAGAATCTTCGGGGAAGTACCGGTGATTCTGCACACAACTCAAATGCCACAAACGCTGGAACTGCTAACTTTACTTTCAAGCAGTTCAACGATGCTAAGCCTCCTAAGTACTCTGGTACCGAAGGAGCTACCGGCCTACTGCAATGGCTGGAAAGTATCGAAGACATTCTAGACTTCACTGGATGCCCTGAAAATCTAAAGGTCAAGATGGCCTCGAGTGCATTTCATAAGGGCGCACTTACCTGGTGGAACTCTGAGAAGAACACCAGGGGACGTGAAGTCGCTCTAGCCTTACCATGGGATGGATTCAAGAACTTACTGGTGGAAAAGTTTTGTCCACGACACGAGCTAAAGAAACTGGAAGTGGAGATGTGGAATCTGGTGCAGGATAGTGGCGAAAGTGCCAAGTATACAACTCGTTTTCATGAGTTGTGCATTTTGGTACCACATTTGGTTACTCCTCTACCCCGCCGGATAGAGAAATACATCGAAGGCTTGCCTCTAGTTGTCAGAGGAACTGTTATGGGGAACAACCCCACTACCTTGGAAGCCGCGATTCAACTCGGTGCTACTCTGACCGAGGAGTATGTTAAATCGGGAGTGCTCACCCGAAAGGGATTTAAAAGAGCACAGATTGAGGAAGGCAAGAAGCCTGAACAGCATCACCACAAGAAGAAGAAACAGAAGACAATCAAGAACTTTGCAGCGTTGACTGCGGCTGCACCTACTCATGCTACTCCCCTCACTGCTATGCCACAACCCGCTAATGTCAGAAAGCAGTACACTGGCCCGTTTCCACTCTGCACCAAATGCCAGTATCATCATCTGCCTAGTACTCCATGCAAGAAGTGTCACAAGTGTGGGCGTATGGGACACTTTGCAGCGACTTGTCGATCTGCTCATCTTATTGCTGCAACAGCTGCTGCCACAACTTCTGCTGCTACAGGTGGAAGAGCTTGTTATAATTGTGGGGCAGAGGGGCACTTCAGAAACCAGTGTCCAAAACTCAACAACAATACTGCTGCTGCTCGTGCTTTTGTGATTGGAACTGCTGAAGCACGTGAAGAGCCGGCAGTCATCACGGGTACATTTCTTATCAATGATCACTATGTTCCTATCATATTTGATACTGGTGCTGATAAAAGCTTTATCTCTGCTCATACTGCTTCTGTTCTTAATATGCAACTATCCACACTTACTGCTCCCTATACTGTAGAAGTAGCGAATGGTAAAACCATAGTTGTAGATTCCATCATTAATGCTTGTGAGCTAAGATTAAATGACCATCTTTTCTCTATCGATCTCATTCCTATGACTCTTGGAAGCTTCGAAGTTGTAGTAGGAATGGATTGGCTATCTAAGAATAATGCTGAAATCGTATGCTCGGAGAAACTTATTCGAATTCCCTTACCGTCTGGCGAAACGATGATAGTCTACGGTGAGAAACCCTGCCGCGAATTGAAGATTGTATCGTGCATCAAGGCGAGGAAGTATCTGAAGAAGAAATATTATGCATTCTTAGCTCACGTGGTGGAAAAGAAACCTGACAAGAAAGCAGTTGGAGACGTACCGGTTATCAAAGACTATCCAGACGTATTTCCAGAAGACTTGCCTGGACTACCACCAGTCCGACAAGTGGAGTTTAGAATTGATCTTGTCCCTGGAGCAAACCCAGTGGCGAAGTCACCGTATCGGTTAGCACCGTCGGAGATGCAAGAACTGTCTAGTCAGCTTCAAGAACTTTTAGACAAAGGTTTCATAAGACCGAGTTTCTCTCCATGGGGAGCTCCGGTTCTCTTTGTCAAAAAGAAAGACGGTTCGTTTCGCATGTGTATCGACTATCGTGAGTTAAACAAGTTGACAATCAAGAATAGATATCCTCTGCCCAGGATCGATGATCTATTTGATCAATTACAGGGAGCAACCTGCTTCTCTAAGATTGATTTGCGATCTGGGTATCATCAGTTGAGAGTAAATGATGAGGATATACCAAAGACTGCATTTAGGACTCGATATGGACACTATGAGTTTGTGGTTATGCCATTTGGGCTGACCAATGCACCTGCAGTGTTCATGGACTTGATGAATCGAGTCTGCAGGCCTTATTTAGATCAGTTTGTTATTGTCTTTATCGACGATATACTGATTTATTCCAAGTCGGAACAAGAACATGAAGATCATTTGAGGAAAGTTCTGGATTTACTAAGAGCTGAACAACTCTATGCTAAATTCTCAAAGTGTGAATTTTGGCTAAAGGAAGTTCACTTCTTAGGACATGTCATAAACAAAGATGGAATTCATGTAGATCCAGCCAAGATTGAGGCGATTAAGAACTGGACTACTCCATCTACTCCAACAGAGATTCGTTCATTTCTGGGTTTGGCAGGTTATTACAGAAGATTCATTGCAAACTTCTCTAAGATAGCCTTGCCACTTACCACATTAACTCAGAAAAGTCAAGCGTTTATATGGGGACAGAAACAGGAAGATGCATTTCAACTTCTTAAACAGAAGTTATGCAATTCCCCTATCCTTAGTCTTCCAGAAGGCAGTGATGATTTCATTGTCTACTGTGATGCTTCAAACCTTGGTCTCGGTTGTGTACTTATGCAACGGGACAAGGTCATTGCTTATGCTTCAAGACAACTTAAGGTTCACGAGAAGAATTACACTACTCATGACCTTGAGTTAGGGGCTGTGGTCTTTGCATTGAAGATTTGGAGACACTACCTGTATGGTACTAAATGTGTTATCTATACAGACCACAAGAGCCTTCAACACATTCTCAATCAGAAAGAACTCAACATGAGACAACGACGTTGGGTTGAGCTTCTAACTGATTACGACTGTGAGATTCGTTACCATCCGGGTAAAGCCAATGTGGTGGCGGATGCTCTTAGTCGCAAGGAACCAGTCAAACCAATTCGTGTTAGAGCCATGGAGATCAACACACAGCCAAACTTGAAAGACTTGATTCGTATTGCACAACAACAAGTAGTAACAGATAATCAACTCAAGACAGAATTGGATTGTGGTATTGAGAAGAAACTAGAACCTCGAGCTGATGGGTTGTTATATCTCAACGGCCGCATTTGGATTCCAAAGTCTGAAGAATTGCGCACACTCATCTGTGATGAGGCTCATAAGTCGCGATACTCAGTTCATCCTGGAGCCGACAAGATGTATCAGGACTTGAGGACATCTTACTGGTGGCCGGGAATGAAGAAAGACATAGCACTGTACGTGGGAAAATGTCTTACTTGTTCAAAGGTCAAAGCAGAACATCAAAAGCCTTCGGGACTTCTGCAGCAACCTGAAATTCCTCAATGGAAATGGGAACAAATTTCCATGGATTTCATAACGAAGTTGCCGAGAACTCCGAGAGGTTTCGATTCGATTTGGGTGATCGTTGATCGACTCACCAAATCTGCTCATTTTCTCCCAATCCGAGAGGATTACAAGATGGAGAAGTTATCCACATTGTACATCAACGAAATCATTGCACGTCATGGTACTCCAACATCAATCATATCTAATCGTGATAGTCGCTTCACTTCTCGCTTTTGGCAATCATTGCAAAAGGCTCTGGGAACGCGTGTTAATCTTAGCACGGCGTATCATCCCCAAACCGACGGCCAAAGTGAGAGGACTATCCAAACACTTGAGGACATGCTCCGTTCTTGTGTCATTGACTTCGGTGGAAGTTGGGACACTCATCTCCCACTCATTGAGTTTTCATATAACAATAGCTATCATACGAGCATTCAATGTGCACCATTCGAAGCTCTATATGGTAGAAAGTGCCGATCACCGGTCTGTTGGACCGAGATTGGTGACTCACAGGTCGTAGGACCAGAACTCATTCAGGAAACATCAGACAAGATCACAATCATTCAGTCACGGCTTAAGGCCGCACGAGATCGGCAGAAGAGTTATGCTGATCGACGTCGGAAACCGCTTGAGTTCCAAGTCGGTGACCGAGTCTTACTCAAAGTTTCTCCCTGGAAAGGCGTTGTCCGATTCGGGAAGAAGGGGAAACTTGCACCAAGGTACGTTGGACCTTTTGAGATCCTGGAACGGATTGGTCCCGTAGCCTACAAACTCAAACTTCCAGTGGAGCTAAGCAATGTTCATGATACTTTTCATGTATCAAATCTTAAGAAATGCTTAGCGGATCATGATGTTCAGGTTCCACTGGAAGACATACAGATTCAGAACAACATGCAATTCATAGAACGTCCAGTTGAGATCATGGATCATGGGGTCAAGAAACTTAAACGCAGCCGTATCCCGATCGTGAAAGTGCGATGGGAGGGCAAACGCGGTGCTGAGTTCACCTGGGAACGTGAAGACCAGATGAAGCTTAAGTACCCTCATCTTTTTACAGTACCTTCGGCTAGTTAATTTCGGGACGAAATTCCCTTAACTAGGGGAGACTGTAACATTTGTGCATATAGTCATGTAGTTGTAAACAGTGTTAGAACAGTGTCTATTCATGGTTCAGTTCATCAATGTGATTCGTATGTTCAAAATGTGTGCTTGTGTGTTACAGGATCTTAGTAATCAGAGAACAAGTATGTATTATTATTTACAGTCGATTTCACTAAGCAAGAACAGTAACTTGTTATATCGAAACAGTGGTGGGCAGCGAGAGTGAGCCCTATATATATACTGCGTTCGGTGTAACAGGTTAGTGTTAGTGCGTAGTGTTGAGACGAGTATTATAACATTTAATTAATTCAACAAAAATCGTAATCTGTAAGCGAGACTGAGTATAGTTATGGGTGACGATCCATAATAATACGAATGTTGAACTTATAATTATGATTAAACGACTTTAAATAATTAATACGATCGTAAAACGTACGCGATTGCGGGTATACACGTAATTTCGAATGTTTTAACGATCCGACAACACACGAAGAGTAAAAATAATGAAATTAATTATTTTATATTTTTACAATTTTGAAACTCATCTTAATGGGTTTAACATCTATTTTTATTTAAAACCGCGTAAATTACGCGTTACGTTCCGGAAACGCGAACCGAGCGACCGAAACGGACCCGAACACTACCCGGACTATAAAAGCCCGAAAGAAGGCCATTTCCTTCATTTTTATCAGCCAAACCCTCTCTCTCTCTATAATTTTCGCAAACCCTTTCTCTCTCTAAAAACCAAGCTTTAAACGCTCGCATCTCGCTCGTTTCTCAACGGATTTCGGAGTTTTTGGTGTCCACGCGTAGCCCTCAACATTATCTACACGAAAGTACAAGAAAACAGCGAGATCAGCCGGCCAAAGACGAGGTATAATCGATTGAAAATTCTGGAAAAGAGGGTTTTCATGTTTTTGTGTTGTGTGTGTGTTCAAACCCGATTAACGACCGGTTCTAGCACCCTTTCTCCATTTCGCACATATAGCAACAGTTTTAGATGATGATATAACTTAGCTCGTGGTCTGGATCCAAAGATTCGAAGATGGTGATGATGCTGGTAACAGGTTCGTCGGACGAACCTTCACTCTCAATTGGCGAAGCTTAGAGGGATCCACGAACCCTAATGGTTCGCAGGTATCCAGCCGAACCCTGATGGGCCTTCACGAACCTGCAGCAAGTCACCATGGATCACACGAACCCTAAAGTAGCCTACGAACCTGCAACCAGCCTCCCATGCACGCCGCGAACCCCGTATTACCGAACCCTAGCGAACCATTTGATATCACCAAACTTTCTGTGGTTGTGGCCGAACCATGTGTGAAACCATCAACGAACCCTGGGAATGTAAACGAACCTTGCATGGTTCGTTGATCAGTGACCGAACCAGTGAAAGACTCACGAACCATTCAACCATGCCGAACCCTTGGACATCTCACCATCAACCGAACCCTTCTGATGCAACCATCGACGAACCTTGGATACACACCCATGGAGCCGAACCTGTGGTCTCATCTTGGGCCGAACCTTAGTAGCAAGAATTAGATAGGTTCGCTGCCCAAGTTGGCAGCCTCTAACCTTTTCGGCCCAACCCAATCTCAGCCGGCCCAACTCTATTGGTACTTGGCCCATGGGTTAAACTAAGCCCAATTGAAATAGCTTTGAACCATTTTGATCTTAAGTGGTTCAATATTGCATTAGAAGCTTACATGGCCTACATACCCAATGGTTGGCCCAACTCAAACCCTTTAGGCCCAATTCAAACCCATTCGGTCACCATGATCCTAATTGGCTCAAATTCGTATTTGACAAGCTACAATGCTTAAATACATGTTATTGGGCCAACACTATAACCAATTGGCCCATTGTATTTTAAATGACCCATGATGTGGTCTATAATACAAAATGTCTATGAATTGTATTAGTTGGGTTAAGATTAACCTAAACTAATAATGAGATCAATTCATAAACATAGGAGTCTAAAACACTTAAACTTTTTCATACATTTCATGTTTATCAATGGTTATCAAATTCTCAAACGATTATCATTTCATGCATAAGGTTTATGCACAAAAGGAAACATTTCACATTCATTTCTTGGACCCATGATCAATCAAATGATTCAAGGCATGATTTTCAAGTTTACACAACAATCATAATCATGATCAAATCATGAGAACACAAGTCAATCAATGAATCAAAGTTATACAATTATAAATCCTATATCTTATGTATGATTACAATGTTATAGGAAACAATTAGAAGTCCTGTTTGCTACTTGCTAACTGTTTAAGTCAGAGTCTACTGCAGACAGGTGAGAACTTTAGCCCCTCTTTTACTGTTTTATAACTGTTTTGGGGTGGAACACGTGATCAAAACCGCTATTTCAATCTTGTTTCATTGCACAGTTTATGTGCATTCATAAACATTACAGGTTTATCCTATGAATCCAAGTGATTCTTCAACTGTTTAAGGAAATTGTCAACTGTTTTAAAGGAATTATTTACTATTAAACCCTTATTACTAAAAAGGATTTTATAATGTTTTCTTGAAATGTTTTATAACAGTTTTACTCAAATGTTCTTTTAAAGGATAAACATTTTTAAATAAATGATTTCATAAACTCTTTCTTTTGTTAAAAACCTTGTTGTTACACAAGGTCACTATATCATGGTATTCAAAGCAAGTGGTTCATTTTGTGGTATTCAAATCAAGTGGTTCGTTTTGTGGTATTCAAATCAAGTGGTTCATTTTGTGGTATTCAAATCAAATGGTTCATTTCATGGTATTCAAATCATATGGTTCACATCATGGTAATCAAATCAAGGGATTCATTTTCATGTTACATAAACAAAGGATTCAACTCGTGGAGTTAAATCCAGGTTTTCAATAAGACATTAACACATCCGGTTAAAGTAAGATTCATAAACATGGTGTCTATTGTTGTAAACAAACTTATAAACCCATCAAGTATCATATTCATTAGCGTTAGTACTGGGTGATCACAACAAGGGAAAGCGGACACATTGTTTCTTATCCAGGATGGAGTTAGCTTTTAAATTTGTTTTAAAAGCTAACTGCAGGTCTGGTGTCATTGTTTTCTTATCCAGGATGGAGTTGGCTTTTAAATTTGCTTTTAAAAGCCAACTGCAGGTCTGGTGTCATATGGTTATCAAAACTGCTGACGTATTATCTAACTCCAAACGTGGTTTGGGACTTGATATTATTGGCTGTCGTGCGAACAGTGATTGGACTGTTTACACTCATTTTCTTACTTGATGTTAGTTTGGGTTACAGCTCATCCGTGTGAATCTTATGATGCTTTAACTTACCTATGTCTTATATCATATAACTCATGTTTACAAATGTTTAAACCTATTGTTCTCACCAACTACGTCTGTAGTTGACAGTTACTTTTCACGTGTTTCAGGTAATCAGGTTTAAGACAATCTCAGGGACAACTAAGGAGACCATTATAAGATAGAACAAGATGAAGAAACATGCTAGGATGGATTAGAAACACACTAAATCCTAAATGTTTAATTGTCTTGTTTGGAGTCTTATTTTGTAACTATATTTTGGGTCTGTAGTTGTCTTTCTTTTGGTAGATAGATTGTCTGTAACTAAACAATTGTCTAAACATTATGCAACTTAGTAATCCATTGTGGTTGTTCTTATTCAATACTTGTGCATGATTCAACTGATCATACGTCACCGCGCCGTGGATTCCGCACGCGGCGCAGGGGTGTGACACCACTAAACCCTAGTCACTGACACATCCATGATAGACCGAAATATGCATATGTATAGGGCATATGTATGGGTCAGTCGCAACTGCCCTAGCCACCGTCCCACCGCTATTTCGATAAATCATGACCATGTGTCCTTGACTATGTTTAGTAACCAGCCAACAACCAACCTAAATCCCCTTTCCATTTCCAACCCAATTCCATAATCATCATCAATATAACTGCGATAAACTCTCTGGTTCTGTTTAGTTGAGTTACAACTAAACTTCCCATGGTTTTCGCGTATAATATGTTCTAAACATGTGTAGGATCAGATGTTCTCATTTGATCAATATTAGGTTATAGCAGGGGAATTCAACGATGAATTAGCTCAAAATTAGCAAGAACAAAGTTAATCTAATAGAACAGTAAAGCACAAGTTGTTATAGAAAGAGAATTCTGCAAAAGGGATAATCTCATTCAATTCGCACTAACTTCGTTACAGATACAATATGTCAACTGCCCTTATATAGAAACAGTGACGTCTGATGATGTCACATGATGTTGACACCTAACAGACAAAAGATAACAACTGAAATAACCAAAACTACTGAGGATGTTTACAACTACTGAAGACAACCTCTTACAACTACTGAAGAACTAAAACTACTGAAATTAAACTTCAACATCTGATGAGTAAAATACTCATCAGACTTTTACAAATATTGAAAGAAAACTACTGAAGACAAAATTAACATCACAACATCTGAAGACTAACACTTCAGCTGTTGTGAATAACTTCAGATCTTGTAACTCTGCAAAGTGAATATCAGCTGTTGTGTTCTTCTTCAGTTGTTGTGTGTATTGTGAGACTTAGAGGTTTTTCTGATCAGGCTCATTGGTTCTTTTAGTCCAACAAACTCCCCCTGAACCAATGCAGCCAAAAACCTCTAATTATTGACTGTCTCACTTATTTGGTATCCCAGGCTGAAAGATCTGTCTTTTTCTTTGAGATCAGCTTCAAAATGACCAATTTAAGTGCAGGCCTGGTAATCAACAGCTTCTGAAAATCTGACTGTCAAAGTATGAGAGGGAACTCCATTGGGGAAATGGACTATGAGCATTTACCCCTCTCATTTAAGCTATTGATCATAGATAAGTCTGAAGGACTCCCTGACATAGGCTTCCAGCAAAATCACCTTTTCTTCAGGAGTCAGCCTTTCTGGTTCACCTTCAAAAAATGACTCAGGTCCATAGTACTCTGATAAGTACCTGGCCGTTGTCCCATCATGTAGCTCCACCCTTGTTATCTCTCTGTACACAAACTCATCTGGATGCTTCCCTTCCAGAAATAATGGTAATTCATTCTGTTTTACCCCTTCCAGTTTTCTGTATACCAACCCTTTCTTGATCATCTTATTCTCTAGAAACTTGGGGGCTTTTAAACCAGAGTTATAAACACTTTTAAAATCTCCTATGATTTCCCAAGGATCAAGCACAGATCCCAACATAATATCAGCACTTATTACCTTTTTAATTCTTCTTGCATAAGCAGCTGGAGCATCTCTCCTGTGGATCCTGTCTATCATTCTTGGATCAGGCCACATCCTGATTTGTTCTTTCCTATACTGATATGTAAACCTCAGAGCATACAATCTTTGTGCTTCTTTCTTCATTGCTATGATGGTTGATGTCTGAGGGTATTCCTTGTCAACCAATCTCAGAATGTTCTCATCATGTTTCTTCTGGATCTCTTCCTCTTCAAGTTTGACTTTTATTGCTAACCTCTGAGATTCTGGTGGTATTTTTGGATTCTGCCCAAACATCAAAGGTTTTTCTGGCACATAGTTTGCTGGTAATTTTACTACCTTTTTCTGAACCACTAATTCTGAATCAGTTTTTGAAGACTCAGGCTTGTGAACTTTTGTTTTCATCACAGTAGAAATGGGAAGCCTGTCTTCTTCATCAGTCTCTTCTTCTTCTTGAATCCTCAAAAATCTCCTTTTCTTGGGAGGTGCATCATCATCAATAAGTTGAGCTGATTTGGTAGAAGGATCAACTTGTTGCTTTTGAACATCAGTTACATCAGGTTCTTTCTCCTTCTCAACCCCAACCATATGATCTTGACCTTCCTTTGCTTGATCTTCCTCTGTTTCAACCTCTTGATTTGCAGATTTCATTTCAGATACAAAGGTTGTAACCTCTTCTTCAGTCTCTTTCTCAACCTCCACCTCAACCTCTTTCTCAGTCTCCTCCTCAACATTAATAGCAACATCAACAGACTTTGTCTTCTTCTGTCTCTTGTAAGTGACTTGTATGACTGGAGACTTTTCAGAAGCACCTTCTTCTTCTTCATTTCTTGACCTTTTGATTTCAACACCTGAATCTTTTCCTACCTCCCCCTTTTTGGCTGCAGGGGAAGAAGTAGTTTGAAGTGTGGAAAGTTTGGCAGCTACTGCATCATTAATCATGTTCTGAATTTGAGTTTGGGAGGGAAGCCTCTCATCAAGGGCTTGGGTTATGATATTCTTGAACAAGGGAGTGATGAGAGGTAGGACTGTGATAAAGGCAGCAACTAATGCCTCTGGGGGGCTTGAACCCAAGGGATTAGTGCCTGAAACAGAGGCTGGTGGTTTATTTTGTTGTGGAATAGATGTGGAAGTGTTTGGGGGACCTTCAAGATTTGAAGGTGCCATCTGTGGGGTAATAAGGATAGATGGACTTTTGTCCTTGGACATCTTGGTGAGCAGCTCATTGAGCCTGCAGACCTCAGCCTCAAGAAGTTTGTTCTGGTGTAGAACATCAGATAGGGTCCTTTGGTCATCATTAGCCTTGGCTAAATCATCTGACCTCCTGATAGTATCAGGATGTACCTGAGTTGAGTGTGGCTCAACATGTTCAGGTGCCCCTTTGTCTTGGTACTGGGGACTTCCAACCTCAGGGATAAACCCTTCATCAGTTGTTGCCTCTGGCAGGGTCTTAGATATGTTACTACTATCAATCACTCCAAATGATGGAGGTGATGAAGTAGCAGCCCTGTCAGATGTCAGAATCTCTCTGTCCACACTAGGAGATCTGATATGGTAGTCAAAATCCTGTGGGTTATCAGAAACACTTTGATCCTCCCCCTCAATGTTGGAACTAATCCCAGTTGTAATAGGTGTCTGGGTAGGGTTAGGAGTGTTTAGCTGATCCAGGATTTGGTCAATCACAAATGTTGGGCTTTGTTGGGTGGTTTCAGTAGTAATAGGCTGTGAAGCAGAATGCACCCGAGGAGATTGGTGCTGTTCAATAGAAACATTTTCAAATGAAAGAGGCTCTAGATGCGTGTCTACCCCTTCAATGGTTGCACCAAGTTCCTGTTGAGAGGAATCTTGGGCGGTTTCAGCTGGTAGAGTCTGATGTACCACTGGCTGACTACTTCCAGTGGCCATATCATGCCTTGGTGAGGCATGGGCAGACTCAGGGGACTCATTTCTCTGAGCAGCCTTTTTGGGCTTTTTGGAATGTGGTTTGGTGGGGACTTTGGATTTAGATTTGGAAATGGAGACTGTGGGTTCCCTATGCTTGGGTTTTAGCTTTCGGGCAGCCTCTTTGAGTGTGAGGTTAGTGTTGTGTCGGGAATATACCTCTAGCAGAACTGCTGGAGCAGAGATTCCCTGACCAACAAGGCCGTTTTGTTTTAACTGTTTTTCTAAGATGGCCATGATAAAATGTGGGTAAAGAAGCCATCTTGTGGAAACAGGTTTAGCCGCATGTTCAGTTAATTCTGAAAATAAGATTTGTGAAAAATTAAGTTTTTGTGATTCCAGAATTGGGTAAAGTACCTGCTGCCACCTTGAGGACATCTGGTCCCATGAAGATGATTTTGGAGCTAGACAGATGTTGATCATGTGGAAAATGAGACGTTCAGGATCATTGAAGTGTTTCTTGTAAAGAGTGGAGTCACTCAAGTCACCCTGGTATTCGTGACTTGTGAAACAGAGGTCAGTTAGGTTCTTTGGGAATTGAGTGACCAGGTTAGCATCATCTAGTTGAAGAACATCCCGCAGTTCGGCTGGACTGATATGCACATTGTGTCCATTTACTGTTGAGCGAAGGGAGATGACACCAGTGCCGACATTGATCAGCTCAACATTCGTCCAGAATTGATGAATGGATTCAACATGAATTGTTGGATTGATAAGAAACGCGGTTTGAAATTGAGATGCATTCATGAGATCAACAACTTCATCAAATTTGGACCAGAAGGATGATTTGGTGAGGTATGCAACGGAGTTATGACGAGGTTTAAGGGTTATTGTCGCCATGGAAGCAGAGACTTGAGAGGGAAGATAGGTTTTTGAAAAAGATGGAAAGTTCTGATGAAGTGGTAATGAAACAACTGAAGAGGGTTTGGATTAAATAGATATTGGAATTTGTGCTTCAGATGTTACAAAGAGAAAACAGCAGTGGTTGAAACATCTGAAGAGTAAATTTACTCATCAGGTGTTGTCGACATTGGGTGTTCATCAGCTGTTTTCATCAGTTGCTCATCAGTCTTTATGAAACATCAGATTTTCTCATCAGATTTTGTGAAAAATTTGTCATCAGAACTTGTGAACAAAAGTTGTTCATCAGACTTTGTGAAATATTTTTGACCTTCAGTACTTTGTCAACCAAAACCCATCAGTACTTTTAACTGATAATATTGGTAAAGGTCAGATGTTTCCTTGAATCAGTACTTCTGATACTTATCAGTATTTACTGAAAATATCAGGAGTTGCAAGGTGATACAAAAATTTGAGTTTTGATAAAGGTGAATATTTTTGTATTTTTGAGAATTTTATTTGGTGTATGGAATTTTATTAGTGTGAAAACCAATTTATTCAAGTTGCAGCATACCAAGCCTTAGAACTAAATTTTGAAAAGTTGAAGTGTCTAAAGGCTTAGTAAAGATATCTGCAAGTTCATCAGCACTAGGAACAAACTTTGGATCAATAAGACCCTTTTCAAAACAATCCCTTATAAAATGATGTCTGATTTCAATGTGTTTGGTCCTAGAGTGCTGAACTGGATTCTTGACAATACAAAGAGCTGAGGCACTATCCATTAACAATGGTGTCTTAGACTCTTTGACGCCATAATCCAAAAGTTGGGTCTGAAGCTAGAGAATTTGGGAAGTGCAGCTTGCAGCAGCAATGTACTCGGCTTCAGCTGTGGAGGTAGCCATAGATGTTTGTTTCTTACTCTGCCAAGAAACCAAACAGTTTCCTAGAAACTGACAACCACCAGAAGTTGATTTTCTGGTAAGTTTGCATCCTGCATAGTCACTATCAGAGAAAGCAACAAGCTTGCGGGAATGCCCAGTGGAATACCAAATTCCCAGTGATTGAGTGCCCTGCAAGTATCTAAAAATTCTTTTTACAGCAATCAAGTGAGATTCTTTAGGTGCAGCCTGAAATCTAGCACAAACACATGTAGCAAACATAATGTCTGGTCTAGATGCTATGAGATACATCAAGGAACCAATCATACATCTATAAAGTGTTTCATCAACTGATTTACCTTTCAAATCTGCATCAAGTTGTGTGGTGCTGCTCATGGGTTAGAACATTGTTTACAGTTTTGCAAATCAAATTTCTTTAACAACTCTTTTGTATATTTGGACTGGTGAATGAAAATGCCATCAGGACTTTGTTTGATTTGAAGACCCAAGAAAAACTGTAATTCCCCCATGGCACTCATTTCAAAATGCTTTGTCATTAACTCAGTAAAATCAGCACACAACTTTGGATCAGATGAAGCAAAAATTATGTCATCAACATAAATTTGAACAAGGAGCTTATGCTGTCCTACTTTCTTTATGAACAAAGTTTTATCTATGGAGCCTCTAGTGAAATTATTTTGAAGAAGAAAAGTGGATAGAGTGTCATACTAGGCTCTAGGTGCTTGTTTCAGCCCATAAAGAGCTTTATCAAGCTTGTACACCCAATCAGGATGTTTATTGTCCTCAAAACCTGGTGGTTGACACACATACACTTCCTCTTTTATTTTACCATATAAAAAAGCACTTTTGACATCCATTTGAAAAACTTTTAGTTTGTGTAAGGCAGCATATGCTAAAAACAATCTAATTGCTTCCAGTCTGGCTACAGGGGCAAAAGTTTCATCATAATCAATACCTTCTTCCTGAGAGAACCCCTGTACAACCAGTCTGGCCTTGTTCTTAATTATTTGACCATTTTCATCAGTTTTATTCCTAAACACCCATTTAGTGCCTATTGCACACTTACCTTGGGGTAAAGGAACCAGCTCCCAGACTTGTTGTTTCTTGAACTGCAACAGCTCCAACTGCATAGCCTCCACCCAGCCATTGTCTCTGAGTGCTGTGTGATAGTTCTTTGGCTCTTGCTGACTGACAAATAAGGCATATAGACACAAATTTGACAATTGACTTCTTGTTGAAACACCAGCAGAAATGTCACCCAGAACTTGAGATAATGGATGATCCTTCAGTTCTTGATATGGAATAAGATCAGTGCAAGTGTTTGCTGGAGGTCCAGTTGCTGCAGAAGTTGATGAAGATCCAGGGAACAGTTCAGCAGGAATTTCAAATGATGTAGAAGATTCCAGAATTTCATCAGCATTTGTATTAGGAGGAACCACTGAAGCAGGTGGAGCATCAGGTTTAGCAGACCTTGGCAGAGAATCACTAAACCTGAACAGGTGAGTACTAACATCATCATCATCATCAGTACTACCTTGTGAGTTTCCCATAGCAGCTGTTGATGCATTATCTGCCAGAATAACAGACTCAGCTGAAGGTTGATATGGAACATATTGCAATATATCCAAATCAAACATCTCTACAGGGTTTTGTGGGATGGGATCTTTTGGTGATTCATTGAATTTTACATGGAGAGTTTCTTCAACAATCTTGGTTCTGCAATTAAACACTCTGTAAGCTTTGCAAGTTGAAGAATATCCCACAAAATATCCTGCATCCACTTTGGAGTCAAACTTTTTAAGTGGATCTTTGGTATTGAGGATATAGCAAGGACAACCAAAAGCTCTGAAGAAGGAAATCAAAGGGGTCAAAGTATGAAGCACTTCATAAGGTGTTTTCAACCATCTTTGATTCACCAAAACTCTGTTTTGCACATAACAAGCAGTATTGACAGCTTCTGCCCAGAAAGTCAATGGCAAGCCGGAATCAGCAAGCATTGTTCTGGCAGCTTCAATTAAAGTTCTATTTTTTCTTTCAACTACTCCATTCTGTTCAGGAGTTCTAGGGATGCTGTACTGCCTCTTGATTCCCTTTGACAGATAAAACTCATCCAGAATATGATTTCTGAACTCTGTTCCATTGTCACTCCTTACACACTTGACAGGAAGAGAATATTGTTTCTCAACATACAACACAAAGTTTATAATAGACTTAGCAACCTCTTCTTTTGAATGCAAGAAGAAAGTCCAGACAAACTTGGAGTAATCATCAATAATTACTAAGCAATACTTCTTCTTTGCCATACTCATGACCTTCACTG
Organism: Mikania micrantha; assembly: GCA_009363875.1. Taxonomy (NCBI): domain Eukaryota; kingdom Viridiplantae; phylum Streptophyta; class Magnoliopsida; order Asterales; family Asteraceae; genus Mikania; species Mikania micrantha. The sequence goes on along the minus strand of CM018687.1, from coordinate 34,208,874 downwards.
GCCCAAACAAATCCATGTGCAACATTTGCAAACAACCAGTGGATTTGGGATCACCAATTGGAGGAAAAGAAACTTTGTGTTGCTTCCCTTTCAAGCAAGCAGTGCAATTCTCATCACAACTAAAATCCTTCATTGGAAGACCTCTAACCAACCCATGTTTCACCAGTTGATTCATGTTTTTGAGATTCACATGACCTAATCTTCTATGCCACAGATTTGATTCCTTGAAAGAAGCCTTAGAGAATAAACAAGGATGACCTTTAACAGAGATTTTCTTTGACAAATCAAAGGCATAAACCTTTCCCACTCTGTTAGCCTTAAGGAGAGTATACTCATCTAAGACTTTGCCAATCAGAGGCAACACTTCAGAAGACAATATCCTACAGTCTTGCTTGGTGAAAAGAGAAATATGACCCTTATCACACATCTGACTGACACTCAAAAGATTATACTTAAGATTCTCTACATGATTCACATCATCAAACCTTATCTCACCATTTGACACATATCCTTTTCCTATAATGTAACCCTTAGCATCATTTCCAAATGAAACAAATCCCTTCCTTCCTGTAAAATAATCATTAAGAAGAGATCTGCTCCCAGTCATATGCATGGATCCTCCACTGTCAACATACCGGATGCTATTTTGGCATGCTGAAGGACCCTGCATACATGAACACACTTAGTTAGACTTTTGGACCCAAACCAGTTTGGTTTTGGGTCTGTTAACACATGAAGAAACAAAATTAACATTTTCATTTGAAGCAATACTTGAATCATTCTTTTCAAAAGATTTAACCTTGGTTTTTGACCTTGGTTTCTTCTTATGAAATGAAGTGTAGGATCAGATGTTCTCAATTGATAAATCAGTAGAGTATAGCAGCGGAATTCAACACAGAATTAGCATAAGTAAAGTAAGAACAAGTTCAATCAAACAGTAACGCAAGTTTGTTATAGAGAGAGAAAGTTTTCTGTAAAAGGAATATCTCATTCAATTGATTAACTTCGTTACATTACAATCATGTCAACTGCCTATATATAGAAGGCAGTGACGTCTGATGATGTCACATGATGTTGACATCTAACAGACAAAACAAAACAACTGAAATTAACTAAACGACTGAGAATGTCTTCAACATCTGAAGACAAACTCTACAACTACTGAAGAACAAAACTACTGAAGTACAAATACTGAAACTACTGAAATACAAAATACTAAAACCTCTGATGAGTAAACTACTCACCAGACTTTTACAAACAATAAGAAAACTACTGAAGACTAACTATACACTACAACACCTGACGACTTACACTTCAGCTGTTGTACATCTCTTCAGATCTTGTGACTTCAGCACATTTGAATATCAGCCTTTGTGTTCTTCTTCAGTTGTTGTAATGCTGTGAGACTTAGAGATTTTTCTGGTCAAGCTCATTGGTTCTTTTAGTCCAACAAACTCCCCCTGAACCAATGCAGCCAAAAACCTCTAACTTATTTAAGGTCTCACTTATTTATTCCAGGCAGAAAGAAATGTCTTTTTCTTTGAGATCAGTATCAAAATGACCAATTAAAGTATAAGCCTGATAACCAACAGCTTTCAAAAACTCTAACTGTCAAAATATGAGAGGGAACTCCATTGGGGAAATGGACTATGAGCATTAACCCCTCTCATTGAAGCTATTGATTGTATACTAACCTGAAAGACTCCCGGACATAAGCTTCAAGTAGTAACATCTTCTCTTCTGGAGTCATTCTTTCAGGTTCACCTTCGAAGAAGGACTCAGGCCCATAAAATTCAGACAAGTATCTGGCCGTAGTCCCATCCTTCAGTTCTACTCTTGTAATTTCCCTGTACACAAACTCATCAGGGTGCTTACCCTCTAAAAACAAAAAGAGTTCTTCTTGCTGAACATGTTCCAGCCTCCTATACACCAGTCCCTTCTTTATCATTTTGTTCTCTAAGAAGTTAGGAGCTTTTGCACCCGAGTTGTAGACACTCTTGAAGTCATTAATGATTTCCCAAGGATCAAGCACTGACCCAAGCATGATTTCAGCACTCAACACCCTTTTGATCCTATTTGCATAAGTTGCTGGGGGCTGTCTCTTGTGAATCCTATGAAGAACCCTTGGGTCAGGCCACATCTTAATCAATTCTTTCGTATATTTAAATGTCCATTTCAGAGCATACAACCTTTGAGCTTCCTTTTTCATTGCAGTGATAGCTGAAGTCTGAGGATAATCTTTGTCCACCAACTTGAGAAATTGCTCATCATGTTTCTTTTGGCTCTCTTCTTCTTCCAGTTTTACTTTGACTGCCAACATCCTAGCCTCTGGTGTAATAATTGGCTGTTGACCAAAAGCTAATGGCTTCTCAGGAATGTAATTGGCAGGAAGAGTAATTTTCTTCTTTGGAACTGTCAGATCTACCCCAGTTGTTGAAGGTGCAGGCTTTTGAGCTTTTGGCTTGATGACTGTGGAGATAGGCAACCTGTCTTCTGCATCAGAACTTTCTTCTTCTTGAATTCTGAGTTGCCTTCTCTTCTTTGGAGGAGCCCTTACCTCAACAACCTGAGTCTCAACCTGAGTCTGAACCTCTGGAATTTGAACCCCCTCTAGTTCAGTGTCTTGTGCATCAGAAGTTGTGGCTTGTACTTGAACTTCAGAGATTGTAGCCTGTGTTTGAACTTCAGAAGTTGTAGCCAATTCTTGTACATCAAATTCTTGTACATCAGAGGTTTTGACTTGTTTTTGTACATCAGATGTTGTGGCTTCCAATTGTTCAGCACTAACTTCAATTTCTTTAGCAACCATTTCCTGCTCAACTTCCACATCATCTCTGTTGATAATCTCAGCAGGTTTGTTCTTCTTCTGTCTCTTATAAGTTACTTGAATGACAGGAGACCTTTCAAATGCAACCTCTTCAGACCTTGGCCTTTTGGAAGCTGAAGTTGTGACTGATTCAGTTCCTAACTCCCCCTTTTTGGCTGCAGGGGAAGAAGGAGTATGTAGAGTTGAAAGTTTAGCAGTCACAGCCTCATCAACCATTTGTTGAATTTGAGTTTGGGAAGGTAACCTCTCATCAAGGGCTTGAACAATAATTGATTTCAGTAATGGAGTGATGAGAGGGAGGATTTGTAGAAAGGCAGCAGCTAATGCCTCTGGGGGGCTAGAACCCAAAGGATTAGTGCCTGAAGCAAAGGCTGGCGGCATTTGAAATTGTGAAGTAGTGGGGGAAGTGTTTGGGTGACCTTCAGAATGAGAAGGTGCCATCTGTGGGTTAAGTGGGGAAGATGGACTTTTGTCCTTGGACATTTTGGTGAGTAGCTCATTGAGTCTACATACCTCAGCCTCAAGGAGTTGGTTCTTTTTCAGAACCTCAGCAAGTGTTCTTTGGTCATCAGTAGCCTTAGCTAAATCATCTGACCTCCTGAGAGTATCAGGATCTACCTGAGTTGAGTGTGGCTCAACATGATCAGGTGCCCCTTTTTCTTGGTTCTGGGGACTTCCAACCTCAGGGGTAACCCCTTCATCAGTTGTTGCCTCTGACAAGGTCTTAGCAATGGTACCACTAGCAATCACTCCAAATGATGGAGGTGATGAAGTAGCAGCCTTGTCAGATATCAGAATCTCTCTTTCCACACTAGGAGATCTGATGTTGTAGTCATGATCCTGTGGGTTATCAGAGACACTTTGGTCCTCCCCCTCAATGTTGGAGCTTATCCCAGTAGTGATAGGTGTCTGGGAGGGGATAGGAGTGTTCAACTGATTCAGGATGTTTTCAATAACAAAAGTGGGACTATCTGGGGTGGTTTCCATAGGAATTGGTTTTGAAACAGATTGCACCCGGGGAGATTGGTGCTGTTCAATAGAAACCTTTTCAACTGAAAGAGGTTCTAGTGATGTGTCTGCCCCTTCAAAAGTTGCACCAGGTTCCTGTTGAGAGGAATCCTGGGCGGTTTGAGCCGGTGGAGTCGGATGGATCACTGGTTGACTACTCCCAGTGACCATGTCATGCCTTGGTGAGGCATGGGCAGACTCAGGGGACTCATTTCCCTGAGCAGCCTTTTTGGTTTGTTTGGATTTTGGTTTAGTGGGGACTCTGGATTTGGATTTTGTGGTGGAGGCTGTGGGTTCCCTCTGCTTGGGTTTTAGCTTTCGGGCAGCCTCTTTGAGAGTAGGGTTAGAGTTGTGTCGGGAATATACTTCCAACAAAACTGCTGGAGCAGAGATCCCCTGACCAACAAGGCCATTTTGCTGAAGCTGTTTCTCTATGATGGCCATGATAAAACGTGGATAGAGTAGCCATCTAGAAGAAACAGGCTTACCAGCATGTTCAGTTAATTCAGAAAAGAGTATTTGAGAAAAATTTAGCTTTTGAGATTCTAGGATAGAATACAATACCTGTTGCCATCGAGAAGACATTTGATCCCATGAAGAAGACTTCGGAGCCAAGCAGATGTTGATCATATGGAATATCAAGCGCTCTGGGTCATTGAAGTGCTTCTTGAAAAGTGTGGAATCACTCAGGTCACCCTGGTATTCATGACTTGTAAAACAGAGGTCAGTGACGCTCTTAGGAAACTGAGTGACCAGGTTAGCATCATCAAGCTGAAGAACCTCCCTGATTTCAGCGGGGCTGATGTGCACATTGTGACCATTAACTGTGGATCGAAGTGAGATGACTCCTGTGCCCACGTTGATCAGTTCAACATTCATCCAAAATTGATGAATGGATTCGACATACAGAGTTGGATTTAGAAGAAAGGCAGTTTTGAATTGAGAGGAGTTCATCAAGTCAACAGCTTCATCAAACTTTGACCAAAAGGAAGATTTGGTCAGATAAGCAACGGAATTGTGTCGAGGTTTCAAGGTGATTGACGCCATGGATGCAAAGACTGGAGAGGGAAAATAGGTTTTTGAAAAAGATGAAAAGTTCTGAGAAAGTGATAATGAAACAACTGAAGAAGGTTGAGTTAAATAGAGAAAACAACAGAAGTTAAAACAACTGAAGAGTAAAATTACTCATCAGGTGTTGTCGACAGTTTTGTTCATCAGTTGTTTTCATCAGTTGTTCATCAGACTTTTTGGAAATTTTGTTCATCAGAACTTGTGAACAATGTGTTCATCAGAACTTGTAAACAATTTGTTCATCAGAACTTTGTGGAAATTTTGTTCATCAGAACTTGTGAACAATGTGTTCATCAGAACTTGTAAACAATTTGTTCATCAGAACTTTGTGAGTAATGTTTGACCTTCAGTACTTAGTGAATCAATACTCATCAGTACTTGTAACTTAGAGTATTAGAAAAGGTCATAACTGTTCTTGAATCAGTACTTTTGATATGTATCAGTATGTACTGAAAATATCAAAATGTGTCAAGATAAAGAAAAAAATATTTTTGGAATTTTAAAAGGATATTTAACATTTTATTCATTTAAACACTAACCTATTCAAGTTGCAACATACCAAGCCTGAGAACTAAATTTTGAAAAGTGGATGTGTCTAAAGGCTTAGTAAAAATGTCAGCAAGCTCATCAGCACTAGGAACAAATTTGGGATCAATCAGACCTTTTTCAAAACAATCTCTTATAAAGTGATGTCTGATCTCAATGTGTTTAGTCCTAGAGTGCTGAACTGGATTCTTGACAATACAAAGAGCTGAAGCACTATCCATTAACAATGGTGTCTTCAGTTCTTTGATGCCATAGTCCAGGAGTTGAGACTGAAGCCAGAGAATTTGGGAAGTGCAACTTGCAGCAGCAATGTACTCAGCTTCAGCAGTGGAGGTGGCTACAGAAGTTTGCTTCTTACTTTGCCAAGAAACCAAGCAATTTCCTAGAAACTGACACCCACCAGAAGTAGATTTTCTTGAGAGTTTGCATCCTGCATAGTCACTATCTGAAAAAGCAACCAGCTTGCAGGATTGTCCAGTGGAGTACCATATTCCCAGGAATTGAGTACCTTGCAAGTATCTGAAAATTCTTTTCACAGCAATCAAATGAGACTCTTTGGGTGCAGCCTGAAATCTAGCACAAACACATGTGGCAAACATAATGTCTGGCCTGGATGCAGTTAGATACATTAAAGATCCAATCATACATCTATAAAGAGTTTCATCCACTGAAGTACCTTTCAGATCTGCATCAAGTTGTGTGGTGGTGCTCATGGGGTTGGAACATGGCTTACAGTTTTGCAAATCAAATTTCTTTAAAAGCTCTTTTGTGTATTTTGATTGGTGAATGAAAATTCCATCAGGTTTTTGTTTGATTTGAAGACCCAAGAAAAACTGTAACTCCCCCATAGCACTCATTTCAAAATTTGTAGTCATAAGTTTAGTGAAATCATCACACAACTTTGGGTCAGATGAAGCAAATATAATGTCATCAACATAAATTTGAACAAGTAGCTTATGCTGACCTACATTCTTTATGAATAAAGTTTGATCAATGGAGCCTCTAGTGAAATTATTTTTTAGAAGAAAAGTGGATAATGTGTCATACCAGGCTCTAGGTGCTTGTTTCAGCCCATAAAGAGCTTTATCAAGCTTGTACACCCAATCAGGATGTTTATTGTCCTCAAAGCCTGGAGGTTGACACACATACACTTCCTCTTTTATTTTGCCATATAAGAAAGCACTTTTGACATCCATTTGAAAAACTTTAAGTTTATGTAAGGCAGCATATGCTAAAAACAGCCTAATTGCTTCTAATCTGGCTACAGGGGCAAAAGTTTCATCATAATCAATACCTTCTTCCTGACAGAACCCCTGTACAACCAGTCTAGCTTTGTTTTTAATGATTTGACCTTTTTCATCTGTTTTATTCCTAAACACCCATTTTGTGCCTATTGCACACTTACCTGGAGGTAAAGAAACCAGCTCCCAAACCTGTTGCTTTTTGAATTGCAATAATTCCAACTGCATTGCCTCCACCCAGCCAATATCTCTAAGTGCTATGTGGTAATTCTTTGGCTCTTGTTGACTGACAAACAAAGCATAAAGACAAAAGTTAGATAATTGACTTCTTGTTGAAACACCTGCAGAAATATCACCAAGAACTTGAGATAATGGATGATCCTTCAGTTCTTGATATGGAATGAGATCAGTGCAAGTGTTTGCTGGAGGAACTGATGCAGCAGTTGAAGAAGATTCAGGATGTACAGCAGCAGGAATTTCAAAGGATTTAGAAGATGCCAGAATTTCATCAGCATTTGTAGTGAGTGGGATTGCTGAAGCAGAAGGAGCATCAGATTTGGTAGATGTGGACATATTGTCACTGAATCTGAACAAATGAGTACTTGCATCTTCATCATCTGAAATTCCTTGTGATGTTGCATTAGAAGCTGGTGGTGGATCAGCTGGAAGAACTTCATCTCCTACACCACTATTCTCAACATGAAAATCATGTTGCAAGATATTCAGATCAAACATCTCAGCAGGATTCTGAGGAATGGAATCTTTAGGACATTCATTGAATTTGACATGAAGAGTTTCTTCTACAGTCTTTGTTCTACAATTGAACACTCTATATGCCTTGCATGTTGAAGAATATCCAACAAAGTATCCTGCATCAACTTTGGAATCAAACTTGGTAAGTTGATCTTTGGTGTTGAGAATGAAACAAGGACACCCAAAAGCTCTGAAGAAGGAAATCAAAGGAGTTAAAGAATGAAGGATTTCATATGGAGTCTTCAACCATCTTTGATTCACCAAAACTCTGTTTTGCACATAGCAAGCTGTGTTAACAGCTTCTGCCCAGAATGTGAGAGGTAAACCAGAATCAGCAAGCATTGTTCTGGCAGCTTCAATCAGGGTCCGATTCTTCCTTTCTACCACTCCATTCTGTTCAGGAGATCTGGGAATGCTATACTGTCTCTGAATTCCCTTTGACTGATAAAATTCATCAAGAAGATGATTTCTGAATTCAGTGCCATTGTCACTCCTAACACACTTGATAGAAAGAGAATACTGCTTTTCAGCATACAACACAAAATTGATAATAGCCTTGGCAACCTCACCTTTTGAGTGTAAGAAGAAAGTCCAGACAAACTTTGAATAGTCATCAACAATAACTAGACAATACTTCTTCTTTGCCATAGACATTATCTGCACTGGACCAAACAGATCCATGTGTAACAGTTGTAAACAACCAGTGGATTTGGAATCTCCAATTGAAGGAAAAGAGACTTTGTGTTGCTTTCCTTTCAAGCATGCAGAACAGTTTTCATCACAACTAAAATCCTTTAAAGGAAGACCTCTAACCAAACCATGTTTCACCAATTGATTCATGTTCTTAATGTTCACATGACCTAATCTTCTATGCCACAGATTTGATTCCTTGAAAGAGGCCTTAGAAAATAAACAAGGATGACCTTTGACAGAGATTTTCTTAGAAAGATCAAAGGCATATACCTTTCCCACTCTGTTAGCCTTAAGAAGTGTATACTCATCTAACACTTTGCTAATCAAAGGCATCACATCAGAAGATAAAATCCTACAATCTTGCTTAGTGAAGAGAGACACATGACCCTTATCACACATTTGACTAACACTCAGCAGATTGTACTTAAGATTCTCAACATGATTAACATCATCAAACCTAATCTCACCATTAGTGACTACACCTTTACCTATGATATACCCCTTAGCATCATTACCAAAGGACACAAATCCTCTCCTTCCAGTGAAATAGTTATGAAGAAGAGATCTGCTCCCAGTCAAATGCATGGATCCTCCACTATCAACATACCAGATGCTACTTTGGCATGCTGAAGGACCCTGCATACAACAACACACTCAGTTAGACTTTTGGACCCAAACCATTTTGGTTTTGGGTCTGTTAACATTTGAAGAAACAGAACTAGCATTATCAGTTAAAGCAACACTTGAAGCATTCTTATCAGAAATTTTTGGTTTGACTTTTGATTTTGATTTCTTTTTATGAAATGAATCAACAGATGCCTCTGCCATATTGACCCTTCCTATCAGTTGTTGCATCATTAGCATCAGTTGATTATGAGTTTGAGTTAAAAGCTTGATTTCATCAGACACATCAGGACTTGATTTTTTATTTTTCTTTTTGATCAGTTTTGTGTCTGTAGTTAAAATAGATGTTTTCAAGTGTTGTTTCCCTGAATCTGGAACAATTTCTTTTCCTTTCTTGAATTGACTTGAAGTATTTCCTTGTACTGATTTTCCAGATTTTGAAACAACTGATGATTCTGGTACAAATTTTGAACTGAATGCATTTTTCATTTTAAGTATATTCTTGTTTTTATTCTTGATTTTATTGAATTTTGAACCTTTTCTGTACCAGCATTCATCAGTTGAATGATTAAACAACCTACAAATATCACAAGGCACCCTCTTCTTCCTTTCTTTGTGATTGTCTACAAGTACTGATGACTTAGAAACAGATTGTTTGTTCATCAGAACATCTAAGGCATCAGTATTTGTAGTCAAATTGTCAACAGCTGATGTTTTGACAACATCTGAAGAGTTATTTTTCAGCACTTGTGTCTCAACACATTTACCAACATCAGTTGTTGCATTATCAGCTTTTTCAACAACTGCTGAAGAATGACTTTGACTTATCAAAATTCTTGCATCATTTTCACCAACACTATCCCCATCTGATTCAATTAAGTGTAATTTTAAAACATTTGAAACATGTTCATCAGGATTAATCTCAAATAAGACATTATCCTGACAAGAGTCATCCTCAATGACATTTGTACACCCAATTGAATAAGAATATGTTTCAATCTCAACCTTTTCAGCAGCAGCTTTGCAAACATTTGAGTCTTCTTCAGATATGTCGACAGAATCAGACATTTCTGAAGAGTTGGTAGATTGGTACACACTCTCCCCATCAGTTTCACAGTCAAGACTTTTTGGTTTATAATCAGTAGGGGGGCCAGTGTGATTATAACCAATCCCAAACTTAACATTTGAAGCTGACTGTTTGCTCAATAACATTTCAAATCCCTTACAGGAGTCAACCCATTTTTCACAATTGACTTGGGTTGCGGCAAGTGTTTGTTTTAGATCATTATGCTTCACTAGCATGACTTCCACTCTAGCTTTTTCATCAGACAACAAGCATTTAAGTTTATAAATTTCAGATTCTTTCTCATTTAAGGCTTTTTCAAACTCAGTTTTGTTTTTAGCCACAACCTTTTCCAATTCAAATTTCTCATTAATCAGTTCTACATTGATTTCCCTAATGGAAGCAAATGCTGAAATGCATGACTCTGAACATAATTTAGCTTTTGATTCAGAAGATACCTGAGATGTTGAAGAGGATTGACAGATATTGTCAGTTGAATCAATAGCCATCAGTGCCAGATTTCCAAAAGGATTGTCTCCACCATGTGGACCAGTTTCAGAAAAAGGCTGCATGTTGAAGTCTGATAAGTCATCAGGCAAGCTACTCCAATCAACAACTCCAGGAGTAAAGAAACTCTGATGCTGTTGTTGTTGAGACTGTTGAGTTGATTGAGGTTTGCTGGATTCAGGAAGAGCAGGTGATTGTGGTGAGATTAATGCTGGATTGTGAGGAGGTTGAGGCATGTAAAAGCAAGGATATGGATAGGGCATTGGATTTTGTGGAACAAAGTGAGCTGGATAGAATTGCTGTTGACTAGTACCAGAAGATTGTAGTCCTTTGCCTGAGGAATTGTTGCTCGGAAAGGTCACAAAAGGTGCAGCAGGATTAGAGCCAGATGTTTTGCACTCCCTAGCAAAGTGACCAAGCCTATGACACTTATGGCACCTCAACTTCCCTTTGTCAAATCCAACCTTAGTCTTGCCAGATAATCCAGGGAACTTCCTTCCTGTTCTTTTATAAAACTTTTGTGATCTGATGTTGATCAATGCCATTTGACTTAAAATGTCCATCTCCTCTAGATCATCATCCGGGATACCTTTCAAATCATCCATCACAAAACACAAGTTGTCACTATAACTTCCTGCATTACCCTCAACTCCCACAAAAGCATGATCAGAATTGTTAGTAGAAAAGTCAATATGTTCATCATAAGAACATTCAGACCCATTAAACTCTGACTCCTGATCAAGTAAAGCAGTGTTACCAGGAACAAAATCATCAGCAAGTTTTCCAGATGAAGACAGTTTTCTCTTCTGTTCTACCTCTCTCTCAAAAGTTAAGAGTTTCCCATGTAATTGGGTGAGAGATAGACTTTCTAGATTAGCATTAGAGCGTAGGACAATTGTATAAGTGCCCCATCTCTCAGGCAATGATCTGAGAAATCTGTTATTCATCTGACTATTAGTGTATTCTTGCTTAACCATTTTTAACTCAGAAATTAAACATGAGAATCGCTCAAATTGTTGAGTCAAGGATTCACCCTTTCGGTGAGAAAATGTCTCATACTGCTGAGCCAGAATTTCTCTAGTATTTGCTAAAACCTCATCGGTTCCACCAAATTGTTCTTTTAGTGCAACCCAGAGATCATGAGCAGTATCATAATGCATCAAACCAGAATAGATCTCATTCGGCAGAGCCATGGCCAGAATACCATGAGCTTTAGCATCAATTTCAAACAGTTTAATGTCCTCATCCGAATACATATCAGCAGGTTTCGGAATCATGATCTTAGTTTCAGGATCAGTGATCGTGGGTTTATATGGTCCATGCACAACAGATTTCCAACATCCTGCGCTGTTAATCGACAGGTGATGTAGCATTCTACGTTGCCAGATGTTGTACTCACTCCGCACCAGCATCGGAGGCTTGGTTGCGGAGCCTGTATTGTGTGGAGCATTGTTCGGAGTTGACATGATCACAGATTCAATCAATTTAACACAAACTATTTCAAATCTCAATCAATTGATGCAAAACAGATTGATATTGAAATACAAATCAACAGAAGTTAACAGAAAACTTCAATCTATAACAAATTCTTACTTAATCAGCTAATTCACTCAATTTGAGAACAAATTTGAGCAGTTTCAGAGATCAATTGTGTAATCGATCAATGATTAACCTTCTCTGATACCAATTGTAGGATCAGATGTTCTCAATTGATAAATCAGTAGAGTATAGCAGCGGAATTCAACACAGAATTAGCATAAGTAAAGTAAGAACAAGTTCAATCAAACAGTAACGCAAGTTTGTTATAGAGAGAGAAAGTTTTCTGTAAAAGGAATATCTCATTCAATTGATTAACTTCGTTACATTACAATCATGTCAACTGCCTATATATAGAAGGCAGTGACGTCTGATGATGTCACATGATGTTGACATCTAACAGACAAAACAAAACAACTGAAATTAACTAAACGACTGAGAATGTCTTCAACATCTGAAGACAAACTCTACAACTACTGAAGAACAAAACTACTGAAGTACAAATACTGAAACTACTGAAATACAAAATACTAAAACCTCTGATGAGTAAACTACTCACCAGACTTTTACAAACAATAAGAAAACTACTGAAGACTAACTATACACTACAACACCTGACGACTTACACTTCAGCTGTTGTACATCTCTTCAGATCTTGTGACTTCAGCACATTTGAATATCAGCCTTTGTGTTCTTCTTCAGTTGTTGTAATGCTGTGAGACTTAGAGATTTTTCTGATCAGGCTCATTGGTTCTTTTCAAAAGATTTAACCTTGGTTTTTGACCTTGGTTTCTTCTTATGAAATGAAGCAACAGAGGCATCTACTAAGTTGGCTCTTCCTAGCAGATGTTGCATCATCATAACCAATTGATGCTGGTTTTGAGTCAAAGTTTTGATTTCCTTAGAAACATCAATACTTGACTTCAAATTTTTGTGTTTCATTTCCTTAACTTCTTTGGGTAATAAAGAAGGTTTCAAGTACTGTTTCTTTGAATCTGGAAAAATCCCTTTACTTTTCTTGGATTTACTTGACTCGTTTCCCTGTGAGGATTTTCCAGATTTTGAACCTACTGATGATTCTGGTACGAATTTGGAACAAAATTCATTTTTCATCTTGATTATATTCTTGGTTTTGTGCTTAATTTTATTGAATTTAGATCCTCTTCTGTACCAGCATTCATCAGAAGAATGATTAAACAACCTACAAATTTCACAAGGCACCCTCTTGTTCTTCTCCTTGTGAGTATCTACAAGTACTGAAGACTTAGATACTGAATTTTTGTTCTTCAGAACATTTGGGGCTTCAGTATTTGTAGACATTTTGACAACAACTGATGTGTTGACAACCTCTGAAGAGTTATTTTTCAGCACTTGTCTATCAACACAATTTTCATCATCAGTTGTAACATTACCAGCTTTTTCTATAACTGCTGATGAGACACTCTGGCTTATCAGAAGCCGTGCATCTTTCTCTCCAGTGCCATGCCCATCTGACTCAATCAGTTTTAAATTTAATTCATTGGAAACTTTTTCATCAGGATTAATTTCAATTAAAACACTATCTTGACATGTGTCACCCTGAATGACATTTGTACATCCAATAGAATAAGAATATGTCTCAATATCCACAGTTTCAGACTCAGATTTGCATGCACTTAACTCACTTTCAGAGGATTCTTCAGCATCAGACTTTTCTGAAGATTTGGTGGATTGGTATACACTGTCCCCTTCAGACTCACAGTCAAGATTTTTTGGTGTATAATCAGCTGGAGGGGCAGTGTGATTGTATCCAATACCAAACTTCACATTTGATGCTGTTTGTTTGTTTAATAACATCTCAAACCCCTTGCAAGACTCAACCCATTTTTCACACTCTACTTGGGTTGCTGCAAGTGTTTGTTTCAGATCATTGTGTTTTACAAGCATGACTTCCACCCTAGCCTTTTCATCAGACAATTTACACTTGAGTTTATAAATTTCAGACTCTTTTTCATTCAAAACTTTCTCAAATTCAGTTTTATTCTTAGTCACAGCCTTTTCTAAATCCAACTTCTCATTGATTAATTCAACATTTATTTCTCTAATGGAAGCAAATGCTGAAATACATGATTCTGAACACAACTTAGCTTTCGATTCAGATGATACCTGTGATGTTGAAAAAGTTGAACCTGAGGTGTCAGTTGAATCTATAGCCATCAAAGCAAGATTCCCAAATGGATTGTCTCCACCATGTGGACCAGCTTCAGAGTACAGCTGCATATTGAAATCAGATAAGTCATCAGGTAAACTACTCCAATTAGCTACTCCAGGGGTGAAGAAGCTCTGATGTTGTTGTTGTTGAGGCTGTTGATTTGTTTGAGATTTGCTGGGGTCAGGAAGAGCAGGTGATTGAGAAGGTATTAGTGCTGGAGTGTGAGTGGATTGTGGCATATAGAAACAAGGATATGGATAAGGCATAGGACTTTGTGGTACAAAATGAGCTGGATAAAATTGTTGTTGACCAGATCCAGAAGATTGTTGTCCTTTGTTTTATGGGTTATTGCTAGGAAAGGTCACAAAGGGTGCAGAGGAACTAGGTCCAGTGGATTTGCACTCTCTAGCAAAATGACCAAGCCTGTGACACTTGTGGCACCTCAACTTCCCTTTGTCAAAACCAACTTTGGTTTTGCCAGATAATCCGGGAAATTTTCTTCCAGTTCTTTTGTAGAATTTTTGAGATCTAATGTTGATTAATGCCATCTGACTTAATATATCCATCTCCTCCAGATCATCATCTGGAATTCCCTTCAAATCATCCATCACAAAACACAGATTATCACCATATGTACCTGCATTACCATCAACTCCCACAAAAGCATGTTCAGCACTATTAGTAGAAAAGTCAATATGTTCATCATAAGAACACTCAGACCCAGTATATTCTGACTCTTGACCTATCAATGCAGTATTGCCGGGAATGAAATCATCAGTGAGTTTGCCAGATGAAGACAGTTTTCTCTTCTGTTCTACCTCTCTCTCAAAAGTTAAGAGTTTCCCATGGAGTTGGGTGAGAGATAGATTCTCTAGATTTGCATTAGAGCGTAAGACAATAGTATAAGTGTCCCATCTCTCAGGCAGTGAACTGAGAAATTTGTTGTTCATCTGACTATTTGTATACTCCTGCTTAACCATTTTCAATTCAGAAATCAAACATGAAAACCGCTCAAATTGTTGGGTCAATGACTCACCCTTTCTATGAGAAAAAGTCTCATACTGTTGAGCAAGGATTTCTCTAGTATTTGCTAAAACCTCATCGGTTCCACCGAATTGTTCTTTCAGTGCAACCCAGAGATCATGAGCAGTATCATGATGCATCAAGCCTGAATAAATCTCATTCGGCAAGGCCATGGCTAGAATACCATGAGCTTTCGCATCAATTTCAAACAATTTGATATCCTCATCTGAATACATATCCGATGGTTTCGGAATCATGATTTTAGTTTCAGGATCAGTGATCATGGGTTTATACGGACCATGCACTACAGATTTCTAACATCCTGCACTGTTAATTGACAGGTGATGTAGCATTCTTCGTTGCCAAATGTTGTACTCACTCCGAACCAGCATCGGAGGCTTGGTTGCGGAGCCTGTGTTGTACGGATCATTGTTTGGAGTTGTCATGATCTCAGATTCAATCAATATCAACAAAATTCAAATGAATTAACACAAACTTCAACCAATTGATTCAAAACAAATTGATATTGAAAAACAAATCAACAGAATTTATCAGAAAACTTCAAACTATAACAAGTTCTTACTAATCGGCTAATTCGATCAACCAGAGAATTGAATTGAGTAGTTTCAGAGATCAATTGTTTAATCGATCAATGATTAACCTGCTCTGATACCAATTGTAGGATCAGATGTTCTCATTTGATCAATATTAGGTTATAGCAGCGGAATTCAACGATGAATTAGCTCAAAATTAGCAAGAACAAAGTTAATCTAATAGAACAGTAAAGCACAAGTTGTTATAGAAAGAGAATTCTGCAAAAGGGATAATCTCATTCAATTCGCACTAACTTCGTTACAGATACAATATGTCAACTGCCCTTATATAGAAACAGTGACGTCTGATGATGTCACATGATGTTGACACCTAACAGACAAAAGATAACAACTGAAATAACCAAAACTACTGAGGATGTTTACAACTACTGAAGACAACCTCTTACAACTACTGAAGAACTAAAACTACTGAAATTAAACTTCAACATCTGATGAGTAAAATACTCATCAGACTTTTACAAATATTGAAAGAAAACTACTGAAGACAAAATTAACATCACAACATCTGAAGACTAACACTTCAGCTGTTGTGAATAACTTCAGATCTTGTAACTCTGCAAAGTGAATATCAGCTGTTGTGTTCTTCTTCAGTTGTTGTGTGTATTGTGAGACTTAGAGGTTTTTCTGATCAGGCTCATTGGTTCTTTTAGTCCAACAACATGTATACCAGTAACAGTGATAATCATTAATAATATCAGCAAATAATTTATTATCATTAATAATAACAAATCTCAGATCGTAACAATACAATCGTACGGATGTACGGATGTACGGACGACCGGAAGTACAGTGATGTTACAGTATCCCCTAGTTAAGAGAATTTCGTCCTGAAATTCAACTTGGAGTGACCGTAGTAAATAAATGTGGGTACTTAAGCTTCATCTGATCTTCCCGCTCCCAGGTGAATTCTGGACCCCGCTTTGATTCCCAACGTACTTTGACAAATTGAATTCTACTGCGTTTGAGCTTTTTAACCTCACGATCCATTATCTCCACCGGTTTTTCAACAAAATGCATGGTATCATCGACGCGAATGTCATCGAGTGGTACCTGAAGATCCTGATCAGCTAAGCACTTTCTTAGATTGGACACGTGAAACGTTGGGTGCACGTTACTAATTTCTGGAGGAAGTTCCAATTTGTAGGCAACCTTCCCGATTCTTTCAAGAATCTTAAAAGGGCCAACATAACGTGAAGCAAGTTTACCCTTCTTCCCAAATCGCACAACGCCCTTCCAAGGCGACACCTTAAGCAATACCATATCTCCCGCTTCAAACTCTAAAGGTTTTCTTCGTTTATCCGCGTAGCTCTTCTGTCGACTGCGAGCAGCTAACAGATTGTCGCGGATCTGGCGGATTTTGTCAGTCGTTTCCTTAATAATCTCGGGACCAGTAATCTGCGAATCGTCGACTTCGGTCCAACAAATAGGTGACCGACATTTCCTGCCATAAAGAGCTTCAAACGGCGCCATACCAATGCTCGCGTGATAACTGTTGTTATACGATAACTCAATCAATGGTAAATGGCTATCCCAATTGCCACCGAAATCAATGACACAAGCTCTCAACATGTCTTCCAATGTCTGAATCGTTCGCTCCGTTTGACCATCCGTTTGAGGATGATAAGCAGTGCTAAGATCCAGTCTTGTTCCAAATGCTTCATGAAGTGATTCCCAAAATCGTGCCGTGAAACGAGCATCACGATCCGATATTATGCTTAGGGGAATACCATGTCGGCTAACGATCTCATCAATGTAGATACGAGCTAATTTCCGCACGGGGTACGTCTCACGTATCGGTAAGAAATGAGCCGACTTGGTCAATCTATCAATTATCACCCAAATGCTATCTTTACCGTTAGCGGTTCGTGGGAGTTTGGTAATGAAGTCCATGGAGATATTCTCCCACTTCCACATCGGTATCTCTGGTTGTAATAGCAATCCCGAAGGTCGCTGGTGTTCTGCCTTGACTTTAGCGCAGTTAAGACACTTAGACACATACTCAGCAATATCCTTCTTCATTCCAGGCCACCAGTACAAGCCCCGAAGGTCTTGATACATCTTATCATAACCCGGATGGATTGAATAACGAGACTTATGAGCTTCATCCATAATCACCATCCTAAAATCACCCCGGTTCGGTATCCACAACCGATTCAAGTAATACATCAACCCGTCATCCTTAGTTTCCAATAAAATCTCAGCTCCGCAAGACATCTCATTTTTCAAGTTATTCTGAGCCAATGAGTGCTGTTGGGCTGTGAGAACATCATTACGGAGATTAGTGTGCACTCGGACACTATGGATCTAAACTTGACTCTTGCGACTAAGCGCATCTGCTACTACATTCGCTTTACCGGGATGGTAGCGAATTTCACAGTCATAATCATTCAACAGTTCAACCCATCTCCGTTGTCTCATGTTAAGTTCTTTCTGATTAAGAATATATTGTAAACTCTTATGGTCAGTGAACACTACACACTTAGTGCCATAAAGATAATGTCTCCATATCTTCAAAGCAAACACTACTGCACCAAGTTCCAAGTCGTGTGTAGTGTAGTTCTTCTCGTGAATCTTCAGCTGCCTTGATGCATAAGCCACAACCTTTCCCCGTTGCATGAGAACACAACCGAGACCTAGGTTGGATGCATCACAATAGACTACAAAATCATCATTTCCATTAGGTAGTGTCAAGACAGGAGCATCACAGAGATTCTGCTTCAAAGTCTGGAATGCCTCTTCTTGCTTTGGTCCCCACTCATAAGGTCTATTCTTTTGAGTCAACGAAGTGAGAGGGACAACAATCCTGGAGAAATTCGAAATAAACCGCCGATAGTAACCGGCAAGCCCAAGAAACGATCGTATCTCCGTGGGTGTCTTCGGTGTACTCCAATTCTTCACCCGTCAATCTTTGCTGGATCCACGTGAACACCTTTTTCATTGACTATGTGTCCCAAGAATTGAACTTCCTTAAGCCAAAATTCGCATTTAGAGAATTTAGCATACAGTTGCTCTTTTCTTAGGATCTCCAAAACCAACTTAAGGTGTTTCTCGTGCTCTTCCTTGGTCTTTGAGTATATCAAGATATCGTCAATGAACACAATTACGAACTTGTCCAAGTATGGCCTGCAAACACGGTTCACGAGATCCATGAAAACCGCAGGTGCATTGGTAAGGCCGAAAGGCATTACTAAAAATTCATAATGGCCATATCTTGTTCTGAAAGCTGTCTTGGGAATATCATCATCATGTACGCGAAGCTGATGATACCCAGACCTAAGATCGATCTTTGAAAACCATGCCGAGCCTTGAAGCTGATCGAAGAGATCATCGATGCGCGGCAGTGGATATCGATTCTTAATTGTAAGCTTATTTAATTCGCGGTAATCGATGCACATTCGGAATGTCCCGTCCTTCTTCTTGACAAACAGGACCGGTGCACCCCACGGCGAATGGCTCGGGCGAATGAATCCTTTATCAGTAAGTTCTTGCAGCTGGCTCGCCAATTCTTGCAACTCTGAAGGTGCTAGTCTGTAGGGAGCTTTGGCGACGGGATTCGCACCAGGTACTAAGTCGATTCGAAACTCTAGTTGACGTTCTGGTGGAAGACTCGACAAATCATCTGGAAATACTTCTAGAAAATCCCGTATTACTGGAACATCTTCAATTTTCTTTCCTTTCTCTTTCTTTTCCACAATGTGAGCTAAGAATGCAATACATTTCTTCCTAAGGTACTTGTGTGCTTTAGTGCATGACATAAGCTTAAGACCTTTGCTAGAAGTTTCTCCAAATACTCTTAGAGTTTCGCCAGAAGGTAAGAGGATACGTATGTATTTCTCATGGCAAACTATTTCTGCTCTGTGGGTGGCTAACCAATCCATGCCTATGATAACATCAAAGCTACCAAGATGCATAGGTATGAGATCAATTAGGAAAACGTGATCACTTAAGTTCAACGTACATCCAATAATAATAGTGTCAATATCAATAGTGTTTCCGTCAGCCACCTCCACATTAAACGGTTTATCTAAGTATGTACGTGTTCTACCAAGCAAGCATTCAAAATCATATGAAACAAAACTCCTATCGGCACCAGAATCAAATAAGACAGATGCATAAGAGTTGTTGATCATGTTGACCACATCCTGGTTGGCTTGAGCAGCTGGAGCATTCAGTTGGAACGCCCGACCTCTTTCCACCCTCTGATTGTTCCCAGTCAACTTTGGGCATTGATTTCTGAAGTGACCCACTTCACCACACTCATAACAGGCTCTTGCCTGTGCTTGAGGTACCTGGCGAACGGGTACAACTGGAATAGGTTGTGTTTGAGGAGCTGGCAGTGCAAGCGGTGCATGTTGCATCCTTTGTGCTTGCAGTGCACTCCGACAAACGTTAGCATAGTGACCAAACTTGCCACAGTTGTTGCAGACGTGACATGGCAAGTTAGGTGCGTGATGATATCGGCAGGTATTACATTGGGGAGTGACCCCAACATAATTTCTGGCAGTGGTGTTGTTTGCTGATTGCTGCGTGGACTTAGCAGCAGGAGCAATGACCATAAAGTTTCTGGTCTTCCGCTTTTTGTTGCTGCTTTTGGACGAGCTACCTTGTTCAGTCTTGACTTCAGTTGAAGCCTCTTTTGCAGCTGCTTTGGTGTCGGTCTTCTTGAATCCTTTCCGAGTGAGTGTTCCAGCCTTCACGTGGTTATCAGTAAGTGTAGCAGATAAACGGATAGTAGCCTCAAGTGTTTTGGGATTGCTCCCGTAAACAGTGTCTTGGATCTGCATGGGCAGACCGCCGATGTACTTTTCAATGGCTCTCTCCAAGGGTGTGACCAAGTGAGGCACGAGTAGACTATACTCATGGAACTGAGTATTGTAGATTACATTCTCTCCGCTGTCATGCTTGAGCTCCCAGAACTCGGTCTCAAGCTTCCTCATCTCACTGCGAGGGCAAAATTCAGTGGTCATCAGATCCTTAACCTCTTTCCATGTTAACGCTAGGGCGGCATCAACTCCCCTAGTTCGCTTCTCGCCATTCCACCAAGTCAGTGCTCTTTTTTGGAAAACACTGGTGGCATAGCGCACCTTCAAGTTCTCAGGACAGTCGCTGTTGATGAAGGTATTCTCCATGCTCTCAAACCACTGCAGTAGTCCAGTGGCTAATTCAGCACCCGTGAACTTCAGAGGATTACAGGAGTTGAAATGCTTGAATGTGCAAGTTGGCGGATTTGCACCTCCTCTGTTTTGATTGATGTTCTGATTGGCCTGAGTCAACTGGTTCACCAATCCAGAGATAAGTGTTGCTAACTCTTGTATGCCGGAGTTGGCATTACTGTTGTTAGCATCCCCATTGTTCGAGTCATCTTCGTTGTGACGGCGCGGCGGCATGTTTCTGAGGAATTAGAAACATGTTACTACCTTGTACAACGTAATTCATACAAACAATGGTCAAATGAGTTCATTTAGATAGTTAAGATTACATATAGGAACTATATTTCTCTCCTACCTGTCATTAAACTCATAAAAATTTATCAATTTCCTAAAATTATACTAAGTGTCCTAGTTGGTCATAACTAATACTAGTTAACTATTCCTAAGTTTCATACATTCTCCACCCTATACCAACACTGACAACCTCCCGATGCAATGCAACAAGCTTATATATAGGGCATATGCAGAGGTAGATCGCAATCTCCCCTACACCGTCCCACCACCGTTCCATTGCACCACGATTATGCCCTTGTTAACATTTAGGGTGTATCATGTATCTTACCATAATCTCACTTCACTAACCTTATCCTAGGTAGGATAATTTTGAGTGAAATAGTCTCTAGTTCCCTTGGACAATTAGGTTCGCCTAATGTCTAAGTTCACCTGACATGTAGGTTTGCCTATTTCTAAGTTCACCTAATGTCTAAGTTCACCTGACATTAAAGCTTCCCCTAATGTCTAAGTTCACTAAATTCCATACCCATTCCAATGTCCATAATCATCTGTAAGGGTCCATATCATCACTGAGTGCTCTTATTGTCACTAAGTGTTCATATCCTCCCTATAGTTTATTCTCATCAAGTGTCCATAGCATCACTAAGTGTTAGTATCATCACTATGCGTTTATATTATCACCAAGTGTCTATATCATCACCCAAGTCCATATCCCATCACTAATCGTTCATATCGTTCGTTGATCCTATGCACCCTACGTGTCCAATCCGTGTATTTCATAAGTGAATTTATATGTGTTTATCAAGTATGATCATCCATGAGTCAATCCCAAACCATTCCAACAAACATATCATCAACCATACCTTTAAGGCACTCACTAATAATATCCTAAGTTCCTGACACTGACAGACCCCCAATATACTACAAATGGTATATATGTATAGGGCATATGTAAGGGTCAGTCGCAACTGCCCTAGCCACCGTCCCACCACCTTTGTAGTATACCACGAGTGTGTCCTTGTCTGGAGTTTATAAATCAGACAAATAGTTTCCCTAAAGCAGATAATTCTTAAGCAGTTAATTTCCTAAGCAGATAATTTACCAAACGGGTAGTTCCCACATTCTTCAATATTGACATCCACCTAATGTACCGCAAATGGTATATATATAGGGCATATGTAAGGGTCAGTCGCAACTGCCCTAGCCAACGTCCCACCACCTTTACGTAAAAACCACGTGCATGTCCTTATCGAATCATTAGGGCACACGTAAGCAAGAAATTAATAAGCAGTATATGCATATCAGATGTATAACAGGAGTTCAGGTAACATGTAGTAAACACATAAGCATGAAATCCTGAATATACTAACTAGTGTATGAAATAGTTCATACTAGGGTATCCTACGGTTATAGACTAGGTCAACCATTTCTAGTAACCTAATTCCCTATAAACCTGGCTCTGATACCAATCTGTAACACCCCGACCGATGGCGGAAACATCGGGATGCCACGAGGGATGTGTAGATTGTTCAAAAGCTCGTGGGCATCTAAATATGTATCATCACATATCAATCAAACCAAATAAATGTTTACACAAAAATCATGTTCATCATGAATTAAATACATCAAATACACAAAAGATTTAGCTAAACTAACTAAATTCTAATCGCCAGAAATTTAGTTAATTAGCTAAGTCCAAAAATCCTATGTAATGATGTCCAAAAGTGAGAAGTTCATCTTCTTCAACCTACTTAGCTTCATCACCTTAAACATGTAAGAAAATCAAGTGTCAACTACAAAGTAGTTGGTGAGTAATCATAAGTTTTTATACTTAAAAGGTTTTATAAAAATGAATTTAAAAGTTTAAGTTTAAAATGGTTTTTATAAAAAGGTTTAAATAAATGAGTATAAATGCTCATGATTTTTCTGAGAAAATCCACCATAATACCTGTATGAGATAATCCAACCAATCTCCAAACTCAACAATCAAACACATACACAAACACATAATCACATATCCAATCAGTCATAGTCAATCATAAATAATCATAGTCATTCATAGATAATCAACCACAAAACCAATCAACCAATCTCATCATCCATATTCTCAATTAATGTCTATGACTATACATGGTCATTATGTAATTAACATAAGTTAAAAACATGATCCATGGAGTGGAAGCTATCCACGTGGCAATACACGAAACCAATGTAATTAACCAAGGTCAAAAGCAATGTTTCTCGGAGTTGTGATAATCCAAGTGACAATACATGCAATCTTTGTTATTGACCTAGGTCAATGACAATGTTACACGAATATATAAATGTAAGTGATAATCCATAAATAATGATAATTCAATATTGTGAATATCATATTGATAACAGGTATTAGCCTTCTGTTATCAAATAATATTTAAATTTGGTATACATGTTTCACCTCCGAGCTTTAAAATAAAACAGTTTAAAGAAAGGGAGGTTATGAGAACTCACCTGGTTCCTTAATTCAATGTTTAAGTAGAATGCACGCTCGCGTATGAAAGTCAACCCAACTCAATCAACCTGAATTTAATAGATATTTGTTTTCATAAAAATAAGCATTTCTTGACGATTTTGAGTTCTTATGTGTTTACTTTAATTACTTACATAATTCACTTCTTAGTTTATTTTGTCTAGGCCAAAAATAACCACCAATACTTCCATCACAATTTATCATAAAGATGGTCTTTCACTTGTTAATTCAATTATCTATTAGGAGTAACAAATCATGAGACCTTAACTGTAAATCCCCATATATGTATAAATGATCTAAGATGGTAATCCTAGTCATATACATACATACATATATATATACATGTATATATCATACATGCATGATTGATTAGACACACCATATTAGTTTAAGTTGTAAAAATCCAATTTAATTTCAAAGAGTTTGCAATTACATCATCCCCATCAATACCATCATTATGTAAACTTTCATAATTCAATCTTAAGTTATTAAAGAAAAGGTGGTTCTAATTCCTCATGCATGCATGGTCATGTCCCCATATCTATACTCATGTTCATATTCTTTTGTGTATTCCCGATCTCTAAACTCCAGCCGAGTTCGTGTTTGACAGCCACATAGCCAGCGAACCCTTAGGTTCGCTTCCCCCATGGTTCGTGGCTATCTTGATGGTTCGGCCCATTTAGGGTTCGCCATCTTGCAGCCCAACGAACCCTTAGGTTCGGCTGTTTAGCTAGATGAGGTTCGCTTCAACCAGAATGGTTCGTCCAAGTTAACATGCAGGGTTCGGCCGAGGAGAGCTTCGTAGGGTTCGCTGATCAACACAGGTTCGTCTGCCATACAGACTCACGAACCATTAGGTTCGCAGGTTATAAGGCTCGTCCGAGGTTCGTGAATGATGCAACCAATTCGTGGCTAGGGTTTCGTGAGCAGCAGGGTTCGGCTACATATGGGTTCGCCACCCTAAAGCCTCACTGATGAAGGTTCGCTCGTCTGGCCTCCCACCAGCCCACTATTCATCATCATTATCCTTGCGTTTTCTGTAACAAGTTCGAACCAAGCAACCCTAATCCCTCATACTAATTCGTTTTACAATTTTACAAGTTTTAAGATCAGTTATGACACTTAGTAAACTAAGGTTCGCGATTTACGATAAAACCGTGGATAAGGTCTCAGATTTACCTCGAATCGTGGATCAAACGTGAGATTTTCTTGTACTTCCTTGTTCTCCTTGATCTTGTGGTCGTTTAGGCACCGAGATCTCCCGATTCCGTCAAGAAACGAGCACGAAAAGCTAGAGAGAAGGTAGAGAGAGAGAGTGGACGTTGTTGGTGAACTAGAGAGAGAAAGTGTGTGTGAAGAATGAAGAAGAAGATAGATCTATTAAATGATCGGTTTTGTTCCCGTGTGCCCGGTCTCGTTTATGTCGCGATAAATCTATTAAATGATCGGTTTTGTTCGTAAAATATGTTTAAAACATTAAAGTGTTTAACAAATCGTGTTTCGTGATAATTAAAATGAATTTAAATAAAATCATTTAAATAAAGTTTCTCCGTTTATTTTTCCTTTAAATAATCAATTTGTTCGGATTTAATTTAAGTTGTGATTCCTAATAAATATTTTTAAGTTTTCATTTATTAATTTAATATCGTTTGATATTATTTAATTATTTCGTCGAAACGCGTTACTCGCGTACGTATTCGTAAAAATCGTCACATTTGCGAATCAAACGCTCGTATCGTATTTCGATTCGATTTACTATTTATGGTACATCGTTTCAGAATATTATTCCTAATAATTATATTCGTGTGAATCGTCACTCGCACGAATACATTTATTAGGTTAATATTTCTGAATTAATATTCGCGTTCAAATAATGTCCGTAACCTCACCATCGCGTAATTAATTCCAGTTACACTTCCATTATTTTATTAACTTTATTATTATCTTCCCAACCCAAAACCCACTAAACCCTAGTCACTGACACATCCATGATAGACCGAAATATGCATATGTATAGGGCATATGTAAGGGTCAGTCGTAACTGCCCTAGCCACCATCCCACCGCTATTTCTATAAACCATGACCATGCGTCCTTGACTATGTTTAGTAACCAGCCAACAACCAACCTAAATCCCCTTTCCATTTCCAACCCAATTCCATAATCATCATCAATATAACTGCGATAAACTCTCTGGTTCTGTTTAGTTGAGTTACAACTAGACTTCCCATGGTTTTCGCGTATAATATGTTCTAAACATGTATACCAGTAACAGTGATAATCATTAATAATATCAGCAAATAATTCATTATCATTAATAATAACAAACCTCAGATCGTAACAGTACAATCGTACGGATGTACGGATGTACGGACGACCGGAAGTACACTGATGTTACATTCGTCATGATTCAAGTACAATCATTTACACAAAAGATTAGCTAAATTAACTAAACACTAGTCTTCAGTAATCCAGTTAATTTTAGCTAAGTCTGAGACCCTAAGTGATGATGTCCAAAAGATGTAGAGCTACTCTGCTCTACCTACTTCTCTTCGTTTCCTGAAACATGTAGAAAATCAAGCGTCAACTACGAAGTAGTTGGTGAGTAATCATAAGTTTTTATTTTTCAAAAATGTTTACAATTGATTATAAAAATTTATAGTTTTTAAGAAAATACACATGTGAACCTGTGAGATAATCCAGCTCTGTCAACACACAACAAACACAACAATCAAATAATCCAGGTAATCACAGATAATCATCCAAGTATAGTCAATCAAACTCAACCAAACACAATCAAATCAATAATCAACATTCACCATAAATCATCTCAATATAAGTTACCGCGGAGGACCTCAGTCAACTCAATCAACGGCGGAATCATCGCGGAGGACCGTAGTCAACTCAACCAACGACATTCCTAATAATCATAAGTGTCAATACGATGCACTGCGGAGGACCGTAGTCAACTCAACCAACAGTGGAATCACCGAGGAGGATCGAAGTCAACTCAACAACAGTAACTCAGTCATTGCGGAGGACCAAAGTCAACTCAATCAACAATGACTCACGGAGTTGTGATAATCCATGTCAATCCACAATAAATAACAATTCAATAATATGAATATCATATTGATAATCTAGGTGTCACCCATGTGTTATCAAAATAATATTAAACTGGTACACATGTTCCACCCCGAGTTTAAAAGCAAAAATGATTTAAAAGGGGGTTATGATAACTCACCTGAATGTCTTAGATTCAGTAATTTGTAGAATGCACGCTCACGTAAGTGAAATCAAGTGACAATCAACAACCTGTATTTATCGTATATTTTGTGTTCATAAGTATATAAGTTTGATCATTATTAAGTGTCCATACGTGTTTATATTTAATCCCTGAGTGTGCTACCAACTTAGGTTAATTTTCTAAGTTAAAATGATACACCCAAGGTTTTATAAGTTATTATTATTAAAACTTAGGTTTAGAACTTATTAGTTTTAATAATAACTGATGATTTATTCTACTTAAGTCATTGTATGTTATCATACATATACATATGCATATATATTAGAAAGATGGTGCTTTCTTTTCATATATATACATACGTACATATAGCCCATGTACACATTATTCTTTATTGTTCAAAAACATCATTTAGATTTTATCATTATATCTTAAGTTGATAAAACTTTAGAGACACTATAATGATATTATTTTCACCAAAAGTCTAGATGATGTAAACCCATTAGTATATGTATACATATTATGAAAGGTGGATAAGTTAAATCATATGTTTGCATGGTTCTGTCGAAATTACAGATTCAATAATGATGATGTATGTTGGTGGCTGTTATTTACTACAAATAGAATGGACCATCTGTAATATTTTCGAAAACCTCTAATTTCAGCAGATAATAAGTCAATAGGGTGGCCCACTCCATTATCATTAATGTCGGCTTAACTAAACTATTCCGATGGTCCATTGCCGACACAACCTTTCACCGACATTATCACCTTCGGAGTAATTAATTACATCAGCCATCAATATTTTCGATATTACAGCTCCTTCTTGACCATCGACATTGTGAGTGCATGGCTAATATCGACAGCTTTGTGATGCTGTCGATATTGACATGTTCGACAGGGGCTCTTTGTTGTTCACCGATATTATTCTACCGATCTTACAGTCTCGACTCTATCTAAAATCGACAATGTAAAATCGATGATGATGTGTGAGGCTAGTATCGATGATGTATTCGAAGATGCCAAGTTCGACCAGCCTGTCGAGACTGCTAGTCTCGACAATAAAAATGATGTCGACACTATTTCCTTCCGTGGAACAATGTCGATATTATCATTGTCGGCAAGTAAAATCGATGGCTTAGTCTAAGGAACTTAGTATCGACCAGTGACCAACCCACCATCAAGATTATCATTCTCGATGGTCAGTGATCAGTGCAGGTTAATGTCAACGAAGGTAGTGTAAGTTCGGTGGTCTCTCAGCAGCCATGGCCGGTCACTTTTGTTGCAGGTATACCCCATCATCCCTAAGCAGTTCGAACTCATATATTTCAGGGTTTTAGGGTGATGACATCGTTAAAGAAGCTGATGCCACCACCGATTCATCTTTTTAGTGAAAAACGAAAAACAAAACGAACGGTTTACCTTCAAAACTCGATCAATAGCTTGATTTCTTCGTGAGTTAACGATCTCCTTGATTATACCAACGATTTGGGCCAAGAATCAAGTGAAATGGTTAAGAAATGAGGAGGATATGATAGATAGAAGTTCTAGAGAGAGAGTAGGCCGGATTTGCAAGTTTAGAGAGAGAAAGTGAGATGGTGAATGAGGAGGAAGAAGCTTGCTCTTTTTATACCCCGTAAACATCTCGCGTGCTCGGTTGCGTTTATTTCGCGTTAACAAATATTAATTCGCTTGGTTTTTACGTAAACTACATTTTAAAACACGAAACGTTTAATAACGTAATTTCGTTTAACAAAATAGTTTTATTAGTTTTAATTAAATTTCGTTTTATAAAATGATTTTATTTATTTTCATTTAATTATTTATTTAATAAAACTATTTTATTCAAATTCGTTTAAGGTTGTAATTCCTAATAAACGTTTTTGAATTCTTTTTCTTAATTTAATATCGTTCGATATTATTTTGGTTTTCTCATCGAAACACGTTACTCACGTACGAATTCGTAAAGATCGTCACCTTTTCGAATCCATCGTTCGTATCGTATTTTGATTCGATTTACGATTTATGGAATATAGTTTCAGTATATTATTCCTAATAATTATATTCGTGTGAATCGTCACCCACGCGAATACATTATTAAGTTAATATTTCTGAATAATATTCGCGTTTAACTTATATTCGTATCCTCACCTTCGCGTGACTATTTTTTAATAACGCTTTCACTATTTTATTAATTATGTCCATAAATTATCAAATTCTCAATCCAAACCCCACTAAATCATATCACTGACACATCCATGATAGACCAAAATAAGTTTATGTATAGGGCATATGTAGGAGTAGGTCGCAACCTATCCAGCCATCGTCCCACCACCATTTCTATAAACCATGACCATGTGTCCTTGACTATGTTTAGTAACCAAACCATAAACCTTTACCAACTTAAAACAAAACCTCAGATTCTCCTCACCAAATCCTCAACACTGACATAATCATGATAAACCGAAGAAAGCTTATGTATAGGGCATACGTAGAAGTCAGTCGCAACTGCTTCAGCTGCCAGCCCACCACCTCTTCGATAGACCATGATTACACCCTTGCCTATCTTTGGTGATAGAATCCTATACTACTACCAATACCAATCAAATCATATCATCCCATATATACATATATATATATATATATATATATATATATATATATATATATATATATATATATATATATATATATATATATATATATATATATATATATATATATATATATATATTTCTGCAATAAACTCTCTGGTTCTGTCTAGTTGTATTCCAAACTAGACTTTCCCATGGTTTATGCTCATTAATTATATGTTCTCAACAATGTATACCGGTGATAATATCAGCAAATAAATCAAAAATTATTAAATTATCATATCAGATTTTGTCAGTACAACTAAATATGTACGGACATACCTGATATACAGTGATGTTACAGTTAGTTCCCTTTGAGACTGCGTTCCTCTCCTCTGGGCAAGCTAGTTCAGTGCCCAAGATTAGCCCTGTAATGAAGAAAACCTGCTACTGTTCAAGGGGTTTATGAACAGTTATAACACGTTTATTGCAAGAGAATTGGCACCGGCCAATCTTACTCATGATAATCTGGAGCAGACTAATCCTACTGATGTTGAGGAGATGGACATTGCTTGGCAGATTACAATGGCAGTCTTTCGAGCCAAAAAGTTTATCAAGAAGTATGGAAGGAATAGATTCGAGAACAACCTAGGAAGGAAGCTTGGGTTTGACAAGTCCAAGCTCAGGTGTTACAACTGTTTTGCTAAAGCAAAGACCTAGATGTGTGATGTTAAGACCAATGTGTCTGCAGATCAGTAAAATAAAAGATGCCAATGAGCACAAAGAAGATAGAACCCTTCTTGTTCTTGATTCTAATCTAATAGATCTGCTCTTTTCTCTTCTCTTCTCAAAATATGTCAAAGCATTTTAAGTTCATTGAAACACAATCAAAGTTTGAAACAAAATTTTTCATAAACTTTCCAAAAGGATTTTCAAAAAAACCATTAGAAAATTGTTGATCATAAGTTTTGTTTTTGTTCTATGGATAAACGAGTGGAAATCATTGGTGGGGTATAAGTATTTTAAGGTTGGGTTTCTATAATGAAATTATGTTGAGGCGGTCAAATTTCAAATAAAGATTTGATCCCACAAAATTGACCCAACTTGACTGTGAACTTGTCCAAAGTTTTTGAGTTTTTTCTATTTTATTTTATTAAGTTAGAAAATTAGAAAAATAAATTGTACTCGAAAAGGGTTACTCGAATGTACACGATTTCGAGTACACGAAATCATGTACTCGAACCTCAACTATAAATACTTCGAGAAACCCATTTCGAGTACTATATTCGATTTTCAGTTCCCGATTCTCTCTCATTGGCGATCTCCTTTTCCGAACTTAGTTTTCGAAAATCCATTCCGATCACCTTGTAGATCTGACTTAGGTGAACCTAGGTGTAGTAATTGGTAGAATTTTGACCGCAGAATAAAAAGTTATTAGACCAAAACCAATTCGAGTACTTCTTCACGTTAATAAAAAGTTATCTGACTTAGGCGAACCTAGGTGTAGTAATTGATTTAACGTGTTGACTTTGACTTTTAGCTTTGACTCAACTCTTGACTTTTGACTTTAATTTTGTTTTATTTTAACTAACTTGGCTCGTTTTTGTTTCAGATGGGTGATCTATGTTTCGTGCCCGATCACAACATGTCAGCATATGTAGGCGATCCTCCAGAGAAACATGCCATGTTCCAAAGCATGTGAACAGACTGATCATTTCCCTAGTCAACTATGCCATCATGGAGCATCCAGAGATCATCTCTTCCTTCATATATGACTTCTAGAACTCTATCACTGAGCGTATTGACTCCAACGGGAACGTGAGCCGGATTGGGAAGGTACAAGGGCAACGAGTGATTATTACTGAGCAGATCATCCAAGAGTGCCTTCAGTTCGGAGATAAAGCTTCAGACCCTGTCGAGCTTGACCATGAGTTAGTACAGAGGACAGTTTATTGTGACGCCCCGATCTCGGACTCCCAAGATGGCGCCAATGACAACGGTTGGAATTGATCCAGAACACAAAGTTATACAGATTTAAAAGGCAGTGGAATTAAACAAAACTTTAACTTATTTTATTAGTACGCATTTACATCCAAGAAAAACTACAATATAGTAGGTTCAAACTAAGCATGTACAAAACTCTTTAGACAAGCCTTCCTTATGCCAGTTATACCTCAGCCTTCCTTTTGCTACACGAGGCATTATTCTTCCCTGGTAAGCAAGCTCAAACAAGTCAATTAAAACTAGTGAGTCCTGAGTTTTACAAATCATAGTCCATAAACATTTACACGCATAAATAACTTCAGCAATTTCCTTAGTCAGGCCATTGACCCTTTAGGGGGATTAGGTAGTTACAAAAGAAAAGCCCTTCCTTAGAAGTCTAAACCAAGGCATTCTATTTCTAATACTCAAATCGAAAGGTTAGTCTTCTTTTCTACATTCTACAGGACCAGTTTCTTCTGAGAAGTTCAGCAGCAAGGAAGTCTATTCCCTTGGATTCTATTTGGATTCCTTACCACCGGGGATTCCCTTATCCTCACTGTAGGAACATACTGAGGCTAAAGTAGCCGCAATCTTTGTCTTTGAGTAAGTTGCTATTGAGCTCAGCCCCTGATAACATACTAAAGAATCATAAGAATCATATCATGAGGACTAAAGAAAAGCTGCCTTAAATCATTATGAATAAATTGTATAGTATCAAAAATAACCACAATAATACCATCTATGCATTCCCTACTAAAGCACTGCCCCAGAGGTCACGCACCCTCTGAAATGATCGTCACCACTTATTCAGGCGCTGTTATAACCTGCCATGACAGTCTTATTCTAAGTAGCGCTTAATGAAAAGGCTATTATAATGGGTTTGAAAATCATTTTAAAAATATATTCTGCAAATCTTTATTCAAAACATTTTTACTGCTATATGCAGTACCAAAACAGTTCTCAGCACCGTAGTGCTCAACTTTTGCCCAACCGCAACCAGGACTTCAAAACCACCTTTTCTGCTCGACCTTAGCCGAGGCTTTCAAAATGATTTATTGCTCAACCGAAGTTGAGACTTTAAACATTCTTTACCCAACCACAGTCGGGTTAAAATCATTTTCACAAAATAGTTTTATAGCATGCATATCAGCCCAAAATGATAAAACATTTAAAATAGGGCTATGAAGAACTCACCTGATTTGTATAATACTTGATCGGTATAACTTCGATCTTCTAGCATGATTCCACGTAATCACATATTTCCTAATATCACAAATATCCTAGTGGAATCATTGCATGAGCAATACTATTAATTTGGGTTTCTAATTGAGCAGCACAACGACTTATGTTAAGTTATCCTTTATACGAGTGTTTAGCTCATTTCATTAACCACGGGGTAATATTTAAATAAATATCTTATAATAACTTGCTTAACATGTTATCATAGCCTTTGGATAAGTCTCGTGTTACCTTAGGAAGATAACTTAACTGAATGAAAGCTTTAAAGCCTTACCCTTTGATAAACGAGCAGAGCTCCGTTTAACATTCTGATAGCGTTCCGAGCGTAATCCGACCTTCCCCAACACTTATATAATCTCAAAGGAGGCTTATAGGGGTATTATGTTTGAGAGAAGCATGTTGTTTGAAAGAAATACGAAAAAAATGAACCGGTGAAGTATATTTATAGGAACTGGCACGCAAATCGAGGCACCGGGTTGTTGTGACAC
Source organism: Mikania micrantha (assembly GCA_009363875.1). Taxonomy (NCBI): domain Eukaryota; kingdom Viridiplantae; phylum Streptophyta; class Magnoliopsida; order Asterales; family Asteraceae; genus Mikania; species Mikania micrantha. The sequence goes on along the minus strand of CM018687.1, from coordinate 34,175,699 downwards.
GTTGCCGGACACGTGGCGACCTATTGGGACACGTGGCATATCCCCTTGACACATGGCAGGGCCTGTTGACACGTGTCATGGCTGCCTGACACGTGTCATGGCAGCTTGACATGTCATTTGTCGCGTGTGGTGCGTTTCACGATTCCCACTTCATACGAACTCCGTTTTGCGCACCGTTTTTGCCCACATTCACGATTTTCAGATACCTATCTAACCATATAAACTTCATAACCTGAATCCATTGTGAAATTTGGATTATGCTCGTTTTAACTACTCGGTTTAGCATATCTTTCGTTCTGTGCATTGTTTGCTAATTCTGCTTTCACTCAAACTAATCATTATTATATTACATGCTTATTGTGAGTATGACTTATTTATACCCTTGAAAAATTATCATAGTCATATTCTCCCATGTATTTTATATATCAAAAGCTTTGAATTTTTACTGATTACGTTTGTCGGATTATCGTGTTATAGTAAAATTAATACACCATTCATAAAAGCATATTCATTGCATATCGAGAATGAGTTACATGGATATCAGGATGTTACAAGTCTACCCCCTTTAAAGAATGTTTTGTCGTCGAAAGCTTGTCACCCATTAAACAAGAAAGGAGAGAGTTTTCTCATCTCATCCTCAGCTTCCCATGTAGCCTCAGATCCTTTTTGATGCTCCCATTGCACTTTAACCTGTTTGACGACTTTGTTACGTAATCTTCTTTCCCACCAGTCAAGTATTGCAACAGGTCTCTCAACATAATTCAACTTATCATCAATAACAATATCATCCAAAGGTATATGTGAAGTTTCATATACTAAACATTTTCGCAAATGTGATACATGAAAGGTTGGATGTATTCCATTCAAGTCCTGGGGCTAATCCAACCGATAAGAAACTTCTCCTACTCGGGCCAATATTTGAAAAGGTCCTATATACCTTGGGTTTAGCTTGCCCCTTTTCCGAAATCCTATAATCCCTTTCCATGGTGAGACCTTTAACAAAACATAGTAACCTACTTGAAATTCAATCGGCCTTCGTCTTTTGTCAGCATACTATTTCTGTCTATCTTGAGCTGTCTTTAAACGGGCTTTGATTTGTTCCATTTCTTCTGTCAAGGTTTGTACAATATTCTAGTTTCCCATCTCTTTTTCCCCTATTCCACGCCAACATACTGTGTTCCTACACCTTCTTCCGTATAACAGTTCATAGGGAGGCATACCAATGCTTGAATGATAGTTATTGTTATACGAGAATTCAGCTAGAGGTAAGTGACTATCCCAGCTTCCTGCAAAATCGATTACACATGCACGTAACATATCCTCAAGAGTTTGAATGGTTCGTTAACTCTGACCATCTATTTGAGGATGATATGCTGCGCTGATTAATAATTTCGTCCCCAACTCTGCGTGAAACATTTTCCAAAATCTTGACGTAAATCGTGTGTCTCTTTCCGAGATAATTGATATTGGTACCCCATGTCGTGCAACAATTTCCTTGATAAATAATCAGCCAATTTATTGAAAGAGTAGGTTTCTCGAATCGGTATAAAGTGAGAACTTTTAGTTAACCGATCAACGACTACCCATATGGTATCATAACCTTTAGCCATTCGTGGAAGTTTAGTTATGAAGTCCATAGTAAACTCTTCCCATTTCCATTCAAGAATTGGTAATGGCTGAACCCTACCATAAGGTTTCTGATGTTCCGCCTTAACTTGAGTACATGTTAGGCATCTATTCACGTATTGCATAACATTGAATTTCATCCCAGGCCACCAATAATCATGATGAAGATCTTGATGCATTATTGTTGCACCTCGATGAATAGAATAACGTGACTTGTGTGCGTCATCATGAATTTTGGTTCTAATTTCTCCAATTGGTACCCAGATACGCTCAAACCGGGTTTTAACGCCACATTTGTTTTCTTCAAGTTTACCCATCTGACAAAAAATTCTTTCATTTCCTACGTTTTCTGCTTTGAGTGCCTCAAGTTGTACCTCACGTAACTTTTGCATAAAATTGGGAGCGACTACAAGTTTGAATGATCTCACCCGAATGGAAGAATGCTTGTTCTTTCGACTTAACGCATCAGCCACAACATTGGCCTTTCCAGGGTGATAAAGAATCTCACAGTCATAGTCCTTTATAAGTTCCAACCATCTTCTCTGCCGCATGTTCAGATCTTTCTGTTCAAAGAAGTACTTTAAACTTTTGTGATCTGTGTAGATGGTACACTTGACTCCATAGAAATAATGCCTCTAAATCTTCATGGCAAACACAACAGCAGCAAGCTCTAGATCATGGGTAGGGTAATTGACTTCATTCGGATTCAATTGTCTAGAGGCATAGGCAATAACTTTACCTTGTTGCATTAGTACGCACCCCAAACCTTTGTAGGAAGCGTCAGAATAAATTACTAAGTCTTCATTCATGTCAGGTAAAGATTACACAGGTGCTTGAGTTAACCGTTTCTTCAATTCTTGAAAGGCTTCCTCTTGTTTTGTTCCCCACTCGAAATTTGTCTCCTTCTGGTTAACTTGGTAAGTGGAGTGGCTATGTTTGAAAAGTCTTGAATGAACCTTCTGTAATAGCCCGCCAGTCCTAAGAAACTACGGATCTCTGTAGGCGTCTTCGGTTGATTCCATTTTGTGACTACTTTTATCTTTGTTGGATCAACAAGAATACCGTCCACATATATAACATGGCCTTATAATTGAACTTCCCGTAGCCAAAATGCACATTTAGATAATTTTGCGTAAAGTTTCTCCTTTCGTAGGGTCTCAAGTACTTCACGCAGATGATAGGCTTGATCTCCTTCGTTCTTGGAGTAGATCAATATATCATCAATGAAAACGATGATCGAACGATCTAGCATCAGTTTACAAACTCGGTTCATGAGTTCCATAAATGATGCAGGAGCATTTGTTAAACCAAATGACATTACCAAAAACTTATAGTGCCCATAACGTGTTCTAAAAGTTGTCTTCGGAATGTCTTCCTCTCGAACCTTTAATTGATGATAGCCTGACCTCAAATCGATTTTCGAAAACCAGTTAGCTCCTTGTAACTGATCAAATAAGTCATCGATCCTAGGTAGTGGGTATCGGTTCATAATAGTTAGTTTATTAAGCTCCCGATAATCAATGCACATACGCATGCTACCATCCTTTTTCTTAACGAACAATACTGGAGCACCCCAAGGTAAGATGCTAGGTCTAATGAATCCCTTTTTGAGTAAGTCTTGCAACTGATTCATCAGTTCCTTCATTTCAGATGGGGCCAATCGGTATGGAGCCTTAGCAACCGGTTTTGCTCCTGGTACAAGATCGATACGAAATTCGACTTCTCGTTCTGGAGGAAATCCTGATAGATCATAAGGAAAAACGTCTGGAAAATTACACACCACCGGGATATCTTGTTGGCTTTTGTTCTTCTTTTCAGTATCAATAGCGCACGCGAGATAGGCTATGCAACCGTGAGTCATAAGTTGTTTCGCCTTCATCATTGTTATGATTTTTGCAGGTCTTTCTTCATGATCTCTGTACACAGAGATTACGCTCCCATCAGGTGTCGTTATCTGAATCATCTTCTTATTGCATACTATATGAGCGTCATTCTTAGATAACCAATCCATGCCCAATACGATGTCAAATCCCCCCAACGTAATTAAAAAGAGCTTAGTAGGCAATAAGTGCCCTTCTATATCAAGCACACAATCTTCAACCATATATTGTACCCTAGTGTTTGTACAAATAGCGGTTTCAACCTCAAATGAAATTTCTAATTTCTTAAATGGCCTATTAATGATAGTAGCAAAACTAGTAGACACAAAACTTCTACTTGCACCAGAATCAAATAAGATAGTGGCAGGTATGTTATTGATCAGAAACGTACCCGACACCACATCTGGAAACATTTTGGCTTCATCATTTGTCATCATGTATGCTCGTGCTTTAGCCATTGGTGCATTTCCTTTTCTTCCGTCAGTGATTCGAAGTGGCTCCACTTTTGCCTTAATTCTTGGGCAGTCAAACCTCCTATTCCCTTCCTCTCCACATTCATAACAAGTTCTGGAAGTTGGACATCTACTAGCATAGTGCCCTTTTTTCCACAATGAAAGCGCGTTATGTCACTAAGAATACATTCCCCTTTATGAAACTTGTGACACTTTTTGCATAATGTCAGCTTCTTCCCTTCAAATCCCTTCTTGAACGTGTGGTTAAATTGTTTGAAACCTTTTGAGGACTCCTCCTGCTTTGTCTTCACACCATTTGCCGGTAGCTTCCCTTTTCGAATCAAATCTGTTTCCATTTCAATCCCAACATTTTACCGCTTCTTGAAAATTCTTCGGCATTGTAGCCCGAACCAATTCCCTCATTCTTGTAGGTAATCCCCGAAGATATCGACAGACCCATTTCTTATCTGTGCTTACTTGATGAGGCACAAGTCGAGCCAGCTCGGTGAATCTTGTAACATATTACCGATGCGTCATATTTACAAGCTCCAACTGTAGAAATTCTTGCTCAATCTTTTCTAATTCATTGTCAGGACAAAATCCTTCAATTATCGTATTTTTAAAATCTTTCTAATGAATTTGATTCACAAAATCTACTCCCTTGGTCTGGAGAACCACATCTCACCAATACAACGCTTCAGACTTAAAAGATTGTGTTGCGTAGCTTACCATTTGATCATCAACACAATTACTGATTTTGATTACGGCTTCCATTTCTCTAAGCCATTTCATGGTCGTCACAGTATCCTGACTTCCATCAAATTCCTTTGGTTTGCAGGCTAGGAATGCTTTATAACTACATCACTTTAGTCCTCCCGCACCATTGTTACCTCCAGGAGGTATATTAATTCTGCCAGCAAAACCATTGTTATTTCCGACACCATTACCATTACCATTACCATTACCATTACCATTACCATTACCGTTACCGTTACCATTGCCATTACCATTACCATTACCGTTACCGTTACCATTGCCATTACCATTACCGTTACCATTACCATTATCATTGCCCATGCCTCCAATAACATTGTTAGGTGGCATCCGAACTACATTCAAAATATCTGGCATGGCGTTCCGTAAAGCTTGTGTAACCTGTTTAGTGTTGGTATTCCGTAGTTGTTCTTGGGTCATATACACGTCACCGAGGTCTACTTCCGCCTCCACGTTTGGATGTGCTCGAGTTGCTGGTCTGCCACGACCCCTTCCACGTCCTTGTCTAATCATTTTATGACTCTACAATCAAGATGTGTATTGTTTTTGTGTCACCATGATAGATAATAGTCTAGAGTGAACACTGACAGATAAATCATTAATATCAGGTGGCCAGGCTGCTACAAGCCATTTATTTGTCTTTGTTTTTCAGTCTATTACCAGTCACAATTCTACTAAAACTCACAGCTTATTTATAACAGTCGCAAGCAGGCTTTTTCATTGGATTTATGTTCTCTTCCTGACCTTTCACTTTAGCATACCTTTTACAAACCAAAGAAGTTTATTTATAGGGCATATGTAGGGAACAAGTCCCAGCCACCAGCCCACCACCTCTTTAATTTATCTCCGATATACCGTCGGTCAAGTTCAGGATTCAAACCGTTCCTTTGAAATAACTGTTAATAGGAATGTTATTGGTATCAGGCTGTCTGTACTGGCAAATTCCTATTATACAAAAATCCTAGTTTAAGTTTAGACATAGAGATTGTGTCTAAATCTCTCAAACTAAGTCTCTGATACCAACCTGTGATGCCCCGATCTCGGACTCCCGAGATGGCGCCAATGACAACGGTTGGAATTGATCCAGAACACAAAGTTATACAGATTTAAAAGGCAGCGGAATTAAACAAAACTTTAACTTATTTTATTAGAACGTATGTACAATAATAAAAACTACAATATAGTAGGTTCATACTAAGCCTGTACAAAACTCTTTAGACAAGCCTTCCTTATGCCAGTTATGCCTCAACCTTCCCTTTGCTACACGAGGCATTATTCTTCCCTGGTATGCTTGTTCAAACAAGTCAGTTAAAATTAGTGAGTCCTAAGTTTTACAAATCATAGTCCATAAACATTTACACGCATAAATAATTTCATCAAATCATTATGAATAAATTGTACAGTATCAAAAATAACCACAATATTACCATCTATGCATTCCCAACTAAAGCACTGCCCAAGAGGTCACGCACCCTCTGAAGTGATCGTCACCACTTATTCAGGCCCTGTTATAACCCGCCATGACAACCTTATTCTAAGTAGCGCTTAGTGCAAATGTTGTTATAATGGGTTTGAAAATCATTTTAAAATTTTTCTACACACCTTTATTCAAAACATTTTTACTGCTATATGCAGTACCAAAACAGTTCTCAGCACCGTAGTGCTCAACTTTTGCCCAACCGTAGCCAGGACTTCAAAACCACCTTTTCTGCTCGACCTTAGCCGAGGCTTTCAAAATCATTTATTGCTCAACCGCAGCTGAGACTTGAAACATTCTTTACCCAACCACAGTCGGGTTAAAATCGTTTTCCCAAAATAGTTTTATAGCATGCATATCAGCCCAAAATGATAAAACATTTAAAATAGGGCTACGAAGAACTCACCTGATTTGTATAATACTTGATCGATATAACCTTGATCTTCTAGCTTGATTCCACGTAATCACTGTGACATCCAGTACCTGATCGTCCGGCGAGTCCGTACGGTATGTGTACTTTCACTATTTACTGTGTGTAAATACAATGCATGAACAATGTGTGTGATAACATAGCTCAGAACACAATAAACAGTTGTACGTATTTAAGCGAAAACTTAAATACTGTAAGTACAACAACTCACGATAAACAATAGTTGTATGTATTTAGGTGAAAACCTAAGTACAATTAATATAATGAATCAAGAGAAACAACAGTGTACAAGTAAACAACGAGAACATATCGGTTGCGATCTGATATCCATAGATGACAGGAATCAGATGGCCGATAAATCAATATGAAAACAATGTGAAAACAGGAAGTTTAGTTGAGTCCATCGGTGAGGAAACACAATTCTGAACATAAATGCAGTGTAATTTCAGAATAACGAATTGATAGTGTGTTTGCGTGGGTGACGATTCACACAAACATATATGTGAGTTTAACATTTTGAAATGATGACTGAAAAGTAGAAAACAAGAATCAGAAAGCAAAACCATCGTCGTATTCGTTCAGATGACGATTCGAACGAATACGCGCGAAGGTGACGCGATCTGACGAAACAGTTAAAATAATCGTTTCGATGAAATAATTTAATAAAAACAAATTTAGAATATTTACGAGGAATAACCACCTTTTAAATGTTTAAAATAAATCTTTTTATTTAAAATCCGTAAATAACGCGCGTAACGTGCCGAAAATGCAACGGAAACGAAAACCGAGCAACCGAAATGAACCCGAACACCCCGGAGTATAAAAAGCCTAAATGAGGCTTTCTTCCTCATTTATTTTACCCTCTCTCTCTAACTCCTCAAAACCGGCTCTCTCTCTCTAAGATTAAAGACTTCAAACCACAAGATCTAGCTCATTCCTTGATGAAATCAAGCGTTCTTGGTGTCTAAATGAAGCTCTCGACCTCCTCTACAATAAAGTACAACTGATCTGACGGAACATCCAACAAAAGCCGAGGTATTTGAGCTTGAATATTTCGAAAAACTAGGGTTTTTGTACCCTGGTCGACCACACCTTTAACCGGTTTTAAAACCATGATTTACTCGACCCTATGCCTTCATTTGAACACCAAGCAGGTTAGAACAAACCAATAGGAGGGTGGAAACAATCTGAAACAACTCAGAAGCTAGATGATGATGATGCATTAGGGTTCGCAGAAAGGTTGCCTCGGCCGAACCTGCGACTGACTGAACCTTTAGAGGTGGCCGAACCTCATCAGCTGCAAAACCTAGGAGTCCCGAACCCTGCTGCCACGATGTAGTTACCACAAACCTATATATCACGAACCAAGGAGGAACGAACCTAAGCTGGACGAACCCTACTGCCACGAACCCACACAAGGCCGAACCTATAGCTTCCATTTGACCGAACCTTGGTAGGACTGGACTTGATCTAACCAAACCAATGGGCATCGAACCCTATCACCTTGGACAACCGAACCTTAGAAGTCACGAACCTTGTCTGATCACCGAACCATCTGCGAGCTACGAACCTTGCATGGTCACAGCTATCATCGACCGAACCTAGTGCTAGTAGAACCTCCAAGTTGCCGAACCTAGGGGGGCTGTAAACCTTCACGAAGTTAGGACTCTTGTTCGGCCCAGCTTGGCCACTTCGGCCCATATACATGCATTCTGATCTAGAGATGGGCAAACCGGGTTCAATTTTGGACCGGGTCCGGTGAAACCGGTTTTGAGGTGAACCCGAACCGGTTTGGAACCAGTTTCACATTTGTAGATCTAAAACCGGTAGAACCGGGTAGGGTAGGGTCGGGTCCAGAACCGGGTACACCTACTGGGTTCAAACCGGGTTCGGTTTAATTTTTTTTTTTAATAAATGTGAATACATAAATAAAAAGAAAATAATATTAAAAACATACATTATTATTTCTAATAATTTACAATAAATTACATACATAACTTAAAAATAAAAATAACTTTTAATACATTTATTTATATTTCAATTATTTAAAAAAAAGACATACATAAATAATAAAAAAAATACTTGATTTAAGAACATGTATAAAAAAAATAATGATATTAAAAAAATTCATTATTATTTCTAGTAATTTTACAATAAATTACATACATAACATAAAAATAAAAATTGTATTTAACATTTATTTCTCTTTTAATTATTTAAAAAAACATACATAACTTAAAAAGATAAATACAAATACAATAACTTGAGAACATGCGTTTTATTCCGTGCTTGTTCCCGCTTGCGTTTGCGTACGTGTACGAGCACGAGCTTCTTGTGCAAGTTCTTCATCGGATATGTCGGGAGATAATCCTTCATCCACCTCCTCTTCGTGTACCCTTGTTTCAAGTTGGATTTCATCTTCGAGGTTTGTTATGTTTTGAATTCGATAGATCGCGTCCAAGTGATCCTTTAAGCAAATACACATCTCTACTGATTCCGGAGTAAGTCTTGTTCTTCGTAAAGATAATACCCTACCACTAAGAGAAAACGCAGATTCCGAAGCTACCGTAGAAGCTTGGATGGTTAGTAAATCACGTGCCATAGTGGATAGAATCGGATAATCGGATTCTTTTCCTTTCCACCATGACAAAAGGTCTAAATTGTGATAATCCTGGGATTGAAAAGTGGAAACAAAATCTGTTCCACTATACCTTCCGAGCTCACTTGAAGGGGTGTTACCCCTTTGTCGTTTTGCCATTTCATTACGAACGGTTTTAAATAAACTAAGAAGCGGATCACGAGGTCTACTACTCGAGCTTGATGCGCTCGTGCTCGTACGCATGTTTATATTAGGACCATATTTATTTAAATAAAATTCATACATACTTTGTAAACTTTTTTGAAAACTTTTTTTTTTGCATCATTTGAAAAATTTGGATCTTCTTCATGAATATCCAAATTATCATTTATTTCGTCTATCAAACATTTAACCCCCGTAACATTCAAAATTGGGTTTAAAGCAGCGGCACAAGTAAACACGGGTGGTAAATCTTTAAAATAATTCTTTAATTTGACTTTCATTGGACTTATCATTTCTTCAAACATTTGGTTTTTCATTTCAAAATTTTTTAAATTTGACGTCATCAAATACAATTCTGGTAACACCAATGGACTAGTAGGATAATAAACCCCTGATAATTTTGTAGTGGCGGTTTTAAAAGCTTCAAGAAAATCAGTTAAATCTTGAATATTCTCCCAAGCCAAGTCCGAAAATTGTTCGGCGTAACCACCTTCACAAAGACTCGTATGAAATGTTTGTAAAGTTGCTCTTTGTTTTAAAGCACTTTCAAACATTTTAAAAGTGGAGTTCCACCGAGTAGGTACATCCCAATTAGGACCATAACAAGGTCTGTTCGTATCTTTACACAATTTTTTGTAATCGGTAAATGTTTTTCTACTTTTTTTAAAAACATCATGTATCATATTTCTAAAACCATATTTGAAAGTTTCAAGATTCGGTGAAGAAAGACCGTCTTTCACCGCTAAGTTAATAATATGTGCTACACATCGAGTGTGGAAAAATATACCGTTCCAAAATGGTGTGTATTTTAATTTTAATTTTTCCACTGCAGCAGTGTTGTTTGAAGCATTATCAAATGCTATTGAAAATAGTTTCTTTTCCAAATTAAATTGTGTTATTACAAAATCTAATAGTTGAAACAAATATTCAGCAGTATGTGGATACGGGAAAAGTTCAAACGCAATCGTACGTTTCATCATTTGCCACGAACCGGGATCCACCCAATGGGCGGTGACGCAAATATACGATTCCGGTAAACCATGTGGTGCAGACCAAACGTCTGTAGTTAAGTTTACTCCGGTGTTTAGTTTTTCAAAAAATAAGATCAAATCTTTTTTTGCGTTGTTCCACATTTTTAAACAATGACGCCTTAGCGTCCTTCGACTTACATGATTATAACGAGGATGAAGCGTATCTCGAATCATGTTTGTTAAACGAGGGTTGTCGAAATGTCCAAACGGCAACGCCTCTTGAATCACGAACTTCGCCATTCTATCACGAATCTCGTCTACGTTGTAGTGAAAAATTCCACCATCATTACTGATTTGTGTTTGTTGACTTTCTGGATCATTCTTCAACGCCTTGCAAAATGGTTTGGTAATATGTTTCTTCAAACTCGTGTTTGATTCTTTTGCAAGAAGCATACCACAATACTTGCAACGAGCCTTTTGAGACCCATCACTCATCTCAACTAAATCCCAGTTACACCATATTTCCATGTTCCTACTATGCGTAAGAACACGGACAACTGAAACTTCGGCGTTAGAACCTTGACCGACAGAAGATGTAGATTGAGCCATTGCGTTAACAAGCGGTTTAAAATACGCGTGTAATAAAAATGTATCGTGAAACAAAGAGAGTAAAGCAGTCGGGTATACGAAACGAGAGCGTTTTTGGCTTAGAATGTTCGTTTTCAAGTGTGGAATCAAACTAAACTAAGCCACAACAATTTATACTAAGTTTTGGACCAAAAAAAATCAAAAAAACGGCTAAAAATTGGTCCAAACGGCTAGTTCAAAGGCTAGAACTCGACTTTTTGGTTCAAACGGTCAAAACCGGGTTGAAACTGGGTTGGAACCGGGTTGGATCTACCGGGTTGGAACCGGTGGCGAAATTCAAAATACAAACCGGTTAGGAACCGGTGGGTTCTACCGGGTTGGAACCGGGTTGGGGGTAGACCGGGTTGGAACCGGGTCCGGTTCCGGGTTGAACCCTGGGTTCAGGTTTGAAACCGGTTTCAATGCCTACCTCTATTCCGATCATTATACCTTAGTTCGGCCCATGGGATATTCGGCCCAAATTAATTGGCCCAAACCCTTTTGCTTTAGCCCACACTTCATTCGGTCTAAGGTCTATTGTTTCGGCCCATTTGATTCAAATGTAAACAAGAACATGAATTCATTCTAAGGATGACACGAATGAAAATTGGTAACAAATACTACAAAGGTGGTATAATATTGGAATTTATGCAATTTATAACACCTAAAAAAACATTAAAATTTCACAAGGATAATTTCATGGTTATTTATTAACTATGTAACAACCTATTCAAGTTCTCACAAGGTGCAAAGGATTTATAATCTTTTAAACTAAAACCTAAGTATTGTAGTTATGAACTACAATAGTTCAAGGTTACACATCATGATAAGATTCATATCAAGTCAAACAATAACACGTAACGGACTATACTAAACTCAATCTAGTTTGATTGAGTGTTAGAGTGATCTACACCCTTTAAACCAAGGCCTAATGAAGACCGAGACTCACAAGTGTTAGCCAACTCTAGGGCTAACGGATACACGCACACAAATCACTACAACTTATATTTATAAGTTAAATACAACGTGAAATCAATACAGGATCGTGAAAACAACAAGTACAACAACGAGCGCGTGCATTCTTGTTTAGGCTAAGTCAACTACATCAACAGCAAGGTGAGTTCCTATGCCCCTTTTCTAATCATTAACTGATTTTAAACTCTTGGGGCTGAGAAACATGCTAAATCTTTTAGTTGTTTAAAAGTTTTAGAACAACATACTGCTTATACTTTGACTTAGATAATATTGCTTGACTTATTATCGTTTATCATTGTATGCATGCTTGTATGATCATAACATGACTGGGATAACTAAGATGAACATGATAATGTAAATTCATGAATCATCAACATAATAGAATAATGCAGTTGTAAGATTTTATCTTAAACACTTAATTATTCTTACAAGAACAAACAATGAGATTATCACAGGTGAACATGATGACAACAACAACAAACAAGAATGATATGAAGATAACATATCTTCATAATATCATTCAACATCGGAGTTTGTTAAGTGTAATATGACTAGTTCTATAACACTTAATTTACAACTCGATGCAAATTACAAGATAACATGAAACAAGTATCATCCACCACCTGAGTCGACTAAGTTTAGTAAGATTAGCTCTTACAACACTGTAGTGGCAACAGGTGACTATGGAACAATAAGAATGTTAATTATGATAATGTACCTTCATGATAACAACATCATTCACACAACAACTAAAATTGTATAATAAGACAAGATCTTATACAACTTTGTTAACAACTACGAGAACACACAACATTGAGAACAAACAACATTGGTGAACACAATACAATTGATTACTATTGAACTATCTGCATTATATCATTCCAATCATGTGCCACGTATTCAAGTTTGATCATTGTAAGTCCCTTCACAAATCACTGACCAGTTAATTTGACGTGACTAAACCGAAGATAGTATAGTGGTACCATAGGTTTGACAAACCTCTAGCTTGTAGGGCTAGTATGTTGATTGTAATCATCATTGGCCGGGAAAGTATGACCGGTGACAGGGTGACGAATAATCAGGGTTTGGTAAGCGGCACATGGTGATATTAATCTGCACTTATAATTGTAATTAATCCATCGTTTCCTGTTGACTAGTAGACTGAGGAATTTATTTTCCTTCATGTCATATTTCTAGTAACAGTTTCGATGAGGTATATGGAATACAAAGTGGTAGAGGTGAATCGGATGCATTGTAATCTGATTACGTGAGGATTGCAATGGATTCCTTTTAGGCTCTATGCACTTCAAGTTGAGAACATATAACAATTGGTTAACTAACACTCTTATTATTAAAAGTGATTAACAGTTAACCCCACAAGTTATAGAATAATAGCAAGGATTATATTACCTTAATCAAATTTCCTTAACACATTGAGGGTTATCAATAATTCGGTTTGATAACTAAACCCCTCTTATTATATTATTCTACATATGATACAAAGGGTGATGAACACAAACGGACGGGTGAAATGAAAATGGGGATCTATAGTTGTATTGCAAGTGGTGTTAAGTCCTAATAGGTATGTGGTGGGATGGTGGCTGGGGCTTGTTCCCCTACATATGCCCTATATATAAGCATAGCTAATAGGATGAGATATCACTTGTAAATATAACTACGGAGAGGCCATTGTATGAACGGGTGAATCAAACAACCTACAAGTAACATGTATGACATAGTGATTGTGTATGTGAACAATTCAAGGTTTTCAACTATCAAACTTATGAACTCACCAACCTAGTGTTCACTTTGTTTAAATGCATGTTTTCTCAGGTGATGAACATGTTTAGTCATCAGAAATTTAGGGACATAGTTAGTGGACTTTTAGAAGACCTAGCTCCATTTTGTGTCGTGCATATTTTGGAATGACAAAACAATGAATCATCTTTTGTAGATCTTGTACAGTTACATGATAAAAACACTTTGATTCTTTTGGGATAGATTTACTTGGTTAAATTATGAAGAAACAATGTAATTTAACTTTGTAATCCTATATCATTGTCATGTTATCACGTGCTATGCAACAATCTGATCATTGTGATTATCAAACGATATCGTGCCCCGAGAACTTTCCGCCTGACGGGAAAGTCGATCCAGCCTGCCGGCTCAGGGTTTGACAATCACAGATTTCCTAATATCACAAATATCCTAGTGAAATCATTGTACGAGCAATACTATTAATTTGGGTTTCTAATTGAGCAGCATAACAACTTGTGTTAAGTTATCCTTTATACGAGTGTTTAGCTGGTTTCATTAACCACGAGGTAATATTTAAATAAATATCTTATCATAACTTGCTTAACATGTTATAATAGCCTTTGGATAAGTCTCGTGTTACCTCGGGAAGATAACTTAACTGAACGAAAGCTTTAAAGCCTTACCCTTTGATAAACGAGCAGAGCTTCGTTTAACGTTTTGATAGCGTTCCGAGCGTAATCCGAGCTTCCCCAACACTTATATAATCTCAAAGGAGGCTTATAGGGGTATTATGTTTGACAGAAAAGCATGGTGTTTTAAAGAAATATGAAAAAAATGAACAGATGACGTCCATTTATAGGAACTGGCACGCAAATTGAGGCAACAGGGTTGTGACACGTCGCCGGACACGTGGCGCCCTCTTGGGACAACTGGCATATCCCCTTGACATGTGGCAGGGCCTGTTGACACATGTCATGGCTGCTTGACACGTGTCATGACAGCTTGACATGTCATTTGTCGCTTGCAGTGCGTTTGAAACTTGTTTTCTCAATTCCCGCTTAATACGAACTTCGTTTTGCGCACCGTTTTCGCCCACGTTAATGATTTTCAGATACCTATCTAACCATAGAAATTTCATAACCTGAATCCATAGTGAAATTTGGGGTATACTTATTATGCTCGTTTTAACTACTCGGTTTAACATATCTTTCGTTCTGTGCGTTGTTTGCTAATTCTGCTTTCACTCAAACTAATCATTATTATATAACCTGCTTATTGTGAGTATGAGTTATTTATCTCCTTGAACAATTATCATAGTCATATCCGCCCATGTATTTTATATATCAAAAGCTTTAAATTTTTACTGATTACGTTTGTCGGATTATCGTGTTATAGTAAAATTAATACACCATTCATAAAAGCATATTCATTGCATATCGAGAATGAGTTACATGGATATCAGGATGTTACAAGTCTACCCCCTTTAAAGAATGTTTTGTCGTCGAAAGCTTGTCACCCATTAAACAAGAAAGGAGAGAGTTTTCTCATCTCATCCTCAGCTTCCCATGTAGCCTCAGATCCTTTTTGATGCTCCCATTGCACTTTAACCTGTTTGACGACTTTGTTACGTAATCTTCTTTCCCACCAGTCAAGTATTGCAACAGGTCTCTCAACATAATTCAACTTATCATCAATAACAATATCATCCAAAGGTATATGTGAAGTTTCATATACTAAACATTTTCGCAAATGTGATACATGAAAGGTTGGATGTATTCCATTCAAGTCCTGGGGCTAATCCAACCGATAAGAAACTTCTCCTACTCGGGCCAATATTTGAAAAGGTCCTATATACCTTGGGTTTAGCTTGCCCCTTTTCCGAAATCCTATAATCCCTTTCCATGGTGAGACCTTTAACAAAACATAGTAACCTACTTGAAATTCAATCGGCCTTCGTCTTTTGTCAGCATACTATTTCTGTCTATCTTGAGCTGTCTTTAAACGGGCTTTGATTTGTTCCATTTCTTCTGTCAAGGTTTGTACAATATTCTAGTTTCCCATCTCTTTTTCCCCTATTCCACGCCAACATACTGTGTTCCTACACCTTCTTCCGTATAACAGTTCATAGGGAGGCATACCAATGCTTGAATGATAGTTATTGTTATACGAGAATTCAGCTAGAGGTAAGTGACTATCCCAGCTTCCTGCAAAATCGATTACACATGCACGTAACATATCCTCAAGAGTTTGAATGGTTCGTTAACTCTGACCATCTATTTGAGGATGATATGCTGCGCTGATTAATAATTTCGTCCCCAACTCTGCGTGAAACATTTTCCAAAATCTTGACGTAAATCGTGTGTCTCTTTCCGAGATAATTGATATTGGTACCCCATGTCGTGCAACAATTTCCTTGATAAATAATCAGCCAATTTATTGAAAGAGTAGGTTTCTCGAATCGGTATAAAGTGAGAACTTTTAGTTAACCGATCAACGACTACCCATATGGTATCATAACCTTTAGCCATTCGTGGAAGTTTAGTTATGAAATCCATAGTAAACTCTTCCCATTTCCATTCCAGAATTGGTAATGGCTGAACCTTACCATAAGGTTTCTGATGTTCAACCTTAACTTGAGCACATGTTAGGCATCTATTCACGTATTGCATAACATTGAATTTCATCCCAGGCCACCAATAATCATGATGAAGATCTTGATGCATTATTGTTGCACCTCGATGAATAGAATAACGTGACTTGTGTGCGTCATCATGAATTTTGGTTCTAATTTCTCCAATTGGTACCCAGATACGCTCAAACCGGGTTTTAACGCCACATTTGTTTTCTTCAAGTTTACCCATCTGACAAAAAATTCTTTCCTTTCCTACGTTTTCTGCTTTGAGTGCCTCAAGTTGTACCTCACGTAACTTTTGCATAAAATCGGGAGCGACTACAAGTTTGAATGATCTCACCCGAATGGAAGAATGCTTGTTCTTTCGACTTAATGCATGAGCCACAACATTGGCCTTTCAAGGGTGATAAAGAATCTCACAGTCATAGTCCTTTATAAGTTCCAACTATCTTCTCTGCCACATGTTTAGATCTTTCTGTTCAAAGAAGTACTTTAAACTTTTGTGATCTGTTTAGATGGTACACTTGACTCCATACAAATAATGCCTCCAAATCTTCAAGGTAAACACAACAGCAGCAAGCTCTAGATCATGGGTAGGGTAATTGACTTCATTTGGCTTCAATTGTCTAGAGGCATAGGCAATAACTTTACCTCGTTGCATCAGTACGCACCCCAAATCTTGGTAGGAAGCGTCAGAATAAATTACTAAGTCTTCATTCCCGTCAGGTTAAGATTACACAAGTGCTTGAGTTAACCATTTCTTCAATTCTTCAAACGCTTCCTCTTGTTTTGTACCCCACTCGAACTTTGTCTCCTTTCTGGTTAACTTGGTAAGTGGAGTGGCTATCTTTGAAAAGTCTTAATAAACTATGGATCTATGTAGGCTTCTTCGGTTGATTCCATTTTGTGAATGCTTCTATCTTTGTTGGATCGACAAGAATACCGTTTGCAGGAACTACTGCCTTGGTTGCTGATGAGCACGATATCCCTCCCACAGTAACAAGTACTGAAACCAGCAAGGCCATAGACGATTCATCATCTGAGTCTTCTTTATCAGGAGAAGAAGAATTCTTCCGATAGCCTAAGCCTATCATTCCCCTACTCTCTAGGGCCGAACGAGAAGAGATACAGGATACAGATTACATTCCCACTCCTGAGTCATCTCCAAAGAATAAGCGTTTGAAGATGATGTCAAAGAGGGTTAAAGACCCTAGGCTCAGGAAGCAGACCAAAGGCACATCATTATCTTCTCAGGCACCACAAACGCAACCACAACCTCCACCACCTCCACCTAAACCCACACGACCTAAACCACCGCCACCACCAAAGCCAAAGCCAGTCGTTTCCACCCAAACTCCTATTCCACCACCTACATTCACCACCATCTCCTCCACATACTCACATCTCACCTCCGAATTCCCCAATTCCCATTCACTTCTCTCAACCACCACCATCACCACCCAAGTCTAGGAAAGACAAAGGAACGGTACCACTACAATCACCATCATCCTACATGCCTGAGAAGGTGCATGTGGACTTAGTGTGGCTGTAAGAAAGAGTGTTCTAGTTAGAACAAGACTCTGCCACCAAGGAAAGTCTCATCATCAATTTGTAGGAAGGCATGATCAAAGTTTGTGAGAAGCTAAGAAAGCAGAACAAAGACATCATCCTGCTGAAGAAGGAAAACAATCGTTTGTCGAAAGTGATTGAAGAGCTGACCAGATCTAAGTCTGAGATCCAAGAAGATGACAAGGCCAACAAAGACAAAGACGATGTTGATGAGGAAAAGAAAGAAAAGAAAGACGATGATGATGATAAAGAAGAGAAGAAATATGACAAAAAAGACGGTGATGATGATGATGATACAGGTGGGGATATGGATCAAGTCATAAGTTCCTCTGGCCAAAAGGAGGATGAGCTCGCGAAGGATGATAAAGGCGGTGATAATAGAGGAAATTCATCATTCTCAGAGAAGCCTCTGGACAACTATGACAATTTATTCGAGGATCTTCCTGATGATTTCTTGTTTGATGGATTCGGAGAAGAGCTGAATGCAGCTTGACTTGGGGATCTTTATGCTGATGTCGCCATGGACTAAGTATTTGATGCTGTCTGCGATCAAGAAAGGAAGGAGATTGCTGAATCTTCTACGGGAGCATCCACAGAAGAAGAACAAGAAAATATCATACTTGGAAACATCTCTACTGATCCTTATATCGACTACTTTTATGCTCACAAGTATTTCAATCCTCAAGGATAAGAAGTCACTTCGTTAGACAAGGTGATTGACTGTTGGTTTGATAGACAAGGTGATTGGACTCTTGCTCTTCCTGAGGTAAAGCAAACTTGGATGGGGGAGGTACCAGTCGAACAGAACGACGTTACATGGACATCTGGATCTCGTGACATTTTTGCTGTGCGCAATGAAAGATCAAACATCACATGCTGGATGTAAGACAAGGATAAGTAGCTATATCTTGTCAAAAGGTTGAACGTGAAGTTGGAGTACTTCATAGGCCCCAATATTTTTGTTCGATGCCGAAGTTTGGCATCAGAAGCATCAACAATGCTATGTTTTTCAACCCATCCAAAGATACTCAAGCCGATTTGTTTGCTAAGTTCATAAAGGACCAGTGTGACAAAGACTTCCCTACAATGAAGACAACTAAAGGGAGAAGATTTGTTTCCACTTGTATATTGGATCCTGTAAATAAGGAGCCATGGATTTACTACAAGTACCCTCCACCGGCTACGGATAAAGCAGTCCTGTGTCCACAAGAGTCCCCGGCAACGCGCTCGTGAACTTCGATTTTTGGTCCTTTGACGAGAAGTCTCACGCAGCCATCATTCTGAGAACAAAGGGGAACATAGACGACATTGATATGATTTTGGATCCCATGGACCTTCTGAAGTATGGAAAAGAAGACATGCAGAAACTACATGATACACCTATTAAGGTATATGGCGATTGGGATGAAGAGGCAAAACCTTTCACCATGGTTGTTGCATTTGCTATGGAAATGAAAATATACACTGGTGCAGGTCCTCACTCGGTTGCATTTCCTATTGGTTGAATTCATTAGTCTAGGGGGAGTTTTTAGAGCAAACTCAGAGACGAAGACTGACAAAGTCAACCTGTGACCAGCTGAAGACCTGATTTTGATTATTTTCGCGTACTGTTAATTTCGTGTACTTAGATTTTCGAGTACTCGAACCATTTTCCTGTATAGGGTTTGAGTACTCCTAGAGTAGTATAAATAGACTTATTTTGTACTGTTCTAGGTTGGATTCCCGTGGCAATTGCTCTCTAGACGTATTGAGGTGTTGTTCTTGTGAACTTCACGAAAAATACAAAGATTGCATTTTTCCATTTTATCTTGTGATTATAATCTGGATTCCACACACTTTAGAGTCATTCGGTGTTGATTGGAGCCATAAAGCTTGAGTCTTGATCAGATCTAGACCTACAGAAGTCAACAAATTAAAATATTTTAACTCTGAGTTTCTTAAAAATGAAGATGTTTCAAAAAGAAACTTGATGCTAAAAGGCGTGATGTTTCTAAATTAAAAGAGCTTTTAAGTGACAAGGAGTCCAACTATCGAGATGCCAGGCATCAGATAGATGAGCTTTCCTCAGAGTTAGAACTAGCTAAAACTACTTTGTCTAATACAAAAATCAGAGTTGACAAATATGAATACGCAAGGAATATGGTGGCTAAATTGGTTGATGTTTAGAACAAGGGAAGGGAGACTATAGGGCTTGGTTTTACTGAGGTAAAACCTCCATTTAACCACAATTATCCCATCATCTCCAAAATCAACAAGTCTATTGATGATCTGCTGTTGAAGTCAGACCGAAGGTTTGAATTCACCGCTGGTTCTAGCAAATCGGTGCCACTTACAATAGATCATGTTTTCACTGATTTAAATAGTTCTGATAATCCTGAGGCTTGCGTAGAAAGTTTAAGTGTTACAGGTCGAAGGAAGAAGGAGGAAGAAAGAAGTGATGGTAAGAGCACATATTGTTCAACTTCATCCAGCAAATCAAATTTTGTTCCTAAAGATGACTTTGTTGGAAAATTTGAAATAATCAAAATTAAACCAAATGAAATGTTTAAGAATTTTAAGACTAAGTTTGTTAAAATTGATGATGATGTCGAAAACAAATGTGTCTTAAAATCATATTCTTCTCCTTTGACAGAGCAGGTAAACTAGGCTCATTTCACAATCACTACAGAGGATGGGGTTCAAAGTTAAATCCTAACTGTGAACCTTATGTTCCAACTGGGTCGTTGGAACAAGCCTCCACAAGTTCTTCCTCTGGTCAGAGTGATTGTGATGTAAAGCCATTTGACCCAAAGGAGTTTTGTGACAAGGTATGCTGCTATGCATGTGGGAGACTAGGCCACATTGCAAGACATTGTCTGCACCGACCTACTGAGTTATTTTATGGGATGAATTTGAAGGTCACACCTAGGGCTATACCTACAAGTAAACCAATGAGGACTGACCGATCCTCCAAGTCTAGGGTGAAACCTCAGAAGCTGACTGAGAATCATCCCACTGTCAAAAGGGCCAAACCAACACAAAAAAATTAATCTGGTTTCTTATAAACAAAAATCAAAGGTTTCTAAATCTAAAAGTAAACCACAGTGGAAGAATAAGCCACATTTGAAACCTCCCTTAAAACCAATTGATAATCCCAAAGGCAATAACAAGCAAAGCCCCAAAAGTTCCAAATGTATCTAAATCTGTTATGATTTGGGTACCTGTTTCTTATTTAAATGTGTGTGTACCATGCATGGATGACCAAATAAGCTGAAGAATGTTTGGTACGTGGATAGTGGTTGTTTACTTGGTATTTTTCTCAGTTACATGAAGTCACACCGTTTAATGGGGGTTATGTCTCGTTCGTTGGAGACAAAGGTGGGAAGATCAGTATGAAGGGCATTGTTACAAATGGAATCTGAGTTTTGAAGATGTGTACTATGTGGAAGAACTCAATCACTGCTTGTTGAGTGTCTCTCAGATTTGTGACAAGAGTTTTTCAGCACACTTCACTAGCGAAGAGTATCTTATCTTGAAGCCCATATTTGTCATTCCAGAGAAATGGATCTTAATGGGGACTCCAGAAATAAAAAAATGCATGCATCATCAACATGAATTATGATTCATACACAGAAAACACTTGCTTGTTTCTAAAGCATCAAAGACTGACTGTTTATTATGGCATCGCCCAATGTGTCATGTCAACTTGAAGAATCTTAACAGATTGGCCAAGGGAGATCATGTCATTGGAATTCCTTCGAAGGACTTCTCCTTAATTGAGAAGTGCATCGCATGTGCCAAGGGGAAGCAACACAAAAGACCCCATAAGCCCAAACTGTTCAATTCAATTTTATCAGTTCTGTAACTTCTTCATATGGATCTATTCGGACAGGTAAATGTCACGAGCATCGGGAAGAAGTCATATTTTCTCGTGATAACATATGATTATTCCAGATTCACTTGGGTGTTCTTTCTTTCCAAGAAGGATGAGACACCAGATATCCTGAAGAAGTTTAGCACCTTGATTGAGAATCAGAAGAACTTGAAAGTGAAGGTGATTAGAACTGAAAATGGCACCGAGTTTATAAATCAGACTCTTATTGATTTCTGCGATGAGAAGGGAATTGCTCGATAGTACAGTGTAGCTCGTACACCACATCAAAACGGAGCTGCTGAAAGAAGAAACACAACGCTTATCGAGGCTGCATGGACCATGCTGTCAGAGTCTAAACTGCCAATCTTTTTCTGGGCTGAAGCTGTTAGCACAGCTTGCTATGTTCAAAACCGAGCACTGCTAAACAAGCGCCATCAGAAGACTCCCTATGAGATATTTTTCAATCATAAGCCGAAGGTCGGTCAGTTCATGTTATTTGGATGTCCTTGCACTCTCCTCCACACTGAACCGAATCTCAAGTTTGATAACAAAGCTGATGAGTTTACTTCGTGGGCTATTCTTCTGAGAAAGCTGATTATCGGGTGTACAACAAGAAGACCCGCCTGATAGTGGAATCGTACTACATTGATTGGCAGGAAATGAACAACACCGATGCCGGTTCAGGTCCAAAATGGCTATTTCAGATGATTCTATATTTGAGCCCTTCAACACTTCATTTGAGAGTACAGGACCACCTGAGCATGAAAACAGTTTCTACAAGAGTGACGACATTACCGGGTTGACTATGTTCCATGTGATCCTAAGCTTCTGACCGTTGATCTGCCAGGCATGTATGATCGAGCTCAGCCAGCTCAACCAAATCCGATCAATGAAGTCATCCCATCATATTCAGAGACTTCTTAGTCTGTTCAACCAACTCTGAAGACAGCTCAAACTTCATCTTCTTCTCATCAAACGTTTGACAATCCACTGTTCTTAAACCACATCCCTGAGGAACATTGTGTGAATATTGGAACTGATGCACGTGAAACAGCTCCCACTGATAACACCGCTTCCTCAAGTGAATTAGATCAGCTAACTCACATCAGCAACCTGCCTGGCAATATAGCTGTGGAGGAAGTGCCTACTTCTAGGATCAACAAGAATCACCCAGTGGAAAACATTATTGGATGTATTTCAGAAGGAGTTCTTACAAGAAGCATATCTATTCAAGCTTAGAACGCCTTGCCTAAAGGAAATATCACACGTAGTCAATCAGGTCCAATTAATTCTTGTTTTTATTCTTTCTTTATTTCACAGGTAGAACCCAAGAACATCAAGATGGCTCTTAAGGAGTCAAGTTGGGTTGAAGCAATGCAAGAAAAATTGATGCAGTTTCAGAAGCTCCAGGTGTGGAATCTGGTTCCATTGCCCAAGAGGAAACTGCCAATCCGAGCCAAATGGGTCTTCAGAAATAAGAGAGATGATTCGGGTGTGATCATTAGGAGTAAAGCTAGGTTGGTAGTCCAGGGCTTCTACCAACATTAGGATATTAACTTTGAGGAGGTCTTTGCACCGGTCGCAAGACTTGAAGCTATCCGCATATTCTTGGCCTATGTTTCGTACGTGAACTTCACAGTTTATCAGATGGATGTGAAGACGTCTTTCTTGTATGGAAGGATTAAAGAAGGAAATTTATGTATGTCAACCCCCGGGGCTCGAGGATTCGCAGTATCCCGACCACGTGTACAAGCTAGACAATGCCCTGCACGATCTTCATCAGGCACCGTGAGCATGGTATGCAACACTAACAGATCATCTGCTAGCAAATGGATGTACCCGTGTAGCCATCGATCAGACACAGTTCGTTCGTAGAGAGAAGGATGACTTGATACTTGTCTAGATCTATGTAGATGACATTATCTTCGGTTCCATGAGCTCGGTGCTGTGTAAAGAGTTTGAAGTCGTAATGAAGAAGTTTGAGATGAGCGCGATGGGGGAGATGACCTTTTTCTTGGGTCTTCAGGTAAAGCAGGATCCAAAGGGTGTGCTGATTCGTCAACGCAAGTACATAACCGACATTCTCACCAAGTTCAAGATGTTGGATTCAAAGCCTGCCTCCACTCCCATGGCTGCACGTTCTGTTTTGACTTCAGATTCAGATGGTGAAGATGTTGACCACCATATTTACCGATCTATGATTGGTACACTGATGTACCTGACCGCCAGTAGACTAGACATCATGTATTCTGTATGTCAATGTGCCATATATCAGGCGAATCCGAAGGCTTCTCACCTGATTGCTGTCAAGTGGATCTTTCACTACCTCGTCGGGAAACCTCATCTCGGTTTGTGGTATCCTAAGAACTCTGAGTTCAATTTATTTGCTTACTCTGACAGTGATTTTGGTTGCTGTAATTTAGACAGGAAGTCAACCACAGGTGGATTTAGGAGATCGCCTCGTCTCATGGCAGTGCAAGAAGCAGACAACCGTGTCAACCTCCACTGTAGAAGCTGAGTATGTAGCTGCCTCCAGTTGTTGCTCTCATATCATCTGGATGCAACAACAGCTTCTCGATTACGGCTTGAATTTTCTTGAGTCTCTAATATACTGTGATAATGAAGCTGCTCTGCAGATCGTCAAGAATTCGATACAACATTCCAAAACTAAACATATTGACATCCGGATTCACTTTATCTGGGACTGTTTTGAATGTAAGTTGATTCATCTTGAAAAGGTCCACATAGATGAGAACCTGGCAGATATTTTCACTAAATCGTTCGATACAGCTCGTTTCCACCATCAGCTTGCCTCACTCAAACTAATAAATTTTGATTAAAACAATTTTTGAAAATACTTTAAAATTTGTGTTTTGTTTTATTATTAATTTTTAGATCACAAATTTAGGGGGAGAATATTTACAAAAACATAAAAAAGATTTTCGATTTTTGAGTCTGTTTATAAGTTTAGAAAATTTTCAAAAGAACAAAAAGATTTTTGGTTTTAAGGTAATCTACAAGTTTAGAGGGAGCGGAATCTAAGAAAAATACAAAAATATTTTGCCTTTTCAAAATTTAAGAAAAATGGAAAAAGATTTTATTTGGACAGTCAGGTGAAGTGGTTCATTGGGAAGTGAAATGATTTCTGACACTCAGAAATTTAAGAAAAATGCAAAGACTTGGATGTGTGACGTTAAAACCAATGTGTCTGCAGATCAGTAAAATAAAAGATGCCAATAAGGACAAGATGATAGAAGTCCTTCTTGTTCTTGACTCTAATATGATATATCAGTTTTTTTCTTTTCCCACCTCAAACTCTGTCAAAACGTTTTAAGTTCGTTGAAACATAATCAAGTTTTGAAACAAAAGATTTAGCAAAATTGATAGGTTGCATGTAGATCTGCTTTAACTGTCTGATTGCCCATAAACTTCCCAAAAAGGATTTTCAGAATAACCGGTAGAAAATCTTTGATCATAAATCTTATCTTTGAATTATGGATAAATAAGCGGAAATCATTGGTGGGGTAAAATTGTTTTAAGGTTGGGTTTCTACAATAAATTATTTTAAGGTGGTCAAAATTCTGATATAGATTTGATCCCACAAAATTGACCCGACTCAACCTTGAACTCGTCCAAAGTTCTTGAGTTTATATTATTTTTATTCTATTTTATTTTATTTTATTTTATTAAGTTAAGTACAGTTCTCGAAAAAATGTACTCGAATGTTGGTATTCGAAATGTAGTACACGAAGGCAAGTACTCGAACTGATTTCGAGTACTGGCCTTCGCTTATATATAGTTCGAGAAGTCCCAAATTTCTAGTACCATACTTTTTCGAAAACACGAACTCTGTCTCTAGGCGATCTTATATTCTGTACACGATTTCGAGAATCCACTCCGACCACCTAGTAGATCATTTATAAACAAACCTAGGTATAAATTTTAATAGAATTTGGACTGTTAAATAAAAAGTTATCAAACAAAAACCA
Source organism: Mikania micrantha (assembly GCA_009363875.1). Lineage (NCBI taxonomy): Eukaryota > Viridiplantae > Streptophyta > Magnoliopsida > Asterales > Asteraceae > Mikania > Mikania micrantha. Next base: position 34,149,886 of record CM018687.1, on the reverse strand, counting down.
ATTTCGAGTCCTTATGTTCGTAAATTGAAAGCCTTTTGGTCAAATCACCTTGATTATTGCCTAGATGATGGCTTGGAATGATTATGAACGAAGAACTCGATATGTTAACGGTTAAATCCTTGTTTTGATCCGTTGTAATGTTCGGTTATCATGAAACTATACCTATGATTATAATGGTTTAAACCATTTGATTGTAACAATGTATATGATTATCTTGATCAATCCTTAAAATGCAAGGTTAAATCCAAGTGTTCCAAACTAATCACAATCATTAAGATAATCATTGGAATAACGATATGATGTTTATGATAACAGTCAGATTAGTACGTTGAACATGGTTATTAAACCTATTCCAATGTCACATTATGATGTTTCATGATATTTGGATAATCAATAACAAGGATGGATCATTCCTACGCCATAAATCCATCAAGAAACTGTTTCAGTAATATAATCAACAACAATACCTATTTGGATAATCTGAGAATATCCTGATTAATCAAATGAGTCATCAACTTCGTATTAGGAACCTGAAATAGTATAGATTCCTACATTATCATACATTGTATGATATAACAGTAAAACAACAAATTAAATATTTAATATCGGTTTGATAACTTTTAATGCAATGTCTTTGACATTGAACATTCAGAAAGATGTAATCAGTAATTTAAAACATAAATAACTTGTTAAACATAAACTAATGCAGAATTAAGCTATCATTATCAGTTTGCATGTGATTATGCTATATTGAGACTTTAGGTGAGTTTCGTACAACCCCTTTTATTTTTAATGTTTTATAAACTCAGGGTATCTCTGTGAAAACATTTCTTGAACATATGATATGTATCACTGTTATCAATATGATTTCATGCGACTTCTGTAAGATTTCATGGGATTTTTGCTGTTATTTTCTTTATCAAAATTTCAAAAGTCCTCATCCCTTGAAACTATATCTATTGAACCCATGTGGGGCCGAAAGGGTGAACAATGATAGTACTATCGGCTGACAACCCCTTTGTATTAGGTTTGCTTCTCCCCTTGTGTGAATGTTTGTTACCTGTTTCCAAAACACTTTCTTAATGTTAGTGATACACATTAAGATAATGAGGCATAAAGATATTATCGACGGGTAACATCTTCGTAAAACGTAGATGTGTCAGAAAGGAACTAGATACGGGTCCCATGGTTATCTAGAACTCTATATATCTAAAATTTGCATATCATATCATATTGTTTAACCTGAATATTACGAACTCACCAGCTTTGTGTTGACATTTCCAAACTCAAATCTATTGCAGGTAGACAGTGAGAATCGGCAAAGTTGCACGTTTAGACACTTGTAATTAAATAATTTGGCTTGTGTAACAATCTTAGTTGTAAACTGTAATGTTGGTTGTGAGGAGGAAACCTTGTAATATGTTATCTTTAAGCTAATATGTGTGTTGTGATACCGGATCAAGTAAGTCACACCTCATCTATGAGACATCACCACTATGCTTCCGCAACCTTCTCAGTGCGACGAATGAGATCGTCAACAGGTCACCAGAGCTTGGGGGTGTGATAGGGTGGTATCAGAGCCGCAGGTTATAGAATTTAGGTGGACTTAGAGAACTAGACTATAACCATAATGTTGGACTAAAAGAACCAATGAGCCTGATCAGAAAAATCTCTAAGTCTCACAGCATTACAACAACTGAAGAAGAACACAAAGGCTGATATTCAAAGGTGCTGAAGTCACAAGATCTGAAGAGATGTACAACAGCTGAAGTGTAAGTCGTCAGATGTTGTAGTGTGTAGTTAGTCTTCAGTAGTTTTCTTTCAGTAATTGTAAAGTCTGATGAGTAGTTTACTCATCAGATGTTTTAGTATTTTGTACTTCAGTAGTTTCATTATTTGTACTTCAGTAGTTTTGTTCTTCAGTACTTGTAGAGTTTGTCTTCAGATGTTGAAGACATTCTCAGTAGTTTAGTTTATTTCAGTTGTTTTGTTTTGTCTGTTAGATGTCAACATCATGTGACATCATCAGACGTCACTGTTCTATATATATAGGCAGTTGACATGTTTGTAATAACAACGAAGTTAATGAATTGAATGAGATATTCCTTTTACAGAAAACCTTCTCTCTCTATAACAAACTTGCGTTACTGTTTGATTGATATTGTTCTTACTTTACTTATGCTAATTCTGTGTTGATTTCCGCTGTTATACTCTACTGATTTATCAATTGAGAACATCTGATCCTACAATTGGTATCAGAGCAGGTTAATCATTGATCGATTTCACAATTGATCTCTGAAACTGCTCAAATTTGTTCTCAAATTGAGTGAATTAGCTGATTAAGTAAGAATTTGTTATAGATCGAAGTTTTCTGTTAACTTCTGTTGATTTGCATTTCAATATCAATTTGTTTTGCATCAATTGATTGAGATTTGAATTAGTTTGTGTTAGATTGATTGAATCTGTGATCATGTCAACTCCGAACAATGATCCGCACAATACAGGCTCCGCAACCAAGCCTCCGATGCTTGTGCGGAGTGAGTACAACATATGGCAACGTAGAATGCTACATCACCTGTCGATTAACAGCGCAGGATGTTGGAAATCTGTTGTGCATGGACCATATAAACCCACGATCACTGATCCTGAAACTAAGATCCTGATTCCGAAACCTGCTGATATGTATTCGGATGAGGACATTAAATTGTTTGAAATTGATGCTAAAGCTCATGGTATTCTAGCCATGGCTCTGCCTAATGAGATTTATTCTGGCTTGATGCATCATGATACTGCTCATGATCTCTGGGTTGCACTGAAAGAACAATTTGGTGGAACCGATGAGGTTTTAGCAAATACTAGAGAAATTCTGGCTCAGCAGTATGAGACATTTTCTCATCGAAAGGGTGAATCCTTGACTCAACAATTTGAGAGATTCTCATGTTTAATTTCTGAGTTAAAAATGGTTAAGCAAGAATACACTAACAGTCAGATGAATAACAGATTTCTGAGATCATTGCCTGAGAGATGGGACACTTATACAATTGTCCTACGCTCTAATGCTAATCTAGAAAGTCTATCTCTCACCCAATTACATGGGAAACTCTTAACCTTTGAGAGAGAGGTAGAACAAAAGAGAAAACTGTCTTCATCTGGAAAACTTGCTGATGATTTTGTTCCTGGTAATACTGCTTTACTTGGTCAGGAGTCAGAGTTTAATGGGTCTGAATGTTCTTATGATGAACATATTGACTTTTCTACTAACAATTCTGATCATGCTTTTGTGGGAGTTGAGGGTAATGCAGGAAGTTATAGTGACAACTTGTGTTTTGTGATGGATGACTTGAAAGGTATCCCGGATGATGATCTAGAGGAGATGGACATTTTAAGTCAAATGGCATTGATCAACATCAGATCACAAAAGTTTTATAAAAGAACAGGAAGGAAGTTCCCTGGATTATCTGGCAAGACTAAGGTTGGATTTGACAAAGGGAAATTGAGGTGCCATAAGTGCCATAGGCTTGGTCACTTTGCTAGGGAGTGCAAAACATCTGGTTCTAATCCTGCTGCACCTTTTGTGACCTTTCCAAGCAATAATTCCTCAGGCAAAGGACCACAATCTTCTGGTACTAGTCAACAGCAATTCTATCCAGCTCACTTTGTTCCACAAAATCCAATGCCCTATCCATATCCTTGCTTTTACATGCCTCAACCTCCTCATAATCCAGCATTAATCCCACCTCAATCCCCGGCTCTTCCTGAACCCAGCAAACCTCAATCAACTCAACAGTCTCAACAACAACAGCATCAGAGTTTCTTCACTCCTGGAGTTGTTGATTGGAGTAGCTTGCCTGATGACTTATCAGACTTCAACATGCAGTCTTTTTCTGAAACTGGTCCACATGGTGGAGACAATCCTTTTGGAAATCTGGCTCTAATGGCTATTGATTCAAATGACAATACCTGTCAATCTTCTTCAACATCTCAGGTATCTTCTGAATCAAAAGCTAAATTATGTTCAGAGTCATGCATTTCAGCATTTGCTTCCATTAGGGAAATCAATGTGGAACTGATTAATGAGAAATTTGAATTGGAAAAGGTTGTGGCTAAAAACAAAACTGAGTTTGAAAAAGCCTTAAATGAGAAAGAATCTGAAATTTATAAACTTAAATGCTTGTTGTCTGATGAAAAAGCTAGAGTGGAAGTCATGCTGGTCAAGCATAATGATTTGAAACAAACACTTGCAGCAACCCAAATCAATTGTGAAAAATGGGTTGAGTCCTGTAAAGGATTTGAAATGTTGTTGTGCAAACAATCAGCTTCAAATATTAAGTTTGGGATTGGTTACAATCACACTGGCCCCCCTGCTGATTATAAACCAAAAAGTCTTAACTGTGAATCTGATGGGGAAAGTGTGTACCAATCTACCAACTCTTCAGAAATGTCTGATTCTGCAGACATATCTGAAGAAGACTCAAATGTTTGCAAAGCTGCTGCTGAAAAGGTTGAGATAGAAACCTATTCTTATTCAATTGGGTGTACAAATGTCATTGAGGATGACACTTGTCAGGGTAATGTCCTAGTGGAGATTAATCCTGATGAACATGCTTCAAATGCCTTAAACCTACACCTAATTGAGTCAGATGGGGATGGTGTTGGTGAAAATGATGCAAGACTTTTAATAAGTCAAAGTTATTCTTCAGCAGTTGTTGAAAAAGCTGATAATACAACAACTGATGTTGGTAAATGTGTTGAGACACAAGTGCTGACGAATAACTCTTCAGATGTTGTGAAAACATCAGCTGTTGTCAATTTACCTACAAATACTGATGCCTCAGATGTTCTGATGAACAAACAATCTGTTTCTAAGTCATCAGTACTTGTAGACAATCACAAGGAAAGGAAGAAGAGGGTGCCTTGTGATATTTGTAAGTTGTTTAATCATTCAACTGATGAATGCTGGTACAGAAAAGGTTCTAAATTCAACAAAATCAAGAATAAAAACAAGAATATACTCAAAATGAAAAATGAATTTAGTTCAAAATTTGTACCTGAATCATCAGTTGTTTCAAAACCTGGAAAATCCTTACAAGGAAATACCTCCGGTATATCCAAGAAAGGAAAAGGGATTGTTCCAGATTCAGGGAAACAACACTTGACAGCATCTCACTTGATTAAAGACACTAAAATGATCAAACACAAAAATAAAAAATCAAGTTCTGATGTGTCTGAAGAAATCAAAATTTTAACTCAAAATCATAATCAACTGATGCTAATGATGCAACAACTGATAGGAAAAGTCAATCTGGCAGAGGCATCTGTTGATTCATTTCATAAAAAGAAATCAAAGTCAAAAGTCAAATCAAAAATTTCTGATAAGAATGTTTCAAGTGTTGCTTCACCTGATAATGCTAGTTCTGTTTCTTCAAGTGTTAACAGACCCAAAACCAAAATGGTTTGGGTCCAAAAGTCTAACTAGGTGTGTTGTTGTATGCAGGGTCCTTCAGCATGCCAAAGTAGCATCTGGTATGTTGATAGTGGAGGATCCATGCATATGACTGGGAGCAGATCTCTTCTTCATAACTATTTCACTGGAAGGAGAGGATTTGTGTCCTTTGGTAATGATGCTAAGGGGTATATCATAGGTAAAGGTGTAGTTACTAATGGTGAGATTAGGTTTGATGATGTTAATCATGTTGAGAATCTTAAGTACAATCTGCTGAGTGTTAGTCAAATGTGTGATAAGGGTCATGTGTCTCTCTTCACTAAGCAAGATTGTAGGATTCTCTCTTCTGATGTGATGCCTTTGATTGGCAAAGTGTTAGATGAGTTCACACTTCTTAAGGCTAACAGAGTGGGAAAGGTCTATGCCTTTGATCTTTCTAAGAAAATCTCTGTCAAAGGTCATCCTTGTTTATTTTCTAAGGCCTCTTTCAAGGAATCTAATTTGTGGCATAGAAGATTAGGTCATGTAAACATCAAAAACATGAATCAATTGGTGAAACATGGTCTGGTTAGAGGTCTTCCTTTGAAAGATTTTAGCTGTGATGAGTCCTGTTCTGCATGCTTGAAAGGAAAACAACACAAAGCATCTTTTCCTTCAATTGGGGATTCCAAATCTACTGGTTGCTTACAACTGTTGCACATGGATTTGTTTGGTCCAGTGCAGATAATGTCTATGGCAAAGAAGAAGTATTGTCTAGTTATTGTTGATGACTATTCAAAGTTTGTCTGGACCTTCTTCTTACACTCAAAAAGTGAGGTTGCCAAGGCTATTATCAATTTTGTGTTGTATGCTGAAAAGCAGTATTCTCTTTCTATCAAGTGTGTTAGGAGTGATAATGGTACTGAATTCAGAAATCATCTTCTTGATGAATTTTATCAGTCAAAGGGAATTCAGAGACAGTATAGCATTCCCAGAACTCCTGAACAGAATGGAGTTGTAGAAAGGAAGAATAGGACCCTGATTGAAGCTGCAAGAACAATGCTTGCTGATTCTGGTTTACCTCTCACATTCTGGGCAGAAGCTGTTAACACAGCTTGCTATGTGCAAAACAGAGTTTTAGTGAATCAAAGATGGTTGAAGACTCCATATGAAATCCTTCATTCTTTAACTCCTTTGATTTCCTTCTTCAGGGCTTTTGGATGTCCTTGTTACATTCTCAACACCAAAGATCAACTTACCAAGTTTGATTCCAAAGTTGATGCAGGATACTTTGTAGGATATTCCTCAACATGCAAGGCATATAGAGTGTTCAATTGTAGAACAAAGTCTGTAGAAGAAACTCTTCATGTCAAATTCAATGAATGTCCTAAAGATTCCATTCCTCAGAATCCTGCTGAGATGTTTGATCTGAATATCTTGCAACATGATGTTGAGAATAGTGGTGTAGAAGATGAAGTTCTTCCAACTGCTCCATCACCAGCTTCTACAGCAACATCACAAGGAATTTCAGATGATGAAGATCCAAGTACTCATTTGTTCAGATTCAGTGACCATATGTCCACATCTACAAAATCTGATGCTCCTCCTGCTTCAGCAATCCCACTCAATACAAATGCTGATGAAATTCTGGAATCCTCTCAATCATTTGAAATCCCAGCTGCTTTGTTCCCTGAATCATCTTCAACTGCAACATCTGATCCTCCAGCAAACACTTGCACTGATCTTATTCCATATCAAGAACTGAAGGATCATCCATTATCTCAAGTTCTTGGTGATATTTCAGCAGGTGTTTCAACCAGAAGTCAATTATCTAACTTTTGTCTCTATGCTCTCTTTGTCAGTCAACAAGAGCCAAAGAACTACCACATAGCGCTTAGAGATATTGGCTGGGTGGAGGCAATGCAGTTGGAATTGTTGCAATTCAAGAAGCAACAGGTTTGGGAGCTGGTTTCTTTACCTCCAGGTAAGTGTGCAATAGGCACAAAATGGGTGTTTAGGAATAAAACAGATGAAAAAGGTCAAATCATTAAAAACAAAGCTAGACTGGTTGTACAGGGGTTCTGTCAGGAAGAAGGTATTGATTATGATGAAACTTTTGCCCCTGTAGCCAGATTAGAAGCAATTCGGCTGTTTTTAGCATATGCTGCCTTACATAAACTTAAAGTGTTTCAAATGGATGTCAAAAGTGCTTTCTTATATGGTAAAATAAAAGAGGAAGTATATGTGTGTCAACCTCCAGGCTTTGAGGACAATAAACATCCTGATTGGGTGTACAAGCTTGATAAAGCTCTTTATGGGCTAAAACAAGCACCTAGAGCCTGGTATGACACATTATCCACTTTTCTTCTAAAAAATAATTTCACTAGAGGCTCCATTGATCAAACTTTATTCATAAAGAATGTAGGCCAGCATAAGCTACTTGTTCAAATTTATGTTGATGACATTATATTTGCTTCATCTGACCCAAAGTTGTGTGATGATTTCACTAAGCTTATGACTACAAATTTTGAAATGAGTGCTATGGGGGAGTTACAGTTTTTCTTGGGTCTTCAAATCAAACAAAAACCTGATGGAATTTTCATTCATCAATCAAAATACACAAAAGAGCTTTTAAAGAAATTTGATTTGCAAAACTGTAAGCCATGTTTCAACCCCATGAGCACCACCACACAACTTGATGCAGATCTGAAAGGTACTTCAGTTGATGAAACTCTGTATAGATGTATGATTGGATCTTTAATGTATCTAACTGCATCCAGGCCAGACATTATGTTTGCCACATGTGTTTGTGCTAGATTTCAGGCTACACCCAAAGAGTCTCATTTGATTGCTGTGAAAAGAATTTTCAGATACTTGCAAGGTACTCAATCTCTAGGAATATGGTACTCCACTGGCCAATCCTGCAAGCTGGTTGCTTTTTCAGATAGTGACTATGCAGGATGCAAACTTTCAAGAAAATCTACTTCAGGTGGGTGTCAGTTCTTAGGAAATTGCCTGGTTTCCTGGCAGAGTAAGAAACAAACTTCTGTTGCCACCTCCACTGCTGAAGCTGAGTACATTGCTGCTGCAAGTTGCACTTCCCAAATTCTCTGGCTTCAGTCTCAACTCCTGGACTATGGCATCAAAGAACTGAAGACACCATTGTTAATGGATAGTGCTTCAGCCCTTTGTATTGTCAAGAATCCAGTTCAGCACTCTAGGACTAAACATATTGAGATCAGACATCACTTTATAAGAGATTGTTTTGAAAAAGGTCTGATTGATCCCAAATTTGTTCCTAGTGCTGATGAGCTTGCTGACATTTTTACCAAGCCTTTAGACACATCAACTTTTCAAAATTTAGTTCTAAGGCTTGGTATGTTGCAACTTGAATAGGTTAGTGTTTAAATCAATAAAATGTTAAATATCTTTTTTAAAATTCCAAAAATATTTTTTTTTCTTCTTGACACATTTTGATATTTTCAGTCCATACTGATACATATCAAAAGTACTGATTCAAGCACAGTTATGACCTTTCCAATACTCTAAGTTACAAGTACTGATGAGTATTGATGTTCTAAGTACTGAAGGTCAAATATTGTTCACAAGTTCTGATGAACAACTTGTTTACAAGTTCTGATGAACACATTGTTTACAAGTTCTGTTGAACAAAATTTCCACAAAGTTCTGATGAACAACTTGTTTACAAGTTCTGATGAACATATTGTTTACAAGTTCTGATGAACAAATTTTCCACAAAGTCTGATGAACAACTGATCACAACACCTGATGACCATATTGTCGACAACACCTGATGAGTAATTTTACTCTTCAGTTGTTGTAACCTCAGCTGTTTTCTCTACTTAACTCAATCCTTCTCAGTTGTTTCATTATCGCTTTCTCAGAACTTTTCATCCTTTTCAAACCTATTTTCCCTCTTTGCTCTCTGCATCCATGGCTGCCATAACCTTGAAACCTCGTCATAATTCTGTTGCCTATCTGACCAAATCGTCATTCTGGTCTAAGTTTGATGATGCTGTTGATTTGATGAACTCCTCTCAATTCAAAACTGCGTTTCTTATCAATCCAACTTTGTTTGTCGAATCCATTCATCAGTTTTGGATGAATGTTGAACTCATCAATGTTGGCACAGGAGTCATCTCTCTTCGCTCAAAAGTCAATGGTCACAACATACATCTCAGTCCCGCTGAGCTCAGGGATGTTCTTCAACTTGACGATGCCAACCTCGTCACTCAGTTCCCTAAAAGCGCCACTGACCTCTGTTTTACAAGTCATGAATATCAGGGCGACTGATTTTCCACATGATCAACATTTGCCTGGCTCCGAAGTCCTCTTCATGGGATCAAATGTCATCTAGATGGCAACAGGTATTGTATTCTATACTCGAATCTCAAAAGCTAAACTTTTCTCAAATACTCTTTTCGGAATTAACTGAACATGCTGGTAAGCCTGTTTCATCTAGATGGTTGCTTTATCCTCGTTTTATTATGGCCATCATAGAGAAACAGCTGCCACAAACAGGCCTTGTTGGTCAGGGAATCCCTGCTCCAGCTGTCTTGCTGGAAGTATATTCCCGACACAACTCAAACCTCACTTTAAAAGAGGCTGCCCGGAAGCTCAAACCCAAGCAAAGGGAACCCACAGCCTCATCCTCAAAATCAAAATCCAAAGTCCCCACTAAACCAAAGTCCACTAAGCCCAAAAAGGCTGCTCAGGGAAATGAGTCCCCTGAGTCTGCCCATGCCTCACCAAGGCATGAACTGACCACTGGTAGTAGTCAACCAGTGGTTCAACAGACTCCACCGGCTCAAACCGCCCAGGTTTCCTCTCAACAGGAACCTGGTGCAACCTTTTTAGGGGACACCACATTTCTAGAACCTATTTCAGTTGAAATGGTTTCTATTGAAAAGCACCAATCTCCCCGGGTGCATTCTCCTTCAAACCCACTGTCTATAGAAACCACCACCAATCGCCCAACATTTGTTATTGATCAAATCCTGAATCAGCTGAACACTCCTATCCCCTCCCAGACACCTATCACTACTGGGATAAGCTCCAACATTGAGGGGGAGGAACATAGTGTCTCTGATAACCCACAGGATACTGACTACATCATCAGATCTCCTAGTGTGGCAAGAGAGACTCTGATATCTGACAAGGCTGCTGCTTCTTCACCTCCATCATTTGGGGTGATTGATAGTGGTAACATGGGTAAGACCTTGTCAGAGGCAACAACTGATGAAGGGGTTACCCCTGAGGTTGGAAGTCCCCAGTACCAAGACAAAGGGGCACCTGAAAATGTTGAGCCACACTCAACTCAGGTAGATCCTGAGATTCTCAGGAGGTCAGATGATTTAGCTACGGCTACTGATGACCAAATAACACTTGCTGAGGTTCTAAAGAAGAACCAAATCCTTGAGGCTGAGGTTTGTAGACTCAATGAGCTACTCTCCAAAATGTCCAAGGACAAAAGTCCATCTTCCCCACTTACCCCACAGATGGCACCTTCTCATTCTGAAGGTCACCCAAACACTTCAACCACAAATATTCAATTTGACAAGCCACCAGCTACTGCTTCAGGCACTAATCCTTTGGGTTTTAGCCCCCCAGAGGCATTAGCTGCTGCCTTCCTACAAATCCTCCCTCTCATCACTCCAGTCCTAAAAACAATTATTATTCAAGCCCTTGATGAGAGATTACCTTCCAAATCCCATATTCAGCAGATGGTTGATGAGGCTGTGACTGCCAGACTTGCCACTATATATACTCCTTCTTCCCCTGCAGCCAAAAAGGGGGAGTTAGGAACTGAATCAGTCACATCTTCAGCTTCCAAAAGGCCAAGGTCTGAAGAGGTTGTTTCTAAAAGGTCTCCTGTTATTCAAGTTACTTATAAAAGACAGAGGAAGAATAAGCCTGTTGAGGTTATCCACAGGGCTGATGTGGAAGTTGAGCAGGAAGTGGTTGATAAAGAGATTGAAGCAAGTGCTGACCAAGTGGAAGCCACAACCTCTGAAGTTCAAGTTCAAGCTACAACTTCTGAAGCTCAAGTTCAAGCTACAACCTCTGAAGTTCAAGTTCAAGCTACAACTTCTGAAGCTCAAGTTCAAGCTACAACTTCTGAAGTTCAGGTTCAGGCTGAGACTCAAGTTGTTGAGGTCAGGGCTCCTCCTAAGAAGAGAAGGCATCTCAGGATTCAAGAAGAAGAGAGTTCTGATGAAGAAGACAGGTTGCCTATCTCTACAGTCATAAAGCCAAAAGCTCAAAAGCCTGCACTTTCAACAACTGAGGCAGCTCAGACAATTCAAAAGAAGACAGTTACCCGTCCTGCTAATTACATTCCTGAAAAGCCATTAGTTTTTGGTCAATCACCAACAATTACTCCAGAGGCTAGGATGTTAGCAGTCAAAGTAAAATTGGAAGAAGAAGAGAACCAAAGATTACATGATGAGCAATTCCTTAAGTTGGTGGACAAAGATTATCCTCAGACTTCAACTATCACTGCAATGAAAAAGGAAGCTCAAAGGCTGCATGCTCTGAAATGGACCTTTAAATATACAAAAGAACTGATCAGGATGTGGCCTGACCCAAGGTTCCTTCATAGGATTCACAAGAGAGATCCCCCAGCAGCCTATGCCAGTAGAATCAAAAGAGTGTTAGGTGCTGAAATCATGCTTGGGTCAGTGCTTGATCCTTGGGAAATAATAAAGGACTTCAAAAGTGTCTACAACTCTGGTGCCAAAGCTCCAAACTTCTTAGAGAACAAAATGATCAAAAAGGGACTTGTCTATAGGGAGATTACAAGAGTTGAACTGAAGGATGGGACTACAGCCAAATACTTATCAGAATTTTATGGACCTGAGTCCTTCTTCGAAGGAGAACCTGAAAGACTAACTCCACAAGAGAAGATGCTACTACTTGAAGCATATGTAAGGGAGTCTTTCAGGTTAGTATACAATCAATAGCTTCAATGAGAGGGTTAATGCTCATAGTCCATTTCCCAATGGAGTTCCCTCTCATATTTTGAAAGTTAGAATTTTTTTTTGGAAGCTGTTGGTTATCAGGCTTATACTTTAATTGGTCATTTTGATACTGATCTCAAAAGAAAAAGACATATCTTTCTGCCTGGGAGTAAATAAGTGAGACCTTAAATAAGTTAGAGGTTTTTGGCTGCATTGGTTCAGGAGGAGTTTGTTGGACTAAAAGAACCAATGAGCCTGATCAGAAAAATCTCTAAGTCTCACAGCATTACAACAACTGAAGAAGAACACAAAGGCTGATATTCAAAGGTGCTGAAGTCACAAGATCTGAAGAGATGTACAACAGCTGAAGTGTAAGTCGTCAGATGTTGTAGTGTGTAGTTAGTCTTCAGTAGTTTTCTTTCAGTAATTGTAAAGTCTGATGAGTAGTTTACTCATCAGATGTTTTAGTATTTTGTACTTCAGTAGTTTCATTATTTGTACTTCAGTAGTTTTGTTCTTCAGTACTTGTAGAGTTTGTCTTCAGATGTTGAAGACATTCTCAGTAGTTTAGTTTATTTCAGTTGTTTTGTTTTGTCTGTTAGATGTCAACATCATGTGACATCATCAGACGTCACTGTTCTATATATATAGGCAGTTGACATGTTTGTAATAACAACGAAGTTAATGAATTGAATGAGATATTCCTTTTACAGAAAACCTTCTCTCTCTATAACAAACTTGCGTTACTGTTTGATTGATATTGTTCTTACTTTACTTATGCTAATTCTGTGTTGATTTCCGCTGTTATACTCTACTGATTTATCAATTGAGAACATCTGATCCTACACATAAGCTCGTGTAGTGACAAAGAGAGCACCGAACATAACTAACGAACAAAACTTGTTTTGAATTGAACCAGAATAATAAGGTGGTACTAATTCCAGATATGAGTGGCCAGCATAACTGAAATTCGCAACACATGTGCGTTCTAGTGAATTTCAATGCAAGCAGAACAATAATAACTATAAGGACGAGTAGTTTAAGATTGGAAGAATATCATGTCATGGTTGTGTTGAATATTATTATTCAATATTCATTTCATGATACTGATCTGTAAGTTTTGTTTGAACAGTGATGGCCAACCCACCCGAGCGCTAAATTTATCAAAGGTTTCCATATGTGATACTTGATGACACGCCGAGTTCTAGCTCGAGTTAGGATTCTGACCCTTTGGAAGCATCGTCGGCTGCGTCACAGGCTGTACCACAGGTACCAGCTACACCACAACCACCAGTACCATCTACTTCACATGGACATCTTCAGACACCTGGTGAGGATGCCTATGCAGATAGGAGACAGAGTTCATCGCCTTAGAGGGTTCCCGTGTGGGACGGACTGAGACGCATGCGAGAACAAGCCTGCAAGACTACGGGTTTACCTCCACGACGTCATATGACACCGAGGGACGTGCCTAATACTATCCATTTGGTGGGAGAATCCTCCCACCAGGTGGAGCTATGTGCACAGCTGCAACAGGTTACCCAGGATTTACATGGGACGTGTAAGGAGTTGCAGCAGTCCCGTACTACATTAGAGGATACCCGTACGACTCTACTAGAGATCCTTACATCTCACCTGACTCTTATGGAGCAGGTGAATGCTCTAGATACAGATACCCGAGCATGGAGAGTTGCCGTTGAGGATAGATTGAGGAGGACTTGGGAGTAGATAGTGATCGCTACGTTTTGACAGCATGTGGAAGTGTTGAGAGAGAGATTGGTGTGCATGAGAGATATTGTCATGGGGATAATTCGGACGATGAGCATGGAGGGTGGATTGTTGTGTTTGGCTACAATACTGGCCACTATAGCTATTAGCATGGCTTACTTACCTTATTTCTTGCTGTAAGTGTGATCTAGGAGTTGATATGTTGGGATCTCATTGTACATATCATGTGACATAGGTGGATAGGTTGGTAATGGAGGCGGGATATTTTGATGTGATATAGATCCCGAGTTGTGAGATGGAGGGTAGGGTGTTGTTGGTATGGGTGTGTTATGACTTTTGTTGTATCGAAACTTCCTGATTGTACAAAAATGTGGTGGTAGTAATAAAATGGTTATTTCTGTATATCTGTTTGTGTGTGATGTGTGAATGTGTATGTGTATCAAACTTTTCTTAACAACAATTGTATAACATATCGTAAAATATCAAAATCCTGTGTGGTAATATATCAAAATCCTGTGTGGTAACATATCAAAATCCTGTGTGATAAGATATCAAAATCTTGTGTGGTATCATTTCAATTGTCTGTGTGACAGTGTATCAAAGTCCTGTGTGGCAACATATCAAAATCCTGTGTGGTATAATTTCAATTGTCTGTGAGAGTGTATCAAAATCTTGTGCGGTAACATATCCAAATCCCGTGTGGTAACATATCAAAATCCTATGTGGTAACATATCAAAGTCCTGTGTGCAAAGTCCTGTGTGGCAACATATCAAAATCCTGTGTGGTACCATTTTAATTGTCTGTGTGACAGTATATCAAAATCCTTTGTGGTAACATATCAAAATCCTGTGTGGTAACATATCAAAATCCTGTGTGGTAACATATTAAAGTCCTATTTGGAAATATATCAAGAACATGTGAATAATAACATATCTGTATTGATGTCACAATGCCGTGTTCTGTGAGATACTATAACATTTTTTTGAGATAATAGGACTGAGTATAACTGCAAATATTTGTATGATAACTGTGTGCTGAAAACACATCTGAAGTATATCAATGTAGTTATACTATGTTTCTTATAATCACATGTCAACATAAATTTTTCAGTATAACTGAATACGGTTGAATTTATGTGACTCAAAGGGTTATAGCTTTAATGTTCTTGAACTGACCTGAGTTTGTCTGCATGTGAGCAGAACAATGGCTAAAACGAGGTCGAGTTAAGAAAGCTGCTAAGAATGTTACTAACCCTGGACTGAATCAAGTCCCACCTGTAAACATAGAATCAAATCTGGATCCATATGTCAATCCGGAAACAAACATGGTTCCACCCAAAAATCTAGAAACGAATACAGTTCCATCTATAAACCCGGAAGTGAACACGATTCCACCTGCGGCTGCAAGTGGACCTGAACTGAATGAAGCAATGATAGCCCGAATTGTGAGAGAACAGCTATCTGCTTGTGGTGTTTTGACATAACATCAACCACATATTACTTCTGGTTCTGGTGGGAACCATGATCACAATGAACACAATGCTACCGGTGGCCACGCAGAAACTCATCATACCACCGGTATAACAACAAAAACAACTGTTCCTGATCCACCACAGCAGTGATGTACTTATAAGTACTTTGCTTCCTGTAACCCTCCTACTTTCACGGGTAAAGAAGGAGCGACTGGACTTTTGAAGTGGATTGAGGAATGAAAACCAAACTCAAAATCAGTCAGTGTCTGGCGGAGCAAAAGGTGTCTTATGCTGCTTGTTCTCTGAAAGACTCAACTTTACCCAGGTAGAATACCTAGGAAAAAACTTTGGGCTCAGCTATAGTCGACTCGATGGGATGGAATGAATTTAAAACTCTGATTATGTTAGATGCTGCCCAATCACTAAAATTCAAAAGCTCTAGGAGGAATTCTGGAATCATTCGATGATCGGTGCTGATTGCTTAGCTTATACCGATCGCTTTCATGAACTCACTTGTTTACTTCCCAATATGTTTCCTATGAAAGCAGCTTTGATTGAGAAGTATATCAAAGGTTTGGTTCCCCAGATTCGGGGAATGGTGACTACAGCTTAACCAACCACTCTTAAACAGACAATTCTGTTGACCACCAAGCTTACTGATGAAACGATAAGAGGTGGTACTTTGATCACAAAAACTCAGACGGCAGTGGGCCGTAGTGATGTTGGTACCTCGAGTGTTTCGAAGGGTACCAAACAAAAGTGGTTTGGGAAAACCAAAACCAAAGCTCCGGCTAAGATTAGCCAGAGCAAACCAGCAGTGAAAAACTATGGTGCGACTATTCCTGAGAGGAAAGCTTATGCTGGGCAAGCGCCCAAATGCAGCAAGTGTCCATATCATCACACAGGACCGTGTCCAGTTTGTGCAAACTGTAATCGAATCGGACACTACACCAAATATTGTAACATGACTACTCGTCAACCAAGCCAAGAACCACGACAAGCCACTCAAACAAATTGGTCGTGCTTCAAGTGTGGAAGTCCCGACCATTTCATGAAAAATTGTCCGAACAACAACACCAATCAAGGGAATGAAGCTAGGGGAGAGCTTTCCAGATTGGTGCAACAGAGGAAAGACATGATGCGAACATTGTCACTGGTACGTTTCTTCTCAATAATCTATACGCATCAGTTTTGTTTGATACAGGGGCATATATGAGTTTTATCTCTCCTGAATTTGCATCATTACATTCATTGCCTACGGTAGATCTAGAAACTCCTTACATCATTGAACTTGCTAATGGCAAGTTAATCAAACTAACAGTATTATTCATGGATGTTCCATGAATCTGAATGATCACCTTTTTAATATCAGTCTTCTTCCTATTGAACTTGTAAGTTTTGATGTCGTTGTCGGTATGGATTGGCTTTCTGAAAACCAAGTGGAAGTTGTATGTCAAAACAAGGTGATCCGTATTCCATTACGTGACAGTAATACACTGATAGTTCAAGGAGAACGAGCCGGTAGAAAACTTGGTATCATATCTTGCATGCAAAATCAGAAATGCTTAAGGAAAGGTTGTCAGGCCTTTCTAGCACATGTGACAGAGAACTGTTCTTCACATAAATGTATCAAAGATATTCCGGTAGTCAAAGATTTTCCTGAAGTTTTTCCTGAGGACATATCAGAATTACCCCCAGTGAGACAAGTTGAATTCCGAATTGACTTAATTCCAGGTGCAGCACCTTTAGCTAAAGCCCCTTATCGGTTAGCACCCTCGGTAATGTAAGATCTTTCAGGTCAATTGCATGAATTATCAGACAAAGGTTTTATTAGACCTAGTTTCTCACCCTGGGGAGCACCAATTCTTTTTGTGAAAAAGAAGGATGGTTCTTTCAGGATGTGTATCAACTAAAGGGAACTCAATAAATTGACAATCAAAAAGCGTTATCCATTACCACGTATCGACGATCTATTCTATCAACTACAAGGTGCTAAATATTTCTCAAAAATCGATTTAAGATCCGGATATCATCAGTTATGAATTCATGACGATGATGTTCCAAAAACTGCTTTCAGAACCCGCTACGGACATTACGAGTTTTTAGTAATGCCGTTTGGATTAACCAATGCACCTGCAGTTTTCATGGATCTAATTAATCGAGTATGTAGACCTTATCTGGATAGATTTGTGATTGTATTTATTGATGATATTCTCATTTATTCCCGAAACCAATAGGAACATGCTCAACACTTGAAACTGATCTTAAAACTTTTGGCACGTGAGAAACTATATGCCAAATTCTCCAAGTGTGAGTTTTGGTTACGGGAAGTTCAATTTCTTGGGCATGTAGTGAATGAGAACGGTATTCAAGTGGATCATAGAAAGATAAAGCTATGAAACAATGGGAGAGACCCCGAACCCCAACTAAAATACGTCAATTCTTAGGACTGGTAGGTTATTATCGTCGATTCATCAAAAATTTTTCAAAAATAGCCTTGCCACTAACAACGTTGACACGGAAAAATCAACTGTTTATATGGGGTTCTCAAAAGGAGGAGGCATTCCAACTGTTGAAACACAAACTCTGCAATGAACCTATTTTGGCATTACCGAAAGGTACTGATAACTTCACAGTATACTGTGATGCTTCTCATCAAGGTCTTGAGTGCGTGTTAATGCAGAATGACAAGGTAATTGCTTATGCTTCTTTACAACTGAAAATACATGAGAAGAACTATACTACTCATGATCTAGAACTTGGTGCAGTGGTGTTTCACTCAAAATTTGGAGACACTAACTATATGGAACCAAGTGTATTGTATACACTGATCACAAAAGTCTTCAACACATTCTAGATCAAAAAATGTTAAACATGCGACAAAGGTGGTGGGTAGAACTTTTGACTTACTATGACTGTGAAATTCGTTATCACCTAGGTAAAGCAAATGTCGTAGCCAATGCCTTGAGTCGCAAGGAACGAGTCAAACTTTTATGTGTGAAAGCTTTAGGGATTACTATTCAAACCAGTCTAATTCCTTAGATTAGAGAAGCTCAGCAGCAAGCATTACAAACAACAAACTACCATGCTGAGGAACTAAGAGGATTAGACAAACAACTCGAAACCAAAACTAATGGAATACTGCATTTCAAAAGCCGAATTTGGGTTCCTTTATTCGGTAAATCTAGAACAATCATCTTGGATGAGGAGCTCAAATTATTCATCGAGGTGAGGATTAAATGTATAAAGATCTTAGAGATTTTTACTGATGGCCTAGATTGAAGAAACACATAGCTGAATACATGGATCGATGTTTAACATGTCTCAAAGTTAAGGCAGAATATCAACGACCTTATGGGTTATTGCAACAATCAGAGATTCCCATGTGGAAATTGGATCAGATCTCTATGGATTTCATTAGCAAACTACCCAAAACATCACGTAATCATGACTCTATATGGGTTATCGTTGATCGCCTTACTAATCTGCGCATTTCTTACCCATCTGAGAAGATTTCTCTATGGATCGACTGGCTAAACTCCATGTTAATAAGATTGTATCTCGACATGGGGTACCAATCACTACCATTTTAGATAGAGATAGTCGATTTATGTCACGATTTTGGCAAACTCCTTAGAATGCTTTAGGCATACAAATCAATATGAGCACAAATTATCATCCACAAACGGATGGGCAAACCGAGCGAACAAATCAAACACCGGAGGACATGCTTAGAATCTGGGTGATTGATTTTGGAGGTAGCTAGGATTTTCATCTTCCACTCGTTGAATTCTCATATAATAATAGCTACCATACCAGTATTCAATGCGCTCCATTTGAAGCACTCTATGGACGGAAGTGTAGATCTCCTATCTGTTGTCTAGAGATAGGTGAAAGTCAGATTATTGCCCAGATGTCATCCAAGAAACAACGGGCAAGATCGCACTTATTCAAGAACGAATCAAAGCTGCTCGCGATCGTCAAAAGAGTTATGCTGATAATCGTCGTAGACCTCTAGAATTACAAATAGGTGATCAAGTAATGTTGAAAGTTTCACCTTGAAAGGACATTTTCAGATTTGGAAATCGAGGTAAACCCTCACCAATATTTTTAGGACCCCTCAAAATTCTAGAAGGACTTGAATCAGTAGCCTATAGACTTGAATTACCTCTTGAACTCAGTAATATTCATGATATCTTTCACGTATCAAATTTGAAGAAATGCGTAACTGATGAATCATTGATCGTACCTTTTGAAGAAATTCAGATTGATGACAAACTTCAGTTCACCGAAGAATCGGTAGAGGGAATGGATCGAGAAGTTAAAGTGTTGAAACAGAGTCGCATTCCAATCGTTAAAGTTAGATGGAATTCTAAACATGGACCCGAATATACTTGGGAACGTGAAGATCAAATGAAAGAAAAGTATCCTCATTTGTTCTTATAAACGATTGTCATCTGATAAGTCTTCACTAAATTTCGGGACGAAATTTATTTAACAGGAGGGGACCGTGACAATTACGTCATCAATGAGTGAGAGCACATTTCGTCGTCCTTGAAATCCACGTTGATTTAGCGATTGTAATTATTACAGGTTGAAAGTATGCGAGAAATCGTGAACGTGGGAGAAAACCGCACGCGACACGGAGTTCCGGATTCTCCGTAATTTGAAAAACGATTCCAAGTATTGCAATCCGGGACCCGTCGCGGTACGCCAAGGCTATGTTGAGGTCCCTTGGTGATACGCGATGAGTCAAAATATCTAATATTCCTCCGGATTTCTTCGCGGTACGCCAAGGAAAAACTTGCTCTCTTGGCGGTATGCGACGAGTAGGGTGGTGCAATGGATCACTTTAAGGAATCAGAATTCATGTAGATTGAAGTTTTTCTTATTCTCTCGAACTTACCTTGATCTACAGACAAAAACATGATCTTGTACCATAAAAACTCAATTCTCAGGCTGTAGAAAACTCTGGATCGCACCAAGGAACGTATCTACAAGTATTGACCATCATTTCTACCCTAGAAATCCGTCGAGTTAGGTAACGATTTGTTTTAACCTATTAGTTTGATAATGGTTTGATTAGATCTTGTTTTTGAACGTAATGCAATAGTTAGGATTGTTGATTATTACCTAGATGATGGCTAGGAATGATTATAAACGAAGAACTCGATATGTTAACGGTTAAATCCTTGTTTTGATCTGTTGTAATGTCCGTTTATCATGAAACTATACCTATGATTATAATGGTTAAAACCATTTGATTGTAACAATGTATATGATTATCTTGATCAATTCTTGAAATGGAAGGTTAAAACCAAGTGTTTCAAACAAATCACAATCATTAAGATAATCATTTGAATAACGATCTAATGTTTATGATAATAGTCAGATTAGTACGTTAAACATGGTTATTAAACCTATTCCAATGTCACATTATGATATTTCATGATATTTGGATAATCAATAACAAGGATTGATCATTCATACGCCATAAATTCATTTAGAAACTGTTTCAGTAATATAATTAACAACAGTACCTATTTGGTTAATCTGAGAATATTCTGATTAATCAAATGAGTCATCAACTTCGTATTAGGAACCTGAAATGGTATAGATTCTTACATTATCATACATTGTATGATATGACAGTAAAACAACTAATTAAATATTTAATATCGGTTTGATGACTTTTAATGCAATGTCTTTGACATTGAACGTTTAGAAAGATGTAATCATTGAGTTAAAACATAAATAACTTATTAAACATAAACTAATGCAGAATTAAGCTATCATTATCTGTTTGCGTGTGATTCTGCTATATTGAGAATTCAGGTGAGTTTCGTACAACCCCTTTTATTTTTAATGTTTTATAAACATCGGGGTGTCTCTATGAAACCATTTCATTAACATATGATATGTATCATTGTTATCAGTGTGATTTCATGTGACTTCTGTAAGATTTCATGGGATTTTTGCCGTTAGTATCTTTATTGCAATTTCAAAAGTCCTCATCCCTTGAAACTGTATCTAGTGAACCCATGTGGGGCCGAACGGGTGAACAATGATAGTACTATCGGCTGACAATCCATTTGTTGGGAGTTTTGCTTCTCCCCTTGTGTGAATGTTTGTTACCTATTTCCAAAAGACTTTCTTAATCTTAGTGATATACATTAAGATAATGAGGCATAAAGATATTACCGAGGGGTAATGTCTTCGTAAAACGTAGATGTGTGAGAAAGGAACTAGATACGGGTCCCATGGTTATCAAGAACTCTATATATCTAAAATTTGCATATCATATCATATTGTATAACTTGAATATTACGAACTCACTAGCTTTGTGCTGACCTTTCCAAACTCAAATCTTTCGCAGGTAGACAGTGAGAATCGACAAAGTTGCACGTTTAGACACTTGTAATTAAATAATTTGGCTTGTGTAATAATCTTAGTTGTAAACTGCAATGTTGGTAGTGATGATGAAACCTTGTATTATGTTATCTTTAAGTTAATCTGTGTGTTGTGATACCGGATCAAATAAGTCACACCTCATCTCTGAGACATCACCACTATGTTTCCGCAATTTCGAGAACTGCTGAAGTTTCGAAACTCTTGAACTTCGAATACTCCCTTATTTTCGAGAACTCCATTTTGACTTTGACTTTGACTCATTAATTGACAGTTGACTTTGACTAAAAGTCAACTGTTGACTTTGACTTTCAATATTCGATTTATTTCAATAACTCAGCAGCTTAACTTGTTTATGTTTCAGATGGCTGAGCTAAGGTTCGTTCCGGACCACAACATAACCGCATTTCTTGGTGATCGTTCAGAGATGTGACAATCCGACTTTTCAAGTTAACCTTGTTAACCTCCGTAGGCCCAAAAGGCCAATGAAGGCCCAACAAGGCCAATGAAGGCCCAACAAGGCCAATGAAGGCCCAGTAAGGCCCAAGAAGGTCCAGTAAGGTCAAGGAAGGCCCAACAAGACAAGTCAGGCCCAATAAGGTCAAGTAGGCCCAATAAGGCCAGTGTAGGCCCATTGAGGTCTAAGAAGGCCCAATAAGGCCATTGTAGGCCCATTGAGGTTTAGATAGGCCCAATCAAGCCCAAGGTAGGCCCAATAGTATTTAGGAGGCCCAATTGGGTTAACCAAAGCCCAATAATGTTTCAATTGTCTAATTAGTGACAATTCGTTATTTCGGGTTAATCTCGTTAACAAGAAAAATTGTGAAAAATATCCCGAAACGATACGAAATCATAAGTGAAGGATTATCATTGGTCAAAATAAGTTCTGAAGTGTTAAAAGGTCAAGATTAGACGTGCAATTGAATGATAAGGTTAAATTTTGACTTTTGAGTCAAAATTCGTTCATATGCAAAGGGGGGAATTCGAAATTAGTATTAATACACTGAAATTAATGAGATTAAACCTTCAATCAACTCATATTAGTGATCTGTAACAGCAATCATACGTTATTAGTGAGAGTAATGATCGAATTTAAATCATTTGGCATCCAAGAGTTGTAACCGTAGACACCCATGATTGAATTCGTTAAATTCGATTATGATACTCACAATTGAGGTTCCCTAACACATATTCGGCACATTTAGAGAAAACCACAACCAGCAATTGGATTTCAAGAGCTCCAGATTTGAAGAACCCGATCGTAGGTGGCCGAAACTTGAGGTAAATTCGAATTACTCGAATTGAATACTAAAACAGGTTAGTAATCAATCCTAAACTTTCTAAAAGGGCCGATTAAACTAACCCATATAACAAATTCATGAATTATCATCGAATCATATGGTTTTTGATTCTAGGGTTCATACTAGAATCCAATTTGGGGGTTTATAATCAAACATGATCAAGAGTCAAATTGGATTATGTAGATAGACTCGGTTTGAGTTTTATAAGGATAACCATCTGTTAATTTCAGTTTCTAAGACCGGATTAATAGATTTCGAATCTAGGGTTCTTGATGGGAAAACGATTTGGGGATTTCATAGCAAACGAGTTGGAAAATCAAATTGATTGTTATGGTTAGTATCAGAAAGTTCCGATTAAGCTTAAGCATATATTAATTTGGGATTTTAGTATCAGATTTTAGGATTTTGATAATTAGGGTTCTAAGGGTTAAAAGATTTGGGGGTTTTGAGTTAAATGAATGTTATATTCAAATTAATTGGTTCTGATAACTCGAAATTTCTATTGCAATGAAAGGTTTATGGATTCATGGACTATCAAGATCGAATTCGTAGTTAATTAGGAGGATTTTGCTTCGGCTAAAATAGAAAAGGGGGATTGGATTGAATGTGTGCTTAAAAGAATTAATTCCGGATAACAAACGCGATACCCTAGCGGGCTGAGTTGGTAGATGCGTGTGTGTTTATGTGGGGGGTCGCGGGTTCGAA
Organism: Mikania micrantha; assembly: GCA_009363875.1. Classification (NCBI taxonomy): domain Eukaryota; kingdom Viridiplantae; phylum Streptophyta; class Magnoliopsida; order Asterales; family Asteraceae; genus Mikania; species Mikania micrantha. Next base: position 34,125,870 of record CM018687.1, on the reverse strand, counting down.
TCCGGGTTCCACCATTTTTGGGTTTTAAATCAATTTTTTGTATTTTTGTCATAACTTCCACATACGAACTCCGTTTTAATCCGTTCAAGTTGCGTTGGAACCGTAACGGGAATACGAACGTATTAGAACGATAAAATTTATATTTTAGTCCGAAAACGAAATCGCGTATAATTACGTTTATTTAAATAAAATCGTATAGGATTTTATTTAAACGATTTCAAAGGCACGCGTACTCACGTACGCGTATTCCTAACACTTTAACATACGTATGTTGATACGTATGTGATGTCAAGCACAAAACGGCATTCTGAATAACTGTAGGTTATTGTTTAAATCACAGATTCTTCGTAGGAGGATTTCTTACACGAGCTTTTAGTGTGTGATCATTCTGCTAACATCAAAGGTGCGTACACGGCCCCTTTCTTATTTTAAACTGTTTTGGGGGAGAAAACATGTGCAACAAACTATTTTTTTAGATACATATCACTTGCATGAGTTATCTGTTTACATTATGTGACAACATATCAATTTGAAAGTCCTTACACACCTCGAACCGTTTAGTTTGCTGTAATGCAAAGCGTGGTAGTTGGAAATAGATCTATTAGGTTTGACAAACCTCACCTGGTAGATGGGATCTACGCAGGTGTTTGACTGACCAAAACACAATTTTTACTATTGTTGTGATAGACAATAGTGGCAAGGCGAAAACATGCTATAGCATGGCAACTAGTCAGCTTCGGTATCGAACACGTATGTAAATAGTTTATATGACTAGCTATCATGACTGTGCATTTGTGATTATGTTATCTACAAACTTGTTATTCAAACTGATGTTTTGAACACTATGATTATTTAAAACCTGTGTTATGCACCAACCTTTGTGTTGACTTGATTTGCATGTTTTCTCAGGACGCTAAGGCGCGCGTTACAGCTGGCATGGACTAGGAAGATAGAGTCTCATGCATTATAAACACTTTGAATTTGAATTTGACATTTGAATATTTAAGTACTTTGGTTTGTAATGTTTTACTTATCAACTGTTAATTGGTTTTGAAACGCTTCCGCACTTTTTGTAAACTCTGAATGTTATGTTTTAAAGACCAACGTATGTTTTGAAATTCATATAGAGGTCTTCGCTATGTCTAATGATCTGAGATCCTGGTTTGTCACGTTCCCAAACGGTATGATTCCGTTAGTTGAAATTGGGGGTGTGACAGATTGGTATCAGAGACATTGGTTATAGCGAACTAGGTTTGCATTTGTAGGCCTAGACTATGACTGCTAAACATTAGACACATCTGTTAATACGTATTGCTTAGAAATTACATATGACACTATGTAATTGACTTGTTTACGTATTCCATGGCACTGTACTTACATATGGTATTATGTAACAGGCATGGCTTCATCATCAGTCCCATACATTATCATTGATGATTCCGAGGATGAGGAGCCGATAGTTCCGGCACCACCATCGTCACCACCACCACCCATTCCATCACCTCCACCGTATAAGATGGAGGACTCCGATCCAGAGGAGGATCCGGAGGAAGACCCGGAGGAGGATCCGGAGGAGGATCCAGACGAGGATCCTGATGAGGATCCAGACGAGGATCCCGACGAGGATCCAGAGGTGGACCCGGATGAGGATCCGGCGGAGGAGGAGGAGGGCACTCAGCAGATTCCTGCTGAGGCACCTTCCACACACCCACCACCAGCACTAGATGCTCCTGAGCCTAAGAGGCGAAGGACGGACGCGGAGGAGATCGCCAAGTTGCGCGAGGACTTGGATGAGACAGAAGACAAGCTTATACAGAGATCTCAGGAGTTATGGGATGCCATTGAGAGGCAAGATGAACTTGCCCATCTAGTTCATGACATGCGGGATGAGATGGTGAACATGATTGGTCGTCTCGACGCTGCAGAGAACCGAGCTTTGTTCTTGGAGGGTAGAGTAGAAGCCTTGGAGGATTTGGTGGCCTCTGAGAATGAGGAGGAGGATGAGGAAGAAGAAGGGGAGGAACCAGCACCAGTTGCTGAGTCCGATCCTGAATCCGCCGTTGAGGACGATTGATTGTTTTCTTATTTTATTTCTGTTTTGTTAAACTTATTAGGAACGGGTTGTGTTCCTATATTAGTAGTTTGAAAACTTGTATTGCATTTCAAAAGTATTGTACTCAAAGAAAGTTTCTATTTATGGAAGAATTATCGTTTATTTCCAACAACTGTGTTGATTATATTATATGTTGTGTTTGTTGTTTTACTTACACATGTCACATTAGATTTTGACTTCGTGCTAACACTTCTTATAAATAGGAACCTAATGGCTGAGGGAAACGTACATATGACTGTTGCTGAGCTCAATGAGCTAATCAACAACAGAGTTGCAGAGGCAATCGCACAGTATGCTCAGACTCACAACACAGGGCCACAGGGTCCAGCTGGGGGATTGATTAACCCACAAGTCTGCACGTTCAAGATGTTTTTGGACTGCAAACCACACAATTTCAAAGGGTCGGAGGGGGCCATTGGACTCCTTCGGTGGATTGAAAAGGCTGAGTCTGTATTCGAAATGTGCAACTGCCCTAATGAAAGCAAGGTGAAATTTGCTACGGGAACATTGGAGGGTCCAGCATTAACCTGGTGGAACTCGAATGTTCAGACTCTGGGATTGGGTGAGGCAAATGCCTTAACCTGGGATGATTTCAAAACCTTACTGCGAGAGGAGTACTGTCCTCGCAGTGAAATGCAGAAGTTGGAAGAAGAATATTGGCACCTCAAGATGGAGGGGTCAAATATTGAGGAGTACACGACCAGATCGCATGAACTGGCCAGACTACTACCACACATGGCTACTCCAGCCAGTAAGTGGATTGAAAGGTACATTGGAGGACTAGTGCCTCAGATTCAAGGGTTGGTTACTTCAGCAAATCCCACCACCATCCAACAAGCTGTTCGTCTAGCGCATCAGCTAACTGATCAGGCAGTGTTACAGGGAACCCTGCCTAAGCGAACATCTGCTACCAAGGTAGGAGATCACAAGAGAAAGTGGGAAAGTAACAACTTCAAAGGTAACAACCAACAGCAGAACAGGAAGCAGGACTCAAACAAGTCCTATCATAATTCCAACAGTGGTCAGCAATCATCATCATCGGGGGGCTATATTGGTAAGCACCCCAAGTGCAACAGGTGTGGTTATCATCATGCGGGTAACCAGTGTGACAGAGCTAAGTGCCAGAGGTGTGGCAAGATTGGGCATGCGGCTAAAGATTGTCGCGGAGAGCTGCAGAACAACCATAACAACCAGAATAACAGTCAGAACAACGCTCAGAAAGGTTGTTTTGAGTGTGGCAAGATGGGGCATTTTAAGAAGGATTGCCCACAGCTCAAGAAAGGCGGGGACAATAATGCCAATGGTAATGGAAATGGCAACGGTAATGGAAATGGCACCAACAACAACAACAACAATAATAACAACAACGGTGCTAGAGGCAGGGCGTTCGTGATTGGAGGACGTCAAGCGCGGGAGGATCCCAACATTGTCACGGGTACGTTCCTCTTAAATAATCACTATGCCTCTATGTTATTTGACACTGGTGCCGACCGGAGTTTTGTATCTAGTTCACTTGCTAAGTCACTAGATGTTAGTCCCACTGCCTTAGATAATCCATACACTGTGGAGTTAGCTGATGGTAAGTTGATTGTAGTGGAAAACATTTTTAAGGGATGTATCCTTGATTTGATGGGTCAGACATTAGAGATTGATTTGATGCTTATTGCCTTAGGCAGTTTTGATGTAGTCATTGGCATGGACTGGTTGTCCAAGAAACAGGCTGAAATTGTATGCCATGAAAAGATTGTTCGCATACCTCTTCCACAAGGAGAGACATTATATGTACAAGGAGAGAAGAGCAGTACGCCACTGTGTCTCATATCTTGTATGAAAGCACACAAATGTCTGCGGAAAGGTCATAAGGCAGTTATATCACTTATAACTGAAAAGCCAGTAGCTGAGAAGAAGCTTGAAGATATACCTGTAGTTTGTGAGTTTCCGGAGGTATTTCCAGAAGACTTGCCGGGATTACCGCCTATCCGACAGGTGGAATTCCGCATCGATCTTACACCAGATGCAGCACCGATAGCTAGGGCGCCTTATCGACTTGCACCGTCAGAGATGCAAGAGTTATCCACACAATTGCAAGAGTTGTTGGATAAGGGTTTCATACGACCTAGTTTTTCACCATGGGGAGCTCCAGTATTGTTTGTAAAGAAGAAGGACGGGACTTTCCGTATGTGTATCGATTACCGGGAATTGAACAAGGTTACTATCAAGAACCGGTATCCGTTACCCAGGATTGACGATCTGTTCGATCAATTGCAAGGTTCGAGTTACTACTCGAAGATTGATCTCAGGTCGGGTTATCATCAACTAAGAGTCCAGGAGGAGGATATTCCGAAGACAGCATTCAGGACGCGCTATGGCCATTATGAGTTCTTGGTCATGCCATTTGGGTTGACAAACGCTCCAGCTGTATTCATGGATCTCATGAATCGTGTTTGTAAACCTTATCTTGATAAGTTTGTCATTGTTTTCATCGATGACATTCTCATCTATTCAAAATCTGAGGAGGAACACGCTGAACATCTTCGACTATTATTGGAATTATTGAAACAAGAACAACTGTACGCTAAGTTCTCGAAATGTGATTTCTGGATGCGAGAAGTACAGTTCTTGGGTCATATAGTTAATGAAAAGGGCATACATGTTGATCCAGCGAAGATTGAAGCGATTAAGAATTGGGAAGCGCCAAAGACCCCTACCGAGGTACGACAATTCCTTGGTTTGGCGGGGTATTATCGACGATTCATTGAGGGTTTCTCAAAGATCGCTCAACCACTTACAGCTCTTACGCACAAGGGAACAAAGTATAACTGGACGGATAAACAGGAAGCTGCATTCCAGTTATTGAAACATAAACTCTGCAGTGCACCAATTCTGTCATTACCGGAAGGAACGGAGGACTTTGCGGTGTATTGTGACGCATCTGGACAGGGTTTGGGATGTGTGTTGATGCAACGGGATAAAGTGATCGCTTATGCTTCCAGACAACTAAGAACACACGAAAAGAATTACACTACTCATGACTTGGAGTTAGGAGCAGTGGTTTTTGCTTTAAAGATTTGGAGGCATTATTTGTATGGAACTAAGTGTACTATTTATACTGATCATAAGAGTTTGCAACATATCTTTGATCAGAAGGAGCTTAATATGAGGCAACGACGATGGGTTGAGTTGTTGAACGATTATGAGTGTGCGATTAAGTATCACCCGGGAAAAGCTAATGTAGTAGCTGACGCTCTGAGCAGAAAAGACACAACAGGAACAAAACGGGTTCGTGCACTTATGATGACAATACATACTGACTTACCTGATAAGGTACGCAGTGCTCAGATTGAGGCTTTGAAAACGGAAAACTTGGTACAGGAATCTCTACGCGGGATGGAAACACAGTTGGATGTCAAGTCTGATGGAATTCGTTATTTCATTGATAGACTTTGGATACCTTTGTATGGAGGTTTAAGGGAACTCGTGATGGATGAAGCACACAAGTCCAGGTATTCAGTCCATCCGGGGTCAGATAAGATGTATCATGACTTGAAGGCACTGTATTGGTGGCCTCACATGAAAGCTGATATTGCTAAGTACGTTTGCAAATGTTTGACTTGTTCGAAAGTCAAAGTTGAATATCAGAAACCATCTGGTTTACTGCAACAACCAGAGATACCGATGTGGAAGTGGGAACAGATTTCGATGGATTTCATTACTAAGTTACCTCGTACACCGAGTGGTTGTGATACGATATGGGTAATTTTCGATCGATTAACGAAATCTGCACACTTCTTAGCAATCAAAGAAACTGACAAGATGGAGAAATTGACTCGCATTTACATTAAGGAAGTAGTAGCACGGCATGGCGTGCCAATATCTATCATATCAGATCGGGATGCCCGGTTTACTTCCAATTTTTGGAAATCTCTTCATAAGTCATTAGGGACTCGCTTGGATATGAGTACCGCTTATCATCCACAGACCGACGGTCAAAGTGAACGAACGATTCAAACGCTCGAGGATATGTTACGAGCTTGTGTAATTGACTTTGGTGATAGCTGGGAGAATCATTTACCGTTGGTGGAATTCTCTTACAACAACAGTTATCATACAAGCATTAAAGCAGCACCGTTTGAAGCTTTGTATGGTCGCAAATGTCGTTCACCAGTTTGCTGGGCTGAAATTGGTGACAGTCAGATAACAGGTCCTGAACTGGTGCACGAGACGACAGAGAAGATAGTTCAAATCCGGAACCGTATGGCAGCGGCTCGGGATCGACAGAAGAGTTATGCAGACAAACGTCGCAAGCCGTTGGAATTTCAAGTAGGAGACCGAGTTCTTCTAAAAGTATCACCTTGGAAAGGTGTGATACGATTCGGCAAGCGCGGGAAGCTTAGTCCACGTTACGTAGGACCTTTTGAGATTCTGAAAAGGATTGGTCCGGTTGCGTATCAACTCAAACTACCGGATGAACTCAGTGGAGTTCATGATGTGTTTCATGTGTCGAACTTAAAGAAATGTCTTTCTGACGAAACATTGATTGTACCGTTGGAAGAAATACAAGTAGATGAACAGTTGCGATTCATTGAAGAACCAGCAGAAATCATGGACCGAGAGGTCAAACAACTGAAGCAAAGCAAGATTCCAATAGTCAAAGTCCGATGGAATTCAAGACGTGGTCCTGAATTTACATGGGAACGGGAAGACCAAATGATGAAGAAATATCCTCATCTATTCAAAACAGCTACTGCTAACACTGAGAGCGCACGTTAAATTTCGGGACGAAATTTCCTTCAACAAGGGGATGACGTGATGCTTTCACACATCAACACTGCAAATTTCAAACTGTAAGCACAAACATTTTATTTATTCAATTGATTTTGTTACAAACATTTGTGCTACATTACATTCTATATATTTTATGTGCTACATTTCATATGTTACATGTTATGGTAGTACATACATGATTGGTTACACACATTCTACTATGTGCGGGGTTGCATAGTACATGCATTATGCTATGTGCAGGGTTACATAGTACAAACAGTTTCAGGCACTCACTATGTGTGAGGTTACACAACACAGTACGAGGATCAAACACAAACAGTCACAGTTAGGTGAACTAACTAGTGTACACTCAAACAGTCGCACTGAACGATCACATTGAATTGTGATGTTGCAAGCATTAGACTTTGTGTGTGAGTACACACGAGCACACGGAATGATCAAATCACACTAACACGTACTATTTAAACTCGTAAGTAGTTTCCTAACTACTCTTAACACTTGCTAATTTTCGGGACGAAAATTCCTTCAACAAGGGGATGATGTGACAATCCGACTTTTCAAGTTAACCTTGTTAACCTCCGTAGGCCCAACAAGGCCAATGAAGGCCCAACAAGGCCAATGAAGGCCCAACAAGGCCAATGAAGGCCCAGTAAGGCCCAAGAAGGTCCAGTAAGGTCAAGGAAGGCCCAACAAGACAAGTCAGGCCCAATAAGGTCAAGTAGGCCCAATAAGGCCAGTGTAGGCCCATTGAGGTCTAAGAAGGCCCAATAAGGCCATTGTAGGCCCATTGAGGTTTAGATAGGCCCAATCAAGCCCAAGGTAGGCCCAATAGTATTTAGGAGGCCCAATTGGGTTAACCAAAGCCCAATAATGTTTCAATTGTCTAATTAGTGACAATTCGTTATTTCGGGTTAATCTCGTTAACAAGAAAAATTGTGAAAAATATCCCGAAACGATACGAAATCATAAGTGAAGGATTATCATTGGTCAAAATAAGTTCTGAAGTGTTAAAAGGTCAAGATTAGACGTGCAATTGAATGATAAGGTTAAATTTTGACTTTTTGAGTCAAAATTCGTTCATATGCAAAGGGGGGAATTCGAAATTAGTATTAATACACTGAAATTAATGAGATTAAACCTTCAATCAACTCATATTAGTGATCTGTAACAGCAATCATACGTTATTAGTGAGAGTAATGATCGAATTTAAATCATTTGGCATCCAAGAGTTGTAACCGTAGACACCCATGATTGAATTCGTTAAATTCGATTATGATACTCACAATTGAGGTTCCCTAACACATATTCGGCCCATTTAGAGAAAACCACAACCAGCAATTGGATTTCAAGAGCTCCAGATTTGAAGAACCCGATCGTAGGTGGCCGAAACTTGAGGTAAATTCGAATTACTCGAATTGAATACTAAAACAGGTTAGTAATCAATCCTAAACTTTCTAAAAGGGCCGATTAAACTAACCCATATAACAAATTCATGAATTATCATCGAATCATATGGTTTTTGATTCTAGGGTTCATACTAGAATCCAATTTGGGGGTTTATAATCAAACATGATCAAGAGTCAAATTGGATTATGTAGATAGACTCGGTTTGAGTTTTATAAGGATAACCATCTGTTAATTTCAGTTTCTAAGACCGGATTAATAGATTTCGAATCTAGGGTTCTTGATGGGAAAACGATTTGGGGATTTCATAGCAAACGAGTTGGAAAATCAAATTGATTGTTATGGTTAGTATCAGAAAGTTCCGATTAAGCTTAAGCATATATTAATTTGGGATTTTAGTATCAGATTTTAGGATTTTGATAATTAGGGTTCTAAGGGTTAAAAGATTTGGGGGTTTTGAGTTAAATGAATGTTATATTCAAATTAATTGGTTCTGATAACTCGAAATTTCTATTGCAATGAAAGGTTTATGGATTCATGGACTATCAAGATCGAATTCGTAGTTAATTAGGAGGATTTTGCTTCGGCTAAAATAGAAAAGGGGGATTGGATTGAATGTGTGCTTAAAAGAATTAATTCCGGATAACAAACGCGATACCCTAGCGGGCTGAGTTGGTAGATGCGTGTGTGTTTATGTGGGGGGTCGCGGGTTCGAATCCGGGTTCCACCATTTTTGGGTTTTAAATCAATTTTTTGTATTTTTGTCATAACTTCCACATACGAACTCCGTTTTAATCCGTTCAAGTTGCGTTGGAACCGTAACGGGAATACGAACGTATTAGAACGATAAAATTTATATTTTAGTCCGAAAACGAAATCGCGTATAATTACGTTTATTTAAATAAAATCGTATAGGATTTTATTTAAACGATTTCAAAGGCACGCGTACTCACGTACGCGTATTCCTAACACTTTAACATACGTATGTTGATACGTATGTGATGTCAAGCACAAAACGGCATTCCGAATAACTGTAGGTTATTGTTTAAATCACAGATTCTTCGTAGGAGGATTTCTTACACGAGCTTTTAGTGTGTGATCATTCTGCTAACATCAAAGGTGCGTACACGGCCCCTTTCTTATTTTAAACTGTTTTGGGGGAGAAAACATGTGCAACAAACTATTTTTTTAGATACATATCACTTGCATGAGTTATCTGTTTACATTATGTGACAACATATCAATTTGAAAGTCCTTACACACCTCGAACCGTTTAGTTTGCTGTAATGCAAAGCGTGGTAGTTGGAAATAGATCTATTAGGTTTGACAAACCTCACCTGGTAGATGGGATCTACGCAGGTGTTTGACTGACCAAACACAATTTTTACTATTGTTGTGATAGACAATAGTGGCAAGGCGAAAACATGCTATAGCATGGCAACTAGTCAGCTTCGGTATCGAACACGTATGTAAATAGTTTATATGACTAGCTATCATGACTGTGCATTTGTGATTATGTTATCTACAAACTTGTTATTCAAACTGATGTTTTGAACACTATGATTATTTAAAACCTGTGTTATGCACCAACTTTTGTGTTGACTTGATTTGCATGTTTTCTCAGGACGCTAAGGCGCGCGTTACAGCTGGCATGGACTAGGAAGATAGAGTCTCATGCATTATAAACACTTTGAATTTGAATTTGACATTTGAATATTTAAGTACTTTGGTTTGTAATGTTTTACTTATCAACTGTTAATTGGTTTTGAAACGCTTCCGCACTTTTTGTAAACTCTGAATGTTATGTTTTAAAGACCAACGTATGTTTTGAAATTCATATAGAGGTCTTCGCTATGTCTAATGATCTGAGATCCTGGTTTGTCACGTTCCCAAACGGTATGATTCCGTTAGTTGAAATTGGGGGTGTGACAAGAGAAGCATTGGATGTTTAAAAGCATGGTGGACGGATTGATACTATCACCGGTAAATTTTTCTATTATGGAGTGTCCGCATAACATTTCTACATTCATACAGGACTTCTGGAAGTCCATTTCTGAAAGCACGGACGCCAATGGGAATATTTGTTTGATCGGTAGAGTTCAAGGACAGCCGATGATCGTAATCGAGCAGATCATTAGGGAGTGTCTACCGTTTGGAGATAAAGACTCTGATCCTATGGAGCTTGACCAGGAACTAATACAGAGTACCACTTTGAGGATGGGTTAGGAGGGTCTTTACCCTCCGATGGAGAAGAAGCTTCTTCATCCGTATTGGAGATATTTAGCCCATATTGTGACTCAATGCCTTTCCGGTCGTAAGGGTGGATATGAAGTTCTCAACCAAACACTGAGTTCGTGTGTGGTTGCCATTGTGCTGGGCCTAGACTTCAACTTCTCCAACATGACATTCAGGGATATGCATGCGAACATCAAAGGAAAGAGAAAGGAGAGATTTCTGGCATTTCCCAGATTTATTCAGATCATCATCAACAAGAGGCACCAGAATCTCATCCCGACTGTTGGAACCCTGCCTTTAAAGAGAATGAAGGAAGATATCTTCTCTTATATGACAATGAACAAGAAGGGCAAGAAAAAGTATGTTGGAGTTCGTCCCTTGGAGAAATTTGGGAGATTATTTGCAGGATGGGAGAAGAAGCTGGAGAACACAGCAACCCAGTCACTTTTGTAGTAGAGGAGCATGATCATGCCCCTGCAGGTACCACAACAGAAGCCATCAAGGCTGTTGAGGAAATTTCATCAGAGTCGTCATTATCATCATCAGGCGAGGAAGAACTCATCAAGGAGCCTGTTCATGTGACTCCTCCTCTCTTTTGGGCCGAAAGGGAAGAAATATAGGAAACTGACTACATTCTTTCGCCCGAGTCTTCTCCAAAGAAGAAAACGTTGAATATGATCTCCAAGAGATCAAGAGATCCAAGATTGAAAAAGAAGACAGCTGGCACCTCCATCTCATCTCAGACACAACCATAACCACCAATGACACAACCACAACCACAACCACCACACTCCTCCACCACACCAGCCACTAAATCCACACCATCTAAACCAGCCACCCAATCCACATCAGCCACATCCACCCAAAACACCAAACCGCCTCACACTTCCACCACCACCATTCCACTGCATACATCCACCACCACTTAAGCCACCCAAGCCTCAAAACCACTATCTCCTCCACCTACACATACCTCACCACCAGATTCTCCAATTCCCATCCATTTTTCTCAGCCTCCACCATCACCACCAAAAATCCATGCCGACAAGGGCAAAGCTCCACTTAAGAGCCCTTCTCCATACTTGCCAGAAATGTGCCAGTGGATCTTGAGTGGTTGCAAGAAAGAGTCTTCGTTCTTGAGAAAGATTCAGCCACAAAGGATTGAATCATTGAGAATCTGAGAGAAGGAATGCTGAAGTTCTGTGAGCACATCAACAAACACCACAACGATCTCAAGTTTTTGAAGAAAGAAAATGAAGAATTGTGTAAAGACAGCCAAACCTGCTGATGCTGAAGAGAAAGTTGATTTGATGATGACAATGATGATGATCAGGATGAAAAGAAAAAGAAAGATGATGATGACAATGAAGATGACAAGAAGAAAGACAAAGATGACAAGGATGATGATGATGATGACATTGATGAGGGTCAGGGCAAAGACTCCTTAGGAAGAAGAGATAGTGAGCTTGCCGATGATGACCAAGGCTGAGATGGCTCCGTAAATCCTTCCTCCTCAGAGAAGCCCCTAGACATTTATATCACCTTTTTGGCAATCTTCCTGAAAATTTTCTATTTGAAGGCTATGGGGAAGGATTGCAGGATGTGTGCATTGGGGATATGTTCATAGACGTGACTATGGATGCAGTATTTGACACCGTCTGTGAACAAGAGCATGAAGAGTTGGCCGAATCTTCTGCGGGAGCATCCAAAGAAGAAGAACCAGAGAAAATTATCCTCGGCAACATCTCCACGAATCCCTACATTGACTATTTGTGTGCTCACAGATATGTCAACGCACTTGGACAGGAGGTCACATCACTAGGAAAGGTGATTGATAGCTGGTTTGACAAGCAAAGAGATTTGACTCCTGCTCCCCTGGAAGTGCAAAAATCATGGTTGGTGAAGGACCCGTTGATGATGACAATGAGGTGACTTACACTTCTGGCTCCCGTGATCTATTTGATGTTTGCAATGAGAGATCAGAAGTCACAAGCTGGATGTTCGACAAAGAAAAGCAACTATATATTGTGAAGAGGCTGAATGGAAAGCTTGAATACTTCAAGCAACATTAGTATTTCTGTTCCATGCCTAAGTTTGACATCAGGAGCATCAACAAGGCAGTATTCTACAAGCCGTCCAAACACAGTCAAGCCAAGTTGTTTGCAAAATTCTTGAAGGATCAATGCTAAAAAGATTTTCCCACGATGAAGACAATAAAAGGAAGAAGATACGCCTCTTCGTGCATTATTGATACAGTCAAGAAGAAGCCATAGATTTATTTGAGATATCCTTTTCCGGCTACTGAAAAAGCAGTCCCTGTCTCATCAAGAGTTCCTGATAATACGTTGAAGAACTTTGACTTCTGGCAGTTCGATGAGAAGACTCATGCAGCAATTATCATGAAGACAAAGTGAAATTTGAATGATTTTGACATAATTTTGGACCCAATGGACTTGCTTAAGCTCGGGAAAGACGATATGCAGGTACTGCATGACAACACCATTCGCACCTATGGAGTTTGGTACGAAGAGGGTAAGCTAATCACATGTGTCGTTGCATTGGCTATGGAGATGAAGCTGTGTGCAGGTGCCGGTCTTCACTCTCTCACGCTTGCTTGTCGCACCTTGAGAAATCCCGTCCCTTCCGGGGGCACGAGCATCGACAGATCGTCAGGATCGCAGTCTTCGGTCACACGGTTACGAGACCTACATGTCTGGTTACATACGTACACCCAATAACTTGGATAAAACTGTTTAGTAAAATCAGAGTTGCGGATGCATAAGTTTAAATAGTTTTCAAATCATAAAGAGTAGTAGTGCGGAAGCGGTTTAAGTATGTAACATTACATAACAAGACAAATGTTATTCGCTATCAAATGGCCTAAGACACTAATGCATGGGACTCCATCCTAGCATCCTATCCTTGTGTGCATGCCTTAGTTACCTGAGAAAACACGCGAGTAAAAGGGTCAATACAATGGTTGGTGAGTGCACAGGTTTGTATCAGCAGTAAACATCAAAAATGTTTAAAGTAAGAGTTTTCCAGATTTACATATCATTACAATGCAGTATCGAATGATAGCTAGTCAATACAGTTATATTATATGCTGGTTGGTACCAAAGCTGACAATTGTGCCTCCCGCCATGTCCATCACAAGACAATGGCAAAGTGTTGGTCAATATTGCACTGTTCAAACCTCCGGTTGGGTGTAGTGGGGCTTGTCAGGCCCAAATAGTACTATTCAAGATTACCACGCTAGGCGCTATGCGCTATTAACAGTCCGAGGAGTATCGTGAGGACTTTTAGTTGTGATTGGGGTCCACACATATACATATAGTGATAAAGCATGTCCATATGTAAATAAAATGAGTTGTTGTTCAAAAACAGTTGTAATGCAATGCTTTCTCCCCCAAAGGTAGAAAAGATAAAAAGGGGCCGTGAACTCACCTGGTGAAGCAGTTGCGGTTTTACGCTCGCTACTTGCGAAGGCTAGCACCTGCTAGTATGAACCTATAACCATATAGGTTGTGAGTATGAGTTTTGTGGTGTGTTGTAATCCGTACAACTCCAAGTGTCAGTGTGCTCAACCGAGTGTGTGTGTGTTGACTTGTGCGGACTCTACGAATCGTTGGTGACCCGTTTGTTGTGTTAAGTTGGTTTTATGTGTCTTAATGCAAATAAGACATCAACATGCATCCTATGACTCTAGCTGTGATGTTTTCACATAAGTCACGTTTCAAAAATCGTAACGTTTCTGTTTCGGTTAACTTTCTATATTTAGAAAGTTTCTATTTTTGGAACGTATAGTTATGAAATCCCATTTCATGAAATCAATACTTCTAGTATGTTTATAAAAACACGTTTAAACACTAAAAACGTTTTGTTTGTGTATAAATCATCATTTATATCATTTTTGCCAAAATAAAGTTTCCTAAATTAGTAAGTACCGGTTTTAAAAGCTCGTTTTCCCAAATCAAAGTTTCCAATATGCTTAGAAATCATTTTTAGACATATTTCAATAATCCAAGTTCACCAAAACATCTAAAAACATCAGAACCCGTCTTTCGATTTACAAAAGTTTCCATATATAGCAAGTTTATTGAAAAATCGTATTTTCACAAAATCAAATACCCAAATGTGTTTCTAAACACTTCAATATACATTTGACAACATCTAGACATGTCTAACATGTCTAGATCATCACAAATCTACAACATGCTACATAAAAGTTTCCTTTTATGGCAAGTTCTACAAAATCATCAAAATAACTTATCAAAACTCAATCCCATCAATCCTACATTCTAAAATCAGTAGATCTATATCAAATCACACAAAATCACCAATAAATTCGTGCACAATAGCCACATGGAGTTGCATGTGGTTGGATGTTCATGCATGTGGGTTTTTACCCATTGCATGTTAGATCTAACTATGAATAAGCATGTAAAGCTACCTTAGAAGTTAGAAAACACTGAGATGAAGTTGGAACAGGTGCTTGGTAGCTCTAAAACCTGCTAGGAATGATTTCCTAAGAGGTTCAAGTGATGGTGATGAAGAAAACAAGCTTCCCAAGCTTCCTTCTTGCTCCAATGGCTTCGTAGGAGCTTCAAAGCTTCAACAATGGAGTCTTCTAGCCAAATGATGAAGAAAGGGGTTGTTTGCTCGAGATTTAGGTGCTCTGGCTGAAGAAATAGGATAGAAATGATTATGGTTAAGCTAGGTTGAGTGTTAAAGTGATTTTTAGCATCTGCAGCTACCTGGCGCACAGCCTAGCGTTGGTGCGCGAGTCCGGGCGTAGTGCCTGGATTAAAATAATAAGATTGGCTTCTAGTTCATCCGTGCGCATAGCCCCAAGTGGGAGTCGCATCGCGGGCGTAGTGCCTGGTGCCAGGCATACCACCTAGACCCAAACCTTGGTCCTAGGCGTACCACCTGGAACACAGAATGAGCCCATTTTAATCGTTTCGACTCGTTTTTCGATTATTTCATGCTTATAACTCATCGTTTATCATTGTTTGAAATTTTATTATTGTTCAATGGTTTGTGCAGCAACGTTCGTAAGACTCGTGTGTGTTTCGATAATTCCTCTAATTATCGGTGATCGTTTGTGTTTGTGTTTGCCACACTTGGTTTCCAAAACCAATGTGCAATGTACGATTCGCTAGTTCCTCGAACTATCGTTTCGCAGTTGTGTGTGTTTGACTCATCTAATTAAACATAATTAAATGAAATGCAACGGGTATAAATGTGAAATACGTATAGTGCAAGAGTTGCAATTTACCTGAAATTGCCGGGTGTCACATTGCTATTGATTGATTTCATCAGTATAGGGGGAGTTTGTAGAGCCCAATTCAGAGACGAAGACTAACAAAATCAATCCGTGATCAGAGGAAGACCCGATTTTGTTAATTTTTTGTACTTAGTATTTTCGTGTACTTTAGATTTTCGATTATTCAACCATTTCGTGAACATAGGTTCGAGTACTCCTAGTTGTAGTATAAATAGATGCATTTTGTACAGCACTAGGGTTGGATTACCGAGGCAAAGTTCTCTAGACGTATTGAGGCTTTGTTCTTGTAAAATTCACGATTTTAATCAAAGTTTGCATTTTTTCCACTTCTCCTGGTGCTTCTAACTTGGATTCCGCACTCGCTGGAGGCTTTTGGTGTCGATTGAAGTGATAAAGCTTGAGTCTTGATCTGGATCCGGACCTGCAGATGATGATGATGATGATGATGATGGTATATGAGTTTTTCATAAAGACGATTATAATTATAGTTATAGTTGTACTCTGGTGTCAGAGAGTTTCACAAATTCACCCACTGACCTTTAAATTTCTTCAAGCCAGCATCTGAAAAGCTTGGCTTTCAATGTTTGGAAATATTTTCGTCTATGTGTCATCAGCAAAGATATTTTGAAAATTCTGGAAATACCTTACGGCACGCACTCATCACAGCAAGGTCGCGATCTGTTATGATAGCGCGTGGCTCCATACTTTTTTTCAACATATCCTTAACCATTTCTAGAACCCAAATGCAGTTCTCCTTATGCACTCTGCTTAAAAACTTGTGAACAATACAAACTTCTGATGTGTGGAAGTCACACGACCAATTTGAATAAATGGAAGACGGTAAAGGTTCATTTTATACGTCGCATCCATCATTAGCACGTGCGGAAATGCACGCCACTAGCATTACGATTTTGGGTGACAAAAGAAAATATCTTCCACGGATTTTGTTTTAGAATCTTCCCGGTTATGGTAAAAGAAACCTAGGTATGAAGTATTTTTTCCAAAACCTGTATCAGAGTATCACTAACTTTCTTTTTATTTGTTATTTTTTGCTGCAAATTGTACACGTCGCTAGAGATTGACACATTTGCAGGGTTATGTTTTTTTATGGTTGATAGAATGTTACGAGGATCCACGTGTTGCTCAATTAGATTATCTACCATATCTTGTTCCTCCTGACTAAATCTTCTAACATATGGATGACCCTCTAGATTCTGAGTAGGTTCGTAAATTGTGATTTTCATGACTCACCTGTAATTTCCAACAGTGACGAACTTCGTGATACAACCCTATGTCACACACCTACCTCTCGTCAACTGATGATGTCACTAATAACTCTTTGAGGGTTGTGGAAGTATAGTGGTGATGTCTTAGAGAAGGGTGCAACTTTACTTGTTCCAGTATCAAAACAAACATAGTTAACTTAAAGAAAATATATTACAAGGATAAAACTACTACTACAAACCACTAATCATTGTTCACAACTTAAACACTCTAAACATCATGAGCTGCTTGTTTACAAAGTTCCTGAAAGTGCAATTCTAATCCATTTGTCACTGTCTACTTGTAAAAGAATTTAAGTTAATTTAAGTTTAAAAGGTCAGTATAAAATTGGTGAGTTCATACACATGACTCGATATAATATGATATGTTAAATATAGGCAATGGAACACATTGACACAATTGGAATAATCATGTGACCCATATCTAGTTCCTTTCCGACTGATATTGATATTACCTGTAGGTAAAGATAGATGCCTCACCTTAACGTCTTACTACGTTAAGTTTGATATTGGAAACGGTAACAAACATTTACACAAGGGGAGATGCAATCCTCCCAGTAAATGGGGTTGTCAGCCCGATAGTGCTGCCATTGTTTACTCATTCGGCCCACATAGGTTCACTAGATACAGTTCGATAGTTGATGACTTTTTGATATACCACTTCGATACCTACGGTTATCCCATGATGTCCCAAGTTGGCACACAGTTTTATAAACATATCATATGTTTAAGAAAGATTTCATAATGATACCCCTACGTTTGTAAAACATTTCAGTGTCAAGGACATTGCAACTAAAGTCCTTAAACTAATCTTAAATCATTAATCAGCCTCCTTAACTTAATATCACACAAAATGTGATAAGCTAGGAACCTATAATGATTTAGGTTCTCATTAAGGAGTTTATGACTTGTTGGATTAATCAGGACATTCCCAGATTAACCAAATATATATTGTTGTTGATTATATCACCGGAACAGTTTCCCGTCAGATTTATGGTCTAGGAATATCATATTGAAATGGATTTGGTATCCGTATTCAATATACTAATTTGACTGTTAATATGAAAATCCGATTTTATTCCAATGATTATCCGAACTCTTGCAATGATTGAAAACACTTAGATTTAATCTAACATTCCAAGGAATGATCAAGTTATCCATAACCATTGTCAAGATCAAATAGATTAAAACTATAATGATCTAGATAGTGGTTTCATGAACGAAGATTTCACCATTAACATTCAAATTTCTTTATTTCTACCTATTCCTAGCCATCATCTAGGAAATAATCAACAACAATAACCTTTGAATTGTGCTCAAATACTTGATTTAATACATACATTATTAAACTAGTAGGAGAGATTGAATCGTTACCCGTTTGCACGGATTTTCCCTTGAAATGACGATCCGATATTGCAGTAATAATTTCCAGCTCGATTATGGTGTTCCTCTGCCTTAACAACAAGGTTTTGAAGGTAAAATATTGTTCAACTTGTCTTTTGAAGGTTTAGGTTCGAAGAGAGTAGAAAATAACTTATGCATGGAGAATTCTGATTGTTTTGGTAGCTTTTATTCGTCGACCCTTCTTCGCGCACCGCCAAGATTGCCTGCGAGGCCTTTGCGTACCGCGAAGAAAACAGGAGAATTCTAGATATTTCGGGTTTGTCGCGTACCGCCAAGAGTACCCAAAAATCTTAGCATACCACGACGGTTACCGGACTTAAGATATTTTCTAATTTTCTTATTTTCGCGATTCCGGGAGCATACGGACTTCGTTTTTTACCCCGTTTTCGTCCACATTTACGATTTCTCGAATACTTTCTAACCGTTGATAGTATAATCTTATTATCATCATTTATATACAAATCAATTAGAAGTTGAACTTGTAATCTTTGCTGAGAATGGCAACCCGATGTAATGTAGTTGTCACAGTCTTCTCCTATTATAAAATATTCGTCCTTGCTGAGCCTTTCTAATTTGAGGAATTAGACTTGTTTGAAAGCTCTCATACGTAAAGGTTTGACTCGTTCCTTGCGACTCAAGGCATCGGCTATGACATTCGCTTTACCTGGGTGGTAACAAATTTCACAGTCATAGTCATTTAGAAGTTCCACCCATCACCTTTGCTGCATGTTTAACATAGTGTATACAATACATTTTGTTCCGGATCGGTAACGTCTCCAAATCTTAAGTGCAAATACCACTGCACCAAGTTTTAGATCATGAGTGGTATAGTTCTTCTCGTGTATATTTAGTTGTCGAGAAGAAAAATCAATCACATTGTATTTGTACATTAGCACACACCCAAGGCCTTGACAAGAAGCATCATAATACATTGTAAAGTCTTCTGTGCCTTCTGGCAATGCAAGTATAGGCACGTTGCATAGTTTGTGCTTCAAAGTTGGAATGCTTCTTCAAATTGAGATCCCCATATGAACTTTTTATTTTTCAGAGCTCAGGTAGTTAGTGGCAAGGCTAATTTAGAAAAATTCTTAATGTATCGTCGAGAATAACATGCCAACCCTAAGAATTGACGAATTTCTATTGAGATTCTTGGTGTTTCCCATTGTTTTACCACTCTAATCTTGTTAGGATCCACCTGTATACCATTTTCATTTACAGCATGTCCAAGGAACTAGACTTCCTGTAATCATAATTCACACTTGTAAAATTTGGCATATAACTTTTCACGTGCTAAAAGTTCCAAAGTTAATTTTATGTATTGTGCATGATCCTGTTGGTTTCGGGAATAAATGAGAATGTCATCAATAAATAAAATCACAAACTTATCCAGCTAAGGTCTGCACACTCTATTTATATGATCAATGAAGATTGGAGGAGTATTTGTTAATCCAAATGGCATTACTAGAAACTCGTAATGTCCGTATAGGGTTCTAAGAGTTTTTTTAGGAATGTCCTCATCATGAATTCGTAACTTATGATATCCAAACCTTAAATCGATCTTAGAAAAATAAGTAGCACCTTGCAACTGATCGAATAGATCATCGATATGGGGTAGTGGATAACGATTATTTATTGTTAATTTATTGAGTTCTCTTTAGTCAATACACATCCTGAATAAACCATCTTTCTTTTTCACAAAACAAATTGGTGCTCCCTAGGGTGAGAATCTAGGTCTAATAAAACCTTTGTCTAAAAGTTGCTTCAATTGACCTGAAAGCTCTTGCATCTCTGAGGGTTCTAAACAATAAGGAGCTTTAGCAACAGGTGTTGCACCTGGAATTAAGTCAATACGAAACTCAACTTATCTCACTGGCGGTAATCCATATATATCATTAGGAAAAACTTCAGGATAATCTTTGACTACATGAATATCTTTGATACGTTTTTGTGGGAGACTGTTTTCAGTTACATGTGCATGGAAGGCCTGATAACTTTTCCTTAAGCAATTCTGAGCTTGCATGCATGATATGATGCCAAGTTTCCTACCAGTTTGTTCACCTTGAACTATGAGTGTGTTACCATTAGTTAACGGAATACAGATCACCTTGTTCTGACATACGACTTTTGCTTGACTATCTGAAAGTAAATCCATGCCGACAACGACATCAAAGCTTTCAAGTTCAATTGGATGGAGATTGATATCGAAAAAGTGATCAGTAAGATTCAAGGAACATCCTTGAATAACATCGTTAGCTTTGATCAACTTGCCATTGGCATGTTTAATGATATAGGGGTGTTCTAGACTTACGGTAGGCAATGAAAGTAATAATGCAAAATAAGAAGAAATAACACTTTTATCTGCCCGATATCAAACAAAATTGACGCATATAGATTATTGAAAGGAACGTACCGGTGATGATATTTGCATCATGCATGGCCTTAGTTGCCCCAATCTGGAAAGCTCTCCCTTTAGCTTCATTTCCTGGATTGGTGTTATTGTTATTGGGACAGTTTCGGATGAAATGGTCAGGGCTTCCACACTTGAAGCACGACCTGTTTTGTTGAGGGGGTTGTCGTGGCACTTGATTTGGTTGGTGAACTGGAAAGTTACAGTATTTTGAATAGTGTCCGACTCTATTAAATTTTGTACAAACAGGACATGGCCCGTTGTAATGGAAGGGACACTTATTGCATTTGGGTGCCTATCTAGTTTAGGCCTTCTTTTCAAGAAGAGCTACACCATAGCTCTTGAATGTTTGTGTATTCTTGCTAATTTTAGCTGGAATCTTTGTTTTGCTTTTATCAAGCCACTTTCTTTTGATTCCCCTTGTGATACTGGGGGCATGAGGTTACTATGGATCACAACCGCGTCTGTATTGTTAGATAACGTACCACTCCTTACTGCCTCATTAGTAACAAGATGGTACGTTTAAGTGTGGTTGGTTCTGATGCGGTCACTATCCCCTGAACCCGGGGAGCGAGAACCTTGATGTACTTTTCTATCGAAGTTGCTTTCATAGAAAACATGTTAGGAAGCAAACAAGTAAGTTCATGAAATCGATTGGTGTACTTTAAACTGTCAGCACCGATGATAGAATGATTCCTAAATTCCTCCTGTAATTTCTGGATTTCAGTGATTGGACAGTACTCTGAGATAATAAGTGTTTTGAAATCACTCCAACCCATAGAATCAATGGTTATTGAACCCAACGTTTTTGCCTGGGTATTCCGCCAGGTTAAAGCTGAATCTTTCGAAGAACAAGCAGCATAAGATACCTTATGCTCTTCTAGACACTCACTGATTTTGAGTTTGGTTTCCATTTCCTCGATCCACTTCAATAGTCCCGCTGCTCCTTCTTTGCCAGTAAAACTAGGAGGGTTGTAGGAAGCAAAATACTTGTAAGTGCACCCACGTTGTGGTGGATCAAGACAGTTGTGTTTGTACCGGTGGTGTTATTTGTTTCAATGAGTCCACCAGTGGCATTGTATTCAACATGGTCTCTACCATAACAAGAAGTGATATTTTGTTGATGTTGGGTTAATATACCAGGTACAACAACGTATAATTGTTCCTTTACTATTCGTGCTACAATTGCGTCGTTTAAATCTGAACCACTTGTAGTCGCAGATGGAGCTGGATTTGTTTCTGGGTTAGTAATGTTCTTAGCAGGTCGACCTCGTTTTAGAGTCATTTTCTTAACACATTCATACAAACTCAGATCAGAGTATGAACATTTAAATATGAACCCTTTCAATCACATTAGTTCAGCTGTATACAGTTATACTAAAGTTGATATTGATATGTGATTACCCAAAGATGTTGTATAACTACATTGATATAATTCAGATATGTTTGTGACACAAACTAATCACATTGATATTTGCAGTTATGCTGAGTTTTGATATCTTACAGATACGTGCTAGTATCACATAGCAATACTGCAATGTGACACCGATATAGATATATTATCACACTATGTTATCTCACAGATACGTGCTAGTATCACATAGCACTACTACAATGTGACACATGTACATATATACTATCACACTATGTTATTATTCAAATTTGATATGTTACTACACATGCTTTTGATATGATACCACATAGGCTTTTGATAGGTTACCACACATGCATTTGATATCTTACCACACAGGGTTTTGATATGATACCACACATCCTTTTGATATGTTATGTTATGACACTCACTCACTGTTTATGAAATACAAACTTTGATATGAACTACACATTTTGATACAAAATATACATATTAAAAAAAAACGTTTTATTACTATGATATCGTTTTATACATCAGAATGGTTAGATAAAAGAAAATTTCTTGTGCACCTTGACAATTAACCAACCTATCCATCTGGGGTCTATCCTATACATAAAAACTACCCCATGATATCACAATCCAACCTATTCGAATCTATTTGGTGGTATATACACTGAAGTATCCCAAAACTAAAGCTCACCATCACTATCTACCGTAAGAAGTAATGTAAACATGCTATAATGATGCCCAAAACCGTCATCATCATTGCTACAACTGACAGTCATAGCTCTAAACTAATCCTCCTCACCCTCTAAATGTTATCTCTCACCCTCTCCACATACCTCCACACTACTATCATTACAATCCACTACATCCAGGATCCATCATCAACCTCCACGCCCTAGTCCCTGCCTCCAGGGCAACAACCTGCTCCACTAGAATCTGATGAGCTATACGTGTCTCTACCAGTGTATCATGGGTCCCCTGAAGGGATTCACGTGACTGTATCAACTCCTTCCTGGTGCCTCCCTGGTCCAAAGTGACCTGTTGAAGTTGTGCCCTAAGATCTACATATCGTGATGACTACCCACTTCTTGGATAGAGCTTGGGAAGTCCCTAGGTGCTAGCTGATGCCATGGTTAAAGACCGGTAGTCTTGCGGGGCTGTCCCCACATATGTCTAATTCCAGTAAACACTGGAACCCTCTGGGGTGTGGGACTCCTTGCCCTTCTAATAGCTGATTAATCCTCGTCTAATAGCTGAGGATGTCTAGGTGGTGTATGGGGCACCTGTGGTGGTGTATAAGGTATATGTGGTACTACTCGTGAAGCTGCTGTAGACGAATATGAATTCGAGCTCGTTTCGGAGCTAGGAGTATCGCCTAGGATCGCATACGGAACCCTCTGATAAATATATCATTCTCCAGAGTCTTATATTGCTGTATCAAATACAATTTCCACATCAGTATCATGTAATGAATAATCAATAATGAAATTCAGTATAATCATGATATCTATTCCTATTCTATAACAACTATTTATCAATAATGTTATTATTATGCTTAGCTTGAGATTCATCAGAACACACACGTGTTGTAGGTTCCAGTTATGCTAGCCACTCATAGCTGTAAACTGCACCACCTGATTATTCTAGCTTAATTCAAGATAAGTTTTGTTCGTTAATTATGTTCGGTGCACTCCGTGTCACTATACGAGCCTATGGCCATAGACTAGGTCACTAGGTCATCCTAATTCTCTATAACCTATGGCTCTGATACCACCCTGTCACACCCCCACTTCTCGTCAACTGATGATGTCACTAATAACTCTTTGAAAGTTGGGGAAGCATAGTAGTGATGTCTTAGAGAGGGGTGCAACTTTACTTGTTCCGGTATCACAACACACATAGTTAACGTAAAAAAATAATACTACTATCACATACCACTATTAATTGTTCACAGCTTAAACACTCTAAACATCATCAGTTGCTTTTTTTACAAAGTTCCTGAAAGTGAAATTATCACCTATTCATCACTATCTACCTGTAAATGAATTTAAGTTTGAAAGGTGAGTATAAAACTGGTGCGGTCATACACAAGACTCGATACAATATGACACGTTAAGTATAGTCAGTGGTACACATTGAAATAATTGGAATAATTATGTGACCCATATCTGGTTCCTTTCTGACTAGTATTGATATTACCCGAACGTAATGATAGATGCCTCAACTTAACGTCTTACTACGTTAAATTTGGTATTGGAAACAATAACAAACATTCACACTAGGAGAGATGCAATCCTCACAATAAATTGGGTTGTCAGCTCGATAGTACTATCATTGTTTACTCATTCGGCCCCAAATCGGTTCATTAGATATAGTTCGATGGTTGAAAACTTTTTGGTATATTACTTTGATACCCACGATTATCTCATGATATTGCAAGCCGACACACAGTTTAAATGGGCACCCAATTTTTTTGCTTCCTGGCCGTCTAAAGATGGCTATGCTATTATGCTCGCCACACGATCACACCTGATCCATACCTTGATAACATTTTATGTTGTATTTGACTTCTTCGTTCTTCTTTTGATTACAATGTAACCGTTGTCTAGTGGTCTACTTCTACCCAACCTGACAATGACTCTTCAGACATAAATTTCTGGAAGATAATAATAAATATCGTAACTAATAATTATTAAAAACAATCATAAATATTTATACCTAATTTAGGTGTACCTCGTTTGTTTTCCAGTCCACATGTGAATGGGTATGTTTTTCTGCATAAGTCACTTCTGAGTTGCTTTGTTGATTGTCGGAATACATGAACCCATAATCGTTTTGTTGTGCGTATGATGCTTGTATTACAACACCTGTGTCCTGATTCCTTTCATAGATGTATCATGCTTGACTTTCAAAACCGATATCAAATGAGGTTGCACGTTCAGATCTATCGGGCCTAAGAATAGTCAACAAGAGGCTCTGCATTCAAATTTGACGGGCTACGTACCTTATTTTGCAAATACTAGAGGCGGAACATGTGTCTAAACATTTATTCAAAACATTTACAAAAACTTTTTATAAGGAAACATTTATATCAAGCAAACATTGAAAGCATTGGATGGAATAGTTTATAATAATCATTTTCAACAGCTGTGTGTCATTTATCATTTTCAACAGTTGTGTGTCATTTATCATTTTGAACAACACTTTTCAAATATGCATAACATATTCAATATCATAATATTCATTATTGCAAATAAACTTGAACAATGCATGACGTTAGTACAAGGTGATCACCAGTGGAAAAGCAAGCACATTATGACAAATTTGAGTTAACTTTAATTCATTTTAAAGATAACTGCTGGTTGGGCACATCACGAAAACTTTGAGTTAATGCTAATTCATGAGAACTTTATATATAGCCTAATTCATTTTAGGTTTTGATCAAAAGTTGGGCACATTATCATTGACAGTCGCGAGCTGGGCACATTATCATTGACAGTCGCGAACTGGGCACATTACCATTATCATACTCGATGATAGTTTGGGTTTCAATTATCATATATTCTTATACTTATTATGGCATTATTTAATGTACTTATTCATGTTTTACAAAATCTCTCACCAACTTAGTTGACAGTTTTCTACATGTTTCAGGAAATTAAGGACATATAACATAGTACAAGAGGTCAATGCGACCTAGTTAGGACTCATCAAGATCAAGAGACAACTAGGATGACTTAGATACTAACAAGTTTTAATCATGTTTATAAATCTTTTTTTGTAAACATTATTTTTGAGTTCAATTGATTTGTACATCTTTTGGGTATAGATAGAATGGCTATAACATTTAAACTATGAAACTTTAGTAAACATTGTGGTTGTTCCTTCAATTCTTGACCATGATTGAATTATAGTCGCCACGCCGAGGATTCCACATGTTATGTAGGGTGTGACAGATGTGGTGGCTCAAGCTCTCCATTTAAAAAAGGTCTGTTAAAACAAATTTTGATTCACCCAGATTAATCATTTGTCTCTCAGGGTACAACAGTTGTTGCAGGTGCACTGCCGAAATTAACCTTGACATGAAAGAACACCTGAAAAACAGGGGTGTATTAGATCGATCGTTTTGTTTGAGAGTAGAGAAAAATTTGTTTATATGGTAACCTTTTTTATATTATGATTGAGTACTCGAAACATCCACGACATTTAGTAAGAAAATGCCCAAAATTTTCGAACTACAATTTAATGCATTGAAGTCGAACGTGTTTTTTCGATTGTTGAGATGAAATGCATGTGTACTAATCAAATCCAAACCGCCAACCTGACAAAGTGCAAAGTGTGTCATCAAATCACCACATTATGCCCATCTCCCTAAACCACAACCTCGGACCCGGTCTCGGGCATAGGCTTGTCGGCTGCGTCTCACCCTCCTGACTGCCACTGAGTGTGTCTTGTTATATTGGAATACATTTCTATTTAAAAAAAATAATAATAATAAAGAAATAAATAAATATTTTTATAAGTTTAATATTAATGATAAGTTTAATTAAAATTTTGTATTATAAATAATTACTATTAATATTTATAAATTTATATAACAATAGTTTTTGCATAACATAATAAAATACAAAGTTAGAGGGACTGAAATGGTAGTTTAGCAAATTATGATTAGAAGGAAAACTTTAAATAAAGAATATGAATACACTTGGAACCACAAGGACCATTCTTGTAAATACCGGATTCTCCTTTCGTCCCCACAGGTTCCTCGTTCGAATCCCAACCCATCGGGTTTCCTTGCAATTCGAGTGAAAACGAACGATTAAATCAAAACTGTAAATGTAAATACGTTTCGACACCATAAATAACATAACCGAACCATTGATTTCAAGAAATTAAACCTAATGAATGCTACAAATATAACTGAATGTTCGTGGACAAACCAACACATAAAATCAATTAAATTGCATACCAAAATCAAATTAAATCATATAGAAAGCTTCACTACATCATTCTAAAGCTAACAAAATAAAAAACACTCTTTAAAACATCCTAAATATTTAGATCGGGCTTACGGACATTCGTAAAGCATCAAGAACTATTCTTCAAACGAATCCACGCAAATCGTATCCAATCCAGGTAAACATTACATGCATTAGACTCGGTTTGATCATAGGAAACAAAGCCCTATGATTTCTGAAACCCACGAACAACTATTTGATCGAATTTGATTCTATTTCAAAACTAGGGTTCGAGGGAATTTTGGGGAGGAACATGTTAATAAGTTTAAGACCAATTTGGGTTGGGGTTAATCAACAAACCCATGACCTGGCCTAGCTGTAAGACCCATGGCATGGTGGATGGGTGCAAGTTCGAACCCCGTTTGGAGAACCTGAAACCGGTTTTCCTCTCTATAACCGGTAAGACCCATGGCATGACAAATATGATATGACAAAAGTGTCAAGAAGTAATTTATTTGATTTGAGAGGGTTTTACTTTATAGGTATTATATGACACTTTATTTTTAAATGTATCAATGTGGGACAAACTAAAAAGTAAAAGAAAACCATTTTGTTTATGGTTCCTAAAGCTTTGCTTGTTGTACTTTATGTTCTAAGAGTTGTAAAACTCTTAATTTTAAGAGTTTTTTTTGGTAAAAGACCATTGTTTCCTTCCTATATATATATATATATTATATAGTAGTATAGATATTGAACTAACTAATATTTTATACAAGCTTTAATATACAAGACATACATTATTTGTATAAAACAATAGGGTGAAGAATAGTGACTTTACTATAAAAAAATCATTATCAAATACCATTGGAGAGCAAACACATGTGAGTTTATCACATCTTCCCTCTTTTACACTTTTGTAATCTTTAGGGATGTTACACATGTTTGTATTCAAACATTACTCAAATCCTAGAAATCATTCAAAACATGATGCAAGATTTGAATCTAGTTAGTCTTTGTGTTAATGCTTATGTGTGATACTTGTTGTGATTATTTGTTATTGCCAGTCAAGCAAGCATTGGCTTTTGTCATTGTGTTAAAAAGGCGAAAAATACACTCAGCAAACTTGTTGAAATACAAATGTTAGTTCATTTGTATGAATACTTGTTTGGACACAAGCATTGAGATTATTCATTCATTCTTATCAAACTTGTTATTATTCATACATTTAATACATGCTAATTAGATTTATGTTTGCATCTTTTATATGTGTGTATATATATATATATATCTATATCAAATGTATGTGATACTAACCAGCTATGCAAATAGTTGATCAAAACTCTATTTTACATGTGTAACATGTTATATCTATTGGATGCAGATCATATAGGAATCATATGTAACAACCACCGATAAAACAGGTACGTATTTCACAAGAGGTTAAATTATTGAAAAACAAGGATTATTAAAACAAAATCTTAGTGACTTTTTGTATAACTGTTTAAGAAAATATAATACTTAAGCATACACATAGGTATATGTATGTATATATACATACAAGTGTGCGTTAAAAGCAAGCATGCTTTAAGTATGCACATGTAAAACACATAAAGAAAAACACCTGTTTTCTTCCTTCCATTTTCCTCGGCAATCAAACAATGTAAACAACCTAAGACTAAACCAAGCCATTCAATTTCTAGTTATTATATCCAAAACGATCATTCCAAGGAACAATTGTCCTGGCGAACCTAAACATCCAAATAGGCATAAAGAGGACTTACAAATAAAACCAACAATGAATCTAGCAAACTGACCCATTCATCACTGATCAAATACGAATTCGAAGGGGATGAGTACCAAGGAAGGAGTAATCCACTTAATCAAATTAAGATACTACATAAAAAATAATAATAATCATAATAATCTTTCAAGTTGGAAACTAGACTAAAATTATTGGAAGAAATCCACTAGAATCCCCACAAGAAATACTCAACAGGAAATAGTCCCTCGAAGACTAAGAATGAAAAGACAAGGGGGTGAAGGCTTTATGTTATTACCTACTTGCTATCCTAGATGAATCCTTTCTTTTTTTTTTTTAACCCACTCAGCCAGTTCCCTCCATTCTCACCCGACTAAACAAAAGACAAAAAGGAGAGATATATTCCATAGAACTTATGATGATGAAGTAACCCTAGTAGTCTAGGAAGGAAGAGAGTGTGCATGTTACTAGAAGGATTTGTACCATGAAGTAATCTTGAAGATGGGACAACAAGGGCTGAGAAGAAATCTACCATGATCACTCTAATGCCTAGGTTGTCATTCGAAATTCAACTAAAACAAAACTAAACCTCTTCAAACTCAACCGAAAATTTCCCCCCAATCTCAACCCAAAGACACCCAAATCTCCCAATAAATACAAGCCTTAGAATGAAGCAAAACCCACACCTCAAACACTTCTCATCTTTATTTTCTGTTTCACATCTCTCTCGACAGAAGTATCCATTGCTTCTGGCTTCTTTCGACAAAACACAACCAGCCCAAAATCCTTGCCTCACTTAGAACTATCGACCGAGAAGCCTCTTCACAGCCAAGGGTTGAACTCGAAGGCAGTCTCTCTTCCTTTTAGCAGCTTCAATAGAAGCAAAAGATCAGCAGCAAACGAGAGTGAAGAACCAGTCAGCAACCAGCTCGTAAACCACCAGCAGCACAACCATTCTGGGCATTATAATCAGCCAGCATACTACGCTATCACCACCTCTATCCCACCTTGCTTGCTTCCTGTAAGTCACTACTCTAGCCACCATTCTAGTCCTTAATCAGTCATGCACTACGGTTTAATAAACATAAACGTTCCTGTTTGTTTTGGAAAACAAAACCCATTAAAAACAGTAATAACCCGTGAATTAAATGGGGTAATGGTGGGGAGATTGAGAATGCTATGCATATACCATTCATGGCTGGTTATGTATAAACCATTCATGCAAATAAACACATGCATAATATGGATTTGCATGGGGTTTGCTGAATAATGATGGGTAGAAAATTGAAGCAAGAATGCATGCATGTTCCGATTTTTTTTTTGAGGATTACGGCCATGCATACACATAGGAATGGTGAAGTATGTTAGAACCACTATCATATAAAGTGGGACACTCAAATCTTACAAACATAGATATATATGTATATATATATATATATACTAGAATGACCCCATAAAACCCACTAGTAAAGAAATAAGTAAACATAAAGCTTATAACATGTCCTCTGTTAAACAAAGACTTCAAGAAAAACGTTAAGGTAATGTCTATTGAGGATCCCATAATGAAGAAACACATGCACATACATACGTATGAAAGTCTACATTATTGCATAAAAAGCATTTCAGGAGTAGAAGCTCACGTGAAGAAGTGTGTGTATGGATAACCAAATGTCTATAAGGGTTGGAGCATAGCCATCCGAGACAAAGAAACAATTAAATTATTACGAAGTCAGTTAGATAGTAGGCTAAAAATAAGAAAGGGTGGTCTTCTTAGTACAAATAAGGATAAAAATGTTACAAAAAGACTTAACAACCAAGTCTAAGTCAAGGAAGGATCTAACATCCTTAGCCCTATCCCGGGCATTTAATAATTTAAGCTTTGGAAGTTATAAGTTAATATTATGCATGGGTCATACATATGTAAAACTTTAGCATATCAAGGTAAAAACACTTACGAATCAAACACATCAAATATATATAAAATGAAGATATGCTAAAGTTGAACTTACAATAGCCCTTTTACATAATATCATTTGAAACAAATGGGCTAACTCCTGATTATTAAGGACATGAATGTTAATATAGAAAGTGGAATATTGTAGGGATTTTATAGTCTACCGTATCTCAGATATTCAGTTTCCATCACCACAAGTTGACTGTGAGTTTCACAACCCCTTTTATACTATTTTATTCTTTGGGTGGGTGAAAAGCATGATACTTAAACTTTTATGACTTTATGCTATGTATGTTATTGTTAAAACATGAGTTTGTTGGATGTAGATTTCATAATGTTTGTTATTCTATTGTAAGCCCCTTTTATTTATGCCTAGACACAACCATTAACTCATGGGTATGAGCCAGGGGATATATTGGATAGTACTATCTTGGTTGACAGCTCATTCACCTATCGGGTGGTCTTGCTAGCTAGAGTCACCCAAAGATTAGGCCAACACGGTGAATGATTATGTCTAACTCTATTGTATACTTTGAACTCGGATGAGTTTGGTGATCATGAGATCATAACACAAGGGCAATCACTCATAGGTTTGGTTGTGGTCTTATGTAAATTGCATCCTTACTTAGTTGTGAATATCATATAAAATAATTTACAGATAGCATAACTCTTGGGGAGATGAACCCAAGGATTTATTTTATCGAGTCTTAAACTTGTGTGGCTCACCAACATTTTGTTAACTATTTTTCTCATGCTTTTCAGGTCATTAATTCAAAACCTCAGGTTGGTGCATGTTTTTGGATATTACTCACGAAGATTCATTATGATAGCCTAGATGTTATAGGCCATAATCTTTTGAGAATCTCTAAGTGTTGTAATAGTTTAATTTAAACATTTGTTACTGGTTGTTTATTTTGGGAATATTTAATTGATGATTTAGCGTTGTTATAAACCATAAGACTCTTGATTTCCACATCGTCTCACCGCCTGTGATTCTGCCATCGGCGGGGGTGTGACAGATTGGTATCAGAGCCAAAGGTTATAGGGAACTAGGGAATACACAGAATATACCTAGATTATAACTAATTGCTCTCATGTACTTGTTTATATATATTTGATCATTCTAACGTATGTCATGCAGAAAATGGTTAAAGAATACAACTATGACAAAAATTTGTATGTGGATTTAAGCACTACAGAAGAAACCTATTTGGGAAGTTATATCCTAATCGAATACCCGAATACTGATGATGAGGTGTCCAGTCAGCCAAGGGCTGCAAACCCACCTGTGCCAGGAATAGCGGTGCCACCACCCCCATGCCGTTTTGAGATAGGAGAACCCTCGAGGCCGAGACAGGTAGTTGACCAAGAGGTGATTCAACAAGAGCTGCGTACCAACCGAGCGCAGCAAGAAGGGGAAAGAGCACAAGTGATGGCCAGACTAGAGGCAACCGAGGGAGAGATGGACGACCTGATAAGCCTTATACAAGAGTTAACACAGGGACTGGTCATTGTGGACCAAAACACTAAGGACCATGAGGAACAGAGCACCCAATATCAGGCAGATATGCGTGAGATTGCGGTGTTAGGGTTCTATTGGACCATGTTCGCTGTGGTTTTAACGATTGCATGGGTTATCTATAAAATTATATATTAGGACATAGGGGATAGGCGCACCAAATTTTGTTAACAGGACGTTAAGTGACTACACTACGTTCTATGGCCGTGCCAT
Organism: Mikania micrantha; assembly: GCA_009363875.1. Lineage (NCBI taxonomy): Eukaryota > Viridiplantae > Streptophyta > Magnoliopsida > Asterales > Asteraceae > Mikania > Mikania micrantha. The sequence goes on along the minus strand of CM018687.1, from coordinate 34,093,168 downwards.
CCATATTTAAGAACTATCCTTGAATTTATATATCTTGGTGTACGATGATGATTTAATGAAATATTATCTAATTTATTGTATTGAATTTTTGTGTAAATATGTTGCAGTAAGAATGTCGTCGGGGGGACAATCATTTCATCAACCATCGCATCCCTTTAGTTATCCTGTCTGACAGCAATACCGACCCTTCCGAGCATTCGGACTCTTCAGCTGAGGATAGCCACAGGTAATCAATGTCTATGCCACAACCACAGGTGATGCAGGCAGTACGAGACTACCATCGGGGACGAGGGCGCACACGTGCAACTGCACGCAAATACCACTGGGCTACCCTCAAGACGCCACCTGCTGCCTAGGTAAGGAACATCAAATGCTACTCAAGGCCACGGACTAAATGATGCTATGCGCCACCAACTCCAAGCCAACTTCGTGCTACGCATCGAATTCCATGCTTGGAGTAATACTTTCAGGCTAGAATTCGATCATTGGGCGGAGAAGACGCATGAATTCCATGAAGGGTGGAATGATTTGGTGGAGGAGGTGCACACCAACGATGTAGGGGTGGCTTTCATTAGGGAGAAGCTCAGAAATAACATGCGTCTTGCGGTGACGGTGATGGTGATAACCTGGTTGGTGATGGTGATAATGGCGGTGGAAATGTATTTTCTGATGGCATAATAGATTAGGAGCTATTTATCCCGGTGTTGTTTATGAGCCAGAGCTCCTGGGGAATTTTCAAAACTCGAATACGTATTATGTTAACTATGTTGTGTGAGAAATTTTTATGTTTTATGATATGGTAGTGGTTGCTTACTTGTGCTTGAATTAAGATAACTCTTAATAATGTATTTACAACTTATAGAAAATGCCACCAAAGAGATGAGGAAGACGACCAAAGACTGATCCTCCTAAAGTGAAAAATATGGATGCAGAAACTATGGAGAACACTGGGAGGAACCTAGGAGAATACAGGGACGACTCATACTAATCCCCCACTATGCACCGATGATGTTGTAAGGATTATTTCTGAGCAGCTAAAAGCTGCATTTCCACACAAACAAGACGGTACCAATGGAAGTGGTAGTCACCATGGCACCGTTATCATTGACGATGGAACAACTGTGGAAACCAACAAAAAGGTTCCTCATACAAGACGTTTGCCTCTTGTAAACCAAAGGATTTTTATGGAACTGAAGGAGCAACTGGAGTGTTGAGGTGGATTGAAAAGATGGAAGTGGTTTTGAGCATAAGCGAGTGTCTGAACACTCAAAAAGTCAAATATGTTAGCTGTTCGTTCCAGAACAAATCCTTAACCTGGTGGAATACCCAGGTGCAGGCTAGAGGAAGAGAAATCATCGAGACAATGAGTTGGGTTGAACTGAAGGCATTACTCATAAGAGAGTATTGTCCGAAGAACGAAATGCAGAAAATGGAAGAAGAATTCTGGAATCTTTGTATGTATGGAGCAGGTCACCAAACCTACACTTACAGATTCCATGAACTATGTTTTCTGTTACCCCACATGGTTTCAACTGAAGAGAAGAAGGTGGATAGATATATCTGGGGACTTAGCCCTCAGATACGTGGAATGGTAACTGCTGCAGAACCACGTACCTTGGAGAAAGCGATATTGTTGGCGGGAAGCCTTACTGATGAGATGGTGAGGACTGGGGTCCTGGTAAGGAAGCAGAAGAGAAGGCGGTTTGAGTCAAAGAAGACTGAGGCGGGGACTTTCAAGGATTCAAAACAAGTTCTCAACAATACTGCTCTCATAACTGAGAAGAAGGTCTATGGGGGGCCTTTGCCCCAATGTGCCAAATGTAAATTTCATCATGCTACCACTTCACCTTGCAGGGAATGCACCTACTGCAAGAGACTAGGTAATACAGTGGAATACTGTAATCTACGCAAACATGTAGGAACTGCAACAACCAATCATGCACCCAGGGCATGCTACGAGTGTGGGGGCACAGATCACATCAAGTCCCGCTGTCCAAAATTGACTCAAGGAAACAATGGAAATCCTACTCGAGGTAGAGCATTTGTGTTGGGAGCTGATGAAGCAAGGGTGGACCCGAATGTGGTTACGGGTACATATATCCTTAACAATCATTATGTATCTGTGCTATTTGATACGGGTGATGATAAGAGTTTTGAGTCAAAAGAATTTGAATCTATGCTAGGTCAGAAAACTAGAAGATTAGACCATCCTTATAGCATTAAACTTGCAAATGGTAAACACATAAAAGCAATAAATATAATTTAAGGATGCACCTTAATAGTAGGAGAACACATACTCAAATTGGATTTGATTCTATAGAGCTAGGAAGCTTTGATGTTATTGTTGGTATGGACTGGCTGTATGCTAACCAAGCATAAAGTGTTTGTCATGAGAAACTTGTTTGAATACCATTACCCAATGGGCAGACGTTAACTATTCAAGGTGAGAGCCCTGGGAAGAATATACAAATGATATCTTGTCTAAAAGCTCAGAAGTATTTAAGAAAGAACTATTGTGCCTTCTTGGCTAATGTAGTGGAGAAGAAGGGCAAAGAAAAGAAGCTGCAAGACATCCCAGTAGTACGTGATCACCCGGAAGTATTCCCAGAGGATCTACCCGGACTCCCACCTGAAAGACAAGTTGAATTCATCTAGCTCCATCAAAAATGAAGGAGTTGTCAAGTCAGTTGCAGGAACTACTTGGCAAGGTATTTATAAGACCAAGTTATTCTCCATGGGGAGCACCAGTCCTATTCGTCAAAAAGAAAGACGGATCATTTCGTATGGTATTGATTACCGGGAATTGAATAAACTGACCGTCAAGAATCGGTATCTGTTACCGAGGATTGATGATCTGTTTGATCAATTGCAAGGATCCACTTATTTCTTGAAGATTGATCTACGATCATGATACCATCAACTGCGGGTGCAAGAAGATGATTTACCGAAGACTGTTTTTCAAACTTGATACGGACATTACGAATTCTTGGTATTGCAGTTTGGGTTGACTAATGCCCCCGCAATATTCATGGACTTAATGAATAGGGTGTGTAGACCTTATTTAGATAAGTTTGTGATTGTATTCATAGATGACATACTCATCTACTCACAAACCAAATAAGACCACGGGCAACATCTGAAGCTGATCTTGGAGTTGCTCGCAAAAGAAAATCTGTACGCAAAATTTTCAAAGTGTGAGTTCTGGCTAAGGGAAGTCAACTTCTTAGGTCACGTAATCCACGAAGGAGGCATACACGTTGAAGCAAGTAAGATTGAGACAATTCAAAAATGGGAAGCGCCAAGGACACCCTCTGAAATCCATCAGTTCCTAGGATTGGTAGGGTATTACCGATGTTTCATTGAGAATTTATCAAGAATTGCACAACCACTGACGATGTTAACTTAGAAAGACAAAAAGTTCGACTGGAGCAATAAACAAGAAGAAGCATTTCAATTACTGAAAAGCAGGTTGTGCAACGCACCCATCCTATCTCTTCCGGAAGGCAACGATAACTTCGTGGTCTTCTGTGATGCATCACACAAAGGATTGGGCTGCGTATTGATATAGAAAGACAAGGTCATCGCATATGCATCTCGCCAACTCAAGATCCACGAAAAGAACTACACTACGCACGACTTGGAGCTCGGAGTGGTAGTGTTTGCTTTAAAAATCTGGAGACATTATCTTTATGGTACTAAGTGTGTGATGTACACCGATCATAAGAGCCTTCAACACATCCTGAACCAAAAGGAACTAAACATGCGGCAACGAAGGTGGGTGCAAATATTTAATGATTACGAATGCGAAATTTATTATCACCCAGGAAAGGCTAACGTTGTTGCTGATGCATTGAGCCGAAAAGAAAGAGTTAAGCCAACTCGAGTACAAGCTATTAGTATGACTATTCAATCGAGTCTCATTCCCCAAATTCACAATGCACAAAAACGGCATTGTAGAAAGATCATTATGAAGAGGAAGCATTACGGGGAATGGACAAACAATTTGAAGTTAAGATAGATGAAGTATGCTACTTCATGAACCGAGTATGGGTGCCTACCTTGGACGACCTGAGAATGATTATTTTGAATTAAGCTCGTAAGACAAAATACTCTATTCATCCGGGAGCTGATAAAATGTACCAAGATCTAGAAGAATATTATTGGTGGCCCGGGATGAAGAAAGACATTGCTACATATGTAAGGAAATGCTTGACGTGTTCAAAAGTTAAAATTGAGCATCAAAAACCTTCAGGGTTATTACAACAGCGTGAAATCCCTCAGTTGAAATGGGAGCAAATCTCCATGGATTTTATCACTAAACTTCCCCGAACTGTCGGAGGTTATGACACCATATGGGTCATTGTGGATCGATTGACTAAATCCGCTCACTTCTTACCAATACGGGAAGACTACAAGATGGAGAAGCTTGCTAGTGTTTATATCAAGGAAGTCGTTTCTAGACATGGAGTTCCTTTATCTATCATCTCTGATCATGATAGTCGCTTCACTTCAAGGATTTGGCAGACACTACAGAAAGCCTTGGGAACTCGTTTGGACCTTAGTGCAGCATATCATCCACAGACAGATGGCCAAACTGAAAGGGCCATTCAGACTCTAGAAGATATGTTGAGAGCTTGTGTGTTAGACTTTGGTGGTAGCTGGGATTCTCATTTACCTTTGGTTGAATTTTCTTAAAATAATAGCTATCACTTAGCATACAATGTGCACCATTTGACGTGTTATACGGATGAAAGTGTCGATCCCCGGTTTGTTGGACTGAAATCGGAGAATTACAACTCACGGGTCAAGAATTAATTCAAGAAACCACTGACAAGATCTTTAAGATTCGACAAACGGATTAAAACCGCTAGAGACCATCAGAAAAGTTACGCTGATAAAAGGCGAAAGCCTTTGGAATTTTCTATTGGTGACAAATTCCTCTTGAAAGTATCACCTTGGAAAGGGGTGGTACGATTTAGTAAAAAGGGAATAGGTCCAGTTGCTTACAAGTTGAAGGTACCTCAAGAACTCGGTGGAGTTCATGATACTTTTCATATTTCTAATCTAAAGAAGTGTTTATCTGAAGAATCTTTACACATACCCCTCGAGGAAGTCCGTTTGGACGATAAAATCCATTTTATCGAGGAACCTATATAAATCGTGGATATTGAGATCAAGAAGCTAAAGCAAAGTTGCATGCCCATAGTTAAAGTACGCTGGAATTCTAGGCGTGGACCAGAGTACACATGGGAACGGGAGGATCTGATTAAACAAAAGTATCCTCACTTATTCAACAAGAGTCCGTCTTCCGGCGACAAATGAATTTCGGGACGAAATTCAATTAACAAGGGGAGACTGTAACAACCACCGATAAAATAGGTACGTATTTCACAAGAGATTAAATTATTGTAGAACAAGGATTATTAAAACAAAATCTTAGTGACTTTTTGTATAACTGTTTAAGAAAATATAATACTTAAGCATACACATAGGTATATATATGTATATATACATACAAGTGTGTGTTAAAAGCAAGCATGCTTTAAGTAAGCACATGTATAACACATAAAGAAAAACACCTGTTTTCTTCCTTCCATTTTCCTCGGCAATCAAACAATGTAAACAACCTAAGACTAAACCAAGCCATTCAATTTCTAGTTATTATATCCAAAACGATCATTCCAAGGAACAATTGTCCTGGCGAACCTAAACATCCAAATAGGCATAAAGAGGACTTACAAATAAAACCAACAATGAATCTAGCAAACTGACCCATTCATCACTGATCAAATACGAATTCGAAGGGGATGAGTACCAAGGAAGGAGTAATCCACTTAATCAAATTAAGATACTACATAAAAAATAATAATAATCATAATAATCTTTCAAGTTGGAAACTAGACTAAAATTATTGGAAGAAATACACTAGAATCCCCACAAGAAATACTCAACAGGATATAGTCCCTCGAAGACTAAGACCGAAAAGACAAGGGGGTGAAGGCTTTATGTTATTAAATACTTGCTATCCTAGATAAATCCTTTCTTTTTTTTAACCCACTCGGCCAGACCCCTCCATTCTCACCCGACTAAACAAAAGACAAAAAGGAGATATAGATGCCATAGAACTTATGATGATGAAGTAACCCTAGAAGTCTAGGAAGGAAGAGAGTGTGCATGTTACTAGAAGGATTTGTACCATGAAGTAATCTTGGAGATGGGACAACAAGGGCGGAGAAGAAATCTGCCATGATCACTCTAATGCCTAGGTTGTCATTCAAAATTCAAATAAAACAAAACTAAACCTCTTCAAACTCAACCGAACATTTCCCCCCAATCTCAACCCAAAGACACCCAAATCTCCCAATAAATACAAGCCTTAGAATGAAGCAAAACCCACACCTCAAACACTTCTCATCTTTATTTTCTGTTTCACATCTCTCTCAGCAGAAGTAACCATAGCGTCTGGCTTCTTTTGACAAAACACAACAAGCCCAAAATCCTTGCCTTACTTAGAACTATCGACCGAGAAGCCTCTTCACAGCCAAGGGTTGAACTCGAAGGCAGTCTCTCTTCCTTTTAGCAGCTTCAATAGAAGCAAAAGATCAGCAGCAAACGAAAGTGAAGAACCAGTCAGCAACCAGCTCGTAAACCACCAGCAGCACAACCATTCTAGGCATTATAATCAGCCAGCGTACTACGCTATCACCACCTCTATCCCACCTTGCTTGCTTCCTGTAAGTCACTACTCTAGCCACCATTCTAGTCCTTAATCAGTCATGCACTACGGTTTAATAAACATAAACGTTCCTGTTTGTTTTGGAAAACAAAACCCATTAAAAACAGTAACAAAACCGTGAACTAAATTGGGTAATGGTGGGGAGATTGAGAATGCTATGCATATACCATTCATGGCTGGTTATGTATATACCATGCATGCCAATAAACACATGCATAATATGGATTTGCATGGGGTTTGCTGAATAATGATGGGTAGAAAATTGCAGCAAGAATGCATGCATGTTCCGATTTTTTTTTTTTTGAGGATTGCGGCCATGCATACACATAGGAATGGTGAAGTATGTTAGAACCACTATCATATAAAGTGGGACCCTCAAATATTACAAACATAGATATATATATATAGGGAAGGGTATAAAAAATAACCCTCTTTTTTGTTACAACTACATAACCCATTTTAGCCAATCATAAGCTTACACATATACATTTCATTAAAATATTAAAAAGGGCATCATAGTCATTTTACCCCTTATAAGTTTTCCCCCCTCTCTTTTTTAAACATTAATAACTTTTTTTTGATATATTATTTTTAAAAAAAAATTACACCATTATATTCGTCTCATTTTTCTCTTTAATTCCGTTATAGTCTCGACTAATTTTTTCTTCTTTTTTAAATGCCCTATATTTACATCATTGTAACGAGCTTAAATATAACAAATTTATTTGAATTTTTTTTAAAAATGATAAATTACAGTGTTGTAAGTTACATTGTTGTAATTTATCGTGATCTAATTTACATTGACGTAAAATTCGGTTTCGGTTTTTTTCGGTGAATTTGGTTTAAATTACAGTGATGTAATTTACATTGACAACAAATTAGTTTAAATTTTTTTCGAACAATGAAAAATTACATCACTATAATTATCATTGTGAGAGAAAAAAATCGAAATAATGTGTTTAATTACATCACTGTAATTTATCATTGTAATTATCATTGTTAGAGAAAAATAAAATAATGTGTTACGTCACCGTTAATTATGTCATTATAAATTACTTCATTTTGTGTTACATTACTTCATTTTTTGTTACATTACTGTAATATACCATTGCTATAATTTTTTTTAATTAATTTGCTATATTTAAGCTCTTTACAATGATGTAAATACATGACATAAAAAAAATAAAAAAAAAAACTAGTCGAGACTATAACGAAATTAAAGAGAAAAATGAGACGAGTATAATGGTACAATTTTTTTTTTAAAATAATATAGTATTAAAAAGTTATGAATGTTTAAAAAAAAGGGGGGTAAACTTACTTAAATAACAAATGTCTTAAATACCCTTTATATTAAAAAAAAGAAAAAAAAAAGAATCTGACACGTGTCACGATCCTACACACTTTTCTTTTTCAAGTAACCATTGGATGATGGTTAATGGGTTGTAACAATATTTAAGGGTTATCAAAAATTCCATACCCTATATATATATATATATATATATAACCGTATAAATATATATACTAGAATGACCCCATAAGACCCACTAGTAAAGAAATAAGTAAACATAAAGCTTATAACATGTCCTCTGTTAAACATAGACTTCAAGAAAAACGTTAAGGTAATGTCGACTGAGGATCCCATAATGAAGAAACACATGCACATACATACGTATGAAAGTCTAGATTATTGCATAAAAAGCATTTCAGGAATAGAAGCTCACGTGAAGAAGTGTGTGTATGGATAACCAAATTTCTATAAGGGTTGGAGCATAACCATCCGAGACAAAGAAATAATTAAATTATTACGAAGTCAGTTAGATAGTAGGCTAAAAATAAGAAAGGGTGGTCGTATTAGTACAAATAAGGATAAAGATGTTACAAAAAGACTTAAAAACCAAGTGTAAGTCAAGGAAGGATCTAACATCCTTAGCCCTATCCCGGGCATTTGATAATTTAAGCTTTGGAAGTTATAAGTTAATATTATGCATGGGTCATACATATGTAAGACTTTAGCATATTAAGGTAAAAACACTTACGAATCAAACACATCAAGTATATATAAAATGAAGAAATGCTAAAGTTGAACTTACAATAGCCCTTTCACATAATATCATTTGAAACAAATGGGCTAACTCCTGATTATTAAGGACATGAATGTTAATATAGAAAGTGGAATATTGTAGGGATTTTGTAGACTACCGTATCTCAGACATTCAGTTTCCATCACCACAAATTGACAGTGAGTTTCACAACCCCTTTTATACTATTTTATTCTTTAGGGTGGGTGAAAAGCGTGATACTTAAACTTTTATGACTTTATGCTATGTATGTTATTGTTAAAACATGAGTTTGTTGGATGTAGATTTCATAAGGTTTGTTATTCTATTGTAAGTCCCTTTTATTTATGCCTAGACACAACCATTAACTCATGGGTATGAGCCAGGTGATATATTGGATAGTACTATCTTGGTTGACAGCCCATTCACCTATCGGGTGGTCTTGCTAGCTAGAGTCACCCAAAGATTAGGCCAACACGGTGAATGAATATGTCTAACTCTATTGTATACTTTGAACTCGGATGAGTTTGGTGATCATGAGATCATAACACAAGGGCAATCACTCATAGGTTTGGTTGTGGTCTTATGTAAATTGCATCCTTACTTAGTTGTGAATATCATATAAAATAATTTACAGATAGCATAACTCTTGGGGAGATGAACCCAAGGATTTATTTTATCGAGTCTTAAACTTGTGTGGCTCACCAACATTTTGTTCACTATTTTTCTCATGCTTTTCAGGTCATTAATTCGAAACCTGAGGTTGGTGCATGTTTTTGGATATTACTTACGAAGATTCATTATGATAGCCTAGATGTTATAGGCCATAATCTTTTGAGAATCTCTAAGTGTTGTAATAGTTTAATTTAAACATTTGTTACTGGTTGTTTATTTTGGGAATATTGAATTGATGATTTAACGTTGTTATAAACCATAAGACTCTTGATTTCCACATTGTCTCACCGCCCGTGATTCCGCCATCGGCGGGGGTGTGACATCATAAGACCTAGTTTAAATTTTAATCAATGTTTTGTATTTGAATTCATGTTGTAATAGTATGAATGATGTGATGTTTTGATTGTTATGAATGTGTTGATGTAAATGGGATGTTTGAATATGAAACTTAGAAGTAGTACCATGAGCTTTTGGACAATTACATATCGCATCTCGACGTGTTCCGCCGTAGGTCGGGGTGTGATTAATTGGTATCAGAGCCAAGGTTGTAGAAAATTAAGTTATTAGAAATGATGAACTGGTCTATAACTAAGCTATACCAAACTATGAGTTATCACATGTTATATATTCTATACTTATGTGTTTACGTGCTACGTGTTAAACTTTACATTATGGACGTGTTTTATTAAATGCCATATCTTGTTACCATAGAGGATGACTTAGCTTATAAATGACATATGACATTCATAGCTAAGTATACCATAGAGGAATGACTTAGATTATTAAAATCATATGTTTCCCATAGTTTAGGTATACCATAGAGTAATACCATAGACTACTAAAAGGATTATAACATAAATTATTTTTTAGTTAAGAATAACTTAGAAATTATTTAAGTTAAATCTTATATCATATTCACAAACACGTGAAAACTCTTTAGATGTAGGCATTCAAATCGTTAGGCTAAATGCCTAATCAAATCTTCAATGATAATCCAATACACATATGTTTATATGTATTTATTCAAATTGATTTTATAATCCCATTATAATTCAGTTTGTAAGTTGACATGTAGCAACTGGAAGAGTGAAATACTGGTAGTTGGGATTCCTGTCTAGGAAAGATATTCGTATAAATCCCCGATGTACTGTGGGACCAGTTTATCTTTCCTAGGGACTCCTAATGAGAGAATTTTCACTTATAGGCCAAAGCATGTCACACCAAACACTTTACAAATTATATAATTCTAATATGTCAAAGGTGTTCAATTTTGAATACCATTCCTTATTATTTTAAACAAGCCCAAATGATTTATTATGTGTTATTTTATTCCATGACATTTTTATCTAAGAATAGTAATGTTATTACTATATCTAAGGTCTTAACAATGTCACAATGTGAATGTACTCCCTAAATCTTCAAATACTAATTCCTATCTAAACACCTAATACACACTTAACTATTCAACTTATTTGAGATGGCTAAACAAATTCCAAACCTCAAATTCTCTAAATATCTAACTTAACTTTTCTTACAAATCCTAAGATATATAATCTTATAATATCAATTTCTATATACATCTTTCTAAAAAAATGATTTTCAAAATTATGTTAAAATTTAGTTTGTTAAGATGAACATGTACTAACTGGATGGGTGAATATCGGTAGTTGAGACTCCTGTCTAGGAAAGCGATTCATAATCCTCGACGGGGGACCAGTCTAGCTTTCCTAGGGATATTTTAATGAGAGTATTTTACCTATAGGCCAAAACATGATTTCATCTTGCAACCAAATTTTAACAAATCAAAGGTATCCAATTTGGATACTACTCTCTTGATTTACTTAAATTCAAATGATTTAATTTGATGACTTACATCCAAAAAAAATCTTCAATCCTTTGACATCATATACTCAAGGTTAGTGATGGTGATTCATCACTATAACTTAAAAGATATGAGGTTATTAGTGTTGTTTGACAATACACATGATTCAAGAAAACAATAATATCATATCTAAGATTTGTGATGGTAATACCACACAACATCTAAAAGAATTTGGTGTTACATATTTATTGTTTGATAAACATGATTCAAGAAAACAATAACAACATACCTAAGATTTGTGATGGTGATACCTCACAACGTCTTAATGGTTATAAGTTCACAATATTACTACTTGTGAATGAAAATTCAAAGATATAGTAGAATATTCACTTTTAATTTTGAATTAAAACATAAAGATCAACATCAAGTCAATTATTCAATTTCTATTCAAGCGAATGTGTATCCAAAGTATAAGTAGGTTTGGTAGGTGATTGGTATGCTTTCAAAGTGTTATTGATGTGGTGGGTTGGCTGCGGTATACCCTATATATAAGCATCAATAGTACATTGGAAGCAGCACCAAAAGCTTAACCAAATAGGTTATTTTTTAGACAAAGTTGTTAGCCAAAACTCAAACATTAACAAATCCTTATTTCTATTCAGAATGGCAAACCGTTGTCATGCTAACGAGCGTAGAATCGCTGCTAAAATCGTACACCGAATGACTGAAGTCATACCAAACATGGTAATTCAACTACAACAAAACTTCAATGCTAATCAAAACAATGCTAACAATGTTAATCAAGAAGTGCCTAATCCACTAAGATGCTCCTTTAAACATTTCAGTTCTTGTAATCCACCAAAGTATAATGGATCTGACGGGGTTACTGTTTTACTGCAATGGTATGGAAGTATGGAGAATACTTTCATCAATAGTGATTTTCCTGATGATCTGAAAGTTCGTTACGCTACCGGAACTCTTCAGAAACGAGCACTCACTTAGTGGAACAATGAAAAGAGAACTTTGGGAGACGCTACTACTAATTTGACTTGGGATCCACTCAAGGAAAGGATGACTCATAATTTTTACCCACATAATAAGGTCAAGAAGCTTGAATTTGAGTTTTGGGAGCTTAAACAAGAAAGTGGGGAAAACATGGCTTACAATAATAGATTCCATGAACTCAGCCTGCTTTGCCCTGACATGGTGACTCCATTATCAAGAGGAATTGAGAAATATATTGGTGGACTACCTGTGATTATTCAAGATGTTGTTTGGGGTAGCAAACCCACTACTCTAGCTGATGCAATTCATCTTGCTGCAACTCTCACTGATAATAATGTCAAAGCAGGAACTTTAATTAGGAAAGGTTCAAAGAAAGAAAAAGAGAAAGATGATAAAAAGAGTACAACTGAGATTCCAAAAGAGGAGTCGAAAATTGATGCATCCTCTACATTGAAGAAAAACAACAAAAGGAAAGCGAATCACATGAACCTAACTATGACTCATGCTGTTCCTCTTCAACAAGTGGCACCTGCTACTACTATGCAAGCCAACAACAAGGCGTATACTGGACCTTTCCCATTGTGCACAAACTCAACTATCATCATCCTCCAACCAATCCTTGTCGATTGTTCACAAACTGCTATCGATTTGGACATTTTGCTAATTTTTGACGTGTGCCAAAAGCCACAACAAATCAAGAAAATGTTCAAGTTATCACTGCTCCAAGATAGCCTATGGTTAGAGCTTGCTTCAGTTGTGGGAACCCAAATCATTTCATGTATAATAGTCCTCTTAGAACCAACAACAACATGCTTTGATGGTTTCAAAAAATCAAAACAATCAAAAAAATCAAGTAGCAAGAGGTCGAGTCTTCAATGTCAATGCAAATCAAGCTCAAAACAACAATGACATAGTGAACGATGTGGTTTGAGTGAATGAGAAGTTTTAAATGTGCTCTTACAAATAAGAAAGAAATCTAATCCAAAATGATCTTTTAACTTTATTCTTATGCAATTGTGAAGCTTTGATATCATAGTAGGCATATGTTGGTTATTAAAACACCATGCTAATATCGTTTGCTTGTTAAACGCATTCGTATCTCACTTATGAATCAAATATCTATACCTCTTTAAATTAAAAAGTCTTTTTAATTTCGGGACGAAATTCTCTAATGTAGGGGATACTGTAACCTTTAGGGTTTCTTTGTAATTGAATTTAAAATAAAATAGCATCGAAATTGTTAAAAACAAAAGTTATGAAATAATTTAAAATTTTGGTTCATAAACACACACATATATATAAACCTGTGTGTGTACATAATTACATTATAATTATTTCTAACATTTGGCAATTAAATGTTATTAAAATACGTTATATAAATGGTTAAGATATTTTAAAATGAGTGGTACAATCATATATATATATATGTATATATATATATATTATCAAAAATTTAAATAAAGTAAACATATTCTTTTATGAACTTGATATATATATATATATATATATATAGATAAATAAAGGCATGAATATCTAAAAGGTTTATTATTATTATTATTTTTTAAAAAAAGAATAATAATAACAATAAATAAATAAATAAATAAATATTTTTATAAGTTTAACCTTAATAATAAGTTAAATTAAAATTTTGTGTTATACGGAATTACTATTAATATCTATAAATTTATATAACAATAGTTTTTGCATAACATAATAAAATACAAAGTTAGAGGGACTGAAATGGTAGTTTAGCATATTATTATTTAAAAGGAAAACTTTAAATAAAGATATGAATACACTTGGAACCACAAGGACCATTCTTGTAAATACCGGATTCTCTTTTGTTCCCCACAGGTTCCTCGTTTGAATCCCAACCCAACAGCTTTCCTTGCAATTCGAGTGAAAACGAACGATGGATGTCACACCCCCGCCGTCGGCGGAAACACTGGAGATGCGACGAAACTGTATATCAAGAACTCATTGAATATGAGAATGCTAATCCTTCTGCTTAAGTGTAAAGTCCATATCTAGCCTTAGGTTGGTACCTAAAATATATGCAAAATCAAGTGTCAACTAAAAAGTTGGTAAGTTCGTAGGTTTTATGTCTTGCTCAAACAGTTGAAATAATAATGATTGCCATTCAGAAAACAAGTAAAATGTTTCAATCAAAATTTTGTAGGATCGCAATCCTAAAATGTTATGTTGTTAGGATAATGTGTAAATCATAAGTGTGATTTGTTACAATCTACATGAGTCCACAACCATAGCTATCGACTTCTTGTATTCCCTTTTCTTGCTAATGCCTTATCACGAGAACATTAGTTCTTGGTGGAAATATACCATTCATAAACCATGGAGTTGTGGGTTTGGAGCTACCAATCCATGAATGGAGGTATTTCAAACCCCGCTAGTACTAACTTATATTAATCCCTCGGCTCGAAACCCCAAGTTAAATGGTTGTGTAGGATACTGGGATTTAGTGTGATATATTCTTGTCTCATGTAATATTAATTTCTTGTGTCATGCAACATACCTCGAGAAGTATGTGCATAAATATATTAAAAGAATTCTTGTATCATAGTAAAAGTCAAGTATAGTAGCATGTATTTCCCCCAAAATATGTAAAATGAAAAGGGGGCTACGAATACTCACAGTGTGTATAGCAATGGAACCATGTCCATATGTTGTGATAACCAGAGTCCGAGTGACAACATACAACACCTAAGTGCTCGTCAAATCTAAATGTTTGGTATAATATAGCATTTCCCAATCAAATGTAATATGAGATCCTGTTTATAAATCAAATGTGTATCAATAACTGACCTCAATAATCTTGATTTGTGTGCCTATGTGACACAACCGTCAAATGTAATCTAACGCGTCCTCACTTGGTTTAAGTTTGATTAGCCGATGTCTTTTGTTTACATATGATATTTTCAGTTAATAATGATCATTCTTTGGCGCTCGATTATTTAGTTAATCGAACGTATTTATAATCAATGTGTTTAACATATATATATATATATATATATATATATATATATATATATATATATATATATATATATATATATATATATATATATATATATATATATATATATATATATATATATATATATATATATATATAAAATCTTAACTATCGGTCTGATTATTCTTGTTATTATATACACTTTGTTGAATAGATAGTTCATGTTTATAATTATTATGCTTAAAAATCTGCATATATAACCTTAGCATTTGTCGATTATAAGTTCATAAAAGGTTTTAACATTTGTACCTTTATTTCTGAGCCTCATGTTTAAAAAGAATCAAATGCGATGATTTAGATTATTATTTGTTAAGCTTGTAGTTTTCAAGCTAACATGTTGATAATACACTGTTAGTTGCGTTTTCGTTTATTGTTTACGATTATCATTAAAGATTATTATCTTATTCGTTGGTATTTTTTTATATACCCAAGTCTCAATTAATTAAGAGTGGTTGCTCTTATTAATAGAACTCCTTGTGATTAATAACAAACGTGTATGTATCTCAAACCTCTTGCTACCGGTATACCACCGGTCTTTTATAAATTTAATCACTTCATTAAACATGTCATATTAATTTCTACTTATCCTTTATATGTTTCGTAATCGCTTTTGTTTAATTTAGTCGTAAATGTAAACACTCATAAGGCGCGAAATACGATAACAAGTTAAGGATTAGTGTGCGGTTATACCTTTAGGGTCGGTTCGCGTGCACAAACTCGTTTTGAGAATCGGAAACCCGATTTGAGATCCGAGTACACTAGTAGACTCGATTTTGCACTACGACCATTTCCGAGCATTCAATTATCATTCTTGACTAGCTTTGTCTGGGTTGATCAGGTTTGACTTTAGTTGACTCAGATCTATTTGGTCAAAAACCATCAATTCGACCTAATACAATTTCTCAACCCTTATCTATCATTAAGGACAACTTTTATCAATTATCCATCACCACTATGGTTGCCTTCTTGAACACAACAACCTGATCTACACATAAGCAAGCAGATCGACGATTAACAAGTGTGGATCTAAGAATATAGTGAAATCGCATTATGGATCTTACCATTACGTTGAAGTAAAACACGAGATCGACTACCGAAATGGCGTGTAGCCAACTCGAACTCTTAGTCGAGGCTGTCATCGGAGATCAACACCACCAGTCAAATCGAACTGTAGATCTGATGAAACAAGCATGGAGCCAAACAAAACAGCTTAGATCGAGATTTTGAAACAAGCAATGTCAACGGTGGTTTATTACCGTTTCCTTGTAAATCGGGGTTGCTAGAGGAGGTGGCTGCTACCTTCTTCAATCTTGCGAAGCCAGCTGCAGTTTCGGCCCATCAAGAACATAACCAACTCATTGCTGGTTCCTATTGGCGTGCAGTCTGACCACCACCATTCTATTAGTTCATGGTGGCCATTGATGTGTAGCTCTGATACATATACCCAACCATTGCCGCTTTCTGCTGCAGGTGTTCTGCTCGCAAGTAACGGAGACTGAAGGTGGATCGGAGTCTCAAAGGAGCTGCGCCGGAGATGGCGGCCGGCTGCTGCCTCTCGTCTTTCTACCGAGCACACACCCACACGTTGTTCGTGTGAACTTTATTTTATGCGGCTGAGCAAGGAGAGGAGCAAGGGTGGATATCGACGGAGCTAGAGCCAGGTGGTGTGAATCTGAGACTCGTGTGACTGGCCGGAGAAAATGGTGACCAACTCCCTCTCTCTTTCTTCCTTCTTTGGCATCACGAACAGAAGACACACACCTGAGGTGTGTTTCAAGGCTGCTTGGCGGTGAGGGAGAGTACCATGTGGGTTTCATGGCTGCTTCTGTTGCTTGAAATGAGGTGCGCCGGAGGAGATGGCAGTGGCCGAAACTCCTCCCCTTCTGCTTTCCAATCGGATGAAATCACACACATAACTGTGTATTGTGAGTGTATAACGGCTGAACCAAAATGAAGGGATTATTAGAATGAGATGCTTTTATACTTAGGGTTTTGGGGTAGTGGGGATACTCTAGGTCAGTCTGTATCACATATAACTCCCGTATTATTCGCATAATGATCCCATTCGAGTCATGTTTGTTGTTACGATTATTATTTCGTCACCGAAACATGTTAAAAATTGTAGATGCACTTAATGTCCCTAGTTCTATTTTGTATTATTCATCATGTAAAGTTCAAGTTATATTAATGGAAGTTGTCTTTCTACATTGTTCTTAATGTTTATGTTTTAGTTATTTGATTATATGATTGGTTGATTTGGTTTATTCTTAAGTGAGTATGAGTATTGTTCATTCGGCCGAATGACTCTAGAGTATGAAGTCATTCGCCGAATGTAACTAGAGTATGTCTATAGTCAGCGAATGAGTCATTCACCAAATGACTCATTCGACTGAATTTCTTATTCGACAGCAGTCATTCGCCGAATGAGGTGCTTCGACCCCTCATTCGCCCGAATGACAGTTGCCTATATATACAAGTTCAAAATCATTTCAACCCTAACTTCTGAAAACCCTCATTCGTCCATCTGCACTCAAGTGTCAAACCCTTGGAGTTCTGAGTGTTCTCTTGCTGTCCAAGTTCGATTCATAGAACGTGGTGTTCGATTCTTGCTCAAACGTCCATTCCTTACCTTCGTATCACCACGGTTGCTGTCGGTTTCGATTGGAAAACCCTGGAATAGGATTCCGCACTATTCCAGAGGCTGTAGAGCAGATCTCCATTGGAACCGGGTTGTTTCCGTGCTCCAATTTGGTCCTACAAAGTGGTATCAGAGCTTTGGCTCTTGATTCTGCTCGATTTCCAATCCAAATCATCATATCTTTGATTGTTCGTTCGAAATCTACAAAAACCCTAAGCTTTTTATCCTAAAAGTTACTATTTCATTGCAAATCCGTGAATTATTGTGGTGTTTTTGTCAAAACGTTTATCCCAATTTGTTCATTATCATCTCATGATGTTCTATACCAAATTTGGTACTTAGATCTGGTCAAAATCTCAAGTTATGACGATTTTTGTTGCAAAAACCCTCAGATTGGCCAAATGTCAATGGCGGCCGAATAGTTTCAGCCGAATAAGCCTCATTCGCCGAATAACCACATTCAACTGTCTCATTCAGCAAATAGCCCTCATTCGATCTCTCATTCGCCGAATAGCCCTCATTCGATCTCTCATTCGCCGAATAGCCCTCATTCGATCAGTCATTCGGCGAATAGCTTCATTAGGTCAACTCATTTGGCGCATAGCTTCATTCGAAACTTTCATTCGCCGAATAGGTTCATTCTCTCTTCTCATTCGCCAGTCAGTCATACTCAGCCTCTCATTCACCAGTTCTATCACATTCGGCCCCCGACATTCGCCCTAAGGATCTTCATTCAGCTATCATTCTACAAATTTTTCTAAGTGTTGAATCTTGTCATTTCTGATTAAATGGAAGATTTAGCACTGATGGCGAACCAGAATCATCGTATTCAGACTTTGCTACTGACTGAGACTGAGACTGGAAACTCTAATAAAGCTCCAAAGTTGTTATCCTTAGATGATTATCCACACTGGAAGTATCGGTTTGAGATTCATATCAATGGAGTGGATACAAACTTATGGATGATGATTGAGGGAGGTTATCTGAGACATCTGAATGAAGATGGAACTCCTATGCTAGTCACACGGATGACTGAGCCTCAGAGGAAGCTGTATGATTATGAGAAGAAAGCTTATGCTATTCTATCCCAGTCCATTGCCACTGATATTTTCCATCAGTTCAGACAGTTTAACTCTGCAAAGCTACTGTGGGATGCACTGCAACAAAGATATGAGGGTAATGATGCCTTGAAGAGCATCAAGTCAAAGGCATTGAGAAAGGAATTAAATAGCTTCATGTATGTGGGAAATGAGTCACTGGATGAGTTGATTGCAAGATTTTATCATCTTTTGAGTGAGTTATTCAATCATGAAGTCAAGACAACTACTCAAGAAAAGATCCAGTGTTTAGCAGATGCTCTACCTCCAAAGTGGGAGTCATTCTTGTTGGTTCTCAAGCAGAATCAGATGTTGGCTCATATGGACATAAATGATTTTATTCAGAAGCTGAAAGAGCAAGAGATAGAGAACAAGTGGAAGGCAAAGAGAGTTGCCCAAGTCCAAGATCCATCGTTGTACTATTCTACTCCTACAGTTGAGAAATCATCTTCTCATGCTCCATTGAAGACAATATTTGTTTCTCAGACTACTGAAGCTCCATTATCTGATTAGATTCATTTTAGTCAGTCATCTTCTTCAACCAGTTCTCAAAAGGAACATCATCAACATGCTGCCAGCCTAAAAACAGACAACTTTGATAAGATTACTGTGGAGATTGCTAAGGAGCACATGGGTCTTTTGTCTACACTTGTCAGCTCTTATGATGGTTTAGTAGCTGGACAAATTGGAAATCCTTATCTGACTAATGATGATTATTCTCAAATAGACCCAGATGATATGGAGAGGATTGATATTATGTGGGCTCTAGCAAGTGCTGTTCGAAGAGCAAAAGAGTTTGTTAAGAGAACTGGAAAGGATATCAATCTCAACAAAGAATCCAAGTTTGGTTTTGATATGGCTTTTGTGACTTGTTATAATTGTGAAAAAAAAGGTCATTTTGCTAGACAATGCAAGCAACCGAAGAAAGCTGGAAACAAGAATCCTTTTCAACATCAAAAGTCATCTAATTCAAATCCAGAAAGGAGATTAGTTCCCATTGATTCTCCTACTCAGGCTGGATCTTCTATTTCTGCAAGAAAAGCTTTAATGGTACAACAAGATGAAGGGGTGAACTGGGATTTTAGATTCAATGCAGATCAAGGAGAACAAGATAGAGCTTGTGTTGCTGAGATTCAAAAGGTTGAAGATTATAGTGAGAAAAGTACTATGGTAGAAACAAAGATGAATGATGCTGAAGTCTCAAGTTCAGAGTCGGATAACATGACTGATTCACACACTCAAGAATCTGATGCTGAAAATGATGACTCCACCACTCAGTTTGCTTTGATGGTAAACTCTTCTGCTACATCAGAGTCCGAGCAGGTATACACTGATTGTTCATCTTCAAATTCAGAGTGTTTTAATTGTGTTGATCTTAGAAGTAAGGTCCTTGCTTATCAGACACATAACAGTGTTTTGATGAACGATCTCGACTTATGCATTGAGGCTAATAAAATTTTAAAATCTAATGAAAAATATTTTCAAGCTAAAATTGATCTGTTAAACAGACAATTGCATGAAGCCGAGATCGCAGTGCTGAATAAGCAAGATGCTATCACTTCTTATCTGAATACCATCAATGAGATTAAGAAGAAGTTAGCAATAGTCGAGTGTGACTATGAGACCTTGGGACAAAAGCTCAAGATCTATGAGAGCTCATCTTACATTATTGAGCACATGATCAGTAGGGGTACTGATCAACAGGGAAAGGGAAAAGTTAGCTATCAAAATTGTCCTCCACCTATCCTCAACGCCTTTGTTAATACACCAAATGACAAAGATGTTAAGTATTTTCAAGTCACTACTCCATTAGTAATAGATCCAACTGGACTATTTATTAATGAGAATTCCTCAAAATCTGAGAAATCTCGCATGGATGGACTTGTTGAGGATTGGGTCTCAGATTCTGAAGATGAATCAGATGATTCATATGTCTCTACTCAGAATCAAGCCCCTGCAGTCATGAAAGGTGACCCAATCTCAAATTCAAAGATTTACAAAGAATTGGGATTTGTAAAAGCTTCTCAAGAGTCTGAAGCAAAATGTGTTACCAAGTCTGCTTTTATTGGTAACAAAGGGACAAAAGGGTTGGGTTTTAATCAAGACAAGCTAAAATCAAATGTTTTTAAATCACATAAACAGTCTTTCTCTGATTTAAAACATTTTCATAAAAAGGGTGAAAAAGTTTGTTTTGAGTGTGGTGCACCTGGGCACTTTGTTAGATCCTGCCCTCATTTGATTAGACCAAAGGTTGCACCACCCAGAAAACAAAATCTGAATTTTGTTAAACCTGTCAGATCTGAGTCCAAATCATTTCTGACAAAACCCAAACAACCAAATCAGGTTAAACCTATGGACAAGGGTAAAGAGAAATTGATGAACTTGAATGTTCTCAAGTCTGTTAATGTTGATCAATCTAAACCATCATCCATTTATCTGAAAAACTCTTTTGATAAACATGCAATCTGGAAAGTTAAATCATCTAAGAGTTCAGTTCCACCCATCTCAGACAAGCCTATTTCAGATGGTAAATGGATTGATGTATGGATCCGAGACTCACTGGGTCAACCCAAGACTGTAAAGGCTTGGGTTCCCAAAGTGAACTGATTGTTTCATCTTTGTGCAGGGTGCCCCAAAAGCCGGTGTTAACAGCAATTGGATCGTTGATAGTGGGGCTTCCAGGCATATGACTGGTGATATCTCTTTACTCACCAACGTAAATGCAGTTCGCGGTGGATATGTAGCTTTTGTTGGTGACAAAGGCGGGTTTATAACAGGAGAGGGAATTCTGACAAATGAGCAAGTTTCATTTGATAAAGTCTGATATGTCAAGCAATTGGAAAATAATCTTCTTTCAGTGTCACAAATCTGTGACAAGGAGTATAAAGTCTTATTTGATGATTCCAAATGCTACATTCTTAAGCAAGGTGTGAAAATTCCTGAAGATTGGATCTTGATGTCTGCCCCCAGGAAGCAAGACTTGTACGTACTCAATATGGCCACAGCTTCAACTACATCCTCCACAGCTTCATGTTTTATGTCAAAGGAAACAGAAAAAGATTCAATTCTTTGGCATAAGAGGATGGGTCATTTGAGTCTACGCAAGATGAACCACTTGGTACACAACAATCTGGTTGAGGGGGTCTGTCTGAAGAATTTCAAGCTGTCTGATGTCTGTGTATCTTGCAAGAAAGGCAAGCAAGTCAAGCAGTCTCACAAACTGAAAAAGTTTCATTCAATCAATGTTCCTCTTGAGCTTCTCCATATGGATCTATTCGGTCCTGTAAATCGCAAAAGTATCGCTGGAGATCAATACTGTCTTGTCATCACTGATGAGTATTCCAGATATTCTTGGGTTTTCTTTTTAAAGGAGAAATCTGAAACGTTTGAGTTCATTCAAGTGTTGGTCACTAAACTTGAATCACTTTATAAGCTCAAGATTCGTCAGCTTCGAACAGATAATGGAACGGAGTTCAAAAATCACAACATGGAGAATTTTTGTAATGCACGGGGGATTGTGCAACAGTTTAGTGATCCATATGTTCCTCAAATGAACGGTGTTGCTGAACGTAAAAATAGGACATTGATTGAGGCTGCTAGGACCATGCTTGCTGATTCATCACTTCCGGTTCAGTTCTGGAATGAAGCTGTAGCAAACGCTTGCTATACATTGAACCGGGTACTCATTGTGAAAATACATGGGAAGACTTGCTTTGAACTGCTCCATAACAGAAAACCAAATCTTAAGTATCTTGAACCATTTGGTGCACCATGCACGATGCTTAAGAAACACGAGCAGGGCAAGTTCAATGAAAAGGTGGAAGGAGGGTACTTTCTTGGGTATAGCACTCCGAATAAAAGAGTTTACAACACATCAACACATAATGTGGAGGAGTGGTACCATTTTGATGTTCAGAAATATTCTATGCCCCCACCTGGAAAAGGCCCTGATTGGATGTTTGATTATTCTGGTCTTTTTTGATTCTTTCAACATGCCTCCCATGTATTCAGATGAAGATGTTGCAGTTCAGATGTTATATGATGCACAGAATGCACCTGAAGAACCAATGCAACCTTCATCTGTTTCAACTCCTACAGCACAGACAAATGATGACAGCTCAGACACAGACGACAACTCAGTTCCTCCAGTTGCCCCTGAACCTGGTGTTGACCATCTTGTACCAGGACTTGAGGATTTGAATCTGAATAATCTTGATCCACAGGTTGAAGTTCCCGCTCATCCTGTTGGACGAATTAATCGGATTCATCCTCAAGAAAATATTATTAGAAGTCCTTTGGATGGGGTCAAGACAAGAAATCAGCTTTCGTCAGGAGGACTGGCAGACATTCTGGACTTTGCAGATGTAAGCTTTTGTGCTCATTCCTGCTTTATCTCCCAAGTTGAGCCACGTACTGTCACTGAAGCTTTAAAAGAAGAGTCATGGGTAGATGCAATGCAAGAAGAACTCCTTCAGTTCAAAAAGTTAGGTGTCTGGCAATTGGTTGACAGACCAAAAGGTGCAAAAGTAATTGGCACTCGATGGGTTCTTCGTTGCAAGAAAGATGATCACGGGATCATAGTGCGAAACAAGGCACGTCTGGTTGTTCAGGGATTCAGACAGATAGAAGGGTTGGACTATAATGAAGTATTTGCACCAGTTGCTAGACGTGAAGCCATCCGTATATTCTTGGCTTATGCATCCTTCAAAAGGTTCAAAGTTTATCAGATGGATGTAAAAAGTGCATTTCTTCATGGTGTGATAAATGAAACA
Organism: Mikania micrantha; assembly: GCA_009363875.1. Lineage (NCBI taxonomy): Eukaryota > Viridiplantae > Streptophyta > Magnoliopsida > Asterales > Asteraceae > Mikania > Mikania micrantha. The sequence goes on along the minus strand of CM018687.1, from coordinate 34,069,332 downwards.
GTATATGTAAGTCAACCTCCCGGGTTTGAGGATCCATTGCATAGAGACCAAGTCTACAAGCTAGACAAGGCCTTATATGGATTGCATCAAGCGCCGCGAGCCTGGTATGAAACACTGTCTACTCACCTTCTGAACAACGGGTTCAGAAGAGGTGTCATTGACTGTACACTGTTCATTCGAGAAAAGGATGGTGACTTACTCTTGGTGCAAGTATATGTGGACGACATCATCTTCGGCTCAACAAATGATGATCTGTGCAAAGATTTTGAAAAGGTTATGAAAGAGAAGTTCGAAATGAGCTCAATGGGAGAGATGAAATTTTTTCTGGGATTACAAGTAGATCAGTCTGAGGTAGGAATCTTCATTCATCAAACCAAATATGTTGGGGATATACTGAGCTGGTTCAGTATGTCTGATGCAAAGCCTGCTGGTAACCCACTGGCTGTCAATCACGGGATTACACCAGATGAAAAGGGGGAGTTAATTGATGCTACTTTGTACCGAGGAATGATTGGGTCTCTTATGTATCTTACTGCTTCTCGGCCAGACATCATGTTAGCCACATGCTTGTGTGCACGGTATCAATCAAAACCAAGAGTCTCCCATCTCATTGCTGTCAAGAGGATTATGCGTTATTTGAAGGGTACACCGGATCTTGGTTTATGGTACCCTAATGATGATAACTTTGAGCTCACTGCATACAGTGACTCTGATTATGGTGGCTGCAAAAGAGACTTCAAGTCAACATCTGCGGGATGCAGTTCTTTGGAACCCGATTAGTTACCTGGTAGTGCAAGAAGCAGACGTCGGTGTCTACTTCAACCTGTGAAGCTTAATACATTGCTGCTGCTAGTTGCTGTTCTCAAATCATCTGGATACAACAGCAACTCAGCGACTATGGGTTACATTTTTCTAACACTCCTATATATGTTGATAATACCGCTGCTATAGCTATCACTAAGAATCCTGTTCAGCACTCCAAAACAAAACACATCGACATTAAATATCACTTCATACGTGATTGTTTTGAAAAGAAATTAATCGATATCGTTAAAATTCACACCGATCACCAAAAAGCCGATCTTTTCACAAAAGCTTTTGATAAACCCAGATTTTTATATATGTTATCGGCTAATGGTGTTTTCCAAAAGGATGAAGTCCTACCTTCATCTGAATCTAACAAATGATCATCGTCTTTCTTAGATAATTTTTGTTTCGTCTATTTTACTTTATTTCAGTTTTCTTGTCTAGTTTCTTTTCTTAAATTAAAAAAAAAACTCAAAAAGATTTTCTGTTTTAGGTTTTTAGGGGGAGATAGTTGTTAATTGAAAAACCAAAAGCATCTGAAAATTGAAAAACCAAAAACTTTTGAAAAATTCAAAAATCCAAAAACAATTGAAAAAGTTAAAATTGAGATGGTCTTTCTTTGAAAAAGTGACACATTAATCTATCATGATATAGAAGCTGAATTGAATGTGTAAGCTGAACACACAAGAAAATTGTGATGTGATTACTGATAGGCCAACTCTACAAATGAATAAACAGCTTGTGATAACTTAGAAAGTCTGATTTGTGGAATCTGTTTTATAACACCATTTATGTGAGAAATAGTTTTTGACTCAAATCAAGCATACACCGGTCATCATGGAATCAAATGAGGCTTCAATTAAAGAAAAACAAAAACAAGCTGGTATTAAGCTTGAAGAAAAAGAAAAGCAAGCTGGTATTAAGCTTGAAGAAAAATAAAAACAAGCCGGTATTAAGCTTGAAGAAAAATAAATGCAAGCTGGTATTAAGCTTGAGAAATACTTGAACAAATTAAGTTCGATTCCATACACGTGCCATATTGCTGGGACGAACCTAGCTGAAGCCGTCCATTTGGATAGAACAAGAAAAATACAAAAAGATAATAAATTTGAAATCTTTTTGAATTTATGATGACTGGTATTAAGATATGCAGAAATGAGTTATAAACTGATTTTGATCTTTAATGGTGAAATGAAATGGGGAACTCGATCAGAAAACATGAGTGATCATAAAGTTTGTTTAGTAGTTGTGTATTGTATGGTTTAAGATTGGACAAGTATATCAGTAATTGTATCATAAGATAAATGTGTCTAAGGTGAAACATTCAATGAAGCTAATGTGATGTGATTAGATGCATGTGTTACTTTATCAGTAGACTTCTCACAAAAACATGTGCTTAATTGTCTTTAGTTACTAGTTGTACAGTTGTAATTGTTGTTTCAGAAAAATACAAAAAGATTTTCTATTTTCAATTTAAGTTTAGATGATCATTTGTAGGTTCGGATGTCTGTCACATCTGAATCCTGAACCAACCAGACATATTTTCATAAGACATATCTTCGTAATTGTCACAATTTTGATGTTCAAAATGTAAAATCTGAAAAAGTTTGTGTTTTGGGTGTTAAAACATCTATTCGCCCGAATGAAGTTTCATTCGGCCGAATGACTTCATTCTGCTAATGAGTCATTCGACCGAATCAATTGTGATAGAGTATATCTCATTCGGCGAATGATGCGTGTCGACAATCTCATTCGGCGAATGAGTTGTGACGAATGTCTTATTCGCCAATTACATTCGGCGAATGTGTTTGAATTTTAACCGCCCTTTCGTCTGTCTCATTCGACGAATGAATAAACTTATATAAGTGTTCTGTCGGCCGAATGAAGCTCATTCAACCAAATACACTTTCGCCGTAACTGTGTGCCCTCTTTCGCCCGAACCTCATTTTTTTCTCATTCAATCCTTGTTCTAGTGTTTGATCTTCACCCAGCCTTTGATATTCTTGTTCACCATCATTTCAGGTATACCAGGATCGAATATCATCAAGTTTCAACCGTGGAATCATAAAAAACCTAACCTGATTTAGGATTTTAGGGTTTTTGTAACCGCCTGTTAAATAGATGGTCAAAATGACATCTAAATCACATGATTCATGTTTTAAACTTGTTAGTCGGTGGTTTCTGAGTATGTTGGTGCAATTTTTATTGACTGATTTGAATTTTTGATAATCAAGGGTTTAAATTTCAAATTCAGCCGAATGACGCCATTCGGCGAATGTCTCATTCGGCGAAGACTCATACTTTCATTCACATTCGGCGAATGTGTTCATTCGCCAAAATTAACTGTCATTCGGCCAATCAGTCTGAAATGTTTCTAAGTTCTGATTTTTATCTGATTTCAACTTTTCAAGTTATCTGAATGGTTCTAATATGTCTTTATATGATTTTCAGAATGGCTGGATTCAAATCTGTGACGAAGAACAACATTTGTGCACACTTGGATCTCGATACTCCGAACGCCAAGCACTACATCGAGATTATTACCTTTCTCAGGCGTTCGAGGATCTTTGCTGCTATATCTACTGTGCATGTGCCATATCGTTCTCATCAGCAGGGTTTCTGGGCCTCTGCTGATATAGATTGCGAGTCTAAACCTCCAGTAATCAGAGGGAAAGTTCATGGACATGATGTTGTTGTGTCAGCTGAGCATATCAGGAGGATCTGTGGTTTTTAGGATACACCTGATCAGCCCTATCTGCTGGACCGTTATCTAGTTCGTGGTTGCTTTATGAGATGCAAGTACAAAGGTGATCTTGGATCGGGAATTCTCAACAAAGCATATATGTCTCCGCAATTCAAGTACCTTGCTCACGTACTGATTCACTGTCTAGGATCCAGAAGAGGAGGATTCGATGACATGCGGGAGACAATCTAGTGTGCTTTTGTTGCCCTAGTGCTGAACAGACCATTCAACTTCTCTGAGATGGTTTTCTCTCACATGAAGGAGAATGTGACACTGAAGGGAGACAAGAAGTTCCTGATGTATCCCAGGTTCCTGCAGCAGTTGATCGACACTCAGTTACCTGATCTACCGAAGATTAATGCTGATGTCATCAAGCTGGAACACATGAATGACCTCACCCTCAATAGGGTGATGTCATATAGAGGCAAGGAGAGGAAACCAGCATCTTGATCATTATTTGGACATCTCTCTAGGCCAGATTACAGAGCTCCTGCTGGTCGTAGATGGAGACATGATGAGTCTGACTCAGATGTTGAGGATATTATTGTACCAGATGATAGAGGAGATGATGATGGTGGAGATTGTGATGTTGAAGTTGATGTTGGTGCTGGTGAAGGTGGTAGTGCTGCTGGTGGTGCTGGTGATAGCTCAGTAGGTGTGAGCACGATGGCTGTGAGCACATCTGTTGTGACTCCTGATGCAGGAGTTAGCACTTCTTTAGCTGCATAGGAGGAAGTTAATATTGACTCACTGATGGAGCTGGATTTTTTGATTACTACTTCCTCCACAGTGTCTGTTTCTCTTGATGCTACAGTTCCTCATTCTTCTGAAGGTGGTGATGAGTCTGAGGACTCAAGCGAAGATGAAGGGGAAGCAGGTGATGGTGATGATGACAGTTCTGATTCTGAAAAGACTCATGATGATGAGTTTGAGAAAGTGATGGTAGGTGGAAAGATGGAGATGAGGAAAAGGAAGAGGAGTGAGGAGGAGATAGAAGAGATTACCGATCCCTTGTTTATCCCAGAGTTTGATGTACCCTCACCTCCTCGGTCTTCTGCTCCTGCTACTACTGCTGTTGTTCTGTCTACATCTTCCAGAGCCGGGAGAGGAAAGAGGTCGAGGTTCTCGTTTCAGAGAAGGTCAGAACTGACAACAGCTGCTACAACTACTATTACATCAGTAGCAGCTGTTTCAGTTTCTTCACTGACCAGGTCAAGGGCAACTCATGTTCATGCTACTACTGCCCCTCTGACCACCTCGGTGACCCAAGCCCCTATATTTACTGCTGCATCTTCTGGTCCCTCCATCTCACGGGCCGATATGTCTATACCTACTGTGTCAGTTGTTGATCAGTTGAGCACACTGAACAGTATGGTACTCAGACTGATGGAGAGGAGCCTGGAACAGGAGAAGAAGAACAGAGAGCAAGAGCTAGCCATTGCTTAGCTCACCAAGAGGGTAGAAGAGCAGGATATTCTGCTTCTTCAGGCTGCAGATCAAAAGGCTGATCTAAGGGCTAGGTCTGCCCAACAGGAGCAGCTGCTGCTGAAATACATCGATGAACATCATCATTTAGCCATGACGGTCACAGATTTTAGTGATAGGATACTTTCCTTGGAGACTGAGAATGCTAGACTAGCAGATCAGATTGACAGTCTCAAGGATAGTACTCCTAGGATTGAAGGCTCTGCAGCACGTTCCGATGAATCAGACAAGGAGGAAGATGAAGAAGAAGAAGAGTCTGAGGAGGAACAGGTGGATTATGAAGATTCAGAGAAAGATGCTGAATCTGATGATGAAGACAAGGACAGATCTGGGAGTAGGTCTTCATAGTCATCTAGTACTGATGATGATGATGATGATAATGATGATCAAGCCCCTCCGTCTTCTGAGATCCGGTCCAAGAAGGCAAATGACAAGAAGTCACAGGCTCCTCCTCCTTCGTCTCCCTCAAAAACAGCTGAACCTGAAGCGACTGAGGAAGTAGAAGCTGTGCCTGTGAGACGTCAGTTAGATGAGACTCTTACTATGATTCTGGACGCTCAAGACATTATACAGCACTCAGTCAGCTACAACAAGGAGGAGGGAGAGATCATCCACTGCCTTACAAAGGAACAAATAGCTGAGCTATTCAGGTTAAATCCTGATGAGGTTATCACTGACGATTCCTCTGTTCCTGTTTTTGATGAGCCTGAGCCAGAACCTTTTGATGATATTGATGAGGTTATTCTTGAGGATATTACAGATGAGGAGTATCCCAAGTATACATCGGCTGAAGATGAGTTTCCTACATTTACTGACCAGTTTGATCAAGAGACAGAGGATCTTCTGGTCAGGTATTTGGAAGAACAGGTTGAAGCCAGCAAGTCTGAAGCCGATGACCAGAAGAAAAGGAAAGAGGAGTGGGAGGCCTACTGGGAGGTCTTGAAGAAGTAAAGCACTGAGAAGATGCCAGCTACTCATAAGAAGGTTTATAGGACCAAAGGCTATAAAGCTAGAGGTCAAATTCTGAGCTGGGCATACTTTCACGATCTTGGATGCTATGCAGTGAAAAGGGAAAGAGGCATAGATTACTTCAAGCATCCCCATGACTTCAAGACGTTGCCAGGCTTTGAAGTGAATCAATTAGCACGTCTGAAGATGCTCTACAGTGAACACTCAGGGATGTCTGCCTGGTTTTCCCGACAAATCCAGTACGAATACCGAAAGAGATGGGTGAACTTCCAACCTCAACAGCCTGAACGTTACTATCTTCCTGAGATTGACGGAGCCACCCGGAAACATAAAGTTATCCTGAAGTGGCTTCCTCCTAAAGTCTTGAAGAAGATTCCTTTGCGGAAGATGCGACAAGACTTTATGGAAGGCTTCCGATGGTGGTACTATGACGGTCGTACCGGAGAAGCAGTGATTGTTTTCTGCAAGGACAAGATATGGGAGACTGTGAGGATTTTTGAGCCCATGAGGTTGACCAACCTATCCTACAAAGATGTCCAAGCTCTTTTCCGTCATCAGATTTTCTTTGACGTACAGGACATGGTACAGGCATTACAGTTCATGAGGGTGATCCGTCTCTGTAGTATTTTCAAGATTCATGCTGGAGCTGACTGGAAAGCCATTTCCGCCAAGTACTTCAAGAAAGACACTTCCACAAGCTGAACTAGGTCCAAGGGGGAGTTTGTAGATGCACTTAATGTCCCTAGTTCTATTTTGCATTATTCATCATGTAAAGTTCAAGTTATATTAATGGAAGTTGTCTTTCTATATTGTTCTTAATGTTTATGCTTTAGTTATTTGATTATATGATTGGTTGATTTGGTTTATTCTTAAGTGAGTATGAGTATTGTTCATTCGGCCGAATGACTCTAGAGTATGAAGTCATTCGCCGAATGTAACTAGAGTATGTCTATAGTCAACGAATGAGTCATTCGCCGAATGACTCATTCGACTGAATTTCTTATTCGACAGCAGTCATTCACCGAATGAGGTGTTTCGACCCCTCATTCGCCCGAATGAGAGTTGCCTATATATACAAGTTCAAAATCATTTCAACCCTAACTTCTGAGAACCCTCATTCGTCCATCTGCACTCAAGTGTCAAACCCTTGGAGTTCTGAGTGTTCTCTTGCTGTCCAAGTTCGATTCATAGCACGTGGTGTTCGATTCTTGCTCAAACGTCCATTCCTTACCTTCGTATCACCACGGTTGCTGTCGGTTTCGATTGGAAAACCCTGGAATAGGATTCCGCGCTATTCCAGAGGCTGTAGAGCAGATCTCCATTGGAACCGGGTTGTTTCTGTGCTCCAATTTGGTCCTACAAAAATACCACGAACAATCTCGTAATATTAGTTCGTCGAATAAAAATTAATATGACGAACAACTAGTTTAAACCCATTTAAGTTTGCGTAACTGTTTAATAGTTTTAACCCGCCTCTTTAATTGAATAATAATAATAACGATGATGATGATGATGCTAATAATAATAATAATAATAATTATAATAATAATAATAATAATAATAATAATAATAATAATAATATCATTATTATTATATAATGTTTAGAATTTTATTATCGCATTTTGTGAACACCCGATTACCGAAATTTAATCGGTTCCATGACTGTTTTCTTTCGCAATCATCAGTAATTAAGAATCATTTCATTAAGAAATGTTTGTATATTCAAATAGTTTAAATTTATAGGTCGGACCTAAATTGGGACCTCAATTCTTAGTGGGCCTTATTGGGCTTAACTGGGCCAAGCCCATTTGACTCGGTTAATAGTAGATTTATTATCGAATTTCGACAGTTGTTACAATGGATTCACCTAATTTATTTTTTTTAAAAAATATATTTCTAACAGAACTGTAATATTTAAACAGAAAGTTATATACTATTATTTCTAATATAAAAACTTTGTTTTAACTGATATTAAAGATAATATTTAAGATCTTAAAACTATAATTGCTTTCAAAATAACATATTATTTTTTTTTGGGTTCTAAAATATAAATAATTATTTTTATGATCATATAATAATTTATTTTATTTTATTTTAAATTGTATTAACAAATGTTATAACAATTATTTTGTATATAAGTACGACATAACACTTGACAAATTATTTAATTCTAAAATTAATTTAAATACTTTTCTAAATCTAATATGTTAAACATTATTTTAAAAAAGTTTATTTTAATAAAATATTAATTAGTTACAAACTAATACAAACAGTAAACAAATTATTAATTCCAAATATTCATAAAATAATTATTTATAAGTTATTTAAATAAATATTATTTCCAAATTTTAATATAAACATGGGTTGAAATTCAATATATATATATATATATATATATATATATATATATTGAACTAACTAATATTTTATACAAGCTTTAATATACAAGACTTAGACATTATTTGTATAAAACAATAGGTTGAAGAATAGTGACTTTACTCTACAAAAATCATTATCAAAGACCTTTGGAAAGCAAACACATGTGAGTTTATAACATCTTCTCTCCTTTACACTTTTGTAATATTTTGGGATGTTACACATGTTTTATTCAAACACTACTCAAATCCAAGAAATCATTCAAAACATGATGCAAGCTTCGAATCTAATTAGTCTTTGTGTTAATGGTTATGTGTGATACTTGCTGTGATTATTTGTTATTGTCAGTCAAGCAAGCATTGGTATTTAGTAACCTAATATGTGTTAAATATCATATTCGCATTGGCTTTGTCATTGTGTTAAAAAGGTGAAAAATACACTCAGCAAAGTTGTTTGGACACAAACATTGGGATTGTTCATTCATTCTTATCAAACTTGTTATTATTCATACTTTTAATACATGCTAATAAGATTTATGTTTGCATCTTATATATATATATATATATATATATATATATATATATATATATCAAATGTATGTGATACTCACCAACAATGCAAATAGTTGATCAAAACTCCATTTTACATGTGTAACAGGTTATACCTTTTAGATGAAGATCATATAGGAATCATAAGACCTAGTTTAAATTTTAATCAATGTTTTGTATTTGAATTCATGCTGTAATAGTATGAATGATGTCATGTATTGATTGTTATTAATGTGTTGATGTAAATGAGATGTTTAAATATGAAACTTACAAGTAGCAACATGAGCTTTTGGACAATTACTTATCGCACCTCGACGTGTTCCGCTATAGGTCGGGGTGTGACAACATATACATATGCATATGCATATATATAAAGTTCAAATAATAACCCATTCTTAAAGCATTAACCCAAATAACTTTGCAAAGATGAAGACAAATCTTGGATTTTTTTAACATAATTGTAACACATCTACAACAGTTTCTTCTTTTATGAGTTTGCGAAAATTCATTACCATTTAAGACGTAACATCATTGTAAGTTTTTAACTTACAATACTGTAACTGTTTTAGGTTCAAAACATACAATGATGTTACATCTTAAACGGTGTTGAATTTTCGCAAACTAATAAAAGGAGAAAGTGTTGTATATTTGTTACAATGCTGTCAAAAAAAAATCCAAGATTTGGCTTCTTCTTGGCAAAGTTATTTAGGTTATTACTTTAAGAGTGGGTTATTATATGTTCACAATCCTATACACACACGTTTGTGTGTTGCATATAACTATGTAACAAGTATTATGAAAATTTAAATATTCACACATAAGTATATAAAATATATTAATGTCTTGTTTTGTTAAAACCAATCAAATCTTAAAAACTTATTTATCATAAACGTAATAATTTTCATTTATAATAAGAATCAAATTCTCATGAATTTTAATAGAGGCACAATTATATCTACAAATAGTTTAAGGAAAACTTACATACCACACAAATGAGTTCCCACATTTACCAAAAATAAATTGTATTTTGTTTACACTTATGTTTAATATTATTCATTGTATAGTAATTAATTGTATAGAATAATTAATTGATATTTCTGGTTTTTTCTTCATATGCATTGCTCAGGAAGGTGTCATTCTGACATAAAGTCTTAAGATATCAAGACATAAAGTCTTAAGAATTATTTGAGCTAGTTGCTCCCTCGAACCTAAGGCATTGTTGGCGACTTTATCTTAAATATCAAAACTCAAATAAAAAAACATGTCATCGTTAAAATGAATGTCAATCTGTCGTAAACCAAAGGTGTATTCCACCATAAAAGTCATCCTCTATTGTAATAGCTATTTTTAGTCAGTCATAAAAACACAAAAATGTATTTGGTTGTAAATAAAGCATTGAAAGATCTAATATAAACACACATGTAGCAATAAAATATCGATAAAAGGAAAAAAGAAATAGAGAACATAAAATATTGTAAAAATGCGAGCATTAAAAAATCCAAATATAGCTGCAGACGTAATGATATAAATTACATTAACAAATGAAAACCTAAAACTAAAATTAAAAAAAAAAGTAAACAAAAGCTAGACAAAATATAAACAAAAAATTTAGAAAAACAATTTTGTGAAATAATTAAAATTTCTAAAGTGTGTGGTCAATTTAAAATAAATGTAACTTAACTGAAGGTGAAAGCAATCTGATGAAACAAATTGTAGCGGATTTGGTTATGGATGACACATGCAAGGCTTAATTGATAACTCCCTCACGAGGTAGGATTAGAACAATAGGATATCTCACGAAGTGCAACAAAATCTATTTGTAATGTCACATAATACGGAAGAAAATCTCCTTATAACAAAACACAATACATCAGGGAAACTTCCAACAACATTACATAATACATGAGAGAAAACTTCCTACGTCCTCTTTGTAAGGACCATACAACGAGTTTTAATACCGACAGTTCCTTCTCTCTTAAATTTTCTATCTCTTTGGGTAATTGGAGTGTATTGAATGTTTTTTCCCTCCATAACCTTGCCATTTATGTCCTCTTCCTCTGTTCTTTCCCCTGAGGTTTATCTTTTGTCTATTTGGTCTTTACCTACCGGGTAAGAAACTTCCGTTTTCTTCGAGACATTTGACTGCTGTGCGGCTAACCATGTCATCCTCCGTTTGCTTGCCATGGCTTCATTTATTGCTGTTAGCTGTTATGATTACATTTCATTAAATGTAACACATGTTTTATATTATCTTTTATTTTATTTACGGTTCTGCCATGGTCATGTAGAACGACTCTATATGAGTTACACAATCATACAGTTTTGTAAAATAGCACAGGTTTCAATAATACGCAGCGGAAAATGTTTAAAATAGCATAACTAAGTAAAGTTGCAGCGTAAAAGTTAAATTACACAGCGGAAATGTAGATTGTATCAAACAGTGTAGAATTATAATCGTTTTAAAATCTAGCAAATCAAGCCTAGGATTAAAGTCTATATGCAAGTCAGACTCCTTAGTGCATCCTCGTGCGCATCCTAGCTTGCAATCCATTAGATACCTGAGAATACATGCGAAAAAGTGTCAACTATAAAGTTGGTGAGTTCACAGGTTTAGACAGACAGAAATCAATAACCAGACATATACTAGGTATGTTAAGTTGTTTGTTGGATTCTACGATCCGTGAGTGTGTCAGTTCATCTTACCGAAACTCGACTGTCTCCGTTTGCCTCCCGGGGTCATCGCTAAACCCGGCATCAACATCGATATTACAATCGTTATGACCTCCAGTCAACATTGGTGCCGAGTGGGGCTAGTCAAACATGGTAGTACTACGTAATAACGACTCGTTTGTTACACAACTTACGGTAAGGATACGTGAGGGCTTAATGCGATAATAGTTACACCCAAAATGGTTTTACAACATACTAGTCATATATCTAAAACATTGCATAGTATTCTCACCCTAAAAGTTTAGTAAAAACAATTAAAGAGTAAAAGTGGGGCTGTAAACTCACCTGAGTCTAATTGAGTGCGTTTTTATGAGAACGGAGTAGCACACCGACTAGCAGGTACCTATATCACATAGGTGTTATGAGTTTGTGTTCACATACATGTGGGTCTGACAGGACCGTGTTCGTGTTCAACAACTCTAAGTTGTTATGTGGGTCGAGTTGACCGTGTTTGACCGTGTTGACCGTGTTTGACCTAACGACCCGTTGGTGGCGGTTTTAGCTCAAGTGATCGTGTAACGCATGATTTAGTGTCATGTGATGTGTGCGGATACCAAAATCATGTCCGTGAGGAAACTTACTATTTATAGTAAGTTCCTATTTTAGGAAAGTTCCCAAATTAGGCAAGTCATGTAAGAAATTACTTTCTGATTATTCTATCATGCATAGTTAACCTAAGTGAGCATGTTATCACATAGCACATAGCCACACATAATCAGTTTAGCACGTTTCGAGGGTAAAAGTTACTATTTTTTAGAAAGTTGTAAAAATAAGCATATTTCACTAAGTTTAATAACCAATCTCATCTAAATGTCAATATCCTAGTTTCAAATAAGCATTTGATCATATCCGTTATAACTAACATGTTGCCATTTATCGATTTCGTAATATAAAGTTACTATTTACAGTAACTTATGACAAATACTCATATTTCATTCATTCAAAGAAATCAAATCACTTAGTATTATCATGTTATCATCAAATAAGCATGTTAAACATGCAACATTAATAAGCTCATCATTCTTTAGCAAATTTTTAACAAAAAGTTTCTATTTATAGTAATAATGGTGTTAATCACTTGATTGACCATTCTAACAATCCAGGTGCATTGATAATCATCATAATAATTTCTAAACATCATTTTATACATAAATCCTAGATCTAAACACATGCATGTTGTCATTTCATCCAAAAATTCCTATTTCATATCATTAAAGTTACTAAATATAGAAATAATGCTTCAAATCGTTATTTTGATCACAAATATCATCATAGATCTTGCAAATAGTCTCCGACATCATCAATAATCATCTATTCATACTCATAAGTATCAAAAATCTCACGGATCATCCACGCATGTTACTAAAATTCACTATCTAGACTAATGGCCCCAAATAACACCAAGTAACATCAATGATAACAAATAAATCAAATCCAATGCTCAAATCAGTGAATAACATGACTAATAGCAGATTTATAAACTCCAAAATTCATGTGTGTGCTTGACTTAAGGTTACATGTGGCCATATTGGCTTGCTTGTGTGTGTGAAGGTGATTTTAAGCTAGGTTGATCATGGATACTACCTCACAAAGCTTGAGATTGCCAAGATGGAGCTTGAGCAGGCCTGGAACAGCTCCAAGTGTGGCTGTGATTGATTCAAATGCAAGAAATGAGAAGGTAGAGTGTTCTTGGAGCTTACACAAGGCTTCAATCTTCCACAATGGTCTCCAAATGAGCTTGAGATAGCTTCAATGGTGTTTGCAGAGCGTTTCTGGTCGAGATGATGGGTTCAGTCGAGAGGATTGGGTGTAGGGGATGCCAGAAATGATTATCATTGGGTTTATAAAGATTTTTGCGTGTTTGGGAGTGTCGCGTACCGTCGAGACTGACAAAAGTCTCCCTCGGCGTACTGTAATGAATATAATATTCATATGATTCCCGAAACACGTCGCGTATCGCTAGGATAGAAGTTTATCGGTCATCGCGTACCGCGAGGATTTTCGGAGAATTCAAATTCTCCCGCCTGGGCTTCGCGTACCGCCAAGGCCTAATCCGAAGCCCATCGCGTACCGCGATGAATCTCTGATGAGCCCAGTAAGCCCAATCTTGATAAGCCCTCGACATATGAGCATTTTCTACCTAACTTAGGTTCCCTAGGACCTAAGTGTAGTACAAGTGTTATGTGATTCGTTTAATTCAGCAACGTTTGTTATTCAAGACACGTGCAAGCGTTTTACGATAATTCCTCAAATTATCGGTGTGTTTGGACTGTGGTGCCACGTGTCACACTAAATATTCATAATTCTAGTGCCACGTAAGTAATAATAATACATATTATGATTTAAAATAAAGTAATGCTGACCTGGAATTTGCGAGGTGTCACAACCTGTCTTGACCCGAACCCAAATGATCATTTTTAAAAATTACACATCCCGACCCGAACCAATCCTGACTTTGATGTTTTGACCCAACACTCAACCCCCCAAACCATCCGTAAGATACTATTGCTGTTAAAAAAACTATTCATAAGCTTAGTTTTTCAACGTAGACGTAATTTTTGAAGTTCGCACTACAATGTTTTAATCAAACCAAACATGTACTGAAGGGGAAAGCTATATCTGCTGAAAGTGATATGCAAAATGCAAAGTTAAATTGAAAGCGATTGCAAAATGCTCGTCTCGAATTGAAAGCGATTTGCAAAATGCAAAGTCAAATTGAAAGCGATTTACTAAACTGAAAATCAAATTCAAAGCGATTGCTATGCTTTTCTCGAATTGAAAGCGATTTGCAAAATGAAAACTACCTTGATGAATTGAATGCACTTTTGCATAAAATAATATCAAATTGTAGTTGAAATTTATTTAACTAATTTTCTTCTAAAATTCAACCCTTCAATATATACTCACGTCTTCGCCTTCAATTTTCTTTAATTATCCTCCTCTCTCCCTACAACATAAAAAACACAAACTCTTTAACGACGTATTTACGCACATTGTATACCTTACTTTTCACAAGAACAACATGTTTTTGACAACACCATTCTCTGTTTTGTTGTTGCAACTCTCATGGGAATTGTGAATCTAAATCATGTTTCCCCATTTAGCACACACTCGATAGCTGTATTCTTGGCAGCATCCGGTGCGATCATGTACGGTATGTCATGTGATGTTGAACAAAGCTATAACCAAACCAATGTAGGTTTGGATAACACTTGAATAGATTGGGCTTGGAATTATCTCCTCAATCGTCTGGAAGAGTACACTAGGGCCAGTGCTACTTTTTCAATGTTCGTGTAACTCTCCTCGACGCCTTTCAATGTTTGGCTGATGAAATAGATGGTTATCTGCTGCCCTGCTCGTTCTACCATTAGTACAGTACTGATCGCTTTCTCCGAAGCGGATAAATACACAATACTTGTTTCTCCAGGGATTGGGGTAGCAAGGGATGGTAACTCGCTGAGGTGTTGTTTGATCTGCTGAAAGGAAGATTCAGCCTTTTGGGTTCACAAGAAATGATTCTTCTTTAGTCACTTTTTAAGCGTTGTGATGAATGGTAAGGAACTTTTTGCTACCTTTGAAAGGAATCTACTTAGTGCGATTAACCGCCCATTTAGTCGTTGTACCTCCTTCAAGAATTTAGGTGAGTCCACGTCTATGATTGCTCACACTTTGCATGGGTTTGCTCAAATGCCATCCTTTCTGACTATTACCCACAGGTACTTTTCTTCTTGGACCCCAAAAGAGCATTTCTCTGGGTTGAGCTTCATCTGTGTGCTTCTAAGGGTGTGCAGAGTCTCCTCCACACCTTCTAGCATTGCCTCTTCTGTTTAGCTTTTGATAACTAGATCATCAACATAAACTTCCAAGTTTCTACCAATTGGGTATTGAAATAATCCGTCCATCATTCGTTGATACGTTGCCCCTGCATTTTTTAGCCTGAACGACATTTTTGTGTAACAGTACATACCTTCGTTGGTGTAAAAGGCAGTTTTCTATGCGTCTTCGACCGCCAATTGGATTTGATGGTACCCTTTTTATGTATCCAGGAAACATCTTAAAGGGTATTTGTGTAAGGAGTCCATCTTTGTGTACATTTCCGAAAGAGGATAACAATCTTTCGCGGTTTCCTTGTTGAGATCTTTAAAGTCGATGCATATACGCCACCTTCCGTCTGACTTCCTTAACATTACTGGGTTTTATATTCATGTTGGGTATTGGACTTCTCATACAATTCCTGCTAATAAACGCTTCCTTATGTCTTCTATTAATGCCCTTCCTCACTCATGCCCCATGCTCCGCCTTTTCTGCTTAACAGGTTTGCTGTTTGAATGAGCGTCAATCTTGTGCTCAGCCTGGCTCCTGGGGATCTCCCACATGTCCCGAGGTGCCCATGAAAACATGTCATGGTTGCGGATGAGCAACTCTTTAAGCGTTGTTTTGCATTTGTTACTCAGGTGTTTTCCCACTTTAACAGGTGTGTTTGGGTATTCATCATTCAGAATCCATTCTTCTTCATCCTGTGAACAGGGAGGAATGTTCCTAGCTAAGGAAGCTACAATTTCAGACGAGGAACTTACAGTTGCGATCCCTCCTGATGTTGGGAACTTCATGGCTCCATATGCTGTTGACACGATTGCACGGAGTGCTTTGATGCCCAGCTTCCCTAGGATTGCATTGTACTTCGACGGTGCTCATATGATGTAAAATGTAAGGTAAATCGTCCTTTAAGTGCTTCCTTCTCCTATGATGAAGGGTAAAGTTATCATTCCCAACAATTGTGTTGTCTCCCCTGAGAATCCCATCATCATAGATCTGTCTTCTTGCCAAAGACTCTGAACATCAGAGTCCAATATTCTAAAACAATGTTCGTACATAATTTCAGAGCCCCTTCCACCATCCATGTGGATGCGAGTTACGTGGTGGCCAGCAATATCGACTGCTATGTTGAGGGAGCTTCCTGCGCCTCCCAATGTTTTAGGGAAGACAGGTGATGGACGATTCTGGCCATGGGGGAGGCTCTTATCAGGTATGACAGCTTCCCCGATTTGACTGCTGCCTCTATCTCCTTACATATGTGTATGCACTTATTTGTTTTGTGACAATGGCACATGTAAAACTCATAGTACTCATCTAGGTTGGGATGGGAAGCGTTCCATAAGGGTGGTGGTTTTTGGAAAAAAATTTCGCTTTTTCTGTTGCCAGTATTTCGCTAGGTGATTTAATGAGGGGCGAACGACGACCTTCCCTTGTCCGTAGGGGACTTTCCTTTGCTATAGTAAGGAGTGATTTGCCCATACCATCAATGCTATCTCTTGCCTTGTAGGACTCCCTCCTTTTTTCTGGTCCCATTCCTTGGTCCTGAGACTCGTGTCCTTGCCTCTTACAAAGGCTTGTACTCTGTCCATCTGACTGTCGAAGGTGGTAGGGAAGTCATCTCCCTACTTCTCACATAACCGAGGTTGTCTGACTCCACTTATGAAAATGCTGATCTTCATTACCTCTGGCACTCCTTGTATCTGCATACTTTCTGTAATGAACCTTTCCATGGACTGTTTCGCCTTTTCATCGTCCCTACGTCGTATGTACAGTATTTCATTGGGATTCTTGACAACTTTTTTCTTCTTGTTGAAATGCTTTTAGAACGTGTCTCTGACTTCTTCGTAATTGTCTATACTTCCTGGAGGGAGGCTATCAAACCACAGCCGTGCAACACCTGTGAGAGTTTGAACTAGCATATGGCACCATGTTGGGAGGTTCCATCTTCCTACCTTCCCTGCCCCCACTAACGCATGTAGGTGGTCATCCGGATCGTTCGTCTCGTTGTACTTCCCAATGTTCAATGGGACCTTATGTTTTTCCAGGAATGGTGCTTTAGCAATCCTCTTCATGAACTTCGACATGTCCGTATAGTTGGTGCGATGGTATGGTTGTAGCAAGGAGTCTTGGCCTTCGCCGACATCATCATCGGTCTGAGTTGGCTTGCTTTGCTTGTCTTGAATTCCTAATAGTTCCTATGGCTTCGAGTAGTGTAGTCAGCAACTCGTTCACAGGAGCTCCCCTTTTTTGGGGACCTTGGGGTTTTCCTTGTTAAAAAGTGAACCGGGTTTGGACATCTTTCAGCTTCTCGGCTTTTTCTATTTCTTCTAGTTGGGCCTTCACTGCCATTCTATGGCCGCGCATGAACTCAGGCGTGATCTTGAATCCTTCCGTCCCCTCTTCATCTGAAACTTTTGTAACAATTGAATCATCCACATTTGTCATGCCCGAGAGGTAGGGGTGCGCAGAAGCAGGTGTTTCATTTCTCCGCGACTTAGCCGTGTTTATATTCGGATATGTAGGAATCCGGACGGGGTCTACCATAGGGTTCTTACTTAACACCTAGAGTTGAGACACGGGTCCCATGGATGGCGCCAAATGTTGAATCCAAAACTTAGCGATTAGGGAATTAATAACGGATTCCACTAGTACAAAGAATGAAAGTACACAACAAGTGTTAAGTAGAAAACATCCTTACAGCATTCCAAGTTACAAGTTATTATATCCTCCTTACAAAAAGTTAAACTCTCCCTTCTTGTGGTAGTTGATTTCTCATTGAATGCCCAGATCTCCTCGAACCCTCTCCTTTTTATTTGTTTTAAGTCCCCGATCCCGGGTACCCCACAGAGGTTGGTTTTCATCATAACCCATAGTTCTTAAACTAGGACTTTCATAAATATGCAACGGAAATTAAAACATTGTCAAATACAAAATATACTGAAATAAATTGTATCAAAACATTTATGATTGCCAACACCATCGGATTCTCTATCATGATGCCTGAGCTCCATGCCTCCTCTTACCATAGCTTTAAGCTGACATACATGCTAAAATGTCAGCTTACGCTGGTAAGTTCTAGTTTTCATAAAACATCGTAAACGTTTTGGTTAGTTAAAACATACTTAACTTAAAAACATCATTACGTTCACATAATCCATAACCTTATCACATAACCTCACGAACATCATCATCATACATCCACTGTCATCAACATGAACAGTGGGATTATGCCGGCACAAGGCTCCATGTTTATAGTCCGATCGACTCTTTCCATGTATATAGCCTGATCGGCTCCGTGTTTATAGCCCGGTCGGCTCCGTGTTTATAGCCCGATCGGCTCCGTGTTTATAGTCTGATCGGCTCCATGTTTATAGTCCGGTCGGCTCCGTGTTTATATCCCGATCGGCTCCATTTTTATAGCCCGATCGGCTGTTCATACCCCGTTATAGTCAGGTTGACTCTCATACCTACCAAGGACAAGTACTGGAGCATCATTCATACATATCCCATAACAAGTATGGGAACATCGTTCATTCATCATACATGATACACTATCATCATATCATCATTCATCGTAATCATCATACTTTTCAAACTAGTATCCTAACTTCGTTCATCATAGTCATCATGGCATCATAATCATTTCATACTAGCATTTATCGTGTCATACATCATACTTCCATCCTAGCAGCCTAGGATCTCATCATAGCATAACATTTATAACAGTCATCATAGCATGTTATCATACGGTTCATCATCATAACTCACTAACATGCATTCATCATACTTAGCATACTTTTGTGAAGAAATCATCATAACTCATTACCATGAATTCATCATCATAGCATACTTTCATGCATAAATCATCATAACTATTAACATGCATTCATCATCATAGCATAGCCACATAGCATCACAAACATATTAACAACATGTATGTCAGCCCAAAACATGAGTACACATAAGATGTGGAAATATAGTGTCTAGAACTCACCTGACAGTAGCTCCTTATCTTCTTAGCCGAACTCCTTAGCTAAGACTCAAGAACCTACATCAACACATCTTCTCATTACATTCCATTCTTAGACTTGGGATTTGTTCAAAGTTCCCATAGCTACTCGTTCCCCTTATGAGTCCAATTTCTGGAAACTTGAAACACTTGTAGTTCACGAAGTACTCATGTACACAAAACTTCTGGAGTTCACGAATTACTTGAGTACCCGAAAATAATTGAGTTCTCGAAATACCGCTAGTACTCGAAGCCTTAGGGTTCACGATTCTCAGTTCTTGAAACCCAGTCCACGAAATCAAGTTCACGAAAAAGGTTCTGGAATGATGTTCTCAAACTATGGTTCACGAACTGAGTTCGGATACCCCTTTCCGTGTAAACATTCGAGTACTCATCTTTCTTGCATAACTCATCTCAGAAATCTATCCAATACTTAGGGGAGCTAGTTCTAGGTTCCTTATGGCATTACCAACGCATTGGAACCAAAAAGGAACGAACTTTATGCATAAAAATCCTAACTTTTATGCATAAATCACTTACTTGTATTTAGATGATCCCACTGGTAGCTTCTCGTGTGTTCCTCCTTCTCCTTGAGCGATTTACACCCGATTCTTGATGTTCTCGAACTCCACTTCGAGTACTTGAGAGGAACTGTGCTTCCAGCCAAAGGTGTGCACGCTTCTCAAGGCACTCATATATATAGGCAAGGCTCCCGAACTGGGTACTCGAACTGGGTTCTCGAAATCCATTTTGATTACAGAAATTCGTGAACTTAACTTAATTTATTCTCTGTCTGTTTTCCTACAAGTTAATTATCCATTACCCATTCGTAAGTTAAAATAACTTATGTTTAGAAAATTTGGGGTGTTACATTTGCTTTCCCGCCATTTGGCTTTTTTCACCCGTCCAATCTTTCTAGGGTGATAGATGTCATCCGTCTTCTTTCAGCCGGTTGCTTGGACCGTGGTCCAGTTGGCTCCATGCAATCTTTGCATTAAATTCATGCCATGTCATTAACTAATCATTTTTTATTTACCATTGTGTCATTCCATTATTTATTATTATTATACTCTTCAGATATTATAATTTTTATAGAATGATCAAAAGAAATTTTCCCTAAAAATAGTAACAATCAATATACATTTAACATGTGACATGCTAAAAAGGAAAGAAAGATAAATTTAGGTATAAAATTTTATTTTAAGGACTATTTTTTTCATTAGATTTTTTTCTTATGTGTTTTTTTGTATTAGATTTTTTACTAGATTTTTGTTTTTATACTTTATTTTTGTTTTTTAATATTATATTTTTGTTTTTTTTGTATTGAATATTTTTTTATATATTTAGTACGTGATATGTCAAAATTTTATTGATTCTTACTTTTATTAGCAAAAAATAAGATACACTTTTTTTTTATATTTATTTTAGCGATATCTTATTTTGTTTTGAATGATTCATTCTCGGATTGTTTCACAAATGCATCGATCATGTTTTACTTTTCTTATAATATAAGGTTTGGTTAATGGTTATGATAACATGGTTACGGTTTGTCAGATCTTTTTGCTGTATGATTTATTATGTTTGACTTTCTTATTTCTTAAAGTATTCAGGAAAATTGTATAGAAAAATAGTTTAATTTTAGTTTTGCTTCAATTAAATTATTAAAACTTTGTTTTATTTCAATTAGTTAACTTAATTTTGATTTATGTTCTCCTACTAGATAAAAACCAAGATAAGATGTAATTTAGGTCTGTTTATGCTTTATAGGTGAATATTTAGAAGAATTTAATATCTGTTTGAAGATTTTAGACGTATTTTAGTTACATTTGAGTGTTTTGTGTTTTTTGTAATCAACTAAATATTTTTACAATTTTTAAAAAATATTCACAAACTTTTTAAATTTTTTTAAGATTTTTGCAATTTCAAAAAAAAATTGATTATTTTTTTTTCAAAATTCATTTTATTTTCATGTCATCATACAATAAAAATAGAAAATAAAAAAAATTACCGTTACAAGTTATATAGGTTATATATAAAAGATTGAAACATAAAAGTAAACTTAAGTTATCAAATTGGAAAAAAAAAGGTTTGATTGACTTTATTGAAACAAAAATAAAACTTAGTTATGTTTCTACAAAATTGCCCCTAAAATATTCAAATTTGATATTGAAGTAAGCCTA
Source organism: Mikania micrantha (assembly GCA_009363875.1). Taxonomy (NCBI): domain Eukaryota; kingdom Viridiplantae; phylum Streptophyta; class Magnoliopsida; order Asterales; family Asteraceae; genus Mikania; species Mikania micrantha. The sequence continues at coordinate 34,047,669 of CM018687.1, read as the reverse complement.
TAATCTTTTATTTAACTATAAATCAAGCTAAAGTAATAAAACCAGAAACTGATACAAAAGCATTAAAAAGATCAGAATAATAGTAGATTCTCCAATTGTACTTTATTTATCCTAATATATAAAATATTAGGATATAAATTCCATTTATTGGTAGGTTGTTCATCGTCCAGTATCAAACCGTGAAACCGTCCAAACCAATAATCAGTTCGATTGAATGGTCGGTTTTTCACTAATATTTGGTCAATAAGTTTGAAATCGTAATTATCTTAGTTGTTAATCGTATGTAGGCTTGAAGCACATAATTATTTACAAAATTCAATAAAATGGATTAAAAGGTGTTGGAATTGTCTAGCTTGTGTGAACCTGATTTACCCCATATTTAAAAACCAAATAACAAAATAAATAACAAAAAATTAAAATTAAAATTATTTAAATATGTTTAACTTATAACAAAAATGAAGCCTTAAATAAATAACATATTGAACCTGGAATACTAAATAAATAAAAGATGAAATTTTGAAAAAAAATAATTTAAATCGGGTCTGACCACTTAGTCCACCGGTGAGCGTCTGACTCGTAACAAGCTTGAGTTAACCGGACCAACTGGTTCTGGTGTTAACACTGAAAAAAATGACTAATTACTAATTTGATCTTTTGTCCAACTAGTTCCCTCACCTTTAATTTCTAAAATCATTCACAATAGGTTATTAGGTTCCCAATTCTCATTCCAACGACTAAAAATTATAGTTCCAAAATTTAACCCTCATTTTCTAAAACCTTTTTACATCTCATTATATATTTATTTTTATTTCAATTAAATAATATTTTTTTAATTATTTTTTCTCCCCTTCACATATAACCACTCACAAACAACATGAGAGTTGATGAATAATAAAACCTCAAATATGAGGTTTTACAGTAGCCCATCTAAATAATTTTGTAAAACATAAATTAACTTACTTTTTGAAAAATACATTTTGGTTACTGTGTTTTTTGTTTAGCTTATTATGTAATATACTTATCACTGTGTTTTTTAGGTCATTAAGTAATATAGTCATCATTATATTTTACGTTCAGTTCATTATGTAATATACTCATTATTGTGCTTTATGTTCAGTTCATTGTGTAATATACTCATTATTGTGCTTTACGTTCATGCCATTGTGTAATATACTCATTATTTTGCTTTATGTTCAGGTCATTGTGTAGTATATGCATCTTTGTGTTTTACGTTCCTATCATCGTGTAATGTTGGGATGAGATATAAGTTTTGATGTTTCTCATGGTTCATATGGTATTTCTCGAGTTGATGTCTTGGTTCTTGAAGTGGGTTATGGTTCTCTAATAGGTCATAGTGTGTTGTGATTTGTTTGGGTTTGTTTCAATGGGCCGAGAGGCTTAGATGATGTACTGGTACTATATAAACCCAAATTAGATAGGGGTTCGTTCTTGTTCTTAATTTTCTCCGTTCTTGGAGTCGAACATATTGTACGAGTCGGTTCTCTTGAAACCGAGTGCAATTACAGTGAGTAATCATATTGTTCTTTTCATGTTGTTCTTGATAATTATTGTTCTTGCACACACATGATACCATTCGGCACTCTCACGTGTGATTGGATAATCGATATCAGGTTTAGATCCTGTAGTGGGACTAACAATTGGTATCAGAGCCTCATAACCAATTTGTGGCTCGTAGTTGGTATTGATTTTGCAAGAAAAAGGTGTTTTGAAAATTTACAGAATGTGTTCTTCGTGTTCTTCAATTATTTCTGTTGAAAAAGGGGTGTTTAATTGGTGGTGTAATCATTCTCGAACTGATAGGGTGTTAATCGGATCAGCTTAAATTTTTACGAGATTGACAAGATCGGCATTCAAATTTTAAATCTCCACTATTTCCGGATCTGATTTATTTTTCTTTCTTAAAGTTAATTAAAATTTTGAGAATATATTAATTCGTGTTCGAATTGTGGGGTTCTTGACTAGGTTCTTGAATTGTGAAATTGATTCTCGAATTTGATAAATTTGGTGATTCTCGAATTTGATAAACCTATGTTCTTGAATTGTGTTTTCAAATTACATCAGTTCTCGAAATCTTCTTGGTTTTCGGGAACATTTCTTTGTTTTCGAATTCACACTTGCCTTCTCGAACTAGTGTTCTCGAATCAATTATTGGGTTCTCGAATCTCCATTAGTTCTCGAATTCTCTTTGATTCTCGAAGAACATCTTCTTGTTATCGAACCAGCACACTCAACGACCTATCTGAATCTTTGCGTGCAAATCCTTGTTTTGTTTACAAATGCATTCTTCAAGTATACTTGTTGCTGCTATAGCAAGTAAACAAAATGAGCTGGATGCAATCACGGGCATAACTACCAGAATTCCTAGGCTTTCGTCTGCTGCTGGTTTTCCTGAATGGAAGTTTAGATTTGAAAAACATATCAGGACTAAAGAACCTAGACTTTGGAGGGTTATCTTAAGAGGAAAGCAAAAGATAATTTACAAAGACATTGAAGGCAATGAGTTGATTAAGGATCCAGAACACTACACTGAAAAGGGTTTTTAGATAATCGAGGAAAATGTACAGGCACTTGGCTACATCACTCAAGGTATCACTCCTGAGATTTCATAGTGTTTTAGAGAGATTACTGATGCAAGGGAGCTTTGGAGAGCTCTTATTGATATGTATGAGGGAAACACTGAGAGGAAAGAGTCCCACAAAGAGATGTTGAACAACAAGTTCAAAACCTTCAATTACATAGTTGGTGAAAGTTTGGATGATCAGATTCAGAGATTTGTGACTTTGATCACTGAGATGCATATTGCCAAAATTGACAATCAAGCGGGTGTGATTAACAAAAAGTTGTTGAATGCTCTTTATAGGAATTGGGATATGAATGTTGGTATCATGAAATCAACGAAGAATCTAGACAATCTGTCATTGACTGAGATGAAGTCTGTTATCAAATCCTATGAAATGAATGATCAGCAAAGAGCTATGAACACATTAACAATTACAACGTTGCAGCATCAGCAGTGTCAACAGTGCTTTCATCTCTCAACCTCCATCTGCTTATCCTGTTCACAAGGTTGCATTGCCCTCTGTCTCATCTGGCAACTCTATCTTGTCATCTACAGTCAGTTCATCCTCTCCTGCTCTTCCAGCCTCTAGAACTGTTACAGGAAGCTCATCTGGTTCAATTGTTGTGCAACCTGCCACACTCACCAAAGAATTTTTGGAGAACATCACTTTAGTTGCTAGATTTCTTAAATGTTCAACTGCTTTGGTATCTGGTGATATGTTTCCACCGTTTGCTGTTGTGGGGTCTGAACTAGAGCAGATCCATCCAGAGGATATGGAAGAGATGGACATTACTTGGCACATTGCCAATGCTGTCTTCAGAGCAAAGAATTTTACAAAAGCCACATATGGAAATCCTTGGGGCCAGTCTGATATCAACAAGGTGAAGTTTACAAAAGACAAGCTTAGGTGCTTCAACTGTCATGAGCCTGGCCATTTTGCTTGGGAATGTACTAAGCCAAAGAAGAATGCTGAAAACTCTGAGCGCAATCTGATTCCAGTAAGTGGAGCAACAGGTGGTGAAAAAAAAATGCTGACAACAAAGGCTGTAGTGGTAATGCAAGATGGTGCCTTTGGATGGGATGATCAAATCAAAGCTCTTAATATTGCTGAAGACTCCATAGTTGCTTTGATGGCTGACATTGAACACAAACATAAGGAGCATGCTTTCGTGGCACATCTTCCTGCTGATGATGATCTAAGTACTTTTCTAGTGCACTCAAGCATGTATTGATAAAGTGACTACGTAAAGGGTTCACAATACCAATCTTTTACTTGACATGTCATGACTTGAGCAAGAAAACTTAAAATTAAAAAGGGAGAATAAACGTTTAATGGAAAAAGGTGAAGCTCAAAAGAATGATATAACTGTTTAACAAGAGATTTGAGCAATGCTCAATGTGCCATTAAAACTGCTAAAACCATACTTGATAAAGCTAAATCTGAAGCAGAACGATACAAAAACAAATTTGAAAACTCTGAATTGAATTTTAAGAAATTTGATGTATCATTTGTGGTGGTAGAAGATATGATTCAGAAACAAATGAAGTGGCAAGAAACTAAGGGAGTGGGATATGTGAACCGTGTACATGAGGGTTTGGTTAAACCAACGGTTTGAGTAAGTGCAAAGGGTAAAGAATTTGGAATAACCTCTAAAGTGGAAACCCCTTTGACTGTGGTTGGTGCTAAGGGCAATGTTTTTGTAAATAATCCTCCACCATTGAGAAAAAATTTTGTTTACACACCCATGACAGAAGAAGAATTAGCAAAGTCTGCCATTTTGAAATATGGTAGACAAGAGGATACAACTGTCACGACTTCATGTTCAATTAAATCAACTGAACCTGAAGTCCATGTAACATCTTCTAAAAATTCTGATTCTTGCACAGATCAAGTAATAGTGGAAGATTGGGTTGAAGAGAATGATGAACCTGTTTCAGATATTAATTTTGACAATCCATCTTATAAAATGATTTCAGCTGATAACTGTGTTTCAAAAACATTAGATTTTTCTGTTTTCAAAAAGACAGTACCATTTGTTCCTTCTGCTTTAAAGACTGAAAATGCTTGCTTGGATAATATTTATGTATATTGCTCTTGTTCAAATATGTCTGATTGGGATTTTATTAATACCTTAAATGCATCTGGTTTGAGTTCTCGCAATAGAACAAGTTCAAATGTTGGTTCTAATCTTAGTGATGATTTGAAGAGTAACACTAAATTTCATGAAACTGACATGTTAGTTGAAAAACCTAAGATTGCTAGATATGTGCCACTCAAACCTAAAACAGACATAAAAGCTCCATCTTGTAGCTCTTCATCGAATCACAAAGAAAAGGATGTCAAGCAAGGTTCTGTCATGAAGCAACGGGATCATCACAGTGCTAAAGACTTACAATCAGTGAAACATCAAACACGCTTTCACTACGGGGTTCCCGAACATATTACAAGAAATTGCAAACATGATTCTTATGCTTCTTTTGCAAGAAACAATCAGAAGGCTAAGTTACGAAATGCGAAATAGTCTAAGCCAATGAAGATGCACACATCTAAGACTATGACAAACTCATATTTCAAACCAAAGTCCTCTTATGGCAACTGGCGAAAAGTGAATAATCAAAATAAGCATAAAATCTTGTGGGACAAATCTCATCTTTCAAATGCGTCCGATTTACCATGTGTGATAAATGCTTCTCAATACGGTATTCCTACCTGCATTCAACGTGATCATCCCATTGAAAATGTAATCGGATTGCTTGACATGGGGTTCAGACAAGGAGCGAGTCTGGTGTTATCAATAACTGCTTATATTCTTGTTTTATCTCTCGGATAGAACAAAAGAATATTTACATGGCTCTTGAAGAACCTAGTTGGGTTGAAGCTATGCATGATGAGTTGAAACAGTTTGATCGTTTAAAGGTATGGGAACTTTTTCCTCTACCTACTGGAAAAAAAGGCACATGTACATGTTGGGTGTTTCGTAACAAGCAAGATGACAGTGGGGTCATCATCATAAATAAAGCTCGTCGTGTTGTTCAAGGTTTTCGTCAGGTTGAGGGACTTGATTATGATGAAGTCTATGCTCCAGTTGCTCGATTGGAAGCCATTCGTCTGTTCCTTGCATATGCCTCATACATGGGCTTTACAGTGTATCAAATGGATGTCAGAACATCATTTCTTTATGGGAAAGTGAAAGAAGAAATATATGTCAGCCAACCTCCTGGTTTTGTTGACTCTCATCTTCCAAAGCACGTATATAGGCTCGATAAAGCATTATATGGCCTTCATCAGGCTCCACAAGCCTTGTATGCTACACTAACAGAACATCTGCTGGGTCATGGATATCACGAGGCACGATTGATCATATTCTGTTTCTCAAAAGAGTTGATGATGATATGATTTTGGTTCAAATTTATGTTGATGACATCATATTTGGATCAACAAGTGAGAAGTTGTGCAAGGAATTTGAAAGTGTGATGAAGAAGAAATTTGAAATGAGCTCATTGGGAGAAATGACCACATTCTTGGGATTACAAGTTTGTCAAAATTCTGAGGGAATTCTTATTCATTAAAGTGAAGGATATGCTTATCAAATTTGGAATGCAAGACTGTCATTCCAAGGTAACTCACATGAAACAACGCCCTGTGCTCACATCTGATGAACATGGTTCTAAGGTCGATCAAACTCATTATCGCTCCATGATTGGGTCATTGATGTATCTCACTGCTAGTCGACTAGATATTATGTTTGCAGTCTGTCAATGTGCACGTTATCAGTCAACACCAAGACTTTACCATCTGACTGCAGTTCACAGGATCTTTCGATATCTGAAAGGGAAGCCCTGCTTTGGTTTGTGGTATCCTCAAAATTCTGAATTTGATCTCTATGCCTTTAGTGACAGTGACAATGGAGGATGTGACATTGATCGTAAGTCCACTTCTACCGGATGTCAATTTCTGGGAGACAGGCTCATTTCATGGCAATACAAGAAGCAACAAACCGTTTCAATCTCCACTGCAGAGGCTGAATATGTTGCAGCATCTGCTTGCTGTACTCAGGTGATATGGATGCAACATCAACTGCTGGACTACAGTTTGAATTTCAATAACACTCCTATTTTTTATGATAAAGATGCAGCAATCCATCTTTGCAAAAACCCGGTTCAACACTCTAAAACAAGCACATTGACATAAAAATCCATTTTATTAGAGATTTCTATTACCATAAACTCATTAAAATGGAACAAATTGACACAAAATTAAATGTGGCTGACATGTTCACAAAGCCGGAAAGGATCTCAACCTTCAATGTGCTTGTGGATTTGCTGAAGATGATTGTTTTTGAGGATTGATTACTTGGTGTGCTTTAAATGTGTTCTGTTGGAGGTCTTTTCTTACATTTCATACAAATTTCTTTTGATAAATTTTTCATACCATGATCAAATTTAAGGGGAGATATATGAAAAAGAAATTAAGTCTAGACATGTTTTGGGAAATGATATAAACTTTCGTGATAAAGGTTCAGTTAAAATACCTGAAAAGTGCTATATCTGAAAGAACAAGGATTGAAACAATATGTTGTAGGCTCACTTGACTGAATTAGTTGATCTATTCTTTGACGTGATAGGATGCATGTAGGTATCTAGGACTTTGTGTGATTCGCTCACAACACATTTAAGGTACCAAAACAAGATAAACATGCACAAATAGGAAGCAAAAAAGGTTTTAAGTTTAGGTTTAGATGGAAAATATACCAGCAATCGTGATGTCCAGTTCATAAGGATTAGCATTAAGAGGGAATTTTGACTGACCTGAGAATGATAAGATCCGAAAAATAAATGAGTTAGTTGGTGTCACACCCCGAGCCGGCAGGCCTGATCGAATGTCCCGTCGGGCGGAAGATTCTCGGGGCGCGATATCGTGTGATAATCGGAGTGATCAGATTGTAAACATAGCACAACATTTGAGAATAATTAAAGCACAATGATAATTAACTAGAAGTTTCAAAGTTAAATTAAAGCTTTCATGTTTGATAATTTAACTGAGCAAACATATTCAATAGAATCATAAGTCGGTTATCTTGTGATCGTACAAGATATCAAATGATTCACCCTCCACAACAAAATATGTGCTTCCAATAATTACTAAGTCCACTATCCTGGCATCCTAGTATGCATCTGGCAATCTTAATCTAATCATGTACGTCACCTGAGAAAGCATGTAATAAAACAAAATCAACACATGGTTGGTGAGTTCATATAGTTTTGTTATTGAAAAATAAATTTGTACGAACCTGCCCAAGTGACAACCTTAACTTCACCAACAACCACCTATATTATCCAGCCAAGTATGCTTATATATAGGGCATACATAGGGTCAGCTTACCGCCAGCCCAGCCGCCAGCCCACCACATACCAGACTACAGAGTATATTGTTGTTAATGATAATTAAGCGTTTCACCCCACACACTGAACTGAAAACCTTGAATAATATGAAAATGTTAACCTCTGAACCATCTGTAAAATGTTATCCTTTGTACAATCTGAAAATGACTACCTTTGAACACCCAAAATGACAACCTTAACCTTACTAACAACCACCTATGTTATCCAGCCAAGTATGCTTATATATAGGGCATACGTAGGGTCAGCTTACCGCCAGCCCGCCACATACCGAACCACATAACATATTGTTGTTAATGATAATTAAGCGTTTCACTCTCAACCAACATCACATACATACGACAACCATGGAAAATATAGATAGTAGTTAATTAAAATGCTTAAATAAATGAATAATGTAACATCTGGCCCCGTCTACCACCAATATTGTCCACTTTGCCCACTTGCAGCTCACGGTTTTGCCTTCGGTTGCCCGGGTGAAAACTTCCAAGGGAGGTCACCAATCCCTGGATTGCTCCAGCCCGAGCACGCTTAACTGTGGAGTTTTCATGTGCCCCATAGCCAGCTAAGCCGAAAACGCGTTGGTGATGTTAGAGGTGGATCGTTACTTATGAGCAGGGAATCTCTCCTGTTCACACCGATGTGGGATTTGCCTAGGATGTTACATACACCCCCCCTAGGGACTCGTCGTCCTCGATGAGGTTTGCCCCACCATCCCGTGTAGAAAAGGAGTGTCTCTGATACCATTCTGTAACATCCGGCCCCGTCTACCACCAATATTGTCCGCTTTTCCCACTTGGAGCTCACGGTTTTGCCTTCGGTTGCCTAGGTGAAAACTTCCTAGGAAGGTCACCCATCCCTGCATTGCTCTAGCCCGAGCACGCTTAACTGTGGAGTTTTCATGTGCCCCGCAACTAGCTAAGCCGAAAACGCGTTTGTGATGTTAGAGGTGGATCGTTACTTATGAGCCAGGAATCTCTCCTGTTCACGGCCGATGTGGGATTTTCCTAGGATGTTACAGCTGATAAACTTTAGGATTTGCATTAAAAAGACTTAGGAATCTAAGGAAAATGTTAGATTGATGTTTGGGTCAGTTGGGAATTGATTTGGAGCTGGAATGTGAGGCAAAAATCGAGTTCAAAGGGCTGTTGTGATGTTGTTGCTGTTCTGACGAACAACATTGTTCTCAGTCTGTTTAGGACCCTCTAACGCCTTAGTATTTGCACCGATTTTGTCTAGGAACTCAAGAAACATCAGGGGTTAAAGATTAGAAGGGTTGGGAGTGGTTAAAACATGAGTAAATGGTTGTATTCATGGCCTAAGAGCTGCCCAAAGTGAAACCGTTGAACCCATAGTGCTGGTAGGTTAGGGGTTATTCCATCAATAATAGATAAACCATGGATGTTGGTATTGAGTTGGGGGCTGTTGATACTAACACCTGATCATTTTCCAAGTGATTTGAACTTGGGACCAACCAAAACCAGCAAGAATTGAGTTCATTAGAAAGGTTTGAACATAGGTTAGTCGATTGTGAGCCATTAGGATTTCTAAGTGTTTAAACCGGTTGTGTTGTTCACCGAAACTAAGTTTTTCAAACTAAAATCTTTTCTAAACTAATCTAACACTTAAACAAGTGTTTCATGTAATCAATTGGGCTTAAAACACCTAAGTTTGCTTAATGAAATACAAAGTAAAATTGTTAACATCAAAAATGGTCCAAGTTGACTATTTTGAATTGTTAGCCGATTTTAGGATCATCAAACCTAATAGATAAGGGCTTTTATAGTCCGGGCATGTTCGGGTGCGTTCGGTTTCGGTTTCACGCATCGTTTTCATCTTTTTTCGTAACATTACGTAACTTAATAAGAATGGAAATTTTGAAACTCTTTAAAGTAGTAATTCCTAATAAATTAACTAAATATATTTTTTATCTATTTTTAAAATTTCAAAAACGTTTATTTTTATTGTTTTATCGGATCGTATCGTTTTCACGCGTATTCGAACGAATCGTCACCCGTTCGAACACGACGAAAACGTTACTTTCCAATATGGTTTTCTAATTATGATACCATTCAGAACGTTAAACTTACAAATATATTCGTGCAAATCCTCACTCACACGAATATACCGTATGTTTAATATTCATTTAACGACATCCGTTATGGTTTTGGTTTGAATTTCCTCACGTACGTTTATACATAATAAGGTCCTAACTAACATTCATACATAGTATCTTGTTCTAGTTTAACATGTTTAGACATATTAGTATTGTGTATGTGTATGTTGTTTGTCAGTTTTGAGTTTCTGCACTGTTAACATCAGTTGTTTCATATAATATTAACACGGAATATTACACGAACACTTTCCGTACCAATATCTACAGCATTTTCCTACTGTTCAGAAATATTGTTCCGGCACTGATGTTACAGTTGGTCTTGATCACTCATGTTGGCTCAAAATGAATGTTTCAATGTTATGGGGCGGTTGGTAGACTTTTTTATGGAACATGGGCTTTGGCGGTAAAAGGGGGGGACTTAAATAGGGTTAAGTAATTTTTGGTTTTCAAAATAACCCTCTCAGTCATTTTCAAATTTCACACATTCGTTTTAGAGTCTTTGAACCAAGTTCTTTGTGATTTCGATAGCAGCGAGCACGTTCTCGAGTTTTTGCATAAGGTAAAAACTGTTCATCATCTTTTTCATGTTTCATTGAGGTATGTTGCAGGTCCGTCGAGTAAGAAGAGATTTCTTTCGGAACTTGAGTCTTGTTGGCTTTGGTTGAATTTAGCACATTTGATTTTGATGGAATGAAATGATAAAGTCGAATCTCCATTAATTTATGATTAAGTTTATTTTGTGCTGACTGGTAAATGATAACGTTCATCAGGAATGAACTTTGAATGTTTTGAAAAGGATGAAGGGTTCTCAAGCCTGGGCTTGAGAAAGGTTTGGATGTTCAAGAATAGAGTTATGAAATAGATCAAAAACCCGAGAAAGAGAAATAAAATTCGAGAATGCATGTTAAAACTCGAGAATACTTGTGTGTACTCGAGAACGACTTAGGTCGTATCTGAAATCGATAATTGTATTAATTAACTTCGAGAACGTGAATTTAAATTCGAGAAAAGAGAGGGATGCGCGAGAACACTGGTTGTTCTCGAGAAACTAAATCACTTGATCTCGAAGTTGAATTTGATCTCAAAAAAATAATACAAATCTCAAAATAGCTTAACTTCAAAAGATTGATTATTGTAACTCGAGGAAATTGTTTCTAACCTGAATCTTTGATATGTTTTGATAAATTGCAGATTAAAATGGCACAACAACTGCAGATTCTATGGTAGGATAATCACAACCTAGCACTGCTGTTATCACCACCTATTGAAATTCAGAGACAATTCGCGTCTGCAATCCACGGATTCAATACTTGCAAGATATCTCACGCATTGAGAATGAACCAAGTAATACATGAGAATATGATTGAAGATTTCTGGCTATCTGCTAAACTGCACAAAGAATGAGACGGTGGTAAAGGAACCATCGTTGCACGAGTTCAAGATATAGAAATTGTGATCTCGGAAGTTGTGATTAGAGAAGTTATGGCCTTCACTAACAAAACTACTGATCCAGTTGCTCTGGAGAAAGGAGTAATCGAGGGTGTTCTATCAGAAATGGGATATGAGGGAATCTACCTTATGATGCAAAAGAAACTTTTGATTCTGTACTGGAGATACTGAGTTCAAAGCCCTCGGATAAAGATGTTTATGTGGTTAAGCTGTGAGAGTATGAAGATGTTGTAACTGGAGAAGAAAATAATATGGGTTTTGATAATGAGATGGAGACTATACCGGTTGAGAATGATCCTCCTGAGCAAGTGAACTTGCTTATTTCTGAAAATCTTGAAGCACTGCTTGGTCATGTCAAAAGGAGTGTAGGAAATCCTCCTTCTGCACCTTCTTTTGTTGATCAAGAACCACCTCTGGATGTTGCTACTGATTTAGTTCCAAGGAAGAGAAGAAGAAGAGACCTAAGACCAGGGGTTGTTATTAGTGAACCAGAAACTGAACCCGTTTCAGTAACTCAGATACAGACCATCAGCGTTGAACCAACTGAACCACCACCACAAGTTAAAGAATTAATTGTTGGATCTTCTTCACACACTGAAGATATTGATTATGACTCTTTTGTGGCTGGAGAAAAAGAGATTCAAGGTGATAAAGCAGAGTGTTTGAGTTAGAACAAGACTCCCTATCTTATACACTTCTGATTCAAGAGCTGAAGACCGACAATGAACTCAAGGACAAGAAGATCAAAGACCTTGAAACAAATATGGGTCACTTATCAGCTATTGTTCTGGATTTGAAGCAAAATTTACAAGACAAGTTCAAGGGGGAGTTTGTTGATGAATCAAGTCCATCGACTGCTGCTGAACGTGTACCTGAAATGAGTAAAGATGATTTTGATGAGCTCACTCGAAGTCGTGAGGAAGGGTTAAGGGAATTTTTTGTTGGTGATATCGGATTTAAGGTTAGTATAACCAAATCCACGGAGCTTATGATGATTACAGACTGAACTATTCAAGAGGCTTAACACGCAGCAAAGTTCAAACCTACAAGGTTTATTATTGATGTGGGAGATAGTCGGTACAACTTGTGGATGTTTTCACAAAGGGCATACCTCGGGTGTTATTGAACGACCTTCGGTCCAGTCTATAAATTGGTCATCCTCCTCCTTCGGCTGAAGGGGTATATTAGAATACATGCTCATTATTATAGGTTTAGATGGTTACGACACTTGTGTATAGTATAGGGTTGTCTTAGTAATATTATAAACCAATATATGTTTTGACGTAATGAGAAGTAGGAACGGATTGAGCCATACAAATTCTATCAATAACCAAATGGCAATAATAATTTGATTGCTTAAGACTTATTGCATAACTTTGGTACCATTCATCCTTGACTTGCATTAATTAAAAAAAAAAACTCTTCTTTTTTAATTGTGTAAGGGCTGAAATCTCTTGGTTCCAAACGTGATTCAATTCAGGTACTGTGACATCCGTCGCGAATTTCAGGTTTGATTTTGACTTTCAATTTTGACTGTAAACGTTATTTCGACTTTAACTTTAAATGTGACCAAGTCGTGTCAAACTGACTTTGTTTATGCGTAAACACTTTTGGCATGTATTAAACATGTTCTAAATAATATTAGTAGTATCCTTATGTTTAGACGAAAAATCGACGGTAAAACTGATAATTTACTACAATAGTGTTGAGTTTTAATTATATAATCACACATTGATGAAATACTAATCTAATAAAACATAATTACACTACTAAAGATAATAATAGATCACTAATATTATTAAAAATTTATTAATACAAAGAAGTATTACCAAGGTCTTTAAAATAGCAATGTTGCACATTAGAAGTTGCATTGTGAAGTCACATGCTACCAAATTTCTAGTTTGTAACATTATTTATAAAAAATAAAATAAATAAATAAATAAATAAAAGTTAATGTAGATGTAAATTGTCACATCCCCTACCTCTCGTCACCTGATGACGATGTCACTGCTCACTCTTTGAATGTCACGGAAGCATAGTGGTGATGTCTCAGAAATGGGGTGCAACTTTACTTGAACCGGTATCACAACACACAATATTAATTTAAAGAAAATATATTATAAGGATAAAGTTACTATTACAAACCACAAGTTATTATTCACAACTTAAAACATACTAGACATTCTGTGTTACTTATTTACAAGTGTATGATAACGTAGTTTCCAGTACTAGAAACTAAGGCTAATGCAACCTTTTACGAGCAACTTTTTATCATGAGTTGCATTTGATGTTATTGCAACTTTGTTCATCATAAGGGTTGCATTAAAAGACCTAATGCAACTTTTTTTATTAAAAGTTGCAAATTTATTGAAAATCGCAACCTTTTTACTTAAAAAGTTGCAATGTTTATTGAAAATTGCAACTTTTATCTTGAAGAGTTGCATTGTTACAAGTTAAACATAACTTTTGTTAAGATTGTTTCAATGAAAAAATTAAAGGAACAAAATTACACACATATAGTTTAAGATCAAGACCATATTGTTATTTTCAATTTTAATTGTGTGCATTTTATCTAATTTGTTAAAATAATGTAGTTTATTTCTCTACCAATTTAATTAAAACATAAAAATATTTAACTTTGTTATTTTTATGAGTAGTTTACCTACGTATACTGTTACAAATATTAAGCCCAAATAAACAATAACAAACCTATTTAGTAAAATCCTACTAAAAAGGTAATCTTACTAGTATCTCAATGGAATAGAGAGATCGACTACTTAAGCCCAAATAAAAAAAATTTAATAAATTTATACTAGTATATAATTAGCCATAACTAGCTAGGTAACCCAATTATTAATCTAATTCAATAAAAAATATTAGGTTAAATTTCAAACAAAAAGTCACAAGAATACCATATCATCAAACATGGGCCATTTAAAACTCTTTCTAATTGGTTCAAAATTAAAAACCCTAACTTACGTATCTGTTCTAACTGGATATGGGCTCATAAGAAAATTGTGATCAGCCCTATGGATTGGATGCCATATATGTCGATTCATTGCATCTAAATCGGTTATCAAGGACATCATCTTGACGCTTAAAACTGTTACAACAGTGTATACAGGAAACAATTTTGAAGGTTCAGTTCTGTTTGATCTAAAATAGTTACAACAATTGTATCCAACAATCAATTTTGAAGGTTCTATTCTACTCGATCTCCCATTGTCTTAAAGAAATTGATATCGGGATCTGATCCAATTTGGTTGGTTAAATCGCAGCTAATACACGTATTAGTTAATTCTAATATATAGATCTTGTCTAATCCATCTAGAAACTTGAATTTAAAGTGATTGTTCCAATTGATTACTTAAAGTGTATAATTGTTTAAATCTTGCTATTTAACTCTTAATTACTTGAACTCACAGCCTTAGTTTAATTGCTATAGTATACTAATGAAATTGATTTGTTAATTTCTATTTTTAAAATTTATTTGTCTTAATTGGTATTTTTCAATTGTAAGTTATTATATGTGAATGAAAACAACGTTGTTCCTTGATTTTTAATATTAGCTTCACGGTACAATAGACATGGGAAATGTTTGAGATGATGGTTACCTAAGTTTGAAGCCAGAGTCATTGAATTCCTTAATTCTTCATTTGCTTACTGTCACATCCTGCATCGCGTGCGGAATCCATGGCGCGTGACGTAATGAATTCATAGCCATAGTTCAAGAATAACCCATTTATTAATGTTTCATAGTTACTAGATAGGTTAACACAAACGCACACAATATTATACATCAAAGTATACACATAATGATAATATTACAAAACATCTGGTTTGTTTCTCGTTTCTAGGTCACACGTGGTTAAGTGAGAAACATATATTTTGAATTCACATGTTTTATATAAACTTGAGTAGCAATTATAGAACAAGCTCATCAAATAAATGCATTGAAATACAAACCCAATGAACATGCAAATATCAAACCTATTGCAATAGCTTTCCTTGTGTGATACACCACGTGTATCTAGTTTGTGTGGTGTCCAACCCGCAGTTGGAGCACGCGTTTTTGTGTTCGCGGTTTCCCGCATATGGACCATACCAGTACTACCGTGGGCTTGACGAATCAAGTTAATCATATTGCATAAGAATAGCATCATTCAGCATTTGTATAACCAAAACATGTAGATGATTTGCATTGTCTCAATAGTTTGCTTCCACAATAGTTTAAAATTTTTGAGTTGTCAAAAGTTTACATGTTCCACCCCGCGGTTTTAGCAAAAGAAAAAAAAAGGGTTATGAGTCTCACTTGTGTTATTGAAGTGTTTTGATATTGAAGTATCACGCAAAATATGAAGAGAATTCTGCAATTCATTAATGTTTTATGAGTTTTTTGTATTTGAATTTGATTATCGGAATATTCTTTGACTTTTGATGACAAAGAATTGCAGTTCAAGTCATCAAGCTGATCGTAATCCTTAATGAGCCTCCTTAAGTTAATATTGCACAAAGTGCGATAAACAAGGAACCCATAATAATTTAGGCTCCTATTAAGGAGTTTATGACTAGCTGGATTAATCACGACATTTCCGGATTAATCAAATAGATATTGTTGTTGATTATTTCACTAAAACAGTTCCTAGATGAATTTATGGCTTAGGAATAGTCAATCATTGTTAATGATCATTTAGGTATCATGAAACATGAGAATGTGATATTAGAACATGTTTAATAATCATGCTCAATGTACTAATCAGACTGTTATCATAAACATCAGATCGTTACTCTGGTGATTATCTTTATACTTGTCTTTAGTTTGAAACACTTGGATTTAACCTAGCATTTCAAGAAATGATCAAGACAATCACAATCATTGTTACACTCAAATGATTTAAACCATTTTAATCTAAGATATAGTTTCATGATAACCGAGCATTATAACGGATCAAACCAAAGATTTAACCGTTAACATACCATGTTCTTCATTTCTAACTATTCCTAGCCATCATCTAGGCAATAATCAACAACAATAATCATTGCATTAAGCTCAAAATCTAGATCTAATCCATACAATACAAACTAGTAGGAGAAAATGAATCTTTACCCTTTCGGACGGATTTTTCGGATGAAAACGATGATCAGGACTTGTAGAATCGATCCCTAGCTTGATCCTGATGATTTGGTAGCTTCAAAACTGAGATTTGGGGGTTAAAATTCTATCTGGTTCGTCTAAAAGTCGAGGAAATTAACTAGAAATGAGTTCTGATCAAGAAAATCAGATTTTTATGTCTGCTGGGTCCGTCGCGTACCGCCAAGGCTGGCGAAGGGTTTCTTGGCGTACCTCCACCGCCTTAGTCAGACTCGATTTTGTTTTCGCGATTCTGTGAGCATACGAACTCCGTTTTACGCACGGTTTTCTCCTACGTTCACAACTTTTCAAGCTCTTTCCAATGGGTATAATATCAAGACCTAAAGAGTTCAAAATATATGATCTCTTATTTAAAGCTATCTTCGACTCAGTGTATCTTGAAATCGGAGCCTAGTTTTGTGATTTCGCTTACAGTCATTCTCTTTATTTCAGAGATGAGATTCTAACCTGAAAATTTTGAATTGTCACAGTCTCCCCCTGTTATTGGAATTTCGTCCTGAAATTCAATTTGTGCTCGTCCATAATTGTCTGTTTATGAAAACAAGTGAGGATATTTCTCTTTCATACGATCCTCACGTTCCCAAGTGAACTCAGGTCCGCGCTTGGAATTCCATCTAATCTTCATGATAGGTATCCGATTGCGTTTCTCGATCCATAACCTCAACAGGTTCTTCAACAAACTGAAGCTTATCTTCAACTTGAATTTCTTCAAGAGGAAGGATTTGTGATTAATCTGATAGACACTTTTTGAGATTGCATACATGAAATACATCATGTATATTGCTGAGTTCAGAAGGTAATTCCATCGATATGCTACTGGTCCAATCCTTTCAAGGATCTTGAAAGGACCAACATACCTTGATGCTAGTTTACCTTGTTTTCCAAATCTGTCTATGCCTTTCCCTTGAGAGACTTTTAACATAACTTTGTCGCCGATTTGGAATTCTAAAGGCTTTCTTCGAGTATCGGCCTAGCTCTTTTGACGATCTTGCGCATCCTTGGTTTGGCCATCGGTTTGAGGATGGTAAGATGTGCTAAGATTAAATTGTTAACCTAAAACCTTTTGAAACGTTTGCAAAACCCTTGAAGTAAATATGCTATCTCTATCAGAGATAATTGAGATTGCCACTCCGTGTCGGCTCACAATTTCATCGAGGTATAGTTTGGCTAATCTGTTAGTATTGTAGTCTTCTCGAATGGCTAAGAAGTGTGCTGACTTAGTCAATCGATCAACGACTACCCAAATTGCATCATGACCCCTAGGCGTTTCAGGCAACTTAGTTATAAAGTCCATAGAGATTTGTTCCCATTTCCATACTGGGATCTCCAATGGCTGTAGTAACCCAGAGGGTCTATGATGTTCAGCCTTTACTCGTAAACATGTGAGGCATTTCCTAACATATGTAGCAATGTCTTTCTTCATCCCAGGCCACCAATAAAATTCACGAAGGTCTTGGTACATCTTATCTGCTCCTGGGTGAATCGAATATTGAGATTTATGGGCTTCGTCCATAATTAATTTCCTTAGATTGCCAAAAGAAGGTACCCATATTCGATTTAAGAAATAGTATGCCCCATATGATTTGGTTTCAAATTGTTGATTTAAACTTTGTGGAGCTTCGTCACATACATGAATCTCAATAAGTGCCTCTTTTTGTGCTTCACAGATTTGGGGTAGAAGACTAGTCTGAATAGTCATCTCCAATGCTTGCATTCTTTTGGGTTTTACCCTGTCTTTTCGACTCAATGCTTCTGCCACCACATTAGCTGTCACACCCCAAACAATGGCGGAAAACATTGGGGCGCGAGTTTGATTGTTCAAAAGCTCATGGGCTACTATTAAAGTTTAAATATTTAACCATCCATATTAAAATATCCAATCAACCATTCAACATTCAAACATAGAAATCAAATCCAACATTACATAATCAAAGTTCAACATAACATAAATTGTTTTATATTATTAAACTAGGTCCTCGAAGCCTAGCTTATGTCTTCCCATCTTCAATTACCTGTCACATATGTAAAATACAATTTGTCAACTATTTGCATAGTTGGTGAGTACTCATACAAGTTATAATATGTATATATATAAAGAGATGCAATACTAAGTCTAAATGGTAATAAGCCTAAGTCTATGTTCTTACAAGTATTCTAGAAGCATGCTAAACGAAATAATTCATAACAAGTCATCACAAGTATTTGTCATTCAATCATGTATAAGTAATCAAGTTCTCCCCAATGTCATTTGTCCTTTACAATTGTCCTCAAACATGAGACATAAAATAACTTATAAATCAAGGTTAGCAAGACCTTAATTAAAATTAGTTAGTCTACAAGTTTGCAAATGTACACTTTTCACCTTTTTAACACTAAGACCAAAGTCTAAGCGAAGAAGGTATCTAACCATTCTCAGGCTACTTTGTGTATAATGAATATGCATACAAGAATTCCAAGTCATCACATGTTCTACCATTCAAGTAATCACACAACACTTAAGGCCTTTATACCAAACTAAGTAATTTGCATCATGTTTTGACTCTAAGAATACATTGAGTTGATAAAGACATATGTGACATTCCCAAAACATACAAAAGTAAAAAGGGAAGTATGAGAATAATTCACATGTCTAGCTTTAATCTCAAGAAGTTAATGAGCAGGATGAAAACTTGCGAAGTCACAATTCACCCTATATTGTGATATGATTTTGTATAAGTTCTAGAGTTCACATAAACCTATAAAGTCTATGTCATTTCTAATGGATCTTCCTAAAAGGCAAAAAAAACCAAATTGGACTTTATAAACCTCTCTTTTATAATTTTAAATAATTACGAAAGAAAGATTTTTATTATAATGTTTTATGTATCCCAATGTTTGTATAGATATTATTTTATTTGTATAAATCAAATAAAATATTTCTACAAGTTTTTGAAATTCCAATCTTTGAATTATGTCTTAACAACTTGAATAATAATTTAGATAATATTTTATTAAAAATAATCAATAAAAATTATTCTATATTATTATAATATATTTCAGAATATTAAATTAAAATATTCCAAAAATAGATGTATATGTGTTTTCTTAAAACCTTTATATGTTTAAAAGTTAAATGTAAAACTAAACTTAAATGCAGGTTTATTAAAATAAATAGTTATTTAATAAAACTGATTATAACATCACCAAAATGATTTCAGAAAACTTAAAATAATAATCTGGATTTTTAGAATATTTTTATACTAAAACTTTACTTTTAATATTTAATTAAACATCTAAAATATAAATTTATAAAACAAAAATCCAAAAATCCAAAAATTCTTTGAATGTTTATAAACATGTTTTATAATTTCTGTAATTTTTTTAGAATTTTTAAAAATGCTTTGATATACCTTTTATGTTTTAAACTATTTAAATAAAATTTAAATAGTAAAATAATAGAAAGAAATTCTGAAAAATTCTAATACTGATACCGTATGTTTAAAATGTTTATTTATAATTTCTGTAAATTTTTCAGAATTTTTAAAATTGATTTGATATTTTTATATATTTTAAACCATTTAAATACAATTTAAATAGTTAAATAATAGAAATAAGATTTGAAAAATTATGATTTTTATACAGAATGTCTAAAACACTGTTTTTGAATTTTGTGAATTTTTTTTGAATTTTTAGGATGGATTTGGATAGCGAAATAAAAAAATAACAAAATGTGGGTTTAATGTTAAAATCCGACTTGAACCAGGTTTGAACCGGTGACCATACCTACCCAAGTCGCATGTTATAACCAGTAGGCTATTGTATGATTTCTGATGAGAAAACATGTCGAATTGTATATACTCAATTTTAGAAATCACCAAATTCCATATGAACCCTAGATCGAATCCATCACAAATCAGATCAACCTGATTATTGTTGGAGTCTAAAATCATAGGGCTTTTGTTCTACAACTTAAACCGAATCTAAAGACCCCAAGATTACCTGGATTGGTGAAGTATTGATTGAGTTCTCTTAAACCTCAGTCGCGGTCGATCACGAGCATAATACGGGAGCTTCGATGAATTTTGAAGTAGATTTCGAGTGAGGTTTTGTTCGAAATGAAGAAATGATTGAAAATCCTATGATTTTTAGCGTTAATTCAATTCGAAACCGTCGTTCTTGATTGCGAGTTTAAGTAGGCGTTTTGAGTATTCAAAAGTCGAATTAATTGTTGTTATTATCACGTATTTACTATCAAGATGCGTTAGAATTTATGTTTGAGTCATGAGGCTTCGAAAACCCGGTCAAATGAGGTCCGAAATGGGACGGTTCGCGTGTGGGATGGAGTCGCCGGCGGTGGCCGGTTCTTGGCCGGAAGTGGTGTCGGAAACACGGGTGGGGACGGGAGTGGGTTGGGTAAATTAAATTCAACTTTGATAAAATTACCATTTTGCCATTCAATCTTTATATTTTTTTTTATTTTTGTAATTCCAAACTAAAAATAATAATAATAATAAATAAATAAGTAAATAACTTTAATTAACTCCTAAAATTTATAAAATCAATTTATTTATAAAAGATATATTTTTATTTGTAAAGTTATATATATATATTTGTAGAAGTTTATATATATGAACTAGATTAAAATTAATTACTCGATTTTGAATGCTATCTAGTATATATGGTTTATACAACGTTTAAGTATAGTTTTATTAAACAATACTCATCGAACCATTATTTATTAGAATTTCGATACAATTACATTTATTGAAAAAAAACCAAATGTTACAGTCTCCCCTACTTTAGGGAATTTCGTCCCGAAATGACTAGGAATACTATTGATTAAACAAATATGGATACTTGGTCTTCATTTGATCTTCATGTTCCCAGGTGAGTTCTGGGCCTCGTTTAGAATCTCATTTGACCAATACGATTGGAATGCGTTTGTTCTTCAGTTTCTTTACTTCTCGATCTACGATTTTCACTGGCTTCTCAACAAAGTGCATCGTCTCATCAACAGTCACTTCATCAAGAGATACATGAAAATTTTCATCGGCTAGACACTTCTTTAGATTAGAAACGTGGAATGTAGAATGCACATTCGAGAGTTCTTGAGGCAGTTCGAGACGATAAGCCACTTTACCAATCCTTTCCAAGATCTTAAAAGGACCTACGTATCGAGGAGCTAGCTTGCCTTTCTTGCCAAAACGAACAACTCCTTTCCAAGGTGATACCTTTAAAAGAACCATATCGTTGACTTGAAATTCCAACGGCTTTCGCCGTTTATCAGCATAACTCTTTTGCCTACTTCTCGTTGTTGTCAGATTTTCACGAATACGAAGGATTTTGTTTGTTGTTTCTTGAACCAATTCAGGTCCAGTGATTTGAGCTTCACTTAACTCATTCCAACAGACTGGTGATCGACACTTGCGCCCATAAAAAGCTTCGAAAGGAGCCATATTGATACTAGTATGATAACTGTTGTTGTATGAGAATTCAATTAATGGTAAATGGTTATCCCAATTACCACCAAAATCAATCACACAACATCTGAGCATGTCTTCCAATGTTTGTATGGTCCTTTCAGATTGTCCATCAGTTTGTGGATGGTAGGCTGTGCTAAGTTTCAATTGAATTCCCAATAATGATTGCAATGACTTCCAGAAATGTGATATGAAACGACCATCACGGTCAGAGATAATGTTGAGTGGAACTCCATGTCTACACACAATTTCATTGATGTAAATTCGAGCCAACTCTTCCACACGATAATTCTCACGAATTGGTAGAAAGTGAGCAGCCTTTGTAAGACGATCAACAATAACCCAAATGCTGTCATAACCATTGGAAGTTCGTGGGAGTTTAGTTATGAAATCCATAGCAATTCCTTCCCACTTCCAAACGGGTATTTCAGGTTGTTCGAGTAATCCTGACGGTCTTTGATGTTCTGCTTTCACTTTAGAACATGTTAAGCATTTTGAGACAAATAGAACCACATCTTTCTTCATACCTGGCCACCAGTACTGAGCGCGAAGATCATTGTACATTTTATCGGCACCAGGATGAATAGAGTATCGTGACTTATGAGCTTCACTAAGAATGAGATCTCGCGGATTGTT
This sequence comes from Mikania micrantha, assembly GCA_009363875.1. NCBI lineage: Eukaryota > Viridiplantae > Streptophyta > Magnoliopsida > Asterales > Asteraceae > Mikania > Mikania micrantha. Next base: position 34,024,876 of record CM018687.1, on the reverse strand, counting down.
TTGATTTGGAATCCACAAACGGTTTTGAAAGTGTAACAAACCATTTGTTTTGGTTTCAAGCTGAACTTTATTTGGCACTTCTTCTTGTAACTTGCCTTCTGAGATGATAAGTTGTTGTGATGCAAGAATACGGTTCTGAATGTCCGGGGAGATTTGAATACTTTGTAGAATGATTGATTTTCCATGATCCTTTCTACTCAGAGCATCGGCTACTACGTTTGCCTTACCAGGATGGTAACGTATTTCATAATCGTAGTCATTTAGTAATTCAACCCAACGCCTTTGCCTCATGTTCTGTTCCTTTTGGTTGAGGATATGTTGAAGACTTTTGTGGTCAGTAAACACAACACATTTAGTGCCATATAAATAGTGCCTCCAAATCTTTAGTGCAAATACAACAGCACCAAGTTCAAGATCATGAGTCGTATAGTTCTTCTCATGGATCTTTAGTTGCCTTGAAGCATACGCAATCACCTTGCCACGTTGCATAAGTACGCATCCAAGACCTTGGTTTGACGCATCGCAATAGACAACAAAGTCCTCGTTTCCATCAGGCAGAGTAAGAATAGGAGCATCACACAACTTTTGTTTTAATGTTTGAAAAGCATTCTCCTGAGCAGCTTCCCACTTGTAAGGTTTGCCTTTGTGAGTCAAAGCCGTAAGTGGTATTGCAATTTTGGAGAAATTTGAGATAAACTGACGGTAATAACCTAACAGTTTTAAATGTTTAATTAGAATGTGATGTATAATGGATCTTAAGAGTAGTGCTAAGAGTATAGAATTTTTACCTGCTAACCCAAGAAAAGATCGAATTTCAGTCGGTGTAGTTGGAGTTTTCCAATTCTTTACCGTCTCAATCTTTGCAGGATCCACATGAATTCCTTCTTCGTTTACAATGTGTCACAAAAATTGAACCTCTTTAAGCCAAAATTCACATTTTGAGAATTTAGCAAAAAGTTGTTCTTTCTTTAGGAGTTCGAGCACTAAACGAAGATGATCCTCGTTTTCAACTTTTGATTTAGAATAAATCAAAATATCATCGATGAACACAATCACGAATTTATCAAGATAAGGTTTACAAACACGATTCATCAAGTCCATAAAAACTGCAGGTGCGTTAGTTAAACCAAATGGCATAACCATGAACTCGTAATGTCCGTATCGAGTACGAAAAGCAGTTTTTGGTACATCATCTTCAAACACACGTAACTGATGATAACCAGAACGAAGATCTATCTTTGAGAAACATTTTGCGCCTTGTAATTGGTCGAAAAGATCATCGATTCTAGGAAGAGGATATCGATTTTTGATCGTGAGTTTATTGAGTTCACAATAATCGATACACATTCTAAACGAACCATCTTTCTTCTTCACGAATAAAACAGGTGCACCCAAGGTGATGAACTAGGGCGAATAAAACCCTTGTCGGTAAGTTCTTGTAGTTGACTGGCTAGTTCTTGTAACTCAGACGGTGCAAGAAGATAAGGGGCTTTGGCTACAGGAGTCGCACCAGGAACAAGATCAATTCGGAATTCGACTTGACGAGTTGGAGGTAAACCAGTGATGTCTTCGGGAAAGACTTCGGGAAAATCACGAACAATCGGGATGTCTTCTAACTTCTTCTTTTCAGATTTTGTTTCCACAATATGAGCCAAGAAGGCCACGCACTTTTTGCGTAAGTACTTTTGAGCTTGAACACAAGACATGAGTTGAAGACCCTTTCAAGCCTTCTCCCCATAGACTCGTAGCTCTTGACCCTCTTCTAAAGGAATTCGAATATACTTTTCAAAACACACGATCTCAGCATGATTCTTTGACAACCAATCCATTCCAACTATGATATCAAAACTTCCCAATTGCATAGGGATGAGATCGATAGAGAAGTTGTGATTATTTAGGTTCAATGTACAATTAGGTATGAGTGAATCAAGCTTAATGGACTTACCATCGGCTACTTGCACACTAAATGATTTGTCCAACTTAATTCTAGGGGTATCAAGTAATGGTTCAAACTCTAAGGATACAAAACTTCTATCAGCACCCGTATCAAATAAAATAGAAGCATAAAGTTCATTTATCAAAAACGTACCATTCACCACATTGTTATTGTTTTGAGCTTGATTAGCATTGACATTAAAAACCCGACCTGTAATTCCTTGATTGGCCTGGTTTGCAGCAACTATCATGTTGTTGAGGTTAGCACGTAGGGGACAATTGTTGATAAAGTGGTTTGGATTACCACAATTGAAACAAGCCCTTGGTTTTGGTGCAGTGATGAGTGGCACAGTTGGTTGTTGAACTTGAACTTTAGGTGATCGGCAGGTAATGGCAAAGTGTCCATATCGATTGCAATTGGTGCACAATCGACATGGGTTAGTAGGAGCATGATGGTATTTGCAAGTAGCACACATGGGTTGATTACCAGTATAGACCTTTTTGTTGGCCTGAGTAGCAATGTTGCTAGGGGCCACTTGCTGAACAGGCTGAGCATGGGTCACAGCATAGTTAACATGACCCGCCTTTCTTTTGTTATTTTTCTTGAAATTAGAAGATGACCTAGCTTTGGACTCCTCTTTTGAGGGTTCAGTTGCACCTTTAACTTGATCCTTTGCTTTCTTTGCACCCTTTCTAGTGAGGGTTCCAGCTTTTACATGATTATCAGTAAGAGTAACAAGCCAATTGGATTGCATCAGCCAACGTGTTAGGTTTACTTCCATAAACCGAGTCTTGAATTTGCAAAGGAAGTCCATCAATGTACTTTTCAATAGCCTTTTTCAAAGGAGTCACCATGCCAGGACATAGTAAACTCATTTCATGGAAACGGTTATTGTAAGCTAAGTTTTCACCACTGTCTTCCTTGAGTTCCCAAAATTCATGTTCAAGCTTTTTGACTTCATTTCTTGGGCAAAACTCATGAGTCATTCTTTCTTTGAGTTGATCCCAAGTGAGAGCGGTCACAACTTCTTCTCCCAATGCCCTTTTTTCATTGTTCCACCATGTGAGAGCTCTCTTTTGGAGAGTCCCCGCAGCATAACGGACTTTTAGATTGTCTGGGCACTCGCTGTTAAGAAAAGTATTTTCCATACCTTCATACCATTGGAGCAACCCAGTCGCCCCATCAGACCCATTATACTTGGGTGGATTGCATGAATTGAAATGTTTAAAAGAGCACCTAGATCGGTTAGCTCCTTCATTATTCCCATTGTTAGCATTGTTGGGATTTGCGTTGAGTTGTTGTTGCAACTGGACTACCATGTTCGGTATTACAGCAGCCATTTGTCGAGCGATTTCAGTAGCCATTCTTCGTTCCGCTGCGCGACGTCTATTAGCCATTCTAAAAGAGATAGAAATTTTGAATTAAAATTTGAATAATAATGGAATTGGAAATCATAGAGTGCATTTTGAATATGTGACATATTAATACCTTATGTATAACAATAAACTATTATTACTAACCATAGGTAGTATGTCATGATTTCATTGAAATATGATAACACACGTTTTAAATCCTTTTGATTTGTTTAAATATAAGGAATGGTATTCAAAAATTGAACACCTTTGACATATTAGAATATATAGTTTGTAATGTGTTTGGTATGACATGCTTTGGCCTATAAGTGATAACACTCTCATTAGAAGTCCCCAGGAAAGATAGACTGGTCCCACAGTACATCGGGGATTTATACGAATAGCTTTCCTAGACAGGAATCCCAACTACCGGCATTACACCCTTCCAGTTAGTACATGTCCACTTACAAACTAAATTCTAACGAGATTATAAAAATCAATTTTTATAATATATATAACTTATATGTATTGATCAAACTTATAGAATATATTTAGGCATTCTAGCCTAATGAGTTGAGTTCCTAACATCTAACGAGTCGCCGCGCGTTCGTGAGAATAAGATGAGAAATTCCTTATTTAAAGTCTAAAATAAACTTAAACTAAGGCATCCCTTGGTACAAAGTTAACTTATGCTAAGACATGCTTAATCTAAGTTCAAGTGTAAGGTATATTATAAACTAAGTTTTTTTTCCTTTATGATAACAATATAACACATAACACATAGTATATCACATGATATAAAAACATTTAATAAACAAGTAGCACATAAGCACATAAGTAATATGTATGAAATATGAGAAATTCTCATATATGGGGTTAACTTAGTTATAGTCTAGGTCACCATTTCTAATAACCTAAATCCCTATAACCATGGCTCTGATACCAATCTGTCACACCCCAAACAATGGAAGAAAACATGGGGGCGCGAGTTTGATTGTTCAAAAGCTCATGGGCTACTTTTAAAGTTTAAATATTTAAACATCCATATTAAAATATCCAATCAACAATACAACATTCAAACATAGAAATCAAATCCAACATTACATAATCAAAGTTCAACATAACATAAATTGTTTTATATTATTAAACTAGGTCCTCTAAGCCTAGCTTATGTCTTCCTATCTTCAATTACCTGTCACATATGTAAAATACAATTTGTCAACTATTTGCATAGTTGGTGAGTACTCATACAAGTTATAATATGTATATATATAAAGAGATGCAATACTAAGTCTAAATGGTAATAAGCCTAAGTCTATGTTCTTACAAGTATTCTCGAAGCATGCTAAACCTAAGAATTCATAACAAGTCATCACAAGTATTTGTCATTCAATCATGTATAAGTAATCAAGTTCTCCCCAATGTCATTTGTCCTTTACAATTGTCCTCAAACATGAGACATAACATAACTTATAAATCAAGGTTAACAAGACCTTAATTAAAATTAGTTAGTCTACAAGTTTGCAAATGTACACTTTTCACCTTTTTAACACTAAGACCAAAGTCTAAGCGAAGAAGGTATCTAACCATTCTCAGGCTACTTTGTGTATAATGAATATGCATACAAGAATTCCAAGTCATCACATGTTCTATCATTCAAGTAATCACACAACACTTAAGGCCTTTATACCAAACTAAGTAATTTGCATCATGTTTTGACTCTAAGAATACATTGAGTTGATAAAGAAATATGTGACATTCCCAAAACTTACAAAAGTAAAAAGGGAAGTATGAGAATAACTCACATGTCTAGCTTTAATCTCAAGAAGTTAATGAGCAGGATGAAAACTTGCGAAGTCACAATTCACCCTATATTGTGATATGATTTTGTATAAGTTCTAGAGTTCACATAAACCTATAAAGTCTATGTCATTTCTAATGGATCTTCCTAAAAGGCAAAAAAACCCAAATTGGACTTTATAAACCTCTCTTTTATAATTTTAAACAATTACGAAAGAAAGATTTTTATTATAATGTTTTATGTATCCCAATGTTTGTATAGATATTATTTTATTTGTATAAAACAAATAAAATATTTCTACAAGTTTTTAAAATTCCAATCTTTGAATTATGTCTTAACAACTTGAATAATAATTTAGATAATATTTTATTAAAAATAATCAATAAAAATTATTCTATATTATTATAATATATTTCAGAATATTAAATTAAAATATTCCAAAAAATAGACGTATATGTGTTTTCTTAAAACCTTTATATGTTTAAAGGTTAAATGTAAAACTAAACTTAAATGAAGGTTTATTAAAATAAATAGTTATTTAATAAAACTGATTATAACATCACCAAAATGATTTCAGAAAACTTAAAATAATAATCTGGATTTTTAGAATATTTTTATACTAAAACTTTACTTTTTAATATTTAATTAAACATCAAAAATATAAATTTATATAACAAAAATCCAAAAATTCTTTGAATTTTTCCAGAATGTTTATAAACATATTTTATAATTTCTATAATTATTTTTAGAATTTTTAAATATGCTTTGATATACTTTTTATGTTTTAAACTATTTAAATAAAATTTAAATAGTAAAATAATAGAAAGAAATTCTAAAAAATTCTAATACTGATACCGTATGTTTAAAATGTTTATTTATAATTTCTGTAAATTTTTCAGAATTTTTAAAACTGATTTGATATTTTTTATATATTTTAAACCATTTAAATACAATTTAAATAGTTAAATAATAGAAATAAGATTTGAAAAATTATGATTTTTATATAGAATGTCTAAAACACTGTTTTTGAATTTTGTGAATTTTTTTAGAATTTTTAGGATTGATTTGGATAGCGAAATAAAAAAATAACAAAATGTGGGTTTAATGTTAAAACCCGACTTGAACCAGGTTTGAACCGGTGACCATACCTACCCAAGTCGCATGTTATAACCAGTAGGCTATTGTATGATTTCTGGTGAGAGAACATTTCGAATTGTATATACTCAATTTTAGAAATCACCAAATTCCATATGAACCCTAGATCGAATCCATCACAAATCAGATCAACCTGATTATTGTTGGAGTCTAAAATCATAGGGCTTTTGTTCTACAACTTAAACCGAATCTAAAGACCCCAAGATTACCTGGATTGGTGAAGTATTGATTGAGTTTTCTTAAAACTCAGTCGCGGTCGATCACGAGCATAATACGGGAGCTTCGATGAATTTTGAAGTAGATTTCGAGTGAGGTTTTGTTCGAAATGAAGAAATGATTGAAAATCCTATGATTTTTAGCGTTAATTCAATTCGAAACCGTCGTTCTTGATTGCGAGTTTAAGTAGGCGTTTTGAGTATTCAAAAGTCGAACGAATTGTTGTTATTATCACGTATTTACTATCAAGATGCGTTAGAATTTACGTTTGAGTCATGAGGCTTCGAAAACCAGGTCAAATGAGGTCCGAAATGGGACGGTTCGCGTGTGGGATGGAGTCGCCGGCGGTAGCCGGTTCTTGGCCGGAAGTGGTGCCGGAAACACGGGTGGGGACGGGAGTGGGTTGGGTAAATTAAATTCAACTTTGATAAAATTACCATTTTGCCATTCAATCTTAATATTTTTTTTATTTTTGTAATTCCAAACTAAAAATAATAATAATAAATAAATAAATAAATAACTTTAATTAACTCCTAAAATTTATAAAATCAATTTATTTATAAAAGATATATTTTTATTTGTAAAGTTATATATATATATATATATATATAGGATTGGGTTCAAATGATAACTCTCTCTTACGGCGCTAACCCATTAACTTTGGCAAAAAATGGCCGAATCTTGAATTTTTTTTTTGAACATCATTGTAACACAATTTGAACCCCATGTTCAGTTTTGAGTTTTGGCTAATTCATCACCGTTTAAAAAATATCATCGTTGTAAGGTTTTTGCTACAGTACTGTAAGTTTTAAATATTTAAACACCTACAGTACTGTAAGAGCCCAAACGGTGATGAATTAGCCAAAACTCAAAACTGAACATGGGGTTTAAATTGTGTTACAATGATGTTTAAAAAAAAAATTCAAGATTCGGCCATTTTTTGCCAAAGTTAATGGGTTAGCGCCGTAAGGAGGGTTATCATTTGAACCATTCCCTATATATATATATATATATATATATATATATGTTTGTAGAAGTTTATATATATGAACTAGATTAAAATTAATTACTCGATTTTGAATGCTATCTAGTATATATGGTTTATACAACGTTTAAGTATAGTTTTATTAAACAATACTCATCGAACCATTATTTATTAGAATTTCGATACAATTACATTTATTGAAAAAAAAAACCAAATGTTACATTAGCCTTGCCTGGGCGATAACGGATTTCGCAGTCGTAATCAATGAGCAATTCTATCCAATGTCTTTGTCGCATATTAAGTTCTTTTTGATCAAAAATGTGTTGAAGACTTTTATGGTCTGTGTAAATAACACATTTCGTACCATAAAGGTAATGTCTCCAAATTTTTAAAGCAAAGATTACAACACCTAACTCAAGATCATGTGTGGTATAGTTTTTCTCATGGATCTTGAGTTGTCTTGATGCATAAGCAATGACTTTGTCTCGCTACATCAACACGCAACCAAGACCGAGGTTTGAGGCATCACAATAGACTGTAAAGTCATTGTTGCCTTCTGGTAAACTAAGAATAGGAGAATTACATAGCTTGTGTTTAAGCAATTGGAATGCATCTTCTTGTGCTTCTCTCCAAACGAATGGTTGATCCTTCTGGGCAGGAGTAGTAAGTGGAACAACTATCTTGGAAAAATTGGCAATAAATCGCCGATAGCACCCGGCTAACCCTAGGAAAGAACGAATTTCCGATGGGGTTTTTGGTGCTTTCCAGTCTTTTATAGCTTTAATTTTAGCCGGGTCTACATGTATGCCTCTTTCATCGACAACATGACCCAAAAATTGAACTTCTTTCAGCCAAAACTCGCACTTTGAGAACTTAGCGTAAAGTTGTTCTTTCTTTAAAAGTTCCAAAATCAGCCTGAGATGAGCTTCATGATCCTTCTCAGTCTTAGAGTAAATCAATATGTCGTCAATGAAGACAATGACAAATTGATCTAGATATGGTCTACATACCCTGTTCATAAGATCCATTAACACTGTAGGGGCATTGGTTAGTCCGAAGGGCATAACCAGAAATTCATAGTGTCTATAGCGTGTACTGAACGCTGTTTTGAAAATATCATCATCATGAACTCTCACTCAATTGGTGATAACCAGATCGAAGATCAATCTTTGAAAAATAAATGGTTCCCTATAGTTGATCGAATAGGTCATCAATCTGGGGCAAAGGATAGGATTCTTAATTGTCAGCTTATTAAGTTCTCGATAATCAATACACATCCAGAAAGAACCGTCCTTTTTAACGAAAAGGACCGGAGCTCCCTAGGGTGAGAAACTTGGTCTGATAAGGCCCTTGTCCAACAACTCTTGCAACTGACTGGACAATTCTTGCATCTTAGAGGGTGCAAGACGATAAGGTGATTTTGCAACTGGATTTGCTCCAGGTATGATATCTATTTTGAATTCGACTTGACGAATTGGTGGAAGTCCAGGTAATTCCTCATGGAATACTTCAGGAAAATCATGTATAACAGGAATTTCATGGATGGTTTTCTTTATAGAATCCATTTCCACAATATGAGCTAAGAAGGCAGGATATTGTTTCCTAAGATAACTACGAGCCTTCATACATGAAACGATTTTCAAAGTACGACAAGGTTTGTCTCCATAGATTCTCAGAATATCACCGGCCGACAATGGGATTTGAATAAGTTTATTTGAGCATATGATTTCAGCATGGTGGCGGGATAGCCAATCCATTCCCACGACAACATCAAAACTCCCAAGATTCATAGGGATAAGATCAATGGAGAATATATGATCGTTGAGTGTTATTTTACACCCATGGATAATAGTAGGAACATGAATTAATTTACCATATGCTATTTCAATAGTATATGGGGGTCCTAATGTAGTCGGATGTATTCCAAGTAATGATGTAAAAGCAGTGGAAACAAAACTCTTGTCGGCACCAGTATCGAACAGTATTGATGCATAATGATTATTGACAATGAACGTACCCGTAACGACTGTTGGTTCCTCACGAGCTTCTAATGCGTTGATAGCAAAGGCGCGAACAGGTGCACCTCGAGTGTTGTTGTTGAGCCTGGGACATTTGTTCCTGAGGTGACCAACTGCTCCACACTCATAACAAGCCCTGTCACTTGGCTTGGCCGGTACCAAGGTTGTTGCTGTAGTTGTCTTTTCAATAGTTCGACAATAAGCTTCCAAGTGGCCAAGTTTCCCGCACTTTGTACATCAGAGACATGGACGTCTCAGAGAGTGATGGTATTGGCATTTGTTGCATAACGGATGTGGTCCCTCGTATGGTTTCTTAGTAAAGGTTTGTGAAGAGGAAGAGGAAGGAATCTAGTTGAGGGGAACAGTAGGCGTGACTACCACAAAGTTTTTGTTGGTCTTCTGTTTCTTCTTGAGTGGTTCAGATTTCTTTCCCTCATTAGTTTTAGTTGGGCCATCTTCAGTTCGGGTAAGCTGTCTTTCTTTAATATATTCATCAGTGAGAGCTGCCCCTAGATGAATAGCCGATTCAAGAGTAACATGATTGCTTCCCATAACAGTGCTTCGGATCTTGAGTGGTAAACCCCCAATGTATTTATCAATCTTTCGGGTTAGAGGGGTAACAATGTGGGGAACTAAGACATTCAATTCATGGAATCGAGTCGTGTAGGTTCTATTGTTCCCTTCGACTTGAGCAAGAGTCCACATCTCGTCTTCAAGATTCTTTATTTCATGCTTTGGGAAGAAATGATCAATCAACAAAGCTTTTAAATCAACCCAAGAGAGACCCACAGCATCCCGACCATGGTTCCTCTTTTCTGTGTTCCACCAAGTAAGTGCTTCTTTTTGGAAAGCACTTGCTGCCATTTTAACTTTCTGGTCTTTCGGGCAGTTGGTATAATCGAGAGTATCTTCTATACATTCAAACCATTGCAATAACTTAGTCGCACCTTCCGTGCCAGAGAAAACCCGAGGTCTGGTATCATTAAATTGCTTAAAGGTGAAGGTTTTTGAATTTTCACCGGTATTGTTGTGAGGATGATCTTGAGAATTGTTTGATGATTTATTAAGGCTATTATGGAGTTGAGTAACCGTATTTGGTAAAACCAGTGATATCTGTTGAGTGATGATGGTAGCCAAACGCTCGTCATTGTTGTCAGCCATTATAGATAAAGAATGACAAAGAACGATTTAGCACGATAAGAATTTAAGAGTCAAAAGATGTCGAAAGTTTAAATGTAATATTTGCACATAAGGGACACTTAGGTTGTAGTCTAGGTATTCCATTATGGGTTTATCCTAATTCTCTACAACCATGGCTCTGATACCACTCTATCACACCCTGCGTCGAGTGCGGAATCCACGGCGCGTGACGTAATGAATTCATAGCCATAGTTCATGAATAACCCAAGATTTACTAATGTTTCATAGTTATTAGATAGATTAACACAAACACACACAATATTATACATCAAAGTATGCACATAATAATAATATTACAAAACGTCTAGTTTGTTTCTCATTTCTAGGTCGCCCTAAACATTCATAGCATCTTGACCTAGCTGAATTTCCTGATCCTGATTACCTGAAACATGTAAAGAAAACTTGGATCAACCACACATGGTTGAGTGAGAAACATATATTTTGAATTCATATGTTTTGTTTAAACTTGAGTAGCAATTATAGAACAAGCTCATCAAATAAATGCATTGAAATACAAACCCAATGAACATGCAAATATCAAACCTATTGCAATAGCTTTCCTTGTGTGATACACCACGTGTATCTAGTTTGTGTGGTGTCCAACCCGCAGTTGGAGCACGCGTTTTTGTGTTCACGGTTTCCCTCATATGGACCATACCAGTACTACTAGGGGCTTGACGAATCAAGTTAATGATATTGCATAAGAATAGCATCATTCAGCATTTGTATAACCAAAACATGTAGATGATTTGTATTGTCTCAATAGTTTGCTTCCATAATAGTTTAAAATTTTTGAGTTGTCAAAAGTTTACATGTTCCACCCCGCGGTTTTAGCAAAAGAAAAGAAAAGGGGTTATGAGTCTCACTTGTGTTATTGAAGTGTTTTGATATTGATGTATCACGCAAAATATGAAGAGAATTCTGCAATTCATTAATGTTTTATGAGTTTTTTGTATTTGAATTTGATTATCGGAATATTCTTTGACTTTTGATGACAAAGAATCGCAGTTCAAATCATCAAGCTGATCGTAATCCTTAATGAGCCTCCTTAAGTTAATATTGCACAAAGTGCGATAAACAAGGAACCCATAATAATTTAGGCTCCTATTAAGGAGTTTATGACTAGCTGGATTAATCACGACATTTCCGGATTAATCAAATAGATATTGTTGTTGATTATTTCACTAAAACAGTTCCTAGATGAATTTCTGGCTAGGAATAGTCAATCCTTGTTAATGATCATCTAGGTATCATGAAACATGAGAATGTGATTTAGGCTCCTATTAAGGAGTTTATGACTAATTGGATTAATCACGACATTTTCGGATTAATCAAATAGATATTGTTGTTGACTATTTCACTAAAACAGTTCCTAGATGAATTTCTGGCTTAGGAATAGTCAATCCTTGTTAATAATCATGCTCAATGTACTTATCTGACTGTTCTCATAAATATCATATCGTTACTCCGGTGATTATCTTTATGCTTGTCATTAGTTTGAAACACTTGGATTTAACCTAGCATTTCAAGAAATGATCAAGACAATCACAATCATTGTTACACTCAAATGGTTAAAACCATTTTAATCTAAGATATAGTTTCATGATAACCGAGCATTATAACGGATCAAAACAAAGATTTAACCGTTAACATACCATGTTCTTTGTTTCTAACCATTCCTAGCCATCATCTAGGCAATAATCAACAACAATAACCATTGCATTAAGCTCAAAATCTAGATCTAATCTATACAATATCAAACTAGTTGGAGAAAATGAATCTTTACCCTTTCGGATGAAAACGATGATCAGGACTTGTAGAATCGATCCCTAGCTTGATCCTGATGATTTGGTAGCTTCAAAACTGAGATTTGGGGGTTAAAATTCGATTTGTTTCGTCTGAAAGTCGAGAAAATTAACTAGAAATGAGTTCTGATCAAGAAAATCAGATTTTTATGTCTGCTGGGTCCGTCGCATACCGCCAAGGCTGGCAAAGGGTTTCTTGGCGTACTTCCACCGCCTTAGTCAGACTCGATTTTGTTTTCGCGATTCCGAGTGCATACGAACTTTGTTTTGCGCACGGTTTTCGTCTACGTTCATGATTTTTCAAGCTCTTTCCAATGGTTATAATCTCAAGACCTAAAGAGTTCAAAATATCTGTTCTCTTATTTTACACTATCTTCAACTCAGTGTATCTTGAAATCGGAGACTCGTTTTGTGATTTCCCTTACACTCATTCTCTTTATTTCAGAGATGAGATTCTAACCTGAAAATTTTGAATTGTCACACTAACTCTGCAAAAGAAGGTCAAATAAATTGTCCTTGTAAACAATGTATGAACCGTTATTGGTATTGCAGAGAAGAAGTAGTTGATCATTCAAACGATACGGATTTGTAGATAACTACTATGTGTGGGTCTTCCATGGAGAAAACCCCTCATAAATAAGAAATCAAACCAACATTGAGGAAAATGAAAGAGCTAGTATGCATGAAAACTTTGATGAGCTATTGCATGATAGGTTTAGGAATTCTATAGAGGAAAAAAGTATGATACAAGAAGGTTTAAATGAGGAGGCTAAAAAGTTTTATAACCTATTAGAAGATGGAAAGCAAGAGTTGTTCCCTGGGTGTAAAAATTTTTCAAAACTATCTTTCGTGATCAGACTTTTTCTTTACAAAACGTTACGTGGGCTTAGTAACATTGCATTTAATGAGCTATTGCTGCTTTTACAAGAGATAATTCCAGAGGCAAAATTCTGACTAGTTTTTCTCAAGCTAAAAAAATTGTAAAGGATTTAGGGCTTGGTTATGACAAGATTCTTGCATGTCCAAATGATTGTATGCTATATTGGAAAGAACATGAGCATGTTGATGCCTGCCACATTTGTCACACCCCTAGGTGGAAACAACTTAACGGGATACAAGGAAGCAAACATAATAATCAACAATCTTAAAAAATTCCAGCTAAGGTGATGTGGCATTTTCCTTTAAAACCGAGGTTGTCACACCCTCGCCAATGGCGGAATTGCAAGGATGTAACGAAACAGAGTATCTCGAACACATGGTATAAAGAGAATTCTAATCATTCATTACCAGGCTAAATCATGTCAACAACATAAAATAGTATTTATACAAGACCGAAGATTCAAAATCATAAAGCCTAATTTCATCTAGGTATTATAAATAAATTTTCAGCTGTCTCCAAAAGTGCCTGCTTACTTCCATGTCAGCAACTTGCTAAACTTCTAATTTCTTGTAATGCATGTTACGTTGAAAAGTCAACAAAATTGTTGGTGAGTTCGTAGGTTTTATGACTCGATAAAATAGTGAAGTAGGTGTTATTCATAATATAAACACAAGGTCTTGAAGCAATTAACACAAGTCCACAACCATACCTATGTGATTTCTTGAAATACCTTGAGTGTAATGTCATATCACGAACACTACTTCTAGGTGGAAATATACCATTCATTTAACATAACAGTTATGGTTGGCGCGACCAAACCATGAATGGAGGTTTGTCAAACCCCGCTAGCACTAACTTATATTAATCCATCGGCTCATAGCCATGAGTTAAATGGTTGTGTAAGGATCAGGGATTTAAATGTGATATATTCTAGTCTCATGTAATATACTTCATCATCATGTGCAATATCAAGTGAACAACTTCTAGAATCAAATAGAATATAATAGCATGCATAACCCCCAATATTTGCAAATGAAAATAGTAAAAAAAAAAAAACGGGGCTACAAACTCACAGTAATAGTGGTGAGGAAAGATTCTTGAATTCTTGAGTTGATGATTACCGCCTATGTAAGCCCTAATAGTAGGTCGATAGGGTCAACGGATCATCCAAATTCTAGTAAGACAGTCGTTTGACTCCAACTTCTAGTATGATTTCTTTGAAATTCTCATAATATCAAGTTTGTTTATTTATCCCTTCTTGTATATTATTCTAGTTATGTATATTTTTAGTGTAATGGGTATTCCTTATTACCCATATTATTTGTCATAAAGCCTACTTATATCTGTTTCTATATTCATTTACTTATCCATTTTACTTACCTGTGTGAGCATTTCCCTTTATGAACATACTTTTATATTTATAGATATGGATTCATTTTGAGATATTGGATCTTTATACATATGTTCATGTACCTATTCAAACACTTAGACTAATTTTATGTATGCATACATGCACACATATCCGATCATTCAAGACAAATGGGCCTAACATAATTTGAATGAACATTTCTTTATTTTTTTGTATGCATCAAAGAAACTTCGTATGTTATAGAACCATGCTCATAATTTACTTTTCTCTTATTATATGGTTTTATTCAAAGACATATTTGTTCATCCATTTTGTGATTATATATTTATCAAAGCAAAACTTTGTTTGATCCTTTGCTTATAATGCTGGTAAAAAAAATGGTTTGGATGTTAGTTATTACATTAATATAAATCTGTTTAACCCTTGCTTCTTGAAATGTAAAACTCTTGTGCATGAATTTTCTTTTGTTGTTCTTTACCCAATCCAACCAGTACTTCTTCTTGTTAGTTCAAAGTGGGGTGGATTTTACGTGTGCATGAGCTGAAATTTAAGCCATGCAGTTTCTAACATGGGCTTGTTGCCGAGTTTGGAAAGATTTCGTTCACCTATCCCATGTCTCATCTTGACATTGTCGATTTTAAAATCATGATTAAATGACAAGAAGGCACAAGGTCAGCAGGTTTTTATCCTTTATGGTGAGTTGTTATAGATGAGTTAGTGAGACAACTTACTTAAACAAACAAGGAAGGTGACCTGTGCTGAGTCCTTTCAATTCTGCCGAGGTGTGGGTGCTGTTAGCCAGCGTCTGCTGCTGTCGTGGGGAGGTGATTCGAGTGAGCAACTGGTAGTGGGGTCGAAAGGTGCTGGGTTGAAGGTAGCTCAACTTCCTTGGGTTGGTTGCTGCGGCTACTCAACTCATTTCAGCTAATCGTTCTTAGGTCCAGCACTTGGACAATTTTGTGGCTGCTCGACTGAGAGAAGTGTGGGGAAAGGATGTTTCCCGATTGAGGGGGAAGAAGTGGAATGGTGTGGGTTGAATGGCAGCACAAGGGGGTATTTATAGGGTGTTGGGGGTCGGTTTTGAGGCTGCAAATGAGGGGGAAACCAGTGAAGTTAGAATTTAATTGGATCTTTGTATTCTAGTTGGTTGTGCTATGATGATTTAGCTGGTAGATTAATGTATTGATTTCTAATATTATCTGCTTTTCTTGCCACAACTTTTGATGGGTTTTAAGATCTGGGATAGTACATTTTCTGCAGTCATAGTGAGGGGCATGAGGCTGTGAATTGATGGAATGGCAGCCACCATGTTGCATGATTTCAGTAGGTTTGGAAAGGGATGGACAAGACTTCTCTTTTTTTATTTCCTATGTTGTAGTATATATCTATGGAGATCTTTAAGTTGCCGATTGGAAGAAAGAAAAACAGAATATGGAACTTGAAAGTGACGTTTTGGGGAATTGTAGGAGCATCTTTGGTAGCTTTTGTGTTGTACCAAGTTGGTTACGTGAGAGCAAGATAAAGGAGGGTTAGGATTTGTTGTATACTTCTCATTACCTAGGTTAGTGTTATGAAAGAATCAGGAGTGAATCTATTTAATATTAATATTAGTATTATTATTAATATTCTTTCTTTTAATTATTATTTCTATTTTTTTATACTAAATCCTAAGATTCTTTTTGAGTTAGTGCGTCTTGGTGCCGTATTTACACATATATTTTTGCTTTACGTGAGCATGTATATCATGCATCTTCCTGATTTAGTTGTTTTGTGTTTCCTTGATAAAGTTTTGTATGTGGTTTAATTTAGCATGATATTCAAGTTTTATTTTTATCCCTTGTTCTAAAAATAAAAAAATAAATTAACAATAAGGATTTTAATATTTTTTTTAATGCTGGATGTTACAGTCTCCTCTGGTTACGAGAATTTCGTCCCGAATTTCAATTGTTGTTATTGAAGGGGGACACATTAGTGAATAGATGAGGGTATTTCTGTTAAATTTGATCTTCACGTCCCCTTGTAGATTAAGGTCCTCGCCTAGTGTTCCAGTGTACTTTTACAATAGGAATGCGGCTTTGTTTCAATTTCTTGATTTCCCAATCCATAATCTCGATAGGTTCCTTGATGAAATGCAGTTTATTGTCCAACCGGACTTCCTTAAGGGGTACGTTTAATGATTCATCAGACAAACACTTCTTAAGATTAGATACATGAAAGGTATCGTGAACTTCACCAAGTTCTTGAGGTAATTTCAACTTGTAAGCAACCAGACCTATTTTTTGAAGAATCTCAAAAGGTCCAACATATCGTGGTGCAAGCTTTCCCTTCTTACCGAATCGTACCACCCCTTTCCAAGGTGATACTTTCAAAAGGACTTTGTCACCAATAGCAAATTCCAAAGGCTTTCGCCTTCTATCAACGTAACTCTTCTGACGATCTCTCGTGGTTTTGATTCGTTCCCGAATCTTAAAGATCTTATCAGTGATCTCTTTGATTAATTCCAGACCCGTGAGCTGTGATTCTCCGATTTCAGTCCAACAAACAGGCGATCGACACTTTCGTCCGTATAACGCCTCAAAAGGTGTACACTGTATGCTAGAACGATAGCTGTTATTGTAAGAAAATTCAACCAAAGGCAAATGAGAATCCCAGCTACCACCAAAATCTAACACACAGGCTCTCAGCATATCTTCTAATGTTTGAATGGTCATTTCACTTTGACCATCTGTTTGGGGATGATATGTTGTACTAAGATCTAAACGAGTTCCCAAAGCATTTTGCAGTGTTTGCCAAAACCTTGAAGTAAAGCGACTATCACGATCAGAAATGATAAGACAAAGGAACACCATGTCTAGAAACGACTTCTTTGATATAGATGCTAGCAAGCTTCTCTATCTTGTAGTCTTCCTGTATCAGTAAGAAATGAACCGATTTAGTCAACCGGTCAACAATGACCCATATGGTTTCATAACCTCCAACTGTTCGGGGAAGTTTAGTAATATAAATACATGGAGATTTAATCCCATTTCCACTGAGGAATTTTAGGTTGTTGCAACAATCCTAAAGGCTTTTGATGTTCTGTTTTCACCTTTGAGCAGTTCAAACAGTTTCCCACATATAACGCGATATCCTTCTTCATACCGGGCCACCAGCAGTATCCCTTAAGATCTTGATACATTTTGTCGACGCCTGGGTGAATGGAGTACCTGGATTTATGAACCTCATCTAGAATTATCTGTCTGAGGTTATCCAAAGTAGGCACCCAAATCGTGTTCATGAAGTAGGACACATCATCATCTTTAACTTCGAATTGATTTTCCATCCCTCTTAGTGATTCATCTTCGTAATTCCCTTCTTGTAGTGCTATTTTTTGTGCCTCTCGTATTCGTGGGATAAGACAGTGTTGGACTAAAAGAACCAATGAGCCTGATCAGAAAAATCTCTAAGTCTCACAGCACTTATAACAACTGAAGAAGAACACAACGGCTGACATTCAATGTACAGAAGATACAAGATCTGAAGTGATATACAACAGCTGAAGTGTAAGTCATCAGATGTTGTAGTGTGTAGTTTAGTCTTCAGTAGTTTTCTTTCAGTTCTTGTAAAAGTCTGATGAGTAGTTTACTCATCAGATGTTTTAGTTTATTACTTCAGTAGTTTTATTACTTCAGTAGTTGTAAGAGAATGTCTTCAGATGTTGTAGACATTTTCAGTAGTTTAGTTATTTCAGTTGTTTTGTTTTGTCTGTTAGGTGTCAACATCATGTGACATCATCAGACGTCACTGTCTTTATATAAGGGCAGTTGACAATTTTGTAATGAAATGAAGTTAGTAAATTGAATGAAATATTCCTTTTGCAGAAACTCTCTCTCTATAACAAAATTATTCGTTTACTGTTTGATTGAACTTTGTTCTTGCTATGATTGTGCTAATTCAACTTTGAATTCCGCTGCTATACTCTATTATTAAATCAATTGAGAACATCTGATCCTACAATTGGTATCAGAGCAGGTTAATCATTGATCGATTAAACAATTGATCTCTGAAACTGCTCAAATTTGTTCTCTAATTGATCGAATTAGCTGATTAAGTAAGAATTTGTTATAGATTGAAGTTTTCTGTTAACTTCTGTTGATTTGTCCTTCAATATTAATTTGTTTTGAATCAATTGATCGAAATTTGCATTAGATTGTGTCTAATTGCTTGAATCTGTGATCATGACAACTCCAAACAATGATCCGCACAATACAGGCTCCGCAACCAAGCCTCCGATGCTTGTGCGGAGTGAGTACAACATTTGGCAACGTAGAATGCTACATCACCTGTCGATTAACAGCGCAGGATGTTGGAAATCTGTAGTGCATGGTCCATATAAACCCACGATCACTGATCCTGAAACTAAGATCATGATTCCGAAACTGTCTGATATGTATTCGGATGAGGATATCAAACTGTTTGAAATTGATGCGAAAGCTCATGGTATTCTGGCCATGGCTCTGCCTAATGAGATTTATTCAGGCTTGATGCATCATGATACTGCTCATGATCTCTGGGTTGCACTGAAAGAACAATTTGGTGGAACCGATGAGGTTTTAGCAAATACTAGAGAAATCCTTGCTCAGCAGTATGAGACATTTTCTCACAGAAAGGGTGAATCATTGACTCAACAATTTGAGCGGTTCTCATGTTTAATTTCTGAGTTGAAAATGGTTAAGCAAGAATATACTAATAGTCAGATGAATAACAGATTTCTCAGATCACTGCCTGAGAGATGGGACACATACACAAGTGTCCTACGCTCTAATGCTAATCTGGAAAATCTATCTCTCACCCAATTACATGGGAAACTCTCAACTTTTGAGAGAGAGGTAGAACAGAAGAGAAAACTGTCTTCATCTGGAAAACTTGCTGATGATTTTGTTCCTGGTAACACTGCTTTGATAGGTCAGGAGTCAGAGTTTAATGGGTCTGAATGTTCTTATGATGAACATATTGATTTTTCTACTAACAATTCTGAACATGCTTTTGTGGGAGTTGATGGTAATGCAGGAAATTATGGTGATAACTTGTGTTTTGTGATGGATGATTTGAAAGGAATTCCGGATGATGATCTAGAGGAGATGGACATTTTGAGTCAAATGGCATTAATCAACATCAGATCACAAAAGTTCTATAAACGAACCTAAAGAAAGTTCCCTGGATTATCTGGCAAAACCAAAGTTGGATTTGACAAAGGGAAGCTGAGGTGCCATAAGTGTCACAGACTTGGTCACTTTGCTAGGGAGTGCAAATCTACTGGTTCTAACTCTGCTGCACCTTTTGTGACTTTTCCAAGCAACAACACATCAAGCAAAGGACCACAATCTTCTGGTACTAGTCAACAACAATTCTATCCAGCTCACTTTGCTCCACAAAATCCTATGCCATATCCATATCCTTGTTTTTACATGCCTCAACCTACACACACTCCAGCATTAATTCCTTCACAATCACCTGCTCTTCCTGATCCCAGCAAATCTCAAACCAATCAACAGTCTCAACAACAACAGCATCAGAGTTTCTTTACTCCTGGAGTAGTTGATTGGAGTAGCCTACCTGATGACTTATCTGACTTCAACATGCAGCCTTACTCTGAAAATGGTCCACATGGTGGAGACAATCCTTTTGGGAATCTTGCATTGATGGCTATTGAGTCAACTGACACCTCAAGTTCAACTTCTTCAACATCACAGGTATCATCTGAATCCAAAGCTAAGTTGTGTTCAGAGTCTTGTGTTTCAGCATTTGCTTCCATTAGAGAAATCAATGTTGAGTTAATCAATGAGAAGTTGGATTTAGAAAGGGTCATGACTAAGAATAAAACTGACTTTGAGAAAGTTTTGAATGAAAAAGAGTCTGAAATTTATAAACTCAAGTGTCAATTGTCTGATGAAAAGGCTAGGGTGGAAGTCATGCTTGTAAAACACAATGATCTGAAACAAACACTTGCAGCAACCCAAGTAGAATGTGCAAAATGGGTTGAATCTTGCAGGGGTTTGAATTGCTGTTAAACAAGCAAACAGCATCAAATGTGAAGTTTGGCATTGGATACAATCACACTGCTCCTCCAACTGATTATACACCAAAAAATCTTAACTGTGAGTCTGAAGGGGACAGTGTATACCAATCCACCAAATCTTCAGAAAAGTCTGATGCTGAAGAATCATTTGAAAGTGATTCTAGTGCATGCAAATCTGAGTCTGAAACTCTGGATATTGAAACTTATTCTTATTCTCTTGGATGTACAAATGTTATCCAGGATGAAACATGTCAGGATAGTGTTTTAATTGAAATTGATCCTGATGAAAATGTTTCAAATGACTTAAATTTAAAATTGGTTAAGTCAGATGGGCATGGCACTGGAGAGAAAGATGCACGGCTTCTGATAAGTCAGAATCACTCATCAGTAGTTGTAGAAAAAGCTGATAGTACAACTACTGATAAGTGGAAAAGTGTTGATAGACAAGTGCTGAAGAATAACTCTTCAGAGGTTGTCAACACATCAGCTGTTGTCAATTTGTCTACAAATACTGATGTTCCAAATGTACTGAAGAACAAAAACTCAGTATCTAAGTCATCAGTACTTGTAGATAATCACAAGGGAAAGCAAAAGAGGATGCCTTGTGAAATTTGTAGGCTGTTTAATCATTCCACTGATGAATGCTGGTACAGAAAAGGTTCTAAATTCAACAAAATAAAGCATAAAAACAAAAACATACTCAAAATGAAAACTGAATTTAGTTCCAAGTTTGTACCAGAATCATCAGTAGTTTCAAAATCTGGAAAAACCTCACAAGGAAATGAATCAAGTACCTCCAAGAAAGGTAAAGGGGTTGTTCCAGATTCAAAGAAACAACACTTGAAAAATTCTTCATCAGTTAAAGAAACTAAGGTGTTAAAACCCAAAAATCCAAAGTCAGGTCAGAATGTGTCTAATGAAATCAAAATCTTGACACAAAATCATAATCAACTGATGTTAATGATGCAACAATTGCTAGGAAGAGTTAATCTAGCAGAGGCATCTGTTGTCTCATTTCAGAAGAAGAAACCAAAAACCAAAGTCAAGGTTAAATCTTCTGATAAGAATGATTCAAGTGTTGCTTCAACTGAAACTGCTCATTTTATTTCTTCATGTGTTGACAGACCCAAAACCAAAATGGTTTGGGTCCCAAAGTCTAACTGAGTGTGTTGGTGTATGCAGGGTCCTTCAGCATGCCAAAATAGCATCTGGTATGTTGACAGTGGAGGATCCATGCATATGACTGGGAGCAGATCTCTCCTTCATAATTATCTTACAGGAAGGAAGGGATTTGTATCCTTTGGAAATGATGCTAAGGGTTACATTATAGGGAAAGGTATGGTAACAAATGGTGAGATTAGGTTTGATGATGTAAATCATGTTGAGAATCTTAAGTATAATCTTCTGAGTGTTAGTCAAATGTGTGATAAGGGTCATATTTCTCTTTTCACCAAGCAAGATTGTAGGATTTTATCTTCTGATGTGTAGCCTCTGATTGGCAAAGTTTTAGATGAGTATACACTCCTTAAGGCTAACAGAGTAGGAAAGGTATATGCCTTTGATTTATCAAAGAAAATCTCTGTTAAAGGTCATCCTTGTTTATTCTCTAAGGCCTCTTTCAAGGAATCAAATCTGTGGCATAGAAGATTAGGTCATGTGAACATCAAAAACATGAATCAATTGGTGAAACATGGTTTGGTTAGAGGTCTTCCTTTAAAGGATTTTAGCTGTGATGAGAATTGTACTGCCTGCTTGAAAGGAAAGCAACACAAAGTCTCTTTTCCTCCAATTGGAGATTCAAAATCCATTGGTTGTCTGCAAATGTTGCACATGGATTTGTTTGGGCCAGTGCAGATAATGTCTATGGCAAAGAAGAAGTACTGTCTAGTTATTGTTGATGATTATTCAAGGTTTGTCTGGACTTTCTTCTTACACTCAAAAGGTGAGGCTGCCAAGGCTATTATGGCTTTTGTGTTGTTTGCTGAAAAGCAATATTCCATTCCTGTCAAGTGTGTAAGGAGTGATAATGGCACAGAATTTAGAAATCACATTTTGGATGAATTTTATCTGTCAAAGGGAATTCAGAGGCAGTACAGTATTCCCAGAACTCCTGAACAAAATGGAGTTGTAGAAAGGAAAAACAGGACTTTGATTGAAGCTGCCAGAACAATGCTTGCTGATTCTGGGTTACCACTGACATTCTGGGCAGAAGCTGTTAATACAGCTTGCTATGTGCAAAACAGAGTTTTGGTGAATCAAAGATGGTTGAAGACTCCATATGAAATACTTCACTCTTTAACTCCTTTGATTTCCTTCTTCAGAGCTTTTGGGTGTCCATGTTATATCCTTAACACCAAAGATCAACTCACAAAGTTTGATTCAAAAGTTGATGCAGGATATTTTGTTGGCTACTCTTCAACTTGCAAGGCTTATAGAGTGTTCAATTGTAGAACAAAGATTGTTGAAGAAACTCTTCATGTTAAATTCAATGAATGTCCCAAAGATTCCATTCCTCAAAATCCTGCTGAGATGTTTGATCTTAACATCTTGCAACATGAGTTTCCAGTTGAAAATATTGGTGTAGAAGATGAGGCTCTTCCAGCAGATCCACCAAAAGCTTATACAGAAACCACACAAGGCATTCCAGATGATGAAGATGAAAGTACTCATCTGTTCAGATTTAGTGATAATCTGCCAGTGTCTGCTAAATCTGATGCTCCTCCTGCTCCAGTTGCTCCTCCAAATACAAATGCTGATGAAATTCTGGATTCTTCCACATCATTTGAAATTCCAGCTGAATTGTTCCCTGGTTCTTCATCAACATCTGCAGCAGCTGAACCCCCAGCAAACACTTGCATTGATCTTATTCCCTATCAAGAACTAAAGAATCATCCATTATCTCAAATTCTTGGTGATATTTCTGCTGGTGTTTCAACAAGAAGTCAATTATCAAACTTTTGTCTCTATGCCTTATTTGTCAGTCAACAAGAGCCAAAGAACTATCACATAGCACTCAAAGACAATGGATGGGTGGAAGCTATGCAGTTAGAGTTGTTGCAGTTCCAGAAACAACAAGTCTGGGAGCTGGTTCCTTTACCCCAAAATTTCAGGCTACACCTAAAGAATCTCACTTAATTGCTGTGAAAAGAATTTTCAGATACTTGCAGGGCACTCAATCTCTGGGAATTTGGTACTCCAATGGGCATTCCTGCAAGCTGGTTGCTTTCTCTGATAGTGACTATGCAGGATGCAAACTTACCAGAAAATCAACCTCTGGTGGTTGTCAGTTTTTGGGAAACTGTCTGGTTTCTTGGCAAAGTAAGAAACAAACATCTGTGGCCACTTCCACTGCTGAAGCCGAGTACATTGCTGCTGCAAGTTGTACTTCACAAATTCTCTGGCTTCAGACTCAACTCTTGGATTATGGCATCAAAGAGTCTAAGACACCATTGTTAATGGACAGTGCCTCAGCTCTTTGTATTGTCAAGAATCCAGTACAGCATTCTAGGACCAAAAATATTGAGATCAGACATCATTTTATAAGAGATTGTTTTGAAAAGGGGCTGATTGATCCAAAGTTTGTTCCTAGTGCTGATGAGCTTGCAGACATCTTTACTAAGCCTTTAGACACCTCAACTTTTCAAAATTTAGTTCTAAGGCTTGGTATGACCTTTTCTAATACTCTAAGTTACAAGTACTGATGAGTATTGATTCACTAAGTACTGAAGGTCAAACATTGTTTACAAGTTCTGATGAACACATTGTTTACAAGTTCTGATGAACAAATTGTTTACAAGTTCTGATGAACAAATTGTTTACAAGTTCTGATGAACACATTGTTCCCAAGTTCTGATGAACAAAATTTTCACAAAGTTCTGATGAACAAATTGTTTACAAGTTCTGATGAACACATTGTTCACAAGTTCTGATGAACAAAATTTCCACAAAGTCTGATGAACAACTGATGAAAACAACTGCTGAACAAAACTGTCGACAACACCTGATGAGTAATTTTACTCTTCAGTTGTTTTAACTTCTGTTGTTTTCTCTATTTAACTCAACCTTCTTCAGTTGTTTCATTATCACTTTCTCAGAACTTTTCATCTTTTTTAAAAACCTATTTTCCCTCTCCAGTCTTTGCATCCATGGCGTCCGTAACCTTGAAACCGCGTCATAACTCCATTGCCTATCTGACCAAATCCTCCTTCTGGTCAAAGTTTGATGAAGCTGTGGATTTGATGAATGCTTCTCAATTCAAAACTGCTTTTCTCATCAATCCGACACTATATGTCGACTCTATTCATCAATTCTGGATGAATGTGGAACTGATCAATGTTGGCACAGGAGTAATCTCTCTTCGATCCACTGTCAATGGTCATAACGTGCACATAAGCCCAGCTGAACTGAGGGAGGTTCTTCAACTTGATGATGCTAATCTGGTCACTCAATTTTCTAAGAGCGCAACTGACCTCTGTTTTACAAGTCATGAATACCAGGGTGACTTGAGTGACTCAACACTTTTCAAGAAGCACTTCAATGACCCAGAGCGCCTGATATTTCATATGATCAACATATGCTTGGCTCCGAAGTCTTCTTCATGGGACCAAATGTCTTCCAGGTGGCAACAGGTATTGTATTCAATCCTTGAATCCCAAAAATTAAATTTTTCTCAAATCCTGTTTTCTGAATTAACTGAACATGCTGCTAAGCCTGTTTCTTCTAGATGGCTACTCTATCCACGTTTTATCATGGCCATCATAGAGAAACAGCTTCAGCAAAATGGCCTTGTTGGTCAGGGGATCTCTGCTCCAGCAGTTTTGTTGGAAGTATATTCCCGACACAACTCTAACCTTACTCTAAAAGAGGCTGCCCGAAAGCTAAAACCCCAGCATAGGGAACCCACAGCCTCCTCTTCCAAATCAAAATCTAAGGTCCCCACCAAATCCAAATCCACAAAGCCCAAAAAGGCTGCTCAGGGAAATGAGTCCCCTGAGTCTGCCCATGCCTCACCGAGGCATGACATGGCCACTGGGAGTAGTCAACCAGTGGTCCATCAGACTCTACCAGCTCAAACCGCCCAGGTTTCCTCTCAACAGGATCCTGGAGCAACCATTGTAGGGGCAGACACATCTCTAGAACCTCCTTCATTTGAAAAGGTTTCTATTGAACAGCACCAATCTCCCCGGGTGCACTCTCTTTCAAAGCCAATTCCTATGGAAACCACCCCAAATAGCCCCACTTTTGTTATTGAAAACATCCTGGATCAGTTGAACACTCCTATCCCCTCCCAGACACCTATCACTACTGGGATTAGCTCCAACATTGAGGGGGAGGATCAAAGTGTCTCTGATAACCCACAGGATTATGACTACCACATCAGATCTCCTAGTGTGGAAAGAGAGATTCTGATATCTGACAAGGCTGCTACTTCATCACCTCCATCATTTGGAGTGATTGATAGTGGTACCATTGCTAAGACCTTGTCAGAGGCAACAACTGATGAAGGGGTTACCCCTGAGGTTGGAAGTCCCCAGAACCAAGAAAAAGGGGCACCTGATCATGTTGAGCCACACTCAACTCAGGTAGATCCTGATATTCTCAGGAGGTCAGATGATTTAGCTAAGGCTACTGATGACCAAAGAACACTTGCTGAGGTTCTAAAGCATAATCAACTCCTTGAGGCTGAGGTATGTAGACTCAATGAGCTACTCACCAAAATGTCCAAGGACAAAAGTCCATCTTCCCCAATTACCCCACAGATGGCACCTTCTCATCCTGAAGGTCACCCAAACACTTCCACCACTACTTCAAAATTTGACAAGCCTCCAGCCACTGCTTCAGGCACTAATCCTTTGGGTTCTAGCCCCCCAGAGGCATTAGCTGCTGCCCTTCTAAATGTCATGCCTCTCATCACTCCTTTACTGAAAACCATCATTGCCCAAGCCCTTGATGAGAGGCTACCCTCCAAATCTTAAATTCAGCAGATGGTAGATGATGCTGTGATTGCCAGACTTACAAATCTTCATACTCCTTCTTCCCCTGCAGCCAAAAAGGGGGAGTTAGGAACAGAGTCAGTCACAACTTCAGCTTGCAAAAGGCAAAGGTCTGAAGATGAAAATGAAAATATTGGTTCTGAAAGATCTCCAGATATTCAAATTACATACAAGAGACAGAAGAAGAATAAACCTGCTGAGATTTCCAACAGGGCTGAGGAGGAGGTTGAACATGTAAATGTTGAAGGTGTGGAAAAGGCAGATAAAGAATCTTGTGATAAAGAAGTTGAGGTAAGCATTGAGAAGGCAAGTGCAGAACAAGTTACAATCTCTGATTTACAAGAAACTGAACAAGAAGAGATGCAAGAACAAGAAGATCAAACTCAGAGGGGTGAGGTTGAGAAACCTATTGAAAGTGATGAGGTAGGAGCTCCTCTCAAGAAAAGAAGGCTACTGAGAATTCAAGAAGAGGAAGATTCTGATGAGGAAGACAGGCTTCCTATCTCTACTGTAATTAAAACAAATGTTCAAAAGCCTGAATCATCAACAACTGGGTTAAATCTGGCCATTCAAAAGAAGAAAGTAGCTTTACTTGCCAAATATGTGCCTGAGAAGCCATTGGTGTTTGGACAACATCCAAAGCTCACACCAGAATCTCAAATGTTGGCAGTAAAAGTTAAGCTTGAAGAGGAAGAGAACCAGAAACAGCATGATGAGCAAATCTTAAAGATGGTTGACAAGGAATATCCTCAGACATCAACCATTATTGCAATGAAGAAAGAAGCTCAAAGGTTGTATGCTCTGAGGTTCACCTATCAGTATAGGAAGGAACAGATTAGAATGTGGCCTGATCCAAGAATCATTCACAGGATACACAAGAGAGAGGCTCCAGCATCTTATGCCAGAAGAATCAGAAGGGTCTTAAGTGCTGACATTATGCTAGGGTCAATACTTGATCCTTGGGAGATAATCAATGACTTCAAGAGTGTGTACAACTCTGGCTCAAAAGCTCCAAAGTTTATAGAAAACAAAATGATCAAGAAAGGCTTGGTATATAGGAAACTTGAAAATGTTCAACAAAATGAGCTTTCTCTGTTTTTGGAAGGGAAGCATCCTGATGAGTTTGTATACAGAGAGATTACTAGAGTTGAGCTGAATGATGGGACAACGGCCAGGTACTTGTCTGAGTATTATGGACCTGAGTCTTTCTTTGAAGGTGAACCTGAAAGGCTGACTCCAGAAGAGAAGGTAATACTGCTTGAGGCATATGTCAGGGAGTCCTTCAGGTTAGTATATGATCAATAGCTTTAATGAGAGGGGTTAATGCTCATAGTCCACTTCCCCAATGGAGTTCCCTCTCATATTTTGCTTGTTAGATTTTTTGGAAGCTGTTGATTATCAGGCATACACTTTAACTGGTCATTTTGATACTGATCTCAAAGAAAAAGACTTATATTTCAGCCTGGGAGTAAATAAGTGAGACCATAAATAAATTAGAGGTTTTTGGCTGCATTGGTTCAGGGGGAGTTTGTTGGACTAAAAGAACCAATGAGCCTGATCAGAAAAATCTCTAAGTCTCACAGCACTTATAACAACTGAAGAAGAACACAACGGCTGACATTCAATGTACAGAAGATACAAGATCTGAAGTGATATACAACAGCTGAAGTGTAAGTCATCAGATGTTGTAGTGTGTAGTTTAGTCTTCAGTAGTTTTCTTTCAGTTCTTGTAAAAGTCTGATGAGTAGTTTACTCATCAGATGTTTTAGTTTATTACTTCAGTAGTTTTATTACTTCAGTAGTTGTAAGAGAATGTCTTCAGATGTTGTAGACATTCTCAGTAGTTTAGTTATTTCAGTTGTTTTGTTTTGTCTGTTAGGTGTCAACATCATGTGACATCATCAGACGTCACTGTCTTTATATAAGGGCAGTTGACAATTTTGTAATGAAATGAAGTTAGTAAATTGAATGAAATATTCCTTTTGCAGAAACTCTCTCTCTATAACAAAATTATTCGTTTACTGTTTGATTGAACTTTGTTCTTGCTATGATTGTGCTAATTCAACTTTGAATTCCGCTGCTATACTCTATTATTAAATCAATTGAGAACATCTGATCCTACAGACAGGATTGTATTGTCAAGCTAAGAGCTCATACTCGGTTTGGCTTAATTCTCTCCTTGCGACTTAACGCATTAGCTACCACATTTTCCTTTCTTAGGTGATATCATATATCACAATCGTAGTCATTTAAGAGCTCGATCCAACTTCTTTGTCTCATATTTAATTCTTTTTGATCAAATATGTGTTGCAGGCTCTTATGATCAGTGTACACTACACACTTTGTCCCATATAAGTAATGTCTCCAAATCTTTAGTGCAATTACTACAAAACTTAGTTCCAAATCATGTGTGCTGTAATTTTTCTCATGCACCTTCAGCTGTCGCGAAGCATATGTGATAAATTTATCCTTCTACATTAGTACACAACCCACGCCTTGATGCGATGCATCACAATATACTACAAAGTTATTGGTGTCATCAGGTAGGGTTAGTATACGTGCGTTACACAATTTTTTCTTTAGAAGTTGGAAAACTTTCTCTTGTTTCTCCTCCCAATTAAACTTTTTATCCTTCTGGGTCAGCATGGTTAGGGGTTGAGCTATTTTAGAGAAGTTCTCTATAAAGCGTCAGTAATACCCTGCTAATCCCAAGAACTGTCGTATTTCAGATGGAGTTCTAGGTGCTTCCCACTGTTTGATAGCTTCAATCTTACTGGGATCTACATGAATGCCCTTTTCATTTATCACATGTCTCAGAAATTGTACTTCTAGCAGCCAAAATTCGCTCTTTGAGAACTTGGCGTACAATTTTTCCTTAGCCAGCAACTCCAGGATCAGCTTCAAGTGTTGCTCGTGATCCTCTTTGGTTTGCAAATAGATTAGTATGTCATCAATAAAGACAATTACGAATTTATCCAAGTAGGGTTTACACACCCGATTCATTAGGTCCATAAATACAGCTGGAGCATTGGTTAGCCCAAAAGGCATAACCAAAAATTCGTAATGTCCATACCGAGTTCTGAATGCGGTCTTTGGTACATCTTCTTCCTGTATTCTCAGCTGATGGTAGCCCGACCTTAAATCGATTTTTGAGGAGTATGTCGCCCCTTTCAATTGATGGAAAAGATCATCAATTCTTGGAAGGGGATAACGATTCTTGATCGTCACTTTATTCAACTCCCGATAATCGATGCACCTATGAAAGAATCTATCTTTATTCTTAACAAACAGGACTTATGCTCCCCATGGTGAAAAGCTAGGTCTGATGAAACCCTTCTCTAATAGTTCTTGCAGTTGGCTTGACAGCTCTTGCATCTCCGCCGGAGCCAACAGGTAAGGGGACTTGGCTACCGGGGCAGCTCCTGGCACTAAGTCTATTCGAAAATCCACTTGTCTAGGAGTAGGACCCTGGCAAGTCTTCGGGGAATACTTATGGAAACTCTTTCACCACTGGGATGTCTTGTAGTTGTCTTTCCTTGCCCTTCTTGTCAGCCACATGAGCTAGAAAGGCTTTGTATTGTTTCTTCAGGTATTTCATCGCCTTCATAAAGGAGATTAGTTGTAAGCTTCTCCATGGTCGTTCCCCATGTATGACGAGGATCTCCCCGTTTTCTAATGGTACTCGGATGACTCTTTCATAACATACTATTTCAGCTTTGTGTTTGGATAGCCAATCCATCCCAACTACTATATCAAAGCTACCAAGGTCTATGGGAATAAGATCTAAACTAAGCATGTGCTTGTTTATATTCAAAGTACAACCCCTAATTATGTTTCTTGTTTCTAAGATATCCCCATTAGCTAATTCAATGGTGAAACTATCCTTCAATGTTTTATGCTCCTTACCCAGTAATTGTTTGAACTCATTTGACACAAAACTTTTATCCGCCCCCCGTGTCAAATAAAATAAAGGCATAATGATTATCAACTAAGAACGTACCCGTTGCTACGTGCTGGTCGTTTATGGCTTCCGTTGCACCGATGACAAAAGCTCTTCCACGTGCTTGTTTTACTTGAGCTTCTGGGTCCCTATTTAGCTTTGGGCAATTGTTCTTCAAGTTATCGGTGCTCCCCGCACTCATAACATGATCTTGGCCTTGTTGGGTCATATCGACACTGTTTCTCAGTATGGCCATTCTTCTTGCACTTGATGCAAAAATGGCAGTTGCCACTGTGATGATAAGTGCATTTGTTACATTTTGGATGGCCCATCATATGGCTTCCTTCCTGTTGTAGTGGCCACAAAGTTTTTCACAGTTCCTTGATCTTTCCCGATGGTATTGGTTGCCCTATTCTCTTGGAATTCCAATCTCTTCTATTTTCCCCCGAATTGCTTCTTTGTGAGAGCACCAGTACGGAGCATTTCATCCGTGATGCTAGCTGCAAGTAGTATGGCCTTCTCCAACGTGGTGGATTCAGCTGTGGTTACCATCCCTCGGATTTGAGGAACGAGACCCCAAATGTAACGGTCAACCTTCTTGGCCTCGGTTGGCACCATGTGGGGTTGTAAACAGGATAGTTCGTGAAATCGGTTGGTGTACGCCTGATGCTCTACTTCAATCATCTTGTGGTTCCAAAACTCTTCCTCCAACTTTTGCATTTCATTCTTGGGAAAATATTCCTTAATGATTAGTGCCTTTAATTCTTCCCATGTCATGTTTTCCACAGCTTCTCTTCCTCTTGCTTGGACTTGGGTATTCCACCATGTTAATGCCTTATTCTGGAAGGAATAGGTGGAATACTTGACCTTTTGAT
Source organism: Mikania micrantha (assembly GCA_009363875.1). Classification (NCBI taxonomy): domain Eukaryota; kingdom Viridiplantae; phylum Streptophyta; class Magnoliopsida; order Asterales; family Asteraceae; genus Mikania; species Mikania micrantha. The sequence continues at coordinate 33,993,293 of CM018687.1, read as the reverse complement.
TACCCAGACAGTCGCTTATACTAACGACTGCCTCCATTTTCTTGATCCATTTCAGAATTTCTTTCACTCCTTTTGTACCGTGGAAATCTTTAGGTTTGTATGAGATGAATGTTTTGTAGGAACAACCCTTGCGATTAATTTCTCCTGTAGTGCCATCTTCAGTGGTGGCGGGACCATGCTGACTACCACTCCTATTAGTACCAGTCGGTTGATTTGGAAAGGCTATCTTGAGTTGCTTCATGAAGATTCATACCACGTAATTTGTGCTCAATGGGGCATCATTGTGAGGTGTTTCTTTATTTTCAACATCTACTTGAGGTGGGACATTCTTCGCCTTCGCCCTCTACGTTTCGGTGGCATCCTCTGAGAGGTTATTTAGCAAACATAAGCATTAATATATCATAGTATTTAATATCATAACATAGATAGTTCCACAACATACATATAATATTCATAGATAATTCCATAACATCCATACAACATCATAACATCATAGCAAATTGTTCAAAACACAAATTATCTGTTAAAACACAACCATTGCTAGGACATCCGAGCTCCCGCTCTAGTAACAACAGGATGGCCTTGACAAAACCCTCTACATAAAGAGGTAAATGAATGCAGCAAACATGATCATCACCACCCAAGTGATGGCTGCTATTGCCACCGCCCATTGCTTTCCTCTCCTGATCTCTTTGCGAACACCGGTCAAACCCATGTCATTGGTGAGCATCGTTCAATCTAAATCTCTCCAATTGTCAGTGAGTTCTTGGGCTTGATGGGCAACATGGTTACACTCTTGTTGATGAGCACTCATCCATTCATCAAATAGCCGTCGTGAGACAAAATCGGCAGAATCCATCCCGTGGGAGGATTCCCCACGCTCCATATCAGGTGTTGATGGTTGAGGGTCTCGACTGCCCAACTTGCGTTGGCAGGGTAAACCAGTGGTCTTTCTTGTCGTGTACCTTATCCCACCTCGCCAGACACCCCTTCCTCCTCCCTTCCTAGGGGAAATGGTCAAGGTTCACGTGTTTCTTGCCCTTGATTATGAATGGGGTGCTCGATAGTAGCCACAGTCTCGTTGTCACTGGAGTTGTCGGAATGCTCCGAAGGGTCAGTATCACTATCGGAAAGAACCAAGAAGGGAATGTGTCGGACGACATAATGGTTGTTGTTGTTAGCCATGGCTGCAACATAAAGGAAAATATAGTTTTTGATGAGTAATATATATATATATATATATATATATATATATATATATATATATATATATATATACTAGTAGGGAACCCGCGCGATGCGGCGGCTAAAACGACAATGTATAACTTGGTGTTTGTTTGTTGTTAATTAATTATGTTCTCATGATATAGATAGTGCTCTCGTTAGTTTCTTTTTCGTAAACTAAACAATAATTAAGTGTGAAGCGACTAAAGATGTGCATAAAGCCAAACAATAACCAATAAGTCGTTAAAGCCATACTATTAAGTTAAAAAACAATTAACATACATACATTGAGAACATAGATAACGTTGACTTGCAACCGTAGTTTGTTTCCTTCAAATATTGTTTGTATTTTGTAGGGGAGAACAAATGGCTAACTAATCAAACATAGAATCCAACTCTAATAAAAGTTCTTCATGTTAATCTTATAACACGACATACATCTAACAATGTGTAAAAAATGGTTGTTTGAAAACAAATTGACTCTAGGAATTGATTGTCGTTGACTTTTATTATGGTTATCGCAAAACATACACAATGTGAAATTGACTTCTTTGAAATTAAAAAGAAGCCTTTTGTATGTGGACAATGTTATAATTAGATATGATTTGTACTATAGGATTTGTTGTGTTTGTGATAAGAGTACTCTTGCGTATCTCAGCCCTTATTTGATCATCATTAAATCCACCCACGTTACCTTCCCCCAAATCCAATAGCCATTCTACAAAGATGTTAGTTTTTTTAATATCGAATAATTCACTTTGAAGACTTTATATCAGGTCTTTTAAGAAAAACAAAACTAAAGGAAACTATGTAACCTAAAATTAGCATGCTATGTTGCGGGATTAAAAATAAAATTTAGCAACTGCTAACCTCAAGGCCAAAGGACTGATATAATATATGTAGAAACTACGAGGCAACAGAGAGATCGCTTGTGTTCATAAAAACAACCATTAATATGAATTTTTTAAGGATTCACAATCAATAGCTAATATGCACATCTTATTCACAACCAATGACCATGATGACTGATATCAATAGTAAATGTTGCTTCACATAATTCACATTCTTAAAAATGTGAATTTACTTTATAGAAATACTCTCAAAAGTCAAGATGTCTAATTAAAAATAATTGATTAGAATAGTTGCATTTTAGGAAAATGGGTTAAACCTCTAAAATATGTAAAACAACATAATAATATACACACACTTAACCAAAAAAAAAATAAACCACTGTCATCTAAAACAACCTACGATGCAAACATTTTTCTCAAGAATAGACCAAACAAAGAAGTTTAAATGTTTAAGAGCATTTGGTTCATATATCAATTCCTAATAATTGAATGATCTTTACATAGATGAATTAGTAAAACATAATTGCTCATATAATAAATGCCATCAGTCAATTCGAAACCAAGATAGGTTGAAGTTCACATGTTAGGGAATATGCACTAAAATAAAATTTGTTGAAATTAAATGTAAGGGTTTTGATTTAAATTATATCACCATTTATGGCATCATGCAGTTTAATCATCCTAATCAATTCACACAAAAATTAAGTATAATTAGTATAACCAATAAGATGTAAGAGCAAAACCTGAAAAATTGTAGGCAACTTCAAATGGGTAAGAGCTACATCCTTAAATAAATTAAGCTGGATCCTTGAAATGGGTGAAACAATACTGGAAACTTAATTGGAAACAAAAGAACCAAACATTTTTCAAAACATATGGACGGACCATGACTGAAGACCTCATCTAGAAAAAGTTAAAAAAGAAATACAACTCAAACAAACAAGGGTCAAACCTCAACCATATTTAAATTAAGCAGTCAAATACCTAAAAGCTGTAATATCACCATATCAAAACAATATTTAAACACAAACATTACCAGAATCATCTTCTTCCCACATCTGATCGAACCCAATTTTTCTTGGCTTCTTCAAAACCAATAACTGAAACTTTATTCTCAGTTGTCAGCATCCCAACTGGTAGACAAAGTGACACAAACAATCCCAAGTGAAGCTCCACATGTTATAAAATTTTTCATAAATTTTGCTCCTTTATAACAACACTAATCACCTGCAGTAGAAGGCCTAAACAAGTTACCAAAGGCACCCAACATTGAATAATATCCTACCAATCATCCTTAGCATCACCACATTTAGGATCTTCTCATTTGCATCTTGTTTCATCTTTTCATTTCTTCATTCACCGTCACTTTTTTGTTTTCAAGATTTAGATTTGACCCACTAAACCCTTTTGCTTTTGCATCAATCCTCCACCTCATCAACTTTAAAAAAATTTTAAACTCTCTTCTTAACTGTATGAAGCACTACTTACCTTTCTCAAGTATTTAGAATTTTTTTAGTTTATATTCTATAGTATATATGATTTGATTAGTACTTAATAAATTTTTTTCGTTAACTGAAGCACTCACCCATGCCAAACACTTTTCAATATATACCAATAAACCTGTCATACACGTATTTCAGGTCAACACACCCGACTTGGCATGTTTGGAGGCATAAAAAAACCCATTTTAACATGTACTAATAATGCATCATATCGAGAAAAAAAGAGCCAATTTTTTATACACACCAACTAAATAGAACAAATAAATTGGTAACAAAATACATAGGTTGCACCTTAACTATGTCTGTAAAGAGAAATCAGAGAATATTATGCAAGAAAGCTGAAATGATTATGCAGTAGGAAGTTTGGATGTCTTTACCTAATAGTATGGAAGACTTTAAACGTCTCTTGGAATATGATTTCAAAACTAAAACAACTAAAATTCATGATATGCAGCTAGTTATTAAAATTTATACAAATTCAATATTAGGATCTTAAGCAGACTATTAATGGAGAAACAAACATAAATTGCGTATCATCATATATGAGTAAATGAATCAATACAAAGATTACATATTAACCAAAAAAATTTGTTCAGAAAGCGATGCACATGAACCTGTTAAGCCGATAAATTTGAGGAGGCATACCAAATTTAAACAGGTTAAGCCGCTGTGGTGGTGGTCTGAAGCAGGCTGTGTTTCAACAAGGTAGAAAAATTAACGATGTATAAAAATAAGGTTAAATAAATTTAAGTGGCATACCAATTTCTAAGGAAATTTCAGAGAGGCAAACACATGAGAACCAATTTCTGAGGCAGCATCTGATCGAAGAGAAGAAGCCCTCTTTAAGGGACAGATCCAAGATTCCAAATATTTGAATGTGGAGACAATTCTTTTGAAATATTGCTCTTTTCATGCACGACTGGTTCAAGCGAAGAAGCCAAGAAAAGAAGAATACTTCTTCCTTCTTCCTTATTCAGAAGCGATATCCCGTTGATCTGGTTCAGATATTAACTGATTATGGGAAAAAATCATCAAAGGGTTTGAGCTTTGATCTGGCGATTTCTTTTCTAGGGAAAAGAACCAAATATGGTAAACAATTTTTAGGGAAAGGAGAAAGGGGAAAAGAGAAAGTAGGACAACAAATATGTTTGAATACGGTTTTTGCATAGAATGGTTGTAACACAAGCTTAATAGCTTTTACATCTCTTAATTTTAAGAGATTTCATAATCTCTCACCAATATCTATTATATAAAGTAGTAAGATATATATATTCCTTTATGTTGTAGCTTGCATGAGAACATTCTTCATTAATATTATAAAAATACAATATTTAGAGTTTCTCGGCAATTATCCCTAAGAGTGCAGTGTAATTTCTTGTCACCCTCTTACATAAATCAAAATGCGATTATATTGCCATGAAGGGTCAGAACAACATGTGATATAGCATCCATGCTATAGTTAGGAGAATTCCTACTACAGTCCAACAAAACCCTAGCTCAGCTATCAATCGAGTATCCTCATGACGTCGGATGTTCTCTTCCACACGGACCTTATGTCGGTGGTCCACTATCTTCAAGCTGTGCGTAATCTTGTGCATAAGTTATACCAAATCGTCCGGGTCTTCTTTTAGTAGTGTTAAGTTTTGACTAAACGCGAAGGCACTCGACCGTCTGATGTGCTTGGTATGCATGGAGAGCTCTGAGAACAGTCTCGGTAGGAGGGCCCCTGACTCTTGAAGACTCCCCAACCCCAGAGTGGGTTTGAGGAGGTTGCATCATAGGGGTTGGGGCACCAGGATGGTAACCCTTAATCTGCTGGTGACTTCCTCCTAAGTGTCAGAGGCATCAAGTTGTATGATCTCTTCAGAGCTGGTTAGGTCTATGTGAGTAACACCGTTGATTTTGTATTCTTTTACCATAGCTGCAAAAGATCACATGTTATGTAAAATACTAACTTATAGTTTTGAGCTTAAGGCTATAGTCTAGACACTCCTTACGGCATTCCTAGTTCTCTATGACCATTGGCTCTGATACCAATCTGTCACACCCTCGCCAACGGCGGAATTGCAAGGATGTAACGAAACTGAGTATCTCGAACACATGGTATACAAAGAGAATTCTAATCATTCATTACCAGGCTAAATCATGTCAACAACATAAAATAGTGTTTATACAAGACTGAAAATTCAAAATCATAAATCCTAATTTCATCTAGGTATTATAAATAAATCTTTAGCTGTCTCCAAAAGTGCCAGCTTACTTCCCTGTCAGCAACTTGCTAAACTTCTAATTTCTTACAATGCATGTTACGTTGAAAAGTCAACAAAATTGTTGGTGACTTCGTAGGTTTTATGACTCGATAAAATAGCGAATTAGGTGTTATTTACAATATAAACTCAAGGTCTTGAAGCAATTAACACAAGTCCACAACCATACCTATATGACTTCTTGAAATACCTTGAGTGTAATGTCATATCACGAACACTACTTCTAGGTGGATATATACAATTCATTTAACATAACCGTTATGCTTGATGCGACCAAACCACTAACTTATATTAATCCATCGGCTCATAGCCATGAGTTAAATGGTTGTGTAAGGATCAGGGATTTAAATGTGATATATTCTAGTCTCATGTAATATACTTCATCATAATGTGCAATATCAAGTGAACAACTTCTAGAATCAAATAGAGTATAATATCTTGCATAACCCCCAATATTTGCAAATGAAAATAGTAAAAAGGGTCTACAAACTCACGGTAATAGTGGTGAGGAAAGATTCTTGAATTATTGAGTTGATGATTACCGCCCTATGTAAGCTCTACAATATAGTAGGTCGATAGGGTCAACAGGTCAACCAAATTCAAGTAAGATAGTCGTTTGACTCCGACTTCTAGTATGATTTCTTTGAAATTCTCATAATATCAACTTTGTTTATTTACCCCTTCTCGTATATTTTTCTAGTTATGTATATTTTTAGTTTAATGGGTATTCCTTATTACCCATATTATTTTTCATAAAGCCTACATATATATGTTTCTATGTTCATTTACTTATCCATTTTACTTACCCGTATGAGCATTTCCCTTTATGAACATACTTTTATATTTATAGGTATGTATTCATTTTGAGATGTTGGATCTTTATACATATGTTCATCTACCTGTTCAAACACTTAGACTAATTTTATGCATACATACTGTGACACCCGGCAATTTCAGGTAAATTGCAACTCTTATATTCTTTACATTTCACATTCATACTTGTTGCATTTCATCTAATTATGTTAAATTAGATTAGTTGAACACAAGCAACTGCGAAACGATAGTTCGAGGAACTATCGAAACACACACGAGTCTCACGAACGTTGGTGATCAAACAAGTTATCAAACATATGTGCTTATGTGCGTAAACATGTATTAGATGTTTAGGATAAGCGTTAGGAATCGATTACGAGTGAAATCGCATCAACGAAATCGAAAAACAAGAAAATGGACCCGTCGCGGTACGCGGAGAGTCCCTCGGCGAAAGGCTTCGCGGTACGCGAAGCAAACCGGGAGTCGAGACTCCCGAATTTCATCGCGGTACGCGGTAAATAAATTTGATCGGCCTCCGCGGTACGCGAAGGCCATGCAGATCGAAAATTCTATAAAAAGCCAACCCAACTCATTTGTTCGGCTTTCTCTCATCTTCTTCGAACTTCCACTTATCTCCTCGACCAAATACACTGAAACCAGACCTTCAAGTCTCTGGAATCATCATTGGGAGCTATTATTGGAGTGGGGAAGCCATTGAAGCACAAGGAAGGTGTTGAGGATCGTCCAAAAGCTTGGAACAACCATCGAACCAGTAAATCGTCATCATCAGGAGCTATTCAACATAAATCCTAGCTGCTAAGGTAGTCTTACATGCTTATTAGTTGATAGATCGTACATGCAAGGGCTAAAAACCCACATGCAACTCCATTTGATTATTGTGCACGAGATTGTTGGTGATTTGTTGTGTAGATGTCATAGATTTACTGATTTGATAGTATAAGAATGTTAGATTTGAGCTTGGTTTAGTTATTGGTTGATTTGGTGATGATTTAGGCAAACTTGCCATAAAAGGAAAACTTTTATGCTGCAAGTCTTGGATTTGTGATGATCTAGACATGTTAGACATGTCTAGATGTTGTTAAATGTATATTGGAATGTTTAGAAACACATTGGGATATTTGATTTTGTCAAAAACTTGGTTTTGTAGAAACTTGCTATTTATGGAAACTTTTGTAAATCCAAAGAGGGCTTTTGAGGTTTTAAAGTGTTTTGATAAACTTGGGTTATTGAAATGTGTTTAGAAATGTTTTTTTGAACATATTAGGAAACTTGGATTTGTAAAAACGAGCTTTTAAACAAGTACTTACTATTTTAGGAAACTTTATTTGGGCAAAACGGCATAAATGGTGATTTATGCGCAAACGACATGTTTTAAGAGTTTAAACATGTTTTATGAACATATTGGAAGTTATTAGTTTTATGAAATGGAATTTCATAACTACACCTTCTTAAAATGGAAACTTTCCCAAATTGGAAACTCTTATGATTTTCATATGTAACATACATACACCTTGTTTGGTTAGAGTCGTAGGATGCATGATGAGGTCCTACGTACGTATTAGGAATAATATGACACATAATCAAACTTAACACAACAAACGTGTCACCAACGATTCGTCGAGTCAACACAGGTCAACACACACACACACACTCGGTTGAGCACACCGACACTTGGAGTTGTATGGACTGCAAGACAACCACGAAACACATACTTACACCTATATGATCATAGGTTCTTACTAGCAGGACTGCTAGCTTTCACAGACGCGAACACACGAAAACCGGAAATTGCACTACCATGTGAGTTCACGGCCCCTTTTTATCTTTTCTACCTTTGGGGGAGAAAACATTGCTTTACAACTGTTTTTGAACAACAACTCATTTTATTTACGTATGGACATGCTTTATCATTATATGCATATGTGTGGGCCCCTATCACAACTAAAAGTCCTCGCGATACTCCTCGGACCGCTAATAGCATAACGCCTAGCATGGTAATCTTGAATAGTACTATTGGGCCTGACAAGCCCCACTACACCCGACTGGAGGTCGGAACAGTGCAATATTGACCAACACTTTGCCATAGTCTTGTGATGGACATGGCGGGAGGCACCAACTGTCAGCTTCGGTACCATCCACAATATAATATAACTGTATTGACAAGCTATCAATCGATACTGCATTGTAATGATATGTAAATCTGCAAAACTCTTACTTTAAACATTTTGATGTTTACTACTTATGAAAAACCTGTGGTCTCACCAACCATTGTGTTGACCCTTTTACTCGCATGTTTTCTCAGGTAACTAAGACACGCACTCGAGGTAGGATGCTAGGATGGAGTCCATGCATCAGCTTTAGTGTCTTAGGATATTTTGAGAACATCTAAATATTTGACTTGTTTTGTAATAATGATTACTTAAATCGCTTCCGCAAACTTCAAACTTAGGTTGTTTTGAAAACTATTTGATTAACGCCTCCGCAACTTATGAACTTTATCTGTATTGATATTATTAAACTTCCGCAACTCTGATTTTACAAAACTGTTTTATCCAAGTTATTGGATGTACGTGTACAACCAGACATGTAGGTCTCGCAACAGTGTGACCGGAGACTGCGATCCTGCAAGATCAGTCGCGTCGCGCCCCAGGAAGGGACTGGATTTCTCGGGGTGCGACAGATTGGTATCAGAGACTCCGGTTATTGCGAATTAGGTTTGCATTTAGTGAACTTAGTCTATAACCACTAGTCTCCACACAACACGTAGTGCTTAGTATTAGTTCTACTTGCATACGTTATCGAACATATACACAACTCACTCATTTAGATGTGGCATTACTGTCATCACCATCTATGCTCGCATTCGACGAGAGGGAATAGATTGTTCCTACACCCTCAGTATCAACACTATCGGCAGCAGTTGAGTTACCGAAACGAATCAACTATCACCCGAAGGCAGCACGTCTGAGCCATCGCAGGAGGAGCAACCGGTACACATATACTACATCACCGGTGCCCGAATCAAAGAGGCGACGACAAAAGCTGATCGGGGATGAAACCACAGCAAGTCAAGGGATGAAATAGGCCCTGTGGCTCAACCTCGATTGAAAAAAAACATTGATTCTCTTTCCAACTCCTAAACAACATTCTTGTAACCCTTTGGTACTTCTACACATACTGTTTACAAGGACCATATGAGAAAATTTCAAACTCAACTCCATGTCACTCATAGAATATCACCAAGCGAACATGGTCGCTCGAGTTAGGAAAAACTAAAGTGACCATGACGAAAGATTTCATTACCGGTACATACGAAACTCCCTGACTGTTAGGAGGTCATCTACAATCAGTCATCCTAACATTCACACGATGGGGGTCTCAACACCAAATGACAAAAAGAAAACACACTCAAGCCACGTAACTATCCTTATAAGATCTACGAAAGATCCTATAATACCATACGACTCGCATAACTAGACCAAGAATTAGCTTCGATAGGCTATTCAACCATACCTCATATGATTCATGTTTGAATCTCGATGCCATGGATAAACTTTGAATCCAGTAAAACCTAATAGCTCTAAGCAGGAGGAACTAGAATTTTTATGTAAGGTAAATTGACGATCATGGTGCGCAACATAATCGTGAATTTACAGGTACGCATGAATTCTGGCAAATTCTATTGTGAGCCTATTTTTTTTTGAAAACACATACATTGAGATTCGCTTATCCCTCACCCTGATGGGTGCAACGGAATTCAAGCAACTTATCAAGATTTCAACATAATATTCATCAAATTTCCAACCATAGCTCGGATTGCCATGTATCTATGAGAACCTCATGTTGCGACTTTACCCTTCTTATGAAGCAACGTATCAAATTTTCCGATAAGGACCCTGACAAGGATCCTAGGGAGAACCCCATGGAGGAGTCACCCGACAATGCAACACCTATACTAGATACACATGAGCCTGAGAGGCAGTTTCTTGAGTCGGATTGACTCGGTACCTGACCTGGGCAGACGACCGAATCGAGTGTCTTGCCGAAGAACTGAGATACACAAATACCCGACATGCAGAACTTTGTAGCATAGTCAACAAGATGGATCGGGATATGACCCAGTTGATTTCACTATTCCAGGCAGCCGAAGACCGGGCAGCCATCGCTAAAGCCAGAATCGAAGAGCTGGAAAACAAGGTCGCCAATCCAGTTCCAGTAGAACCTGACACTGGGAAAAAGGAACCAGCGACGGATGCTGATTCTGATTCCACTATCGATAATGCCTCCGATTAACTTAGCATAGACCTGATAGGGATGGGTTGTGGCTCTGTATTCGAGATTTTGGAATCTTAGTGTCTTGGGTATTAAAAGAATTGTAACCAGTACAACTTATTATATATCAAGATTTTTGTCTATACCAATCAATACATGTTTTCTTTTCATACCAATCACGCGCTACATTAGTCATTAGACTTACACTAACGCTTATTCTCGCTATGAAGATCATGGCTGGAAGACGCGAAGGATGCATGAACGCGGGAGGGCGTGGAAATATTAACCTCACCTCAACGGACCTGAACGCATTAATCAAAGAACGAGTTGAGGAGGAAATCGCTGCACATGAATCTGCACGTAACCAGAACCAACTGACCCAAGAGACAAATCCTCATCCACCCCACTGCACGTTCAAAACCTTCTTAGACTGCAAACCACCTTCTTTCAATGGTACGGAGGGTGCTGCCGGCCTCCTCCGATGGATTGAGAAATTGGAATCCGCTTTTATCATGAGCAACTGTAGGGTAAATGACCGCGTGAAGTACGCAACAGGAACCTTAGAAGGTGCGGCCCTCACTTGGTGGGACACAAATGTTCAAACCATAGGACGAGAAACATATAATGCTCTACCTTGGGAAGAATTCAAGAGAATAATGAACCACGAATATTTCCCTCACGACAAAGTTCAGAAAATGGAGATGGAATTTCGGAACCACAGGATGATCGGTTCTGAGATCGAGGCATGCACCTCTCGATCTTATGAGTTGGCACACATGTGCCCAGAAATGGTGACCCCAGCCTACAAACATCTCGAAAGATACATTGAGGGATTGACACTAGAGGTTCGGGATATGGTGCTATCCGCTGACCCCACCACCTTGCGACAAGCCGTTTACTTAGCTCATGAACTGACCGATACGGCAGTTATTCAAGGATTATTACCTCCACCTGGCTCAGTAATCAAAACCACCGACAACAAACGCAAATGGGGATAACTCTCAAAACAAAACCCCCACTCTACAATCACCAAGACGACGTAAGGGTGCCTATCCTGGCAAAAACCCAAAGTGCAACAACTGTGATTTTCATCATCAACGAGGACCGTGTGAAAGATACCGGTGTCAACGGTGTGGAAAGTTAGGTCACGCAGCTGAGAACTGCAGGGGTGAACTAGTGACCAAAATCCCACGGCCACAACAGCAGCAATATAAAGCACCAAAAGGATGCTTCGGATGTGGAGAGCCAGGGCACTTTAAGAGGGACTGCCCCCATGTGAAAAACATTGGGGACGAAGCACCGAAGAGTTGCTTCGAATGTGGAAATCCAGGTCACATCAAAAAGGACTGCCCGCATCTGAAGAACAACAACAATGACGAGAACAACAATGGTTCGATGGGACGAACCCTCGTGATTGGGACTACTGAATCCAGAAATGATCTTAACCTTGCAACGAGTACGTATCTCTTAAACGATCATTACACTTCTGTATTGTTTGATACTGAAACTGAGGAAAGTCTTATATTTAAGCACCTTAGTAAATATTTGTCATAACCCCAATATCTTTAAAGGCTAAATACACCGTGGAATTAGCTGATGTTAAACTGATTGTAACTAAGCACATTCAAAGAGAATGCACTTTAGAGATAGCAAACCATAAATTTAAGATCGACCTCATGCCAGTTACAATAGTCAGTTTGAGGTAGTAGTGGACATGGAACCAAGCTGAAATCACTTGCCACGACAAGGTTGTGCGCATACCTCTCCCTAGTGGAGAAACCTTAGGCATCAACGGTTAAAGGAGCAACACTCCTCTGCCCCCATGCGGAAATGGGAACAAATCTCCATGGATTTCATTACCAAATTACCCCGTACACCTAGTGGATGTGACACTATCTGGGTAATTGTGGATCGACTGACTAAGTCAGCACATTTCCTTGCGATTAAGGAAAACGACAAGAAGGAGAAACTCGCCAGACTTTATGTTAAGGAAGTAGTCTCGCGTCATGGAGTGCCAATCTCCATCATTTCGGATCGAGACGCTAGATGCACTTCTAATTTCTAGAAATCGTTGCCGAAGTCGCTTGGCACTCGGTTGGACATGAGTACAGCATACCACCCACAAATTGGTGGCCAGAGCGAACGCACCATACAAACTCTTGAAGACATGCTACGAGCGTGCGTAGTAGACTTCGACAACAGCTGGGAAACTCACCTACCGTTGGTAGAGTTCTCCTACAATAACAGCTACCACACAAGTATTAAGGCAGCGCCTTTTGAGGCCCTCTATGGCAGGAAATGCCGATCACCTATCTGATGGGCGGAAGTGGGCGACAGTCAGCTCACAGGCCCGGAACTCGTACACGAAACAATAGAGAAAATTGTGCAAATCAGAAACCGCATGGCGGCAGCTCGGGATCGTCAGAAGAACTATGCCGACAAACGCCGAAAGCCACCGGAATTTCAGGAAGGAGACAAAGTCCTTCTGAAAGTTTCACCTTGGAAGAGCGTCATTCATTTCGGTAAACGAGGCAAACTGAACCCACGGTATATTGGACCATTCGAGATCCTGAAGAGGATTGGTCCGGTAGCATACCAACTCAACCTTCCAGCAGAACTCAATGGAGTTCACAACGTATTTCATGTCTCAAACTTAAAGAAGTGTTTATCTGATGAGACACTCGTAATTCCACCAGATGAAATCCAGGTGGACGAACAACTACGGTTCATGGAAGATCCATGAGGTCAAGCAGCTTAAGCAGAGTCGGATTCCGATTGTCAGAGTCCGATGGAACTCGAAACGCGGACCTGAATTCACGTGGGAACGTGAAGATCAGATGATGCGCAAATATCCCCATCTTTTCAAACAAACAGCGTCGAACGACGACAACAACGAATAAATTTCGGGACGAAATTCCTTTCAACAAGGGGATGATGTGACAACCAGAAAATTTTTGTTTCTCAAACACTCTTGCTTCTCAAACACTACCAACAACAACCGAATTTCGGGACGAAATTTCTTTCAACAAGGGGATGATGTGACACGCGGCAATTTCAGGTAAATTGCAACTCTTATATTCTTTACATTTCACATTCATACTTGTTGCATTTCATCTAATTATGTTTAATTAGATAAGTTGAAAACAAACAACTGCGAAACGATAGTTCGAGGAACTATCGAAACACACACGAGTCTCACGAACGTTGGTGATCAAACAAGTTATCAAACATATGTGCTTATGTGCGTAAACATGTATTAGATGTTTAGGATAAGCGTTAGGAATCGATTACGAGTGAAATCGCATCAACGAAATCGAAAAACAAGAAAATGGACCCGTCGCGGTACGCGGAGAGTCCCTCGGCGAAAGGCTTCGCGGTACGCGAAGCAAACCGGGAGTTGAGACTCCCGAATTTCATCGCGGTACGCGGTAAATAAATTTGATCGGCCTCCGCGGTACGCGAAGGCCATGCAGATCGAAAATTCTATAAAAAGCCAACCCAGCTCATTTGTTCGGCTTTCTCTCATTTTCTTCGAACTTCCACTTATCTCCTCGACCAAATACCCTGAAACCAGACCTTCAAGTCTCTGGAATCACCATTGGGAGCTATTATTGGAGTGGGGAAGCCATTGAAGCACAAGGAAGGTGTTGAGGATCGTCCACAAGCTTGGAACAGCCATCGAACCCGTAAATCGTCATCATCAGGAGCTGTTCAACATAAATCCTAGCTGCTAAGGTAGTCTTACATGCTTATTAGTAGATAGATCGTACATGCAAGGGCTAAAAACCCACATGCAACTCCATTTGATTATTGTACACGAGATTGTTGGTGATTTGTTGTGTAGATGTCATAGACTTACCGATTTGATAGTATAAGAATGTTAGATTTGAGCTTGGTTTAGTTATTGGTTGATTTGGTGATGATTTAGGCAAACTTGCCATAAAAGGAAAACTTTTATGCTGCAAGTCTTGGATTTGTGATGATCTAGACATGTTAGACATGTCTAGATGTTGTTAAATGTATATTGGAATGTTTAGAAACACATTGGGATATTTGATTTTGTCAAAAACTTGGTTTTGTAGAAACTTGCTATTTATGGAAACTTTTGTAAATCAAAAGAGGGCTTTTGATGTTTTAAAGTGTTTTGATAAACTTGGGTTATTGAAATGTGTTTAGAAATGTTTTTTTTTACATATTAGGAAACTTGGATTTGTAAAAACGAGCTTTTAAACAAGTACTTACTATTTTAGGAAACTTTATTTGGGCAAAACGGCATAAATGGTGATTTATGCGCAAACGACATGTTTTAAGAGTTTAAACATCTTTTATGAACATATTGGAAGTTATTAGTTTTATGAAATGGAATTTCATAACTACACCTTCTTAAAATGGAAACTTTCCCGAATTGGAAACTCTTACGATTTTCATATGTAACATACATACACCTTGTTTGGTTAGAGTCGTAGGATGCATGATGAGGTCCTACGTACGTATTAGGAATAATATGACACATAATCAAACTTAACACAACAAACGTGTCACCAACGATTCGTCGAGTCAACACAGGTCAACACACACACACATTCGGTTGAGCACACCGACACTTGGAGTTGTATGGACTACAACACAACCACGAAACACATACTTACACCTATATGATCATAGGTTCTTACTTGCAGGACTGCTAGCTTTCGCAGACGCGAACACACGAAAACCGGAAATTGCACTACCAGGTGAGTTCATGGCCCCTTTTTATCTTTTCTACCTTTGGGGGAGAAAACATTGCTTTACAACTGTTTTTGAACAACAACTCATTTTATTTACGTATGGACATGCTTTATCATTATATGTATATGTGTGGGCCCCTATCACAACTAAAATCCTCGCGATACTCCTCGGACCGTTAATAGCATAACGCCTAGCATGGTAATCTTGAATAGTACTATTGGGCCTGACAAGCCCCACTACACCCGACTGGAGGTCGGGACAGTGCAATATTGACCAACACTTTGCCATAGTCTTGTGATGGACATGGCGGGAGGCACCAACTGTCAGCTTCGGTACCATCCACAATATAATATAACTGTATTGACAAGCTATCAATCGATACTGCATTGTAATGATATGTAAATCTGCAAAACTCTTACTTTAAACATTTTGATGTTTACTGCTTATGAAAAACCTGTGGTCTCACCAACCATTGTGTTGACCCTTTTACTCGCATGTTTTCTCAGGTAACTAAGACACGCACTCGAGGATAGGATGCTAGGATGGAGTCCATGCATCAGCTTTAGTGTCTTAGGATATTTTGAGAACATCTAAATATTTGACTTGTTTTGTAATAATGATTACTTAAATCGCTTCCGCAAACTTCAAACTTAGGTTGTTTTGAAAACTATTTGATTAACGCCTCCGCAACTTATGAACTTTATCTGTATTGATATTATTAAACTTCCGCAACTCTGATTTTACAAAACTATTTTATCCAAATTATTGGATGTACGTGTACAACCAGACATGTAGGTCTCGCAACAGTGTGACCGGAGACTGCGATCCTGCAAGATCAGTCCCGTCGCGCCCCAGGAAGGGACTGGATTTCTCGGGGTGCGACACATACGTGCACACATATCCGATCATTCAAGACAAATGGGCTTAACATCATTTGAATGAACATTTCCTTATTTTTTTGTATGGATAAAAGAAACTTCCTAGGTTATAGAACCATGCTCATAATTTACTTAACACCCTCATTTCTCTTATTATATGGTTTTATTCAAAGACATATCTGTTCATCCTTTTTGTGAAAATAAACCATCGTTGTTATATATTTATCAAAGCAAAACTTTGTTTAATCCTTTGCTTATAATGTTGGTAAAAAATGGTTCTGATGCTAGTTGTCACATTAATATAAATCCATTTAACCCTTGCTTCTTGAAATGTAAAACTCTTGTGCATGACTTTTCTTTTGTTGTTCTTTACCCAATCCAGCCTGTACTTCTTCTTTTTAGTTCGAAGTAGGGTGGATTTTACGTGTGCATGAGCTGAAATTTAAGCCATGCAGATTCTAAGATAGGCTTGTTGCTGAGTTTGGAAAGATTTCGTTCACCCATCCCATGTCTCATCTTGACATTGTCCATTTTAAAATCGTGATTAAATGCCAAGAAGGCACAAGTTCAGCAGGTTTTTATCCTTTATGGTGACTTGTTATATATCAGTTAGTGAGACAACTTACTTAAACGAACAAGGAAGGTGACCCGTGCTAAGTCCTTTCAATTCTGCCGAGGTAGGGGTACTGTTAGTCGGCGTCTGCTGCTGTAGTGGGGAGGTGATTCGAGGGAGCAACTACTAGTGGGGTCGAAAGGTGCTGGGTTGAAGGTAGCTCAACTTCCTTCGGCTGGTTGCTGCGGCTGCTCAACTCACTTCAGCTAGTCGTTCTCAGGTCCAGCACTTGGATTGTTTTATGGCTGGTCGACCGAGAGAAGTGTGGGGAAAGTGTGTTGCTTGATTGAGGGGGAAGAAGTGGATTGGTGTGGGTTGAATGGCAGCACAAGGGGGTATTTATAGGGTGTTCAGGGTCGGTTTTGAGGCTGCAAATGAGGGGGATACCAGTGAAGTTAGAATTTAATTTGATCTTTGCATTCTAGTTGGTTGTGCTATGATGGTTTAGCTGGTAGATTACTGTGCTAATTTTTAATATTATCAGCCTTTCTTGCCACAACTTTTGACGGGTTTTATCAGTGAGACATGAATGGATTCTTAAGATCTGGGATAGTACATGTCACACCCCGAGCCGGCGGGAACTAATCGGCTTTCCCGTCAGGCGGAAAGTTCTCGGGGCGCGATATCGTGAGTGATAATCGTGATGATCAGATTGTTCACATAGCATCAATGTCAAGAATACTAAAGCACAATAAAGCATTAACTAGGATTACAAAGTTAAATTACAATAATCAATGTTTAGTAATTTAACTAAGTAAACATATCAAAAGAATCAAATGTATCTATCTTGTATATGTACAAGATATCAAAAGTGACTCGTAGCATAAATCAAAATATGTGCTTTCCAAAAGTCTACTAGGTCCTCTATCTGAGCATCCTAGTATGCAGTCCTGAAAGCCTGAGCCTATTCCTGTGCATCATCTAAGAAAGCATGTAAGAAAACAAGTCAACACAATGGTTGGTGAGTTCATAGAGTTTTAGTATTTGAAAAATAATTTTGTAAACCTCCTCGGTAAAACCTTAACCTTATTAACAACACCTGTATCATCCAATTCGGTATGCTTATATATAGGGCATACCCTTGAGTCGAGCCTACAACCCGCCCAGACGCTATCCCACCACATACTAAGTCACATAGGACATTGTTGTTAATGATAATTAAGCATTTTACCTACCATTCAATTCCATCATAGTTTCAAGTATCATGTTTAAAAGTTTATGATATCCACCCAATAGCATTCACGAATCCCCTCAGTAACAACCTTAATCTCATTAACACCACCTGTTTCATCCAACTCGGTATGTTTATATATAGGGCATACCCCTGAGTCGAGCCTACAACCCGCCCAGACGCCATCCCACCACATACTAAGTCACATAGGACATTGCTGTTAATGATAATTAAGCGTCTTACCCACCATCAATCTCATCATAGCTTTAAGTGTTCTGATCATAAATTTCAACATGCACAAAATAGTATTCGAGCATCAAGTTTTGAGAGTCACCATTATGGACAGCTGAGCACCCTAAGGAATTCAGCATCCATCCATAACGGTACTAAATATTACTCGCGACGTGTTTTGAGAGAGGAATCCTCAAGATGACACAAAGTCAACTAAAAGAAACCAAAATCATTCTAGTCACTCGTCATACCCATAGAGGAATCAAGAAGGACACTGAATGACTAGTATGGCTTGACCACTGTCAAGACACGTCGGCCAATCAGTCTGCCTTACAAGATCCTGACAACGAAGAGCACTGATGACTTGTATGGCTTGACCAATGTCAAGACGCGATGGCCAACAGTCAGTCTTACGAAGTCTGACAACGAAGAACACTGATGACTAGTAGGGGTTGACACACAGGTCAACACACGGTGGCCAACAGGCTGTCTTACGATGTCCGATAGCTTAAGCATACAAGTTTAAAGCATTCCCATAGTTTAACTTATGACTAATAGGGCTTGACCAATGTCAAGACGCGAGGGTCAATCAGCCTGTTGTCTGAGCATTTCAAGCATATCGAGCATTCAAGTGTTTCAAGTATTCCAAGCATATCGAGCATTCAATTGTTTCAAGCATTTCAAGCACATCGAGCATTCAAGTGTTTCCAGTATTCCAAGCATATCGAGCATTCAATTGTTTCCAGCGTATCTTGTAAGTATACGTTTTATGTAATTGGGTGTGTGTATGCGTTAGCCCTAAAGTTGGCTAACACCCGTAAGTCTTGGTCATCATTCGGCCCCGGTTCTATTTGTTATCAATTATTAGTATCACATGTCTTTATGTTGTGTATTTAGCGTTAATTCATTCTTGAATCTCAAATCCTTATCACGATGTGTCCGTTACTTGTATTAATAGGATCCTTATAAACCATCCTAAGTTGTAAGTATAACTTACTTTTATAATCTTAGAATTTCGCATGTTATTCTTGTTAGACTTGAAATAATTTGTTACATAGCCACAAGGACCATGTCACATTATAGAAGTTTAGTTTCATCAAGTTTCTAAGCATAACACTTAAGTTTACACTTTAAAACGTTTCATATAGGTATTGAAATCACTTGACTCTTTCTTGTTTTATGAATCCTCCACCAACTTTGTAGTATTTTTAAGAAATCCCATGCATGTTATAAATTGAATTAGTTTTCAAGCGTTTGTTTCAACTTAACCTATGTGGACCGAATAATAAATTGGGCCGAATAAACCCAAGTGGGCCGAATGTCACCGGTTGGGCCACCCAGTTCCAGTGGGCCGCTGGTATGTGTGCCTGTGTGGTCCACTATTGGGCCGATTGAGCCAAATAGTTAAGCTAGGATGTTAGGCCAATGCACAAACATTTCTTGGCCGACGGTTGAGAGGGCTAAAGGGAGTCACATGGGCTTAAAACGGGTCGGCTAAGCTAAGTGGGCTAACAATTTACTCAGGTGGGCCGAGATAGTGGGTTGAAACCAATTAAATGGACTCTAACTCAATCGATGTGTTGTTTGGGCCAAGAGGATTCGTGGGCTACGGTAATCCTATGGCTGGACACATGAATCTCAACCGAATAGTTGGATCAACAAGAGTTTAAATCAAACATCCCACTGACCAGCGAACCTATTTGCTAGGGTTCGACAATCACGGTCTTGTAGGTTCGCCCATGATTTAACCCTCCATAGGTTCGGTCGGATACATGGTTTTGCTAGACTCAAGGGTTCGGTGTGCATGGGTTCGTTTAGGCCATCAGGTTCGACTACCATGGGTTTGTGGCTAGCATCGGCAAGGTTCGCATGTTAGCATGAGCCCTTACAATAGGTTCGTTGCATGGGAGGTTCGCAGCCCCTTCCTTGGGTTCGGCAGATTAGGGTTCGCCTCCTAGGGTTCGGGGCTAGTAGGTTCGTGGATTCCATGAGCGAAGCATGCAAGGTTCATCCGAACATTGTGGGTTCAGCCAAAGTCCAAGGTTCGCCTAGGATGGTAGAGGGTTCGCTTGGGTGGCTTCAGCAGATAGAAGGTTCGGCTAGCCAAATTTCCACCTGAACCTGTGCCTTCCCCATCATCATCTCCATCGTGTGTCACCCGTCCTAGGTCGTTTACACACTTGTATTTGGTAAGAAGGGATTCTTGAGGGTGTGTCGGTCATAGGAGGTGGTTATGTGACCGGTTGGAGGTATGGGTCGAACAAGACCTTTAAAACCCTAGAATTCGTGCTATTCAAGCTTATTTACCTTGAAAATGGCTGGACAACTTCTTAGATCTGCTGTACTTCTAGGTAGAGGAGCTCGAGAGCTTCGAGTGGACACCAAGAACACGCGATTTCATCCAAGATTGAAGGAGTTATGATGATTTGAAGGTTGGATCTTGTAGAGAGAGAGAGAAAAAAAACGGTGGAGGTGTTTGTAGAGAGAGACAAATGAAATAAATGAGAAAAATGTCCTCATTTAGGGTTTAAATACCCCGGGGGTGTTCGGGTTCGTTTCGGTTGCTTGGTTTTCGTCTCCGTTGCGTTTCCGGATCGTAACACGCATGTTTTATAATTTAAATATAAAGGCTTTAATTTAAATGTTTGGAAGGTGGTTATTACTAGTAAACATTTTAAATATCATTTTCTGGGAATTATTTATCGTAATTTATTATAATACGCGTTTGTTTGACTTGTTCGCGTATTTTACGCGTTTTGATTTAAATAGTTTCCTTTTAATTTATTTCTGATGAGTTTCAAAATTGTAAAACAGGAAATAGTATATTTCCTTAAATTTATTATCGTTCGTATCGTTTTCGTTTCGTCAGAAAACGTCACTTACGTGCGCTTTCGTACAGATCGCCAACTATATGAACACGATCGTACGTTTCACTTTCCGATTTTGTTTTCTACTTTTCAGTGATCATTTCAGATCGTTAAACCTTCAGATTTATTCGTACAGATCGTCACCTATACGAATAGTTCGTCGGTTTAGCATTCTGTAACCACAAATGTTATGGTTTTGTTCTGCTTATCCTCACATACGTTTATACATAATAGCAGTCAAATCAAGCATGTGTGTACCTGTTCAGTGTTGTCTGATGTGTTTCTGATTGTTAAACCATGAGGTGTGAATCAGATTTCAGAA
Source organism: Mikania micrantha (assembly GCA_009363875.1). Lineage (NCBI taxonomy): Eukaryota > Viridiplantae > Streptophyta > Magnoliopsida > Asterales > Asteraceae > Mikania > Mikania micrantha. The sequence continues at coordinate 33,971,533 of CM018687.1, read as the reverse complement.
CAACTGCATGATAGTTCAGTGTCTAGCATCGAATGTTAATAGCTTCTAAGTAATTCTCCTAGTTTGTACCTGAGTTACTGTGCAAGTTACTGTTGAGTTTACTGTTCCGGTAACGATTCCGGCACAGATGTTACAGTCTCCCCTTGTTAAAGAAGTTTCGTCCTGAAATTTAAAAGTTATTATCGGTACAACTTTCTTTGTAAACGGTGGAGGGACTTTTGTTTGGTGTGATGTTCCCACACTCCCAAGTAAGTTCTGGGTCGCGTTTGGGATTTCTTCTGTATAACCTCATAGTTTTGTTCGCCTTATTGCTTGTAGTTGTTTTATTGCTATGCCTTACTTAATCTCTACATAACTCTAACACCTTATTGTTTCAAGACAAATTGATGATATGAGCATCAATTGTTACACAGCCGTAGTGTCAAATGTGGTTTCTAGGTATGTTGTATACGTTAACTAAGTATTCTTTCACTGTTTCCAATGCACAAAAGAGTTTCTAAGTTTTCATGAAGTACCTATGTGGTTATACTAATAGGAACAAGTTAAATTTCTTATCCATACTAGTATCCCAATGAAATAAAGGCTTATGAGTAAAGGATATCACATAATATAACATACCTATAAATTCATCGTACTCCGAGTGATCTCCAGGAGCTGGTAAAGCAAGTAATTCCTCAGTGATTTCTGGGTCAGCTGGAGACATCCTCCTAGGGCAGTTTCTTGCGAAATGTCCGAGCATTCCGCATGTGTAGCAGTTGTGGTTATGTTGAGAGGAAGTAGGGGTACTTGCTTTCTGTTCATGTTTCATAGTGGAAATAGACCGACACTGTTGGATCCGGTGTCTGTATTTCCCACAATTCAGACAGCGTCTACAAGGTTTCTTCTTTTCGTGGTGAAAACCACATCTGGCACATTTAGGAAATGTTCCAACATATAGACGGGGAATATGGGTCATTGGTGTCCTGCATTGTTGCATCCAGTGACCCGCCTTCCCACAGCGTGTGCATCGTACACATGGAAGTTTAGCCCGATGATAGTTGTGACAAGCTGAACAGAGAGGGGTTTTTCCCTCGTAATGAGCACTGACTCCTGTAGTCAAATATGGGAGAATTTGACTGATAGGTACAGCTTCAGTGTAGTTCACAGGTCTTTTTCGCCTTTTTGCCGAACGACGTTTAGGTTTCTTGTTGGTTTCTCCTTCTTCAGGTTCCTTCTTTTCTGTAGAAAGTAGTGGAAAGTTCCTAGCAAACTCCTCACTGTTCCTGATCCGGGTGATTATTCCAGGAAGAACCGTCATCAACTCTTTAGTGATCAGAGTTGCGAGTGCATCAATTGCTGGATCCATCTCCTATGAAGGAAGAGACGGTGATGGTTGTCTTCTTGGTGACATTCTGATCGTAACCAATATGCAAGTATATTCCTAATTCCTATGTTCTCTACATGAAGGGTCCCTAAGTTATAGTCTAGGCCAAACCGTTTTAAGTAAATGACGTATTATTCTCTATAACCTTGAGCTCTGATACCAATCTGTCACACCCCAAGCCGGAGGGAACATATCGCCTTTCCCGTCAGGCGGAAGGTTCTCGGGGCGCGATATCGTGAGTGATGATTGTGATGATCAGATTGTTTACATAGCATCAATGTCATGAATACTAAAGCACAATAAAGCATTAACTAGGATTACAAAGTTAAATTACAATAATCAATGTTTAGTAATTTAACTAAGTAAACCTATCAAAAGAATCAAATGTATCTATCTTGTATCTATACAAGATATCAAAAGTGACTCGTAGCATCAATCAAAATATGTGCTTTCCAAAAGCCTACTAGGTCCTCTATCTGAGCATCCTAGTATGCAGTCCTGAAAGCCTGAGCCTATTCCTGTGCATCATCTGAGAAAGCATGTAAGAAAACAAGTCAACACAATGATTGGTGAGTTCATAGAGTTTTAGTATTTGAAAAATAGTTTTGTAAACCTCCTCGGTAAAACCTCAACCTCATTAACAACACCTGTATCATCCAATTCGGTATGCTTATATATAGGGCATACCCTTGAGTCGAGCCTACAACCCGCCCAAACGCCATCCCACCACATACTAAGTCACATAGGACATTGTTGTTAATGATAATTACACATTTTACCTACCATTCAATTCCATCATAATTTCAAGTATCATGTTTAAAAGTTTATGATATCCACCCAATAGCATTCACGAATCCCCTCAGTAACAACCTTAATCTCATTAACACCACCTGTATCATCCAACTCGGTATGTTTATATATAGGGCATACCCCTGAGTCGAGCCTACAACCCGCCCAGACGCCATCCCACCACATACTAAGTCACATAGGACATTGTTGTTAATGATAATTAAGCGTCTTACCCACCATCAATCTCATCATAGCTTTAAGTGTTCTGATCATAAATTTCAACATGCACAAAATAGTATTCGAGCATCAAGTTTTGAGAGTCACCATTATGGACAGCTGAGCACCCTAAGGAATTCAGCATCCATCCATAACGGTACTAAATATGACTCGCGACGTGTTTTGAGAGTGGAATCCTCAAGATGACACAAAGTCAACTAAAAGAAACCAAAATCATTCTAGTCACTCGTCATACCCATAGAGGAATCAAGAAGGACACTGAATGACTAGTATGGTTTGACCACTGTCAAGACGCGTCGGCCAATCAGTCTGCCTTACAAGATCATGACAACGAAGAGCACTGATGACTAGCATGGCTTGACCAATGTCAAGACGTGTTGGCCAACAGTCGGTCTTACGAAGTCTGACAACGAAGAACACTGATGACTAGTAGGGGTCGAGACACAGGTCAACACGCGGTGGCCAACAGTCTGTCTTAAGATGTCCGATAGCTTAAGCATACAAGTTTAAAGCATTTCCATAGTTTAACTGATGACTAGTAGGGCTTGACCAATGTCAAGACGCGATGGTCAATCAGCCTGTTGTCTGAGCATTTCAAGTTTATCAAGCATTCAAGTGTTTCAAGTGTTCCAAGCATATAGAGCATTCAATTGTTTCAAGCATTTCAAGCACATCGAGCATTCAAGTGTTTCCAGTATTCCAAGCATATCGAGCATTCAATTGTTTCAAGCATTTCAAGCACACCGACCATTCAAGTGTTTCAAGTATTCCAAGCATTTTAGTCCTTTATAGCCTTTTGAGCAAGTGAGTCTTTCTGAGTTTAAGTTTTCAAGCTTACATAAGTATAGTTTTCAAAAGCATTCCTAGTTTTAGTATTTGTCTTTCTTATGCATTTAAAAGTTTCGAGAGTTTTAAGCAACTAAGTATAAGTGTAAACTGAATTAGCATTAAGATTAAGAGTGTAAGATATTAACTTTGAAAAATAAGAGTATAAAGTATTAGTATTTAGAGTATGCATATATAGTTTTTAGCTTTCAGAACAAGTGTATCAAGTGTTAGCATCTAGCGTAAGTGTTTCAAAGCCTTAGCATCGAGCATGTAGGTTAAGCATAGAGTTTATACTATAGGCATCGAGTGTATGGTTTAAGCATAGAGTCTATAGTATAAGCATCAAGTGTATGGTTTAAGCATAGAGTTTGTAATTTCCAAAATAAAAGTTTCAAGCTTAAGTACTAGTATAAGCATCAAGTGTATGTGTAAAAGCATTTAATAAACATTTCAATAATTTCTTAAAATGTATAGTATGCTTCTCAGTCCCGAGGTAAAAACAAAATATGTTTGGAAAGGGACAAATGAACTCACCTTGTGTTTGAAGCGGTTGACTTATCTTAACTAGAATGCACGCACTCGCTGTAGTATTCGTTGTTGTGTTCAAGATCCTGTATTGATTTCCCATTGTTTGTATCTTGTAAGTATACGTTTTATGTAATTGGGTGTGTGTATGTGTTAGCCCTAAATTGGCTAACACCCGTAAGTCTCGGTCATCATTCGGCCCCGGTTCTATTTGTTATCAATTATTAGTATCACATGTCTTTATGTTGTGTATTTAGCTTTAATTCATTTTTGAATCTCAAATCCTTATCATGATGTGTCTGTTACTTGTATTAATAGGATCCTTATAAACCATCCTAAGTCGTAAGTATAACTTAGGTTTATAATCTTAGAATTTCGCAGTTATTCTTGTTAGACTTGAAATAATTTGTTACATAGCCACAAGGACCATGTCACATTATAGAAGTTTAGTTTCATCAAGTTTCTAAGTATAACACTTAAGTTTACACTTTAAAACGTTTCATATAGGTATTGAAGTCACTTGACTCTTTCTTGTTTTATGAATCCTCCACCAACTTTGAAGTATTTTAAAGAAATCCCATGCATGTTATAAATTGAATTAGTTTTCAAGCATTTGTTTCAACTTAACCTATGTGGACCGAATAATAAATTGGGCCAAATAAACCCAAGTGGGCCGAATGTCACCGGTTGGGCTACCCAGTTCCAGTGGGCCGCTGGTATGTGTGCGTGTGTGGTCCACTATTGGGCCGATTGAGCCAAATAGTTAAGCTAGGATGTTGGGCCAATGCACAAACATTTCTGGGCCGACGGTTGAGTGGGCTAAAGAGAGTCACATGGGCTTAAAACGGGCCGGCTAAGCTAAGTGGGCTAAAATTTACTCAGGTGGGCCGAGATAGTGGGTTGAAACCAATTAAATGGGCCCTAACTCAATCGATGTGTTGTTTTGGCCAAGAGGATTCGTGGGCTATGGTATTCCTATGGCTGGACACATGAATCTCAACCGAATAGTTGGATCAACAAGAGTTTAAATCAAACATCCCACTGACCAGCGAACATATTTGCTAGGGTTCGGCAATCACAGTCTTGTAGGTTCGCCCATGATTTCACCCTCCAAAGGTTCGGTCGGATACATGGTTTTGCTAGACTCAAGGGTTCGGTGTGCATGGGTTCGTCTGGACCATCAGGTTCGGCTATGGAGGTTCGACTAACATGGGTTCGTGGCTAGCATCGGCAAGGTTCTCATGTTAGCATGAGCCCTTACAATAGGTTCGTTGCATGGGAGGTTCGCAGCCCCTTCCTTGGGTTCGGCAGATTAGGGTTTGCCTCCTAGGGTTCGGGGCTAGTAGATTCGTGGATTCCATGAGCGAAGCATGCAAGGTTCGTCCGAACATTATGGGTTCGGCCAAAGTCCAAGGTTCGCCTAGGATGGTAGAGGGTTCGCTTGGGTGGCTTCAGCAGATAGAAGGTTCGGCTAGCCAAATTTCCACCTGAACATGTGCCTTCGCCTTCATCCTCTCCATCGTGTGTCACCCGTCCTAGGTCGTTTACACACTTGTATTTGGTAACAAGGGATTCTTGAGGGTGTGTCGGTCATAGGAGGTGGTTATGTGACCGGTTGGAGGTATGGGTCGAACAAGACCTTTAAAACCCTAGAATTCGGGCTATTCAAGCTTTTTTACCTCGAAAATGGCTGGACAACTTCATAGATCTGCTGTACTTCTAGGTAGAGGAGCTCGAGAGCTTCGAGTGGACACCAAGAACACGCGATTTCATCCATGATTGAAGGAGTTATGGTGATTTGAAGGTTGGATCTTGTAGAGAGAGAGAAAACGGTGGAGGTGTTTGTAGAGAGAGAGAGAAATGAAATAAATGAGAAAAATGTCCTCATTTAGGGTTTAAATACCCCGGGGGTGTTCAGGTTCGTTTCGGTTGCTCGGTTTTCGTCTCCGTTGCGTTTCCAGATCGTAACATGTATGTTTTAAATGATTTTGAGTCGATTTTAAGTTGTAAATGTATCTTTTTTGTTTATTTTTAGATTCTTTTTACATGTTTGTGGTTTTTACAGACTTGTCGAATGAAATGAGTGGAAATCGAGTTCGAAACCCGAAGGAATGAGCCCCGGTTGATATCAAGAGAAAAAGACAAGTTTTAATCATTTGGGGAGTTTTGCGGTACGCGAAGATGATGAAAAAGACCTTCGCGGTACGCGAAGGAATTCGGGAGTTTCCCCGCTTGTTTTGTCTATCGCGATACGCGATGTTAGGAGTTTCCCCGCTTGTTTTGAAGAGCCGGAGCAAGAGTTTCACACGAACCTTAGGAGTCGCCTTTCTCAGGTACGTGTTCTTGCCCCGATTTTGTTTTCTCCTTCTAGTTCTACACCTAGTTCACCTTCACACACATCCACTAAATGCTAGTAAGACTCAACAGCCAGGAGGACAGGGTGATGAGCCTCATGAGTAGATTCCAGCATCTCAGTAGTTGTAGTTGTTTCTTTTGTACTTTTTCTTTATTTCTGTTTTTATTATCATGGTCTCATATATTTGGATTAGATTTTGTGTTGAACTCAGTTGTATATAGACTCGTTGATTGTATATATTTTGTGGTTGTTCATGTTATTTATCTTATGGTTGTTTATATTATCCATGTATATGTTGATGGTTTGTCGTGAGTGTTAGTGGATTGCCAAATTCATCGTGAATGTTCAGAATGCAAGTTGGGATTTAATTGTTATTGCGATTGGATTTGATGGCGGTTGATAAGACTTACGAGGAAATTGTCACATATCAGGGAAGCTGTAAATGTTGTAAATTGTATATTTTTTTGTTGATTTATTCATTATTTCATATTCCACATTGAGGACAATGTGTGATTTTAAGTGTGGGTATGAGATTTGTGTAAAATTGTAAATTGTAAATTGTAAATTTTTAAAATTTTTGTATTAATATTTAAAAAAGAAAAAAAAATTGAAAAATAATCAATAAATACAAAAAGATTTTCCTTTTTAAATTTGAGTAATTTGTAATTAATCAAGTCAGTTTTAGTTAGGTTTGAGTCTTTTCTTTTAATTTTTCTTTTATAGTTAATCTTTGTTGGATTGTTTAGATCTTCATTTGCAGTTTGGTTTGAATTACACTTATCAGTTGGGTAGTGATAACTTACATATTGTAGTAGAAAGGCAACCAACAGGATTACAATAACCCGATCGCGAATGGAATGCTATACGATCGTGTTAATCTGGATTTGACATGCACGGCTGTTACATAAAACCAACTAAGTCTTTTCCAAATTTTTCTTTTCTTTTCCTTTATTTTGTTCTTTTTTATTTTTATTTAGGTTTTTAATTGTTTAATTGTAAATTGAGTCTAATTTTAAATTTTCTAGGTTAGATTTTGTAAATATTGTATATAATTTTGTAAAAAGTCTTTGAATTAGGTTTTTGCATTAAAATAGAAAATGATAGTATAATTGGGAATTTTATGATTTCTTAAAAGTTTAAACATACGCATCTAATTTGGGATATGTTAGTAGGCCTAACTGATAGAAAGGTTTTCTATTATTGATATAATTTACTTAATCTTCATGATGCTAATGGGTTTTGCCTTGGGAAATATGGAGATTCTGAAACTGTTTAATTGTGATTAGAGGAACTTTTGCAAACAAACGACCTAATGTTTTTAAAATTAAACATGGTACATATATTCTCTTTTTAAGAAAATAAATTCGAGACTTATGGCGCTTGATTAAAAGAAACATCATCCACCAATCCACTAAATGGGATGAGCTTGCAGAAAAAAATAAAACAAAATAAAATAAGAGCTGCAGCTTATGTGTCATACCCCAGATGGCAACCGAGTGAAACACCACTAAGTTAGGCTCATTAATTTAGAAGCAAAATGCCCATATCTTCGTCCATTCCATCTAAGGTTTGATTTTTAAATTCATTTAGGTTGTTCGAATGAAATGGTAACTGGAAAGCTTTTATCAGGATTAGGTTGATCTATATGACTTGAGTGTAATACCTATAGTTGATTGAATCATTTGAACATAATGAATCAAGATTAGGGAACCTGGATATCAGTTGTTGGTTTAAGTGGATACAAATACTAACAATCGTGGTTAATGCGTATGTGTTTAAATTTTTGAGTTTAAAGCTAAATTTCTGGTTGTGATTCCATTGCAAATTCTTTTTCGAGGACGAAAAATGTTCAACTATGGGTATTTTTGATGGGTTGTAAAACACATCCAGTTTTTAAATGATTTTGAGTCGATTTTAAGTTGTAAATATATCGTTTTTGTTTATTTTTAGATTCTTTTTACATGTTTGTAGTTTTTACAGGCTTGTCGAATGAAATGAGTGGAAATCGAGTTCGAAACCCGAAGGAATCGAGCCCCGGTTGATATCAAGAGAAAAAGACAAGTTTTAATCATTTGGGGAGCCTAGCGGTAAACGAAGATGATGAAAAAGACCTTCGCGGTACGCGAAGGAATTCGGGAGTTTCCCCGCTCGTTTTGTCTATCGCGATACGCGATGTTATTTTGAATTTGTTTTCGCGGTACGCGAAGGAGTTTGAAATTTGAAAAAAGTAAAGTTGGATGCGAGAATAAAGAGGAGACGCTCCCCAGCCGTTTGAGAAAGGATTGTCGACCATTTTTGAAGCAGGAGAGCATCCCAGGAGCTTTGGGAAGCATTGGAGGGCTAGAAGGCTTTGTTTTCATGTGAATTCATATTGGTCACTCTTTGTTCTCGTTTGTTCTTAATTTTCAGTATTTTATTTCATTACATACTATTGTTTCTGAGTATTCTTGACTGATGATGATGTTATTAGGCTAGTTCTTTGATTCTACTTAGGTTAGAATGAATGTTTGATGATTATTGATTACTATTTACAATTGTTTTGATTTATGATGGAAAATACTTTTGTAACAGATCTTAGTTTGTCATTTTGATGAGTTTTGCATATTTAATCTTGATTATATCAGTTTATATCATGTTTCAAGCTATTTAAGATCCTAGTTCCATCATATCAAACAAAGTTATTAGTGTCAATAATCACAAACAGGAATTCTACCTAAGTAGAGTTTTTCCCAATTGTTTAGATTTTTCTAAAATTGTAATTCATTTCTTTTAATCAAATTAATTAATCTGTTTTAGGAATTAATATTAGTTAAATCTACTTTTTCTAATTTAATTAGGATAATTAGTTTAATTGAATTGTTATTTTTATTCAAAATCCCCCTCTTTGTTTTAAATCATTTTCTAATCTCGTTTCGTTGAGTCAGTGTCTCGTGGGTTCGATATCCGGACTTTCATTAGCTATTCTACAATTGATAGGTACACTTGCCTGTCGTAGTGGTTTAGTTTAGGATTTCTGGTTTTAACTCATTGTAATTAAGTTAAGTCTAGGTTATTATTTGTAGTTATTTTCTTAGACCACTTTTAGGAACATCAGTGGAGGTGTTTGTAGAGAGAGAGAGAGAGAGAAATGAAATAAATGAGAAAAATGTCCTCATTTAGGGTTTAAATACCCCAGGGGTGTTCGGGTTCGTTTCGGTTGCTCGGTTTTCGTCTCCGTTGCGTTTCCGGATCGTAACACGCATGTTTTATAATTTAAATAAAAAGGCTTTAATTTAAATGTTTGGAAGGTGGTTATTACTAGTAAACATTTTAAATATCATTTTCTGGGAATTATTTATCGTAAAATTATAATACGCGTTTGTTTGACTTCTTCGCGTATTTTACGTGTTTTGATTTGAATAGTTTCCTTTTAATTTATTTCTGATAAGTTTCAAAATTGTAAAACAGGAAATATTATATTTTCTTAAATTTATTATCGTTCGTATCGTTTTCGTTTTCGTTTCGTCAGAAAACGTCACTTACTCGCGCTTTCGTACAGAGCGCCAACTGTACGAACACGTTCGTACGTTTCACTTTCTAATTTTGTTTTCTACTTTTCAGTCATCATTTCAGATTGTTAAACCTTCAGATTTATTCGTACATATCGTCACCTATACGAATAGTTCGTCGGTTTAGCATTCTGTAACCACAACTGTTATGGTTTTCTTCTATTTATCCTCACATACGTTCATACATAATGGCAATCAAATCAAGCATGTGTGTACCTGTTCAGTGTTGTCTGACGTGTTTCTGATTGTTAAACCATGAGGTTTGAATCAGATTTCAGAACAACTGCATAATAGTTCAGTGTCTATCATCGAATGTTAATAGCTTCTAAGTAATTCTCCTAGTTTGTACCAGAGTTACTGTGCAAGTTACTGTTGAGTTTACTGTTCCGGTAAACGATTCCGGCACAGATGTTACAGTACATTTTCCGCAGTCAAAGTGCGGGGGCATGAGGCTATGAATTGATGGAATGGCAGCCAACATACTGCATGATTTCGGTAGGTTTGGAAAGGGATGGACCAGACTTCTCTTTTTTTTATTTCCTATGTTGTAGTATATATCTATGGAGATCTTTATTCTGCCGATTGGAAGAAAGAAAAAGAGAATATGGAACTTGAAAGTGACGTTTTGGGGGATTGTAGGAGCATCTTTGGTAGCTTTTGTTTTGTACCAAGTTGGTTACGTGAGAGCAAGATAAAGGAGGGTTAAGATTTGTAGTTTACTTCTCATTACCTAGGTTAGTGTTATGAAAGAGTTAGGAGTGAATCTATTTAATATTATTATTAGTATTATTATTAATATTCTTTTTTTAAGTATTATTTCTTTTTTTTATACTATATCCTAAGATTCTCTTTTGGTTACTGCGTCTTCGTGCCATATTTACACACATATATTTGTGCTTTACGTGAGCATGTATATCATGCATCTTCATGATTTTGTTGTTTTGTGTTTCCTTGATAAAGTTTTGTATGTGGTTTATTTAAGTTTTATTTTAATCCCTTGTTCTAAGAATAAAAAATAAATTAACAATAAGGATTTTAATAGTTGTTTTAATGCTTGATGTTACAGAGGCTACAAAGACTATTTATATGTTCAGAAACAACTAAATATATGACATGGCATGATGAAGGGCGTCCTAAATATGAAAATTTACGACATCCAGTGGACGGGCAATGCTGGAAGGAATTTGATTCCTTGTATCCTCAATTTGCAAAAGAAACTAGAAATGTGAGGTTAGGGCTATCAAGTGATGGATTTAATCCCTTTAGAATAATGAATATCTCGCATAGCACTTGGCCTGTGGTGTTGGTTAACTACAATTTGTCTCCATGGATGTAACCCCCAGTTACTATATAACGTTTTTCACAAAATATCAGTGCTGGTCCTAGTAATTTCTCGTTTTCAAAACCTTCTTTAAATTACTAAGATCATTTAATCATATTTAAAACAAGGTTTAACACAAACATAAACATGTCACAAACATTTACAAACTAACTTTACAAAAGTAGGTTTAAAGCAAAGTTAAAATGCTTGTTACTTAGTTCGTTCGATTCGATTTATGATCCACCTCGATCCGTATAGCGTGCCCATCATGGTTGACCTAAAAACATCAAATAATAACATCCAATAGTTAATAGAAACTAAGTAAGTTAATCCCTGATGTTCCCCCAAGTCAAAAATGTCAAAATACATCAATTTTGATCAGGTCTGCAGGGTAGGCTGTAGCCTACTGCCTTCAGGCCATAAATCAGAGAGTTCAGCCCCTCAGGCCGTAGCTTATGGTCTCAGGACTGTAACTTATGGTCTTCAGCACTAGCAAAGAGAAGATTTCCAGTTTTTTTGCAGTTTTGACCCATCCGAAGACCTGTTTTCATTCCTTAACTTATCAAAGTGATTTAATACGTACAAAAGGTCTATTCAACCATGTTACTTGGAATCACATCATCAAATTACATCATTTCATATATCAATCAAAATCCAAATCAAATATGCTAAACGGGTCAACTTTAACAACTAATTCCATATTTGCATTTTATGACCCCATTTTAGCTAATAGGCAATTGTTGCATTTCTAAATGATGTTAACCATTTGGAACACCATAATTATGCAACCAATTACCAATCCAAGACACCTTTCTATAAATGATTCAAATGGTCAATTTCATATCCAATTGACCCACACATATATAAACATCATACTATTAGCCATTAACTATTTGATTGCAATAATTACAATCATAGTATCACTATGGTTTTCACCATCTGGTTCTTTTACCATAGTCACTTGCCATCACCTCTTGCTACTACTTACACAAGTGATTAACATTTAATTCAACATACACCATAAATTTAACCATACAAAGTGTATGAAGGTGTTAACGGGTCAAAATATTGAAAGGGAATCTTAGTTCCGTTTCATCACCACAATTTCATGAATAAATAACCCCTAACCTTCTTTCATATACACATATGGTTTAATGCATAATTCAAGTCTTATGATGTTCACCCACCGGCCCTTCATCAATGACATTTTCTAGCACCTCTAGCTATCCACATACTTGTGGTTTTATGATCTAATCAATATACTAGGATGTTCACTCACCGGTCCTTCAATCCAAAATTACCACTCTTTTAACATCCAATTATGTATTAGATTTGTCATAACATGTTGAATTCTTAAAAACCCAACAATTTACTATCACTAGCACAATTATCCATCATTCATATGATTCAACAATAGTTCAACAATAATTATGTGATGTAATATTGGTTGGATCACTTACCTTATTCTAATGATGGATAAGCAACTACGAGCTCCTTTCCGTCTCTATGATTACTACTTTGACTTCCACCACCATCACCTAGTTGCAAAGCACATATAGAACTAGTTTCAATACATATAACACACATTCACATTGACTCAAACCAATTTGACTCATTTGAGTCCCATGTTTTACTATGTGTTAATTAGAAGTCAAAGTACTATGCTTAACAACCTATGAATAGTGTTAACAAAGAATTCACATTTCAACATTTCATCAAACACCTTACATGCATAATGTACTTGACTAATCTTCTTTAATGTTTAAACATTAACCAATCCTACTAATGACTCTCAAATCATCAAAACATATGAACTTTACAAAGGGTTAGTCAACTTATGCACAAATTCATACAAATCAACATTATAATCAATACTTACTAGCTTTCAAACTCAATTATATGAGTTTATTCACAAGTTCATAAGCAACCCAAGTTCCATAATTTTCATTTTGTAGAGCCCAAGATAATGATGAAGACTGATAAAGCCAACGGAAGAAGACTTGATCCAGAATTTTGCTGATTTTCGTGTACATGATTTTCGATTGTGACAATCCGACTTTTCGGATTAACCTTGTTAACTGAAGATGGTGAGATTACAGGCCAACAAGACATATAAGGCCCAGTAAGGCCAAGGAAGGCCCAGTAAGGTTAAGGTAAGTCCAATGAGTCAAGGTAGGCCCAACAAGGCAAATGTGGGCCCAATAAGGCAAGGGTAGGCCCATTGAGATCTAGGGAGGCCCAATTACAAATTCAAGGCTCAAGATAGGCCCAATTATATTCTGTGAGGCCAAGTGGACAGAAGGTAGGCCCAATGAGAATAATGTAGGCCCAATTGGCCCAATTGGGTAAACTTAGGCCAATAATAGTTCAATTAGTCTGATTAGTGACAATTTGGGATGTTTGGTGAAATTTTGTAAACCAAATTGTTATGCAATTAATCAAAATTAAACCCAAAGGATTAGAATCAATAGAAATCAGGTTCAAAGTGTTTAGATTTCAAGTATTAAAACTTGTAGTCATCTAAGGAATGGACAATTTTGACTTTTAGGTCAAAATTCGTTTATGGAATTGGGGCAAATTCAAAATTCGTAATGGGAAGTGTTGTAACCGTGAATTAATGGCTCTTAATCATCCTATTGATGATTACTAATGAGTATCAACTGTTACCGAGCCATTGATTAGTCGAATTTACACTTGATGGCAATCAAAAGTCGAAACCATCATTAGGGGGTTATAGAACTCACACAACCCGACTATAATTCACAAAATTGGAACTCCAGAACACCCAATCGGCATTATTAGAAACTATTACAATCAACAATCCAATCTTAGAAGCTACGGTGAGAAGGATCGATCAAGGGGTTAGCCGAATTCAAGCACAAAGTCGATTCTATCAATACAACATCCAATCAGGTAAACAATCATTCATACACAACCTAAATGGGCCGATTAAGCTAAGCCCTAACCTTATTTCGTGTAACATTAACGAATTGATCAAGTTTGATTCTTAGGGTTCATATCAAAAACGGTTTTGGGGGTCGTTGATCAAACCGGTTTAAAAATCAAATTAATTGGCACAGAGAGTTTCGAAATCATTATTATAAGGTAATCCATAGGTTAATTTCATCAAACAAATATGAATGATAGGGTTTCGATTTCTAGGGCTTGTAATCAAAAACGAATTGGGGGATTGGGTCAAGATGGGTTCTAGAATCGAATTGGATGGTGTGGTGAGTTCCAGAAGAATCCGAATGATGATAATATCATATCAATTCGATGTTACAGTAGCGAATTAAACAATTGTGAGTTGGGGATTTGAGAAATGGTATTCGAACCTGTTAATACTCGATTAATCAAGTATTGGTGAATGATGTTTCAAATTAAAACCATCAGCAGGATCGTTTAGACTCAGGGGACAAAAGCCCCATGGATGTTGGATCAATGGGGTTCGAATTAGGGACCATTTGGGTAGTTATTGGTTCGGTTATGATGAACAAAAGGAAACCAGGAGAGTTGAGCTTAAAACAATTAATTTCCATGATAGATCAATAAGAATGGATCAGGCTAGATGGTAGAATGGAGGTGTTTAGTGTTGGAGGTCGCGGGTTCGATCCCGGCCCCAACCATTTTTTTTGGGTTTTTAATATATTTTAGTATTTTTATCATAACTTTCGCGTACGAACTCCGATTCGACTCGTTTCAGTTGCATTAGAACCAGAATTCAGTTCCGAATGTATTAGAGTAATAAAATTCATATTTTAATCCGAAAACGAAATCGCGTATAATTACGGTTATTTAAATAAAATCAAATATGATTTTATTTAAACGATTTCAAAGACACGCGTACTAACACTCTAACATACGTGTGTTGACACGTATGTGATTTCAAACACAAAACGACATTCCGAATAACTCTAAGTTATTGTTAAACCACAGATTCTTCGTAGAGAATTTTTACGCGAGTTCACAAGTGTTTGATCATTCTACAACAAACAAAGGTGCGTACACAGCCCCTTTCTTATTTTAAACTGTTTTGGGGGAGAAAACATGTGCAACAAACTCTTTTTAGATACATATCACTTGCATGAGTTAGCTGTTTACATTATGTGACAACATAGCAATTTGAAAGTCCTTACACACCTCGAACCGTTTAGTTTGCCGTAGTGCAAAGCGTGGTAGTTGGAAATAGATCTATTAGGTTTGACAAACCTCACCTGGTAGATGGGATCTACGCAGGTGTTTGACTGACCAAACACAATTCTACTATTGTTGTGCTAGACAATAGTGGCAAGGCAAAAACATGCTATAGCATGGCAATTCGTCAGCTTCGGTGTCGACCACTTATGTAAATAGTTTATATGACTAGCTATCATGACTGTGCATGTGTGATTATGTTATCTACAAACTTGATATTCAACTGCTGTTTTGAACATTGTGAATGCTTAAAACCTGTGTTATGCACCAACCTTTGTGTTGACTTGATTTACATGTTTTCTCAGGACGCTAAGGCGCGCAATAAAGACTGGCATGGACTAGGAGATAGAGTCGCATGCATTTTAAACATTTTGGATATTTGAATTTGCACATTTGAGGATTTTGTTTTGTAATTTACATATTACAACTGTTAATGGTTTTTAAACGCTTCCGCAAGTTTTGAAAACTCTGATATTGTGTTTTTAAGACCAAAGTATGTTTTGAAATTCATATAGAGGTCTTCGTTATGTCTAATGATCTGAGATCCTGGTTTGTCACGTTCCCAAACGGTATGATTCCGTTAGTTGAAAATTGGGGTGTGACAGATTGGTATCAGAGCCATTGGTTACAGCGAATTAGGTTTGCATTTGTAGACTTAGACTATGACTGTTAGACATTAGACACATATGTTTACACATATTACTTAGAAATTACATATGACATTATGTAATTGACTTGTTTACACATTCCATGGCACTGCACTTACATATGGTATTATGTAACAGGCATGGCATCATCATCAGTACCTTACATTTATATTGATGATTCTGAGGACGAGGAGCCGATAGTTCCAGCACCACCACCACCTATTCCATCTCCTCCACCATATGAGAGGGATGACTCAGATCCGGAGGAGGATCCAGACGAGGATCCAGAGGAGGATCCAGATGAGGACCCGGATGAGGATCCGGAGGAGGAGCCAGTGGAGGGCACTCAGCAGATCCCTGCTGAGGGACCTTCTACACATCCACCACCAGTATTGGATGCTCCTGAGCCTAAGAGGCAAAGGACGGACGCTGAGGAGATCGCCAAACTGCGCGAGGATTTGTACGAGGCAGAAGATAGGATCGCACAAAACTCTCAGGAACAATGGGATGCTAATGAGAGGCAAGAGGAACTTGCCCATCTGGTTCATGATATGCGGAATGAGATGATTAATTTGATTGGTCGTCTTGAAGCTTTAGAGAACCGAGCCGAGATCTTGGAGGGCAGAATAGAAACCTTGGAGGATTTAGTAGCATCAGACAATGAAGAGGAGGATGAGGAGAATGCAGAGGAAGAAGGTGAGGAACCAGCACCAGTTGTTGATTCTGATCCTGAATCCTCTGTTGAGGATGATTGAGTTTCCTTGTTTTGTTTAAACTTATTAGGAACGGGTTGTGTTCCTACATTAGATGTTTGGAAAGTTATGTTTTGATTTCAAAAGTATTGTACTCAAATCAAAATTTCTATCTATTGAAAAGTTATTATTTATTTCCAGCAGTTGTGTTGATTTATATATTACATGTTGTGTTTGTTGTTTGCTTACACGTGTCACATTGGATTTTGATAACGCTCTAACATTTCTTTTAATTAGGAAGATAATGGCCAACGAGAACGTTCACATGACAGTTGCTGAGCTCAACGAGCTAATCAATAACAGAGTCGCTGAGGCAATCGCACAATATGCTCAGACACACACCACAGGTCCACAGGGTCCGGCAGGGGGACTGGTTAACCCACAGTTATGCACGTTCAAGATGTTCTTGGACTGTAAGCCACACAATTTCAAAGGGTCGGAGGGGGCCATAGGACTCCTTCGATGGATTGAAAAGGCGGAATCTGTGTTCGAGATGTGCAACTGCCCTGATGAAAGCAAGGTGAAGTATGCTACGGGAACATTGGAGGGTCCAGCACTAACTTGGTGGAACTCAAATGTTCAGACTTTGGGATTGGGGGAGGCTAATGCCTTGACTTGGAATGGCTTCAAAACTTTAATGCAGGAGGAGTACTGTCCTCGTAGTGAGATGCAGAAGCTAGAGGAAGAATACTGGCACCTCAAGATGGAGGGGTCAAATATCGAAGAGTACACGACCCGGTCACATGAATTGGCCAGACTTCTACCACACATGGCTACTCCAGCCAGCAAGGGGATTGAAAGATACATTGGAGGACTAGTGCCTCAGATCCAGGGGTTGGTTACTTCAGCAAATCCCACCACCATTCAACAAGCTGTTCGTTTAGCGCATCAGCTTACTGATCAGACAGTATTACAGGGGACTCTGCCTAAACGAACATCGGCTACCAAGGTGGGAGATCATAAAAGAAAGTGGGAAGGTAACAACTCAAAGAGTCACAACCAACAATCATATCAGCAAAACCGGAAGCAAGACTCAAACAAGTCTTATCATAATTCAAGCAGTGGTCAGCAATCGTCATCATCGGGGGGTTATATTGGTAAACACCCCAAGTGCAACAGGTGTGGGTATCATCATGCAGGTAATCAGTGTGATAGAGCTAGGTGCCAAAGGTGTGGCAAGATTGGACATGCGGCTAAGGATTGTCGTGGGGAGCTACAGAACAACCACAACAACCAGAATAATAACCAGAACAACGCACAGAAGGGTTGTTTTGAGTGTGGCAAAACGGGGCATTTTAAGAAAGATTGCCCACAACTCAAGAAAGGCGGGGACAATAATGTCAATGGCAATGGGAATGGCAACGGTAATGGTAATGGCACCAACAACAACAATAACAATAACAACAACAACAATGGTACTAGGTGCAGAGCGTTTGTGATTGGAGGACGTCAAGCACGGGAGGATCCCAACATTGTTACGGGTACGTTCCTCTTAAATAATCACTATGCCTCTATGTTATTTGACACTGGTGCCGATCGGAGTTTTGTATCTAGTTCACTTGCTAAGTTGCTAAATGTTAGTCCCACTGCCTTAGATAGTCCATACACTGTGGAATTAGCTGATGGTAAGTTAATAGTAGTTGAACAAATCTTTAAGGGATGTATGCTTGATTTGATGGGTCAGACATTGGAAATTGATCTTATGCCTATTACTTTAGGTAGTTTTAATGTAGTCATTGGCATGGACTGGTTATCCAAACACCAGGCTGAAATCGTATGCCATGAAAAGATTGTTCGCATACCTCTTCCGCAGGGAGAGACATTGTATGTACAAGGCGAGAAGAGCAGTACGCCACTGCGCCTCATATCTTGTATGAAAGCACACAAATGTCTGCGGAAAGGTCATACGGCAGTTATAGCACTTATAACTGAAAAGCCGGTAGCTGAGAAGAAGATTGAAGATATACCAGTAGTTTGTGAATTTCCGGAGGTATTTCCAGAAGACTTGCCGGGATTACCGCCTATCAGACAGGTGGAATTTCGAATCGATCTTACACCAGAGGCAGCACCGATAGCTAGGGCGCCTTATCGACTTGCACCGTCTGAGATGCAAGAATTATCCACACAATTGCAAGAGTTGTTGGATAAGGGTTTCATACGACCTAGTTTTTCACCGTGGGGAGCTCTAGTTTTGTTTGTCAAGAAGAAGGACGGGACTTTCCGTATGTGTATCGATTACCGGGAATTGAACAAGGTTACTATCAAGAACCGGTATCTGTTACCCAGGATTGACGATCTGTTCGATCAGTTGCAAGGTTCGAGTTACTACTCGAAGATTGATCTCAGGTCTGGTTATCATCAACTAAGAGTCCAGGAGGAGGATATTCCAAAGACAGCATTCAGGACACGCTATGGCCATTATGAGTTCTTGGTCATGCCATTTGGGTTGACAAACGCTCCAGCTGTATTCATGGATCTCATGAATCGTGTTTGTAAACCTTATCTTGATAAGTTTGTCATTGTTTTCATCGATGACATTCTCATCTATTCACAATCTGAAGAAGAACACGCTGAACATCTTCGATTATTATTGGAATTACTGAAACAGGAACAATTGTACGCTAAGTTCTCGAAATGTGATTTCTGGATGCGAGAAGTACAATTCTTGGGGCATATAGTTAATGAAAAGGGTATACAGGTTGATCCAGCGAAGATTGAAGAGATTAAGAATTGGGAAGCACCAAAGACCCCTACCGAGGTACGACAGTTCCTTGGTTTGGCAGGTTATTATCGACGATTCATTGAGGGTTTCTCAAAGATCGCTCAACCACTTACAGCTCTTACGCATAAGGGGACAAAGTATAACTGGACGGATAAACAGGAAGCTGCATTCCAGTTATTGAAACAGAAACTCTGCAGTGCACCAATTCTGTCCTTACCGGAAGGGACAAAAGATTTTGTGGTGTATTGTGATGCATCTGCACAGGGTTTGGGATGTGTGTTGATGCAACGTGATAAAGTGATTGCTTATGCTTCAAGGCAACTACGACAACACGAAAAGAATTACACTACTCACGACTTGGAGTTAGGAGCAGTGGTTTTTGCTTTGAAGATTTGGAGGCATTACTTGTATGGAACTAAGTGTACTATTTACACTGATCATAAGAGTTTGCAGCATATCTTTGATCAGAAGGAGCTGAATATGAGACAACGACGATGGGTTGAGTTGTTGAACGACTACGAATGCGTGATTAAGTATCATCCGGGAAAAGCTAATGTAGTAGCTGACGCTCTGAGCAGAAAAGACACAACAGGAACAAGACGAGTTCGCGCACTTGTGATGACAATACATACTGACTTACCTGACAAGGTACGCAGTGCTCAGATCGAGGCTTTGAAAAAGGAAAACTTAGTACAGGAATCCTTACGAGGAATGGAAGAACAATTGGATGTTAAACCTGATGGAATTCGTTATTTCATTAACCGAATGTGGATACCTTTGTATGGAGGTTTAAGGGAACTCGTGATGGATGAAGCATACAAGTCCAGATATTCAGTCCATCCGGGATCAGACAAGATGTATCATGATTTGAAGACACTGTATTGGTGGCCTCACATGAAAGCGGATATTGCTAAGTACGTTAGCAAATGTTTGACTTGTTCGAAAGTCAAAGTTGAATATCAGAAGCCATCTGGTTTACTGCAACAACCAGAGATACCGATGTGGAAATGGGAACAGATTTCGATGGACTTTATTACTAAGTTACCCCATACACCGAGTGGTTGTGATACGATATGGGTAATTGTTGATCGATTAACGAAATCTGCACACTTCTTAGCAATCAAGGAAACTGATAAGATGGAGAAACTGACTCGCATTTACATCAAGGAAGTAGTAGCACGGCATGGCGTGCCAATCTCTATTATATCAGATCGGGATGCCCGATTTACTTCCAACTTTTGGAAATCTCTTCATAAGTCATTGGGGACTCGCTTAGATATGAGTACTGCCTATCACCCACAGACTGACGGTCAAAGTGAACGTACGATTCAAACACTCGAGGATATGTTACGAGCTTGTGTGATTGACTTTGGTGATAGTTGGGAAAATCACTTACCGTTAGTGGAATTCTCTTACAATAATAGTTATCATACAAGTATTCAAGCAGCACCGTTTGAAGCTTTGTATGGTCGCAAATGTCGTTCACCAGTTTGCTGGGCTGAAATTGGTGACAGTCAGATAACAGGTCCTGAACTGGTGCACGAGACGACAGAGAAGATAGTTCAAATCCGGAACCGTATGGCAGCGGCCCGAGATCGACAGAAGAGTTATGCTGACAAGCGTCGTAAACCATTGGAATTTCAAGTAGGAGACCGAGTTCTTCTAAAGGTATCACCTTGGAAAGGTGTGATATGATTCGGCAAGCGCGGTAAGCTTAGTCCACGTTACGTAGGACCTTTTGAGATCCTGAAAAGGATTGGTCCGGTTGCGTATCAACTCAAACTACCGGATGTACTCAGTGGGGTTCATGATGTTTTTCACATATCGAACTTAAAGAAATGTCTTTCTGATGAGACATTGATTGTACCGTTGGAAGAAATACAAGTAGATGAACAGTTACGAGTCATTGAAGAACCAGCTGAAATCGTGGATCGGGAGGTCAAACAACTTAAGCAAAGCAAGATTCCAATAGTCAAAGTTCGATGGAATTCACGACGTGGTCCTGAATTCACATGGGAACGGGAAGATCAAATGATGAAGAAATATCCTCATCTATTCAAAACAGCTACTGCTAACACTGAGAGCGCACGTTAAATTTCGGGACGAAATTTCCTTCAACAAGGGGATGACGTGATGCTTCACACATCAACACTGAAAAATTTCAAACTGTAAGCACAAACACTTTATTCAATTGGTTTTGTTATAAACATTTGTGTTACATTTTATACATTTTATGTGCTACATGTCATATGTTACATGTTATGGTAGTACATACATGGTTAGTTACATACATTTTGCTATGTGCGGGGTTGCATAGTACAAACAGTTATAGACACTCACTATGTGTGAGGTTACACAACACAGTATGATCAAACACAGACAGTCACAGTTAGGTGAACTAACTAGTGTACACGCAAACAGTCACATTGAACGATCACATTTAGTTGTGATGTTACAAGCATTAGATTTTGTGTGTGAGTACACACAAACACACAGAATGATCAAATCACACTAACACGTATGATTTAAACTCGTAAGTAGTTTCCTAACTACTCCTAACACTTACTAATTTTCGGGACGAAAATTCCTTCAACAAGGGGATAATGTGACAATCCGACTTTTCGGATTAACCTTGTTAACTGAAGATGGTGAGATTACAGGCCAACAAGACATATAAGGCCCAGTAAGGACAAGGAAGGCCCAGTAAGGTTAAGGTAAGTCCAATGAGTCAAGGTAGGCCCAACAAGGTAAATGTGGTCCCAATAAGGCAAGGGTAGGCCCATTGAGATCTAGGGAGGCCCAATTACAAATTCAAGGCTCAAGATAGGCCCAATTATATTCTGTGAGGCCAAGTGGACAGAAGGTAGGCCCAATGAGAATAATGTAGGCCCAATTGGGTAAACTTAGGCCAATAATAGTTCAATTAGTCTGATTAGTGACAATTTGGGATGTTTGGTGAAATTTTGTAAACCAAATTGTTATGCAATTAATCGAAATTAAACCCAAAGGATTAGAATCAATAGAAATCAGGTTCAAAGTGTTTAGATTTCAAGTATTAAAACTTGTAGTCATCTAAGGAATGGACAATTTTGACTTTTAGGTCAAAATTCGTTTATGGAATTGGGGCAAATTCAAAATTCGTAATGGGAAGTGTTGTAACAGTGAATTAATGGCTCTTAATCATCCTATTGATGATTACTAATGAGTATCAACTGTTACCGAGCCATTGATTAGTCGAATTTACACTTGATGGCAATCAAAAGTCGAAACCGTCATTAGGGGGTTATAGAACTCACACAACCCGACTATAATTCACAAAATTGGAACTCCAGAACACCCAATCGGCATTATTAGAAACTATTACAATCAACAATCCAATCTTAGAAGCTACGGTGAGAAGGATCGATCAAGGGGTTAGCCGAATTCAAGCACAAAGTCGATTCTATCAATACAACATCCAATCAGGTAAACAATCATTCATACACAACCTAAATGGGCCGATTAAGCTAAGCCCTAACCTTATTTCGTGTAACATTAACGAATTGATCAAGTTTGATTCTTAGGGTTCATATCAAAAACGGTTTTGGGGGTCGTTGATCAAACCGGTTTAAAAATCAAATTAATTGGCACAGAGAGTTTCGAAATCATTATTATAAGGTAATCCATAGGTTAATTTCATCAAACAAATATGAATGATAGGGTTTCGATTTCTAGGGCTTGTAATAAAAAACGAATTGGGGGATTGGGTCAAGATGGGTTCTAGAATCGAATTGGATGGTGTGGTGAGTTCCAGAAGAATCCGAATGATGATAATATCATATCAATTCGATGTTACAGTAGCGAATTAAACAATTGTGAGTTGGGGATTTGAGAAATGGTATTCGAACCTGTTAATACTCGATTAATCAAGTATTGGTGAATGATGTTTCGAATTAAAACCATCAGCAGGATCGTTTAGACTCAGGGGACAAAAGCCCCATGGATGTTGGATCAATGGGGTTCGAATTAGGGACCATTTGGGTAGTTATTGGTTCGGTTATGATGAACAAAAGGAAACCAGGAGAGTTGAGCTTAAAACAATTAATTTCCATGATAGATCAATAAGAATGGATCAGGCTAGATGGTAGAATGGAGGTGTTTAGTGTTGGAGGTCGCGGGTTCGATCCCGGCCCCAACCATTTTTTTTGGGTTTTTAATATATTTTAGTATTTTTATCATAAATTTCGCGTACGAACTCCGATTCGACTCGTTTCAGTTGCATTAGAACCAGAATTCAGTTCCGAATGTATTAGAGTAATAAAATTCATATTTTAATCCGAAAACGAAATCGCGTATAATTACGGTTATTTAAATAAAATCAAATATGATTTTATTTAAACGATTTCAAAGACACGCGTACTAACACTCTAACATACGTGTGTTGACACGTATGTGATTTCAAACACAAAACGACATTCCGAATAACTCTAAGTTATTGTTAAACCACAGATTCTTCGTAGAGGATTTTTACGCGAGTTCACAAGTGTTTGATCATTCTACAACAAACAAAGGTGCGTACACAGCCCCTTTCTTATTTTAAACTGTTTTGGGGGAGAAAACATGTGCAACAAACTCTTTTTAGATACATATCACTTGCATGAGTTAGCTGTTTACATTATGTGACAACATAGCAATTTGAAAGTCCTTACACACCTCGAACCGTTTAGTTTGCCGTAGTGCAAAGCGTGGTAGTTGGAAATAGATCTATTAGGTTTGACAAACCTCACCTGGTAGATGGGATCTACGCAGGTGTTTGACTGACCAAACACAATTTTACTATTGTTGTGCTAGACAATAGTGGCAAGGCAAAAACATGCTATAGCATGGCAATTCGTCAGCTTCGGTGTCGACCACTTATGTAAATAGTTTATATGACTAGCTATCATGACTGTGCATGTGTGATTATGTTATCTACAAACTTGATATTCAACTGCTGTTTTGAACATTGTGAATGCTTAAAACCTGTGTTATGCACCAACCTTTGTGTTGACTTGATTTACATGTTTTCTCAGGACGCTAAGGCGCGCAATAAAGACTGGCATGGACTAGGAGATAGAGTCGCATGCATTTTAAACATTTTGGATTTTTGAATTTGCACATTTGAGGATTTTGTTTTGTAATTTACATATTACAACTGTTAATGGTTTTTAAACGCTTCCGCAAGTTTTGAAAACTCTGATATTGTGTTTTTAAGACCAAAGTATGTTTTGAAATTCATATAGAGGTCTTCGTTATGTCTAATGATCTGAGATCCTGGTTTGTCACGTTCCCAAACGGTATGATTCCGTTAGTTGAAAATTGGGGGTGTGACAGATTGGTATCAGAGCCATTGGTTATAGCGAATTAGGTTTGCATTTGTAGACTTAGACTATGACTGTTAGACATTAGACACATATGTTTACACATATTACTTAGAAATTACATATGACATTATGTAATTGACTTGTTTACACATTCCATGGCACTGCACTTACATATGGTATTATGTAACAGGCATGGCATCATCATCAGTACCTTACATTTATATTGATGATTCTGAGGACGAGGAGCCGATAGTTCCAGCACCACCGTCATCACCACCACCACCTATTCCATCTCCTCCACCATATGAGAGGGATGACTCAGATCCGGAGGAGGATCCAGACGAGGATCCAGAGGAGGATCCAGATGAGGACCCGGATGAGGATCCGGAGGAGGAGCCAGTGGAGGGCACTCAGCAGATCCCTGCTGAGGGACCTTCTACACATCCACCACCAGTATTGGATGCTCCTGAGCCTAAGAGGCAAAGGACGGACGCTGAGGAGATCGCCAAACTGCGCGAGGATTTGTACGAGGCAGAAGATAGGATCGCACAAAACTCTCAGGAACAATGGGATGCTAATGAGAGGCAAGAGGAACTTGCCCATCTGGTTCATGATATGCGGAATGAGATGATTAATTTGATTGGTCGTCTTGAAGCTTCAGAGAACCGAGCCGAGATCTTGGAGGGCAGAATAGAAACCTTGGAGGATTTAGTAGCATCAGACAATGAAGAGGAGGATGAGGAGAATGCAGAGGAAGAAGGTGAGGAACCAGCACCAGTTGTTGATTCTGATCCTGAATCCTCTGTTGAGGATGATTGAGTTTCCTTGTTTTGTTTAAACTTATTAGGAACGGGTTGTGTTCCTACATTAGATGTTTGGAAAGTTATGTTTTGATTTCAAAAGTATTGTACTCAAATCAAAATTTCTATCTATTGAAAAGCTATTATTTATTTCCAGCAGTTGTGTTGATTTATATATTACATGTTGTGTTTGTTGTTTGCTTACACGTGTCACATTGGATTTTGATAACGCTCTAACATTTCTTTTAATTAGGAAGATAATGGCCAACGAGAACGTTCACATGACAGTTGCTGAGCTCAACGAGCTAATCAATAACAGAGTCGCTGAGGCAATCGCACAATATGCTCAGACACACACCACAGGTCCACAGGGTCCGGCAGGGGGACTGGTTAACCCACAGTTATGCACGTTCAAGATGTTCTTGGACTGTAAGCCACACAATTTCAAAGGGTCGGAGGGGGCCATAGGACTCCTTCGATGGATTGAAAAGGCGGAATCTGTGTTCGAGATGTGCAACTGCCCTGATGAAAGCAAGGTGAAGTATGCTACGGGAACATTGGAGGGTCCAGCACTAACTTGGTGGAACTCAAATGTTCAGACTTTGGGATTGGGGGAGGCTAATGCCTTGACTTGGAATGGCTTCAAAACTTTAATGCAGGAGGAGTACTATCCTCGTAGTGAGATGCAGAAGCTAGAGGAAGAATACTGGCACCTCAAGATGGAGGTCAAATATCGAAGAGTACACGACCCGGTCACATGAATTGGCCAGACTTCTACCACACATGGCTACTCCAGCCAGCAAGTGGATTGAAAGATACATTGGAGGACTAGTGCCTCAGATCCAGGGGTTGGTTACTTCAGCAAATCCCACCACCGTTCAACAAGCTGTTCGTTTAGCGCATCAGCTTACTGATCAGACAGTATTACAGGGGACTCTGCCTAAACGAACATCGGCTACCAAGGTGGGAGATCATAAAAGAAAGTGGGAAGGTAACAACTCAAAGAGTCACAACCAACAATCATATCAGCAAAACCGGAAGCAAGACTCAAACAAGTCTTATCATAATTCAAGCAGTGGTCAGCAATCGTCATCATCGGGGGGTTATATTGGTAAACACCCCAAGTGCAACAGGTGTGGGTATCATCATGCAGGTAATCAGTGTGATAGAGCTAGGTGCCAAAGGTGTGGCAAGATTGGACATGCGGCTAAGGATTGTCGTGGGGAGCTACAGAACAACCACAACAACCAGAATAATAACCAGAACAACGCACAGAAGAGTTGTTTTGAGTGTGGCAAAATGGGGCATTTTAAGAAAGATTGCCCACAACTCAAGAAAGGCGGGGACAATAATGTCAATGGCAATGGGAATGGCAACGGTAATGGTAATGGCACCAACAACAACAATAACAATAACAACAACAACAATGGTACTAGGGGCAGAGCGTTTGTGATTGGAGGACGTCAAGCACGGGAGGATCCCAACATTGTTACGGGTACGTTCCTCTTAAATAATCACTATGCCTCTATGTTATTTGACACTGGTGCCGATCGGAGTTTTGTATCTAGTTCACTTGCTAAGTTGCTAAATGTTAGTCCCACTGCCTTAGATAGTCCATACACTGTGGAATTAGCTGATGGTAAGTTAATAGTAGTTGAACAAATCTTTAAGGGATGTATGCTTGATTTGATGGGTCAGACATTGGAAATTGATCTTATGCCTATTACTTTAGGTAGTTTTAATGTAGTCATTGGCATGGACTGGTTATCCAAACACCAGGCTGAAATCGTATGCCATGAAAAGATTGTTCGCATACCTCTTCCGCAGGGAGAGACATTGTATGTACAAGGCGAGAAGAGCAGTACGCCACTGCGCCTCATATCTTGTATGAAAGCACACAAATGTCTGCGGAAAGGTCATACGGCAGTTATAGCACTTATAACTGAAAAGCCGGTAGCTGAGAAGAAGATTGAAGATATACCAGTAGTTTGTGAATTTCCGGAGGTATTTCCAGAAGACTTGCCGGGATTACCGCCTATCAGACAGGTGGAATTTCGAATCGATCTTACACCAGAGGCAGCACCGATAGCTAGGGCGCCTTATCGACTTGCACCGTCTGAGATGCAAGAATTATCCACACAATTGCAAGAGTTGTTGGATAAGGGTTTCATACGACCTAGTTTTTCACCGTGGGGAGCTCCAGTTTTGTTTGTCAAGAAGAAGGACGGGACTTTTCGTATGTGTATCGATTACCGGGAATTGAACAAGGTTACTATCAGGAACCGGTATCTGTTACCCAGGATTGACGATCTGTTCGATCAGTTGCAAGGTTCGAGTTACTACTCGAAGATTGATCTCAGGTCTGGTTATCATCAACTAAGAGTCCAGGAGGAGGATATTCCAAAGACAGCATTCAGGACACGCTATGGCCATTATGAGTTCTTGGTCATGCCATTTGGGTTGACAAACGCTCCAGCTGTATTCATGGATCTCATGAATCGTGTTTGTAAACCTTATCTTGATAAGTTTGTCATTGTTTTCATCGATGACATTCTCATCTATTCACAATCTGAAGAAGAACACGCTGAACATCTTCGATTATTATTGGAATTACTGAAACAGGAACAATTGTACGCTAAGTTCTCGAAATGTGATTTCTGGATGCGAGAAGTACAATTCTTGGGGCATATAGTTAATGAAAAGGGTATACAGGTTGATCCAGCGAAGATTGAAGCGATTAAGAATTGGGAAGCACCAAAGACCCCTACCGAGGTACGACAGTTCCTTGGTTTGGCAGGTTATTATCGACGATTCATTGAGGGTTTCTCAAAGATCGCTCAACCACTTACAGCTCTTACGCATAAGGGGACAAAGTATAACTGGACGGTTAAACAGGAAGCTGCATTCCAGTTATTGAAACAGAAACTCTACAGTGCACCAATTCTGTCCTTACCGGAAGGGACGGAAGATTTTGTGGTGTATTGTGATGCATCTGCACAGGGTTTGGGATGTGTGTTGATGCAACGTGATAAAGTGATTGCTTATGCTTCAAGGCAACTACGACAACACGAAAAGAATTACACTACTCACGACTTGGAGTTAGGAGCAGTGGTTTTTGCTTTGAAGATTTGGAGGCATTACTTGTATGGAACTAAGTGTACTATTTACACTGATCATAAGAGTTTGCAGCATATCTTTGATCAGAAGGAGCTGAATATGAGACAACGACGATGGGTTGAGTTGTTGAACGACTACGAATGCGCGATTAAGTATCATCCGGGAAAAGCTAATGTAGTAGCTGACGCTCTGAGCAGAAAAGACACAACAGGAACAAGACGAGTTCGCGCACTTGTGATGACAATACATACTGACTTACCTGACAAGGTACGCAGTGCTCAGATCGAGGCTTTGAAAAAGGAAAACTTAGTACAGGAATCCTTACGAGGAATGGAAGAACAATTGGATGTTAAACCTGATGGAATTCGTTATTTCATTAACCGAATGTGGATACCTTTGTATGGAGGTTTAAGGGAACTCGTGATGGATGAAGCATACAAGTCCAGATATTCAGTCCATCCGGGATCAGACAAGATGTATCATGATTTGAAGACACTGTATTGGTGGCCTCACATGAAAGCGGATATTGCTAAGTACGTTAGCAAATGTTTGACTTGTTCGAAAGTCAAAGTTGAATATCAGAAGCCATCTGGTTTACTGCAACAACCAGAGATACCGATGTGGAAATGGGAACAGATTTCGATGGACTTTATTACTAAGTTACCCCATACACCGAGTGGTTGTGATACGATATGGGTAATTGTTGATCGATTAACGAAATCTGCACACTTCTTAGCAATCAAGGAAACTGATAAGATGGAGAAACTGACTCGCATTTACATCAAGGAAGTAGTAGCACGGCATGGCGTGCCAATCTCTATTATATCAGATCGGGATGCCCGATTTACTTCCAACTTTTGGAAATCTCTTCATAAGTCATTGGGGACTCGCTTAGATATGAGTACTGCCTATCACCCACAGACTGACGGTCAAAGTGAACGTACGATTCAAACACTCGAGGATATGTTACGAGCTTGTGTGATTGACTTTGGTGATAGTTGGGAAAATCACTTACCGTTAGTGGAATTCTCTTACAATAATAGTTATCATACAAGTATTCAAGCAGCACCGTTTGAAGCTTTGTATGGTCGCAAATGTCGTTCACCAGTTTGCTGGGCTGAAATTGGTGACAGTCAGATAACAGGTCCTGAACTGGTGCACGAGACGACAGAGAAGATAGTTCAAATCCGGAACCGTATGGCAGCGGCCCGAGATCGACAGAAGAGTTATGCTGACAAGCGTCGTAAACCATTGGAATTTCAAGTAGGAGACCGAGTTCTTCTAAAGGTATCACCTTGGAAAGGTGTGATACGATTCGGCAAGCGCGGTAAGCTTAGTCCACGTTACGTAGGACCTTTTGAGATCCTGAAAAGGATTGGTCCGGTTGCGTATCAACTCAAACTACCGGATGTACTCAGTGGAGTTCATGATGTTTTTCACATATCGAACTTAAAGAAATGTCTTTCTGATGAGACATTGATTGTACCGTTGGAAGAAATACAAGTAGATGAACAGTTACGATTCATTGAAGAACCAGCTGAAATCATGGATCGGGAGGTCAAACAACTTAAGCAAAGCAAGATTCCAATAGTCAAAGTTCGATGGAATTCAAGACGTGGTCCTGAATTCACATGGGAACGGGAAGATCAAATGATGAAGAAATATCCTCATCTATTCAAAACAGCTACTGCTAACACTGAGAGCGCACGTTAAATTTCGGGACGAAATTTCCTTCAACAAGGGGATGACGTGATGCTTCACACATCAACACTGAAAAATTTCAAACTGTAAGCACAAACACTTTATTCAATTGGTTTTGTTATAAACATTTGTGTTACATTTTATACATTTTATGTGCTACATGTCATATGATACATGTTATGGTAGTACATACATGGTTAGTTACATACATTTTGCTATGTGCGGGGTTGCATTGTACAAACAGTTATAGACACTCACTATGTGTGAGGTTACACAACACAGTATGATCAAACACAAACAGTCACAGTTAGGTGAACTAACTAGTGTACACGCAAACAGTCACATTGAACGATCACATTTAGTTGTGATGTTACAAGCATTAGATTTTGTGTGTGAGTACACACAAACACACAGAATGATCAAATCACACTAACACGTATGATTTAAACTCGTAAGTAGTTTCCTAACTACTCCTAACACTTACTAATTTTCGGGACGAAAATTCCTTCAACAAGGGGATGATGTGACAATCCGACTTTTCGGATTAACCTTGTTAACTGAAGATGGTGAGATTACAGGCCAACAAGACATATAAGGCCCAGTAAGGCCAAGGAAGGCCCAGTAAGGTTAAGGTAAGTCCAATGAGTCAAGGTAGGCCCAACAAGGTAAATGTGGGCCCAATAAGGCAGGGGGAGGCCCATTGAGATCTAGGGAGGCCCAATTACAAATTCAAGGCTCAAGATAGGCCCAATTATATTCTGTGAGGCCAAGTGGACAGAAGGTAGGCCCAATGAGAATAATGTAGGCCCAATTGGGTAAACTTAGGCCAATAATAGTTCAATTAGTCTGATTAGTGACAATTTGGGATGTTTGGTGAAATTTTGTAAACCAAATTGTTATGCAATTAATCAAAATTAAACCCAAAGGATTAGAATCAATAGAAATCAGGTTCAAAGTGTTTAGATTTCAAGTATTAAAACTTGTAGTCATCTAAGGAATGGACAATTTTGACTTTTAGGTCAAAATTCGTTTATGGAATTGGGGCAAATTCAAAATTCGTAATGGGAAGTGTTGTAACAGTGAATTAATGGCTCTTAATCATCCTATTGATGATTACTAATGAGTATCAACTATTACCGAGCCATTGATTAGTCGAATTTACACTTGATGGCAATCAAAAGTCGAAACCGTCATTAGGGGGTTATAGAACTCACACAACCCGACTATAATTCACAAAATTGGAACTCCAGAACACCCAATCGGCATTATTAGAAACTATTACAATCAACAATCCAATCTTAGAAGCTACGGTGAGAAGGATCGATCAAGGGGTTAGCCGAATTCAAGCACAAAGTCGATTCTATCAATACAACATCCAATCAGGTAAACTATCATTCATACACAACCTAAATGGGCCGATTAAGCTAAGCCCTAACCTTATTTCGTGTAACATTAACGAATTGATCAAGTTTGATTCTTAGGGTTCATATCAAAAACGGTTTTGGGGGTCGTTGATCAAACCGGTTTAAAAATCAAATTAATTGGCACAGAGAGTTTCGAAATCATTATTATAAGGTAATCCATAGGTTAATTTCATCAAACAAATATGAATGATAGGGTTTCGATTTCTAGGGCTTGTAATCAAAAACGAATTGGGGGATTGGGTCAAGATGGGTTCTAGAATCGAATTGGATGGTGTGGTGAGTTCCAGAAGAATCCGAATGATGATAATATCATATCAATTCGATGTTACAGTAGCGAATTAAACAATTGTGAGTTGGGGATTTGAGAAATGGTATTCGAACCTGTTAATACTCGATTAATCAAGTATTGGTGAATGATGTTTCGAATTAAAACCATCAGCAGGATCGTTTAGACTCAGGGGACAAAAGCCCCATGGATGTTGGATCAATCGGGTTCGAATTAGGGACCATTTGGGTAGTTATTGGTTCGGTTATGATGAACAAAAGGAAACCAGGAGAGTTGAGCTTAAAACAATTAATTTCCATGATAGATCAATAAGAATGGATCAGGCTAGATGGTAGAATGGAGGTGTTTAGTGTTGGAGGTCGCGGGTTCGATCCCGGCCCCAACCATTTTTTTTGGGTTTTTAATATATTTTAGTATTTTTATCATAACTTTCGCGTACGAACTCCGATTCGACTCGTTTCAGTTGCATTAGAACCAGAATTCAGTTCCGAATGTATTAGAGTAATAAAATTCATATTTTAATCCGAAAACGAAATCGCGTATAATTACGGTTATTTAAATAAAATCAAATATGATTTTATTTAAACGATTTCAAAGACACGCGTACTAACACTCTAACATACGTGTGTTGACACGTATGTGATTTCAAACA
Organism: Mikania micrantha; assembly: GCA_009363875.1. NCBI lineage: Eukaryota > Viridiplantae > Streptophyta > Magnoliopsida > Asterales > Asteraceae > Mikania > Mikania micrantha. The sequence continues at coordinate 33,938,929 of CM018687.1, read as the reverse complement.
CAAAACGACATTCCGAATAACTCTAAGTTATTGTTAAACCACAGATTCTTCGTAGAGAATTTTTACGCGAGTTCACAAGTGTTTGATCATTCTACAACAAACAAAGGTGCGTACACAGCCCCTTTCTTATTTTAAACTGTTTTGGGGGAGAAAACATGTGCAACAAACTCTTTTTAGATACATATCACTTGCATGAGTTAGCTGTTTACATTATGTGACAACATAGCAATTTGAAAGTCCTTACACACCTCGAACCGTTTAGTTTGCCGTAGTGCAAAGCGTGGTAGTTGGAAATAGATCTATTAGGTTTGACAAACCTCACCTGGTAGATGGGATCTACGCAGGTGTTTGACTGACCAAACACAATTTTACTATTGTTGTGCTAGACAATAGTGGCAAGGCAAAAACATGCTATAGCATGGCAATTCGTCAGCTTCGGTGTCGACCACTTATGTAAATAGTTTATATGACTAGCTATCATGACTGTGCATGTGTGATTATGTTATCTACAAACTTGATATTCAACTGCTGTTTTGAACATTGTGAATGCTTAAAACCTGTGTTATGCACCAACCTTTGTGTTGACTTGATTTACATGTTTTCTCAGGACGCTAAGGCGCGCAATAAAGACTGGCATGGACTAGGAGATAGAGTCGCATGCATTTTAAACATTTTGGATATTTGAATTTGCACATTTGAGGATTTTGTTTTGTAATTTACATATTACAACTGTTAATGGTTTTTAAACGCTTCCGCAAGTTTTGAAAACTCTGATATTGTGTTTTTAAGACCAAAGTATGTTTTGAAATTCATATAGAGGTCTTCGTTATGTCTAATGATCTGAGATCCTGGTTTGTCACGTTCCCAAACGGTATGATTCTGTTAGTTGAAAATTGGGGGTGTGACATCGATTACTAGAGTAGTTCAGGAACTCAAAAGTTTTCGTGTATAGCTATTTCAAGTACCCCAAGAATTAGTATAAATAGACGTATTTTGCACTAGTGTAGGGTTGGATTCCCAAGGAATGCTCTCTAGAAGTATCAAGGTGTTGCTTCGTGTACTTCATTGAATATATCAAAGTTTTGAACTTTCTTCTTGTTCTTATGTTTCAATTTTGGATTCCGCACGTGCATCTGATGCAGAATGGAAACATAAAGCCCAGTCCTTGATCTGTTTTGGGACTTACAAGTGGTATCAGAGCCTTAGTGCTCTTTTCTACTTCAAGGTACAAGCTTTTCAGTGCAAGTCTATTACTTTCATGTTCTACAACATCTCCTCTAGCTGCTATTCAAATTTGGTGCTCTGAATCATGATAAATATTTCTCCGGAAATTTTTCAAGTGTTGTTTGAGTTCAAATTTCGAAAACAGCATGTTCGGGTACATTGGATTTCGTATACGGTTAGAGTTCGGGTACTTTGGATTTCGTATACATTTAGAGTTCGTATACATTGGATTTCGTGTACACGATCTAGTTCGGGTACTTCTAATCTTCGAATAGTCAAGATTTTTCGAGTACAACTAGTGTTCGAGTACTGTTATTGTTCGAGTATACTAAAGATTCGACTACCTTGGACTTCGAGTATGTTTTGATCTTTGGGTAGTGGTGTTATTTCGAGTAGTGCTTGGTGCTCAGCATAGTTGGGAGTTCGTGAACTGTACTTAGAAAATTTTCTGATCAATCATGGCATCAAGGAATCTGACCAATTTGTCCAACGTGCTCAACTTGGACAATGAGATTGGCACCAGAACAAATCCGCCTAGGCTCGTGTCGGGAGACAACTTTCAGGATTGGAAGTTCAGGTTTCAATCACTCATCAAGTACACTGACCCGAAACTATGGAGGTCAATTGAAGAAGGGCCTCATGTGCCCATGTACCAGAGTGAGCTCAATGGATTAATTCCCAAAGATCATGAACTGTATACGGAAGCTGACATTCTTATGATAGAGAAGGATGATAAGGCATATGCATCAATCACCATGGCTCTGTCCACTGATGTTGCCCACTGTTTCAAGGAACATAAAACAACTAAGCAATTGTGGGATACTTTGGTTGAAAGGTTTGAAGGCAACGAGATATGAGAGAGAGTCTCAAGGATATGCTAAGGCAAAGGTTCAATATGTTCAATCATATCAAGGGTGAATCCTTGGAAGCTCAACTGAACCGTTTCACTCACCTAATGACTGAGATGACTAGCGTTGGGTTTGAGATGACCAAAGGAGTCAACAAAAACTCTGGAACTCATTACCTTACAATTGGAATTCCAACTGCACCACGATCAAGAGAACAAAGATATGTACAAAACCTCCCTAAGCGAGCTGATCTCAATTATCAATTCCTATGACATGAATGACAAGCAAAGAGCTCTTAATCATGCCAGTTCTATGGGCATTGCACAAGCATCACAGAATGCTGCTCTTCTGTCAGCCATCAACTTCCAAGCATCAAGGTTTCAACACTTTCAAGCTCCTTCATCACAGTCTATTCCATTTAAGACTTCATTCATCTCATCTGGGCAAGCCAGTTCAGTGCCCAAGATCAGTCCGAAGAGCGAAGAGAATCTGCTGCTGTTCAAGGGGTTTATGAACAGTTATAACACATTTATTGCTGGAGAGTTGGCACCTGCCAATCTTACTCAGGATAATCTAGAGCAGATTAATCCAACAGATGTTGAGGAGATGGACATTTCATGGCAAATGGCAATGGCAGTCTTCCGTGCAAAGAAGTTTATCAAGAAATATGGAAGGAACAACTTCAGAAATAACCCGGGAAAGAAACTGGGCTTTGATAAGTCAACGCTGCGATGCTACAATTGTGATCAACCGGGTCATTTTTCCAGAGAATGCAAACAGCCTAAAGTGGCTAAGGAAGGTGAGAAGAAGCCGGAAGAGAAGGCTGCTGTTGCTGTTGGAGGAGGTGCTAGCACGTCTAAAGCACTGGTGACTCAAGAAACTGACTCCTATGATTGAAGTTATCAAGTGCAGGAACTGGAGTTAACCCTGAGTCACGCTTTCATGGCAGAGGTGAATGAGAAGTAGAATGAGGTAACCAAAAATCTTTGTTCCACTTATTGCATTGATAAAGTCTTTATATATTGTTCTCATAATGAGTACTTGATCAAAGAGGTCACCAAACTTAATTATTTTAAATCTGAATTTTTAAAAAATGAAGCACTTTTCAAAAAGAAACTTGACGCTGAAAGGCGTGATATTTCACAATTAAAAGAATTAGTAAGTGATAAAAAGTCTAACTATCGAGATGCGAGGCGTCGGATGGATGAACTCACTTCAGAGTTGGAGCATCTTAAGTCTCAGTTGTCTAAATCTAAAATTCAAGCTGATAAGTATAAGTATGCTAGTACTGCGGTGGCCAATATGATTGATGTCCAATGTAGGAGAAAGACAAAAATTGAGATTGGTTTTACCGAGGTGAAACCTCCGTTTGACCACAACTATTCCATCATGCCTAATATCAACACATCTATTGATGATCTGTTGTTGAAATCCGACCGAAGGTTCGATTTCACTACTGGTTCTAGCAAACCAGTTCCCTTGACAACAGATCCTGTTGAGACCGGCCCCAATATTTCTGATGATTCTGAGGTGTGTGCAGATAGATTAAATGAAACAGGTGTGAGGGGGAAGATTGAAGAAAGAAGTGCTGGGAGGAGCACAGATTGTTCAACATCTTTTAGAACATCACCGATTATTCCAAAAACTAATTTTGTTGAAAATTTGATGAACTTAAAATTAAACCCAATGAGATGTCTAAAAACTTTAAGTCAACTTTTGTTAAGAATGATGTTATTTTGGAATCAATTTCTTTTTGTTTACATCATGAGTACAAGGGTCATTCCACAATCATCAAAGAGGTAGGTTCAAAGTTAAATACTAATTGTGAACCTTTTGTCCCAACCGGGTCATTGGAACAAGCCTCTACAAGTTCTTCTTTTGGTCATAGTGATTGTGATGTAAAACCCTTTGACCCAAAGGAATTTCATGAGAAGGTATGTTGTTTTGCATGTGGTAGACCAGGCCACATTGCCAGAAATTGTCTGCACAGACCTACTGAATTCTTTTATGGTATGAATCAGAAGGTCACACCCAAGGCCATACCCATTTTCAGATCAATGAGGACTGACCAATCCTCAAAGCCTAGGTTGACACCTCAGAAGGTACCTTAGAGGTTAAAAGCAGGTCACAGTGGAAAAATAATCCACCAATGAAAACCCCATTAAAACCAATTGACCATGGTAGTGGTGCAAGGCCAAAAATTGTTAAGGCCAAATCAGTCAAACCTAAAGAGGTTCGCAAGAAAGAATCTGTTGTTTCTCTTATACCTAAACCTGTTATGGTTTGGGTACCCATCTCTCATTGATTGTGTGTGAAATTCAGGGACGGCCAACTAAGCTCAAAAATGTTTGGTATGTGGATAGTGGCTGCTCCCGGCATATGACTGGGGATTTCTCTCAGTTATATGAAGTTACACCTTTCAGCGGAGGATATGTATCGTTTGCAGGAGACAAGGGAGGAAAGATAAGCTTGAAAGGCACGGTTACAAATGGAACTCTCAGTTTCGAATATGTGTATTATGTTGAAGTGCTCAATCACATTTTATTGAGTGTTTCTCAGATTTGTGACAAGAACTTTTCTACACACTTCACAAACAAGGAGTGTCATATTTTAAAGCCTGGTTTTGTCGTACCTGAGAAGTGGAGTTTCTACACACTTCACAAACAAGGAACGCGAAATGCTCAACCACCGGTTGCCACCACGCCACCGCCGCCGGCCGCTGACCACCGCCGGACCTCGGTCAAATTCCGGCTAAAACTCCGGCGAGGGTTGCCGCCGATGGAATATTCTGGCTAAAAAGAATATTCTGGGAATATCCAGCAGAAACCCAAATTTTGTTTGGTTTGTGTTCTGAACTATGTTTCGCACTCCTGTTTGCAATCAAATGATCCGTTTTTTATAAAAAGGACATATTTTGAATCGATTTTGCATTCTGGACTCGATTTTGTGAACAGTTTTGCAATCCAGTAACCTGATTTTTATCTGATTTCTGATTAATACTCTGGTTTCAATACAAGGTTTAGTTTACGCATTGACTTTCAATACGAAAACATATTCACAATCGATTTCGCATTCCGAACTTGATTTTGCAATCAATTTCATAATCTGGAAACCTGATTTTCGATCTGAAAGACGATTAGGATTCCGTTTTTAACAATGGAATACTACTATCATCAAGTTACAATCAAATAAGTATAAGAACTCAATTACTAAACAAAATCATTGATTTTAACATCACAAATTAACTGATACTCGTATTACATTGATTCTGAATAAATATCTGATTCAGAATCAGTTTGATGAATCGGTTTATATTATCCTTGATATTTAATGTCAAGGAATGTTCTAGTAATCCAAATTGGATACAAAGAACTTATAGAACCTTAATGATATGTAGAATTCAATTGAAGCTGTGTGTAACATTGCAACAACACCGGTGAGTTTCATAGACCCCCTTTTAAATGTTTTGTTTTCCAAAACTCGGGGGTTCTATTAAAATAACATTAAGTTTACATATTTCAATTACAGTGATGTGTTTACATGATTTCATTACCATTTTTCAAATCTTCGGATTTCTAAAACTCGGGGTTTGCATTACAATAACATTATGATTACGTATTTCAATTACAGTGGTATACTTACATGATTTCATTACTACTTTCAAATCTTTAGATTTCTAAAACTCGGGGTTTGCATTACAATGACAATATTGTTACGTATTTCAACTATAGTGGTATACTTCTATGATTTCATTACCCCTTTTGAAATCTTTGGATTTATAAAACTCGGGGTTGGTATTACAATAACATTATGGTTACATATATCAATTACATTGATATGCTTTCATGTTACTTATGCATTTCAACTCTTGTCTGATATTTACATGAAAATTGTGCCATGCTATCGTAAAAGTTGTGACACCCCGTAAATTCCAGTTCAGATTTTCTTTTAGTTAAATATTTAATGTATTAACATTTGCATACGTGGCACTAGAATGAGTGTGACACGTGGCAAGATAGTACAAACGCTAGCGCAAACCCAATAATTCGGTGAATTATCGCAACACGCACACACGTGTCAAATGAAATGCGAACATTGGTGAACACTTAACAAAACGTGTAACTAAACACTGGTAACATCATGGAATGCTCACACATTGAACTAGATAGTTGAAAACATGTCTAACGATGTTCCATAATCGAGAAAACGCCGAAAAACGAACCAAATATCGAAATTGGGCCAATTAAGCTCGACCAGAGGTCTTCGCGGTACGCCAAGGACCCCGGAGTGGGCCTTAGCGGTACATGGATAGTAGTTGGGGGAATTTGATTCCTGAAATTCGCAGTGGTACGCAAGCCCCTATGGGACCCTCTTGGCGGTACGCGACGACATCCAGATGCCAAATCTTTATAAAACCAAGACAATCATGGCTATCCTACCTTTCTCACTCATCACACTCGACTCTATACCCCAAATCCCGACCTTATCCTCTGCAAAACCCCCTGCAAACACCATTGGAGCACACCCATTGAAGCTTTGAAGCTTGGAGCTCATAGGAAACTTGAAGAAGAAGGTTGGTGGAGCTTGGAGATCATCACCATCAACTTTTTCCTATCAAAACCTTGCTATCCAGAAGCTCTAGAAGCTAGTGGATTCATCATCTCAGCCCTTGGAAGCATTCGAAGGTAGTTTTCATGGCTTGAATGCACTCTACACACCCTAAAACACAAATGCAAGGCATGAAACCCACATGAACACACTCTATCATCACATGCATGAATTTATGGTGTTATGAATCTGGGTTTGATGATCTTACTACTGATTTTGATTAACTATGATGATATATGATGATCTAAAATGAGCCTTATTGATAAAAATGCGATTTGGGTCATGAATCCACGAAAGGCGTATTTTTAGTTGCATTCATGTATGATCTAAGCTATCTTAGATGATTTTGGGTTTGATAAATGGTTATTAATGATATATGGATGTTCCATATGATTCGTTATGATTAAAATGGTCAAAAATGGATTATATGATATAGTTACTATTTTTAGTAACTTTTGGGCTACAAAGTGATGATAGATGTGAAAGTATGAACATGTATGATGATAATAGGATCATTTTACATTATGGTGATACTTGCATAAGAAATGGATCGGGAATGATAGAATACCTATTTATTGAACATTTGAGCATAATTACTATTTTTAGTAACTTTATTCTTGCAAAACTATGTTAAATAATGAGTTTGATGAATTAAGTAGTAAAATGATGAGATAATGTTATTTATGAAGTTATTAACAAGTGATATGCGTTAACTTAGTTAAAATAGTGCTTAGAATGAACAATTATAGAAACTTTAATTGGTGAATTAATGAAAGAGCAATGTAAGACTTGATGACTTGATTTATACATGATAAATAGCTTAGAATGATGCAATATGACTATTTTGTGAAAAGCTATGTGATTCTTGGTGTTAATCATGCTAAATATAAAAACTTTCATTTTAGGAAACTTTAATGACTAAAAACGGTTTAGATGTTAATTTGGTCACATGCGACAACGTGCTATGTGTTAACATGATCACGTAGGATTTACGAGCATGATAGAATCATTAAAACGATATGTGTTGTGAACTTTCTAAAAATTGAAACTTCCTATAAATTGTAAGTTGTCCATAAACGTGTATTATGTGTTCCTCTCTATGTACACGATAACGGATGTTACACGAATCATAACCGACACACGGTTCACCAACGGGTCGTTGACTTGACACGGTCAAGCACAGTCAAGTATGGACCGACATGGGAGAACATAACAACCGAGGGTTGTTGAGCACAAACAAGAGCACAAACACGAAACACGGTCACATATACGAACTCACATACGCTATACAATATATGTAGCCGGTGACCGACTCGCCTAAGGAATCAGGAGCATACGCTTACCGACGACTACTAAGGTGAGTTTACGGCCCATCTGTAAACCTTTTACAAACTTTCAAAATAGGGGGACAATAATTGTTAATCGAGTCAAACATTATTACTTGTACAAACACTTGTGTATGCTGGTTTATTAGACAAACATCAAGTTTTGTATCGTAACAAAGTCCTCGCACAGTCTTACCGTTAGTGTTCAAACAACGAGGTGAGTTTAGATAGATCTATTGGGTGTGACGTACCCCACGTGGTGCCAATACTGAATTGAGGTCGAGACGAGTGTAATCTCTACCTATCGCGCCATTCTTTTTACGAGACATGGCGAAGGCAAGAGCTGGCAAGTCTAGTTCGGTAGAGACGCAACTGACACTTGGAGCCTAGAGCTCGGAACTAACATTTGATAAACAACATGACATCACAAACATCTCTTTCGTATACTTATGAATATATCAAAACCTGTGAACTCACCAACCTATGTGTTGACACTTTTTTTAAACATGTATTCCAAGGTAACTAGCTCGATCATGGATAGGGATGCACTTAAGAGATCAAGCACTGAAGTCATATGCATTCATCCCTTGCCTTTCAAAAAAAATATTTAATTTCATTATATCTTATCAAACAATGTAGTGTCTAACGTTTACATTCCGCTGCATTTGAACAATTTAGCATTTCCGCTGCTTATGTATTTTTAATATTCCGCTGCAACTTATTTGACTAGCTGAGTTAACACTATGGTTACAAATTACTTTTCAAAAGCATATAGAGTCGTTCTATATGATTGAGCGAAGTGATTATGGCCACGTCACACCCATGCGGTCTGACACCGCATGTGGGAATTTTGGGGGTGTGACAGACTGGTATCAGAGCCTTGATTATAGGGAACTAGGTTTGCATGTAGTAAACTTAGACTATAGCCACTGCTCTACACTAGACACTACACTTAGACATTGCACAATAATATGATTATTATTATTGTTATATGTTACTTATTAAACCGAGATTACAGGATGGACAACAACAAAGACGGGAGGAACCCAGGCAAACAGCATGTTGAGGATGACCTGATCGAGGAGGAGCGTCGCCAGAGACGGCGCATACTGCCGGATATAGACCTCGAGAAGTACTGCAAGACTTGCTCGTCGAGTAGCGTCAGACCATGGGACTAGTACCCCATGACGGTCTGGAATTTGATAGAAGAGGAGCACTTGCCTCTTCCCAGACTACCGAGTGACGCACCGGGTTACCACCGTCTTCCGGAACTAGGTGTGTCATTAGAACGGGCTTTTGCAGCCCATGTCTCCTGGTCAGACCGCGAGGGCCCGATATCTGTATGAGCTGATCGGAGAGGTCAGGGCTCTCAAAAGGAGCGGGCTTTTAATGATAACCGACATCTTCGAGGTCAGTTCGAGTACCTACAGAAGGAGCTCGCGTATACTGACAGGGTACATGACATCTTGGCCGGTATGACCAAAGACTCCATACGCCGACAGGAGGAGATGGTGACTGAGGTCGCAGAGCTGCGTGCTCAGACTCGACAGCTGGAGGAGCACCGTGAGGCAGTCACCGCAGTAGTCCAAGAGCACGGGGCTCGGTTGGGAGAGGTCGAGGTAGTCTCAGATGAGAACACCGCTCAGATACATGCCAGGGATGCGATGATGAACGGCTGGGTAGCATAATTCATCGAAGAGCCAGAGCCTGAAGACGAGCCGCAGTTTGACACAGAGGACTTTGACGAGGACCTTGATGAGGATCCGGAGGAGGAGCCTTTTGAGGAGCAGGATGACAAACATGCTAGTGAGGATTCTCACTCCACTATTTCCTCAGAGTAGTTAGCTTGCTTTATTTCAGTTATTTTGATTTATGTTGTACACCTAGATGAGCGGGTTGTGCTCATATGAACCATTATGGTTAGTAGCATGTTTTGTAAATCATGATTGTACTCAAAAGAATAGTATTAATGAAATGATATTTTGGATCTAGCATATGTGTGTTCTATTTATGTTGCATACTAACTCAACACCTACCACAACTGACGACTAACACGCTATCTATTTCATATAGAACTAACAAATGGCTGGAAGAGGAACCCATGCCCGAGCACACAAATGACGGGGGCAGGTCAACAAAGCTATCGCCGAATATTAGGCGAGTCGACTGTATAGTGAAACTAGTGGCACAAACAATGGTACTAACAACAACCTAAATACAAACAACTTAGTATAGTTAATGCGATCACTAACACACAACGTTGACTACTGACAAACAAGACCTCATAGCAATGCAAACAAAGGGTGTTCATTCAAAAGCTTCCTGAGCTGTCACCCACACTCATTCAAGGGAACGGAAGGAGCAGTTGGGATGCTCTGTTGGATCGAGAAGGCGGAATCAGTCTTCTCAATGTGTGACTGCGCTGAAGAGAACCGGGTAAAATTTGCGACCGAAACATTGGAGGGCCCGGCTTTCACCTGGTGGAACACTCACGTCCAGACACTTGGTCTGAAGGTCGCTAACTCTATCACCTGGGAGGACTTTACCCGAATGTTCCCAGAGGATTATTGCCCAAGGAATGAGATTAAGAAGCTGCAGGACGAATTTTGGGTACACAAAATGGTAGGCTCAGAGATCGAGCAATACTACACACGATTTCATGAGCTGTGCAGGCTATGCCCGGGGATGGTGACCCCCGAATACAAGAAGATCGAGGAGTTCATCAGAGGACTGCCCAAGCAAATCCAGAGCATGGCCACATCTTTTGACCCAGCTTTGATCCAACCCACCATCTGACTGGCTCATAAACTAACCGATCAAGCGGTAGCCCAAGGGAAGCTACCCATGAGGGGTGAACATCTTAAACCCCTAGACAACAAAAAACGCAAGTGGGAGCCAGTCATCATCAATCACACTCCTCACATCAACCTCATCAAAGATCTGCACCAGCACGAGCATTTACAGCAACCCAACCCGATGGCAAACAGAAGGGCATGTATGAAGGAAAATACCCTATGTGCAACCGGTGTTCACACCACCACTTCGGACAATGCGAATGGTACCGTTGCCTGAAGTGCGGATGACATGGCCATATGGCCAGAGATTGCAGAACCAAGCTGCCCAACAACAACAACAACAACCCCAACCAAAACAACAAAAACCAGAACACCCTCAAGGGGTGTTAAGAGTGTGTAAAGCCGGGGCACATGCGGAGGGATTGCCCGCAACTGAAGAAAGCCGGAGGAGGTGCGGCAAAGGGTTGTGCATTCGTGATTGTCTCGGGAAGCCAAGGACGATCCAAACATCGTTATCGGTGCGTTTCTTTTAAATAATATCTATGCAAGCATACCATTTGATACCAGTGCCGATAGGAGTTTCATATCTTGTGAATTTAGCAAACTGCTTGATATTACCCCAACACCACTAGACTATAAGTACACTGTAGAGTTAGCCGACGGCAAACTAATAGAGACACAACACATCTTTTGAGGATGCGTCATGGTTTTGGCGGATCGCGAACTCGAAATAGACCTAATGCCGGTAACTCTCGGGAGCTTCGATGTGGTCGTTGGAATGGACTGGCTATCCGCAAACCAAGCAGATATCATGTGCAACAAGAAGATCGTACGAGTTATGTTCCCAAGTGGAGAACAAATCTCGATTCAGGGGGAACGACGAGGAATACCGCTGAACATCATGTCCTGCATGAAGGCGAACAAGTATTTGAAGAAAGGATACACTGCCATACTAGCCCTTATCACTGAGCAACCAAAGAAAGAAAGGAAGATCGAGGACATCGCCGTAGTCCGCGACTTTCCTAAAGTCTTTCCCGAGGATTTACCTGGACTACCACCGAAATGAAAAATCGAGTTCCAGATAGACCTCACACCAGGAGCTGCACCAATCGCTAAAGCTCCGTATCGACTAGCACCGACAGAAATGTAGGAGTTGTCTAACCAGTTGCAGGAGCTATTAGACAAAGGGTTCATTAGGCCGAGCTTCTCACCTTGGGGAGCACCGGTCTTATTTGTGAAGAAGAAGGACGGATCATTCCGTATGTGTATCGACTACAGAGAGCTGAACAAGGTGACGATCAAAAATCGATACCCATTACTGCAAATAGATGATCTGTTTGACCAATTGCAAGGGTCAAGCTACTATTCGAAGATCGATTTAAGATCAAGCTACCACCAACTACAGATACAAGAAGACGACATTCCTAAGACTGCCTTTAGAACCCGAAATGGACACTACGAATTTTTGGTCATGCCCTTCGGACTGACCAATGTGCCGGCTATATTCATGGATCTCATGACTTGAGTGTGCAAACCTTATTTTGATAAATCCGTGATAGTGTTCATTGACGATATCCTAATCTACTCCAATAATCAAGAGGAACATGCCGAACATGTCACACCTCTAAATTACCATGTGCGGTGTCAGACCGCTAAGTGTGACGTGGCTAAAATCACAGCTCTCAGTCGTATAGAATGACTCTATATGAGTTGTACATACACACCGTTTTGTAAGTAAATTCCAATTTCATTAATAAAGCAGCAAAATGTTGTAGGTCCCCAAAATGATCAAGAACCGAGCTCTAAGCCTCCAATATGCATCAAATTACTCTACAACGCACGGAATCCGAAATAGAATCACAAGAACAAGAAGAAAGATCAAAACTTTGATATATTCAGTGAAGTACACGAAACAATGCCTTAATAAGTCTAGAGAGCATGCCTCGGGAATCCAACCCTAGAGTAGTACAAAATACGTCTATTTATACTACTTCTAGGTGTACTCAATCCACTATACACAAAAATGTTCGAGTACACGAAATACACATGTATACGAAATACTAAGTACACGAATCATAAAAAAATCAGAACAAAATATGGTCTTCGATTCTTCTCCGGTTGGCTTTGTCAGTCTTCATCTTCAATTGGGGTCTACAAACCCCCTAGACTGATGAAGTCAACCGATGGGAAGTGAGACAGAGTGGGGACCAGCTCCGGCATACAGCTTCAGCTCGATAGCAAACGTGACTACACGTGTTCGCCTCTTCGTCCCATCCACCGTAGACTTTCATGGGTGACTCGTGCAGCTTCATCATATCCTCTTTGCCGAACTTCAACAGATCCATCGGGTCAAGTATCATGTTAGTGTCATTGATATCATCCTTGTTCCTGAGAATGATCGCAACAAGATTCTTCTCATCAAAATACCCTGACAGGAAGTTGGCCAAAGATCTGGAGCTCTCGGAGATACAGGAACGGCTTGTTCAGTGTGAGGCAGAGGATACTTGTAATATACCCAAGGTTCCTTCTTCACTGGGTCCACAATACAAGTCGAAACAAATTGTCTTCCTTTAGCGGTTCTCATCACTTGAAAGTCCTTGCACTGATCTTTGATGAATTTGGCAAACAAGTTGGCCAGAGAATCTTTCAAGGGATTGAAAAACATTGTGTTATTGATGCTCTTTACATCAAACTGAGGCATGGTGCAGAAATCCCTTGGCCTCTTATAGTATTCCACCTTTCCATTCATACGCTTTATCAGTAAAGATCTCTGTCTTTGTCATACATCCAGCAGAAAACGTTGGACCTGTTGTTTGCGTACAGCAAATGCGTTTCTGTCATCTGTAACGAAGGTATGCTCTGGATGTATTTCACTCATTTCCCCTAGCCATGTGGCGTCCAATCTCTTTGCTTATCGAACCAACTCTTGATAACACCGCCTAAAAAACTGAGTCCATGGACACATCAGCGAATAAATCCCCTAGGCCCGCTCCACTAAGCTCTTCACCGAATCCGTCGAATAAAAAGTTCTCTGGGAGATCCTCGAATAAATCGTCATAGTAGTCCAGAGGCTTCCCCAAAGACTGCGGATTCTCTGAAGTATCGGTATTCTTGGTAGTGTCCTGTGCAGGCTCATCATCCTGTTGACCCGAAAAACTGGCACCCTAGCCCTTATCATCTCCTGTATAATTTTCCTCTTTACCTTTTCCTTTGTCGTCTTTGGCATTGTCGCCATCTTTATGAGCATCATCATCTCCATCATCTTTCTTTTCCTCTTCTTTCTCTTCCATCTCTATCTCTTCATCAAACTCATCATCATCCTCATCATCTTCTTCTTGATCCTCAATCTTAGAGCCGGTCAAATTCTCAATGACTTTTGTTAGGCGCTTGTTCTGTCTTTCCAGACGATCAACATCTTTGATTTGCCTTCTGAACATTTCGCAGACTTTGATTATGGACCCTTGTAGCTCGCTAATCTTTTCATCCTTTGTGATGGAGTCTTGCTCAAACAGAAAAACTCTCTCTTGCAGCCATACTATATCCACTAGAGACCCGTCATGCGCATAGGGCGACGGCGAATGCATGGGTGCCTTGCCTCTGTCTCTCCGACTCCTGCCTGGTGATGGTGATGGCTCTGTGTGAGGGATGTCGGTATGAGTGTGAGATGGTGATGATGTGGTTTGGGTGGCATCTGATGTAGTGACAGGTGGTGGTGGAGGTGGGACAGGAATTTGAGTGGGGGTTATGGGTTTAAAGGGTTGAGTGAGTGGTTTTTGTTCAGAAGGGTGTGGGTGGCTTTGGCTGTGTGGGTGGCTTAGGCTGTGTCGATGGCTTGGGTTGAGTTAGTGGCTTGGGCTAAATAGATGGTATAGGCTGAACAGGTGGTAAAGTGAACTGTGTATGAGGTGGGGGGGTGGAGTGGGCAATATAGGAGGTGGTGGTGGAGTCTGAGAAGGAGTTGATGAAGATGATCCTGTTGTCTTCCTTAGCAACCTGGGATCCTTCGGCCGTTTCGACATCATCTTCAGCCTCTTCTTCTTCGGGGAAGACTCAGGAGTCGGCGTATAATCAGCATCCTGAACATCTTCCCGTTCTGCTATGGTTAGAGGACGGATGACTCGCTCCTTCTCTATAATCAGGATTTCAGCACTAGAAGATGATGATGACTTAGAGACGATTCTTTCGGCAGTCGCGTCGGTTTGAGTACCCGTGCTAGTTGAAGAAATGTCGTGCTTTTCGGCGACGATGGTAACAGAAGTTCCTTGTTCTTCTAACAACCGCGCCATCTCCGGCAAATCTTCCAAACTTTATCAAAGGTCGTTCCCCGATATATTTTTTCTTGCATCGCTTGTTCATCATATAAGAAAAAAATATCTTCTCGCGTCATCTTGATCCTTAGAGTGCCTATGGTGGGAACAAGGTTGGGATGCCTTTTATTGATGACGATCTGGATGAAGCGGAGAAATGCCAGAAATCTCTCCTTTCGCTTTCCCTTGATGTTGGCGTGCATATCACGAAAGATCATACGAGAGAAGTTGAACTCCATGCCCAGTGCCATTGCAACCAAACAAGAACTGAGGGTCCGATTCAGCACATCATATCCGCCCTTCCTTCCAGATAAACACTAGGTCACCACGTGTGCGAGATATCTCCAGTACGGGCGTAGAAGCTTCTTCTCCGTCGGAGGGTAGAAACCCTCATGCCCCTTCTGATAAACAGTCATGTGAACTAAGTCATGGTCAAGCTCAACAAGATCGATTGCCTTATCTCCAAACTGTAGGCATTCCCTCAGAATTTGCTCGGTGATAACAACAGGCTGGCCTTGAACCTTGCCAATCAAAGTGATTGTGCCGTTAGCATCAGTGCGCTCAGTGATAGTGTTCAAGAAGTCCTAGAAAAACTCGGCAATAATCTCTGGATGCTCCATGACGGCATAGTTCACAGGTGATAAAATAAGTCCATCCACCAAGCTCTTGAACATGGCATGCTTTACTGGTGGATCTCCGACAACATCAGACATATTGTGGTCAGGGACGAACCTCAAAAATAAACTAAGTTAAGTCAGTCAAAATCGAAGTGAAAGTCAAAGTTCAACAGTTACTAGTTCGATTTCGAGTTCTAGGAGTTAGACAAAATCATGAAATCGAAAACAGTTTAAAGTTTGGGAAGTTCACGAAGGTTGAGATGTTCTCGAAGTTTAAGATGTAGTCGAAAAAGAACCGTATTTGAAAATAGAGTTCTATTCGAAATTTGAAATGTATTCAAAAAATGGGTCCTACTCGAAATTTGAATCGTATTCGAAATCTGGGTACTTGTCA
The DNA here is from genome assembly GCA_009363875.1 of Mikania micrantha. Lineage (NCBI taxonomy): Eukaryota > Viridiplantae > Streptophyta > Magnoliopsida > Asterales > Asteraceae > Mikania > Mikania micrantha. Next base: position 33,922,811 of record CM018687.1, on the reverse strand, counting down.
CACCCCCTGCGCCGCGTGCGGAATCCACGGCGCGGTGACATATGAATAGTTGAATCATGCACAAGTATTGATTAAGAACAACCACAACGGATTACTAAGTTTCATAATGTTTAGACAGTTGTTTAGTTACAGACAATCTATCTACCAAAAGAATGACAACTACAGACCCAAAATATAGTTTACAAAATAAGACTTCAAACAAGACAATTAAACATTCAGGATTTTAGTGTGTTTCTAAATCCATCCTAGCATGTTTCTTCATCTTGTTCTATCTTAAGCGGTCTCTTTAGTTGTCCTTAAAATGTCTTACACCTGATTACCTGAAACACGTGAAAAGTAACTGTCAACTACAGAAGTAGTTGGTGAGAACAATAGGTTTAACATTTGTAAACATGAATTTGCAGTGTAAGGCATATGTTTAAAACAATAAATCAATTACATGGATGAGCTGCAACCCAAACTAACATCAAGTATGTAAAACATGTCCAAATAGTCAACAGACTATTTGCTAATGAGCCAACATATAATCAAGTCCCAAACTACGTTTGGAGTTAGATAATGTATCAGCAGTTTTGATAAAACCATAATGAACCCAAACCTGCAGTTAGCTTATAAAACAAATTTAAAAGCTAACTCCATTTTGGTATGAACCAGTGTGTCCGCTTTCCCTAGTTGTGATCACCCAGTACTAACGCTAATGAATATGAAACTTGATGTGTTTATAAGTTTGTTCACAACAGTGGACACCATGCTTTTGAACTTTGCTTTAAAAACCAATGATTTAATGCCTTATTTGATAACATGATTTGAAACCTTGTTGAATACCATGATTTGAATCCTTTGTTTGAAATCACCATGAAAACCGTTGTTTTGAATACCTTGATTGAGTACATAAGATAGTGTCCTTGTATAATAACAAGGTTTATAAAAGATTATTTTCGAAAACACGAGTTTATAGTAAAAGAGTTTATAAGTCACATTATTTAAAAGTGTTTGTCATTTATAAAACTATTCGAGTAAAACTGATATAAAATAATTCAAGAAAACTTTATAAAACCTCTTTAATAGAAATTGTTTAACAGTTGATAAAGTCCTTTGAAATAGTTGAATAACCAGATGAATTTGTACCATGAACCTGTAACGTTTGTAGAATAACATACATTTTATATAGTGAATTACCAATGTAGGTAATATATTTGATCACGTGTTCGACCCCAAAACAGTTGGAAAACAGTAAAAGAGGGGCTAATGTTCTCACCTGTCTGCAGTAGACTCTGAACTATAACAAATAGCAAGTAGCAAACAGGACTTCTAACTGGTTCCTATATCATTGTAATCATACATAAGATATAAGATTTATAATTGTATAGACTTTGATTCATTGATTGACTTGAGTTAACTTGAACTTGATTAACTCTTGATTACTTGATCTCATGATTAAGAATGTTGTGTGAACTTGAAAGCCATGATTTAGTCACTTGATTGAGAGTTGTTTCATGTAAAAGAGGGGTCATGTTCTTTTATGCACAACTTGTATGCATAAAATGACAAGTGTTGATGATGTTTGATGACCATTATTTAATATGTAAAAGTATTGATATGATCAAGTGTTTTAGACCCTTATGATTATGAATTGATCTCGTTATTAGCTTAAGTTAAACTTAGCCCAACCAAGATCAATCCATAGTTTCTTTGCATTGTGAGCTAAACAATGGGCCTTGAGCCCATGAGACCAAGGTGGCTTACACAAAGACCAAGGGACTCTTGGTCTAGACATGGGCCAATTGGGTATGATGTTAGGCCAATCTTATTGGCTTTAGCCACTTGGATCGAATATGAGAACCGGTTTAATGGTCTTATTGGGCCAAAGCAATTGTTATTGGGACAAGTATGTATGTGTAGACCAAAGTTCCAAACGAGACTCAATGTTGGTTCATTATTGGGCCGAATATCCTATTGGGCTTGGTCGAATCATATGGGCCAATTCAAACTCAAGTTGGGCTAGTTTCCGGATGTGCGAGCCAACTCATGGGCCTTAGCATATTGGGCCAAATCACTACAATGGGCTAAGCAAGGCATGTGAGCTAAGGTGAGTATTGGACCCAAGAAGGAACTCGGCCGAAAGTTAACCAATTACAGCCGAAGGTTCCGGTTTTGTCAACTTGGGTAGCGAACCTTTTAGGTTCAAGAGGGCCTAGGTTCGCCGGTCATGAGAACACCACCAAGGTTCGGCCAAGGAACCCAACAAGGTTCGTCTGGGTTCGCATATGTGAATGGTTCGCTGCATGGCTTCAACATGGTTCGTCTATGGTGGTCAAAGGTTCGGTCTGAAGATCACAGAACCAGGGTTCGCCTGGTGGTTCGGTGCTCAACAAAGGTTCGTTTCTCATGCAGAAGGTTCGACATCATTGTAGGGTTCGGCCATATCTCTATGGTTCGCAGCAATAAGGAGGTTCGTGGAATACATGGAGACTTGATGCAGGTTCGTGACGACCCCTATGGTTCGGCTGGTACTTCAACGAACCATGCAGGGTTCGTTAAGGTTCGCCATAGACCAATGGTTCGGCCATGAAACCCTAATAGGTTCGGCTCCATGCTGTTGGCGTCGAGTACCTCCAGAACCTGTCATCATCACCATCATTCGACTCTGTTTCTTTGATCCAACCATTCCCATTTCAAGAATCACCAATTTTCGTCAAGAAATGAAGAAGATACACACGTTTGAAGTTTGGATTTTTAAAGAGAGGATAGGTTCGTGAATTTGGAGCTAGAGAGAGGTTGGTGGCTGCAATGAATGAGAAAAATAGCCATCTTCATGGCTTTTATAGTCCAAGTGGTATTCGGGTTCGTTTCAGTCGCTCGGTTCGCGTTTCCGTCGCGTAACGCGTATTTTACGCGATTTAAATAAAGGATTATTATTCTCATCATTTTGATGAGTTTCAAAACTGTAAAAATGTAAAATAATATATATTTAATTATTTTTACTCTTTGTGTGTTGACAGATCGTTAAACAACCGCAATTACGTGTATACCCGCAATCGCGTACGTTTTTCGATCGTATTAAATGTTCAAAGCAGTTTAATCATAATTATAAGTTCAACATTCGTATCATTATGGATCGTCACCCATAACTATACTCAGTCTCGCTTACGTATTACGACTTTTGTTTAATTAATTGTCATAATATTCGTCTCAACACTACGCACTAACACTATCCCATTACACCGAACACAGTATATGTATAGGGCATACCCTAGATTCCAGCTACCTGCCGTACCTGATGCCGTCCCACCACTGTTTCGATATAATACGATACTGTTCTTGCCTAGCGAATTCGACTATAAATAAATAATACATACTTGTTTCTAAATAATAAAGATCCTAACACATAAGCACATTATGAACACATGAATCACATTGACTGATTTGATATGAAAACACATTTGTTCTAACACTGTTTACAACTACCATGACTAAATGACAAATGTTACAGTACTATTCGAAATTTGAATTGTATTCGAAATTTGTGGTACTCGAAATTCAAATGAGATCTTATAACCGGGAAGCGTAGGTAGAACTTGTGGAAGGAAGACACTGGTTTTGCAACGGATATTTCCAGTGTTTTGTTCGCAGGGGGAAGATTGCTAACCATTCTGGCTGGGGTTGAAAAAGTTCGAGAACATCAAAAACTTCATAACTTCTTCAATTTTGCTCCTTAGAACACCCAATTATACTCGAAATGCTCGGAATTAAGAGGCGACCAACATATAAGAAGATCCCCTTTTAATTTTGAGATTTACGAGGTGAATTTTCAAAGATTCTCTCTGTTAATGGAACAGAGTACTCGAAATCCGTTTTTGGTCCATAACTTTTGATTCAATGGACAAAACTTGATGAAAATCTATACCTATATAAGACTAAGTATGATCTACAATGTGGTCGGAGTGGATTTTGAAAACTAAGGACAGAAATCGAGATCGCCTAGGAAGAAGCAGAATCGTATACGAATTGATATGGTACTCGAAATTTGGTATACTCGGCCAATTTATAGAAGGATTTCGAGTACACGATTTTCGTGTACTCGAAATCGAATACAATTTCGAGTAAATTATTATTATTATTTTTCAAAAATTTTCAAACTTTAAATAAAATAAAATAAAATAAAATAAAATAAAATGAAATAAACTCAGAAACTTTGTGTGAGTTCAAAGTTGAGTTGGGTCAATTTCGTGGGATCAAATCTATATCAAAAATTTAACCACCTTAAAATAATTTCTTATGAAACCCAACCTTAAAATAAATATACCCCACCAATAATTTCCACTCGTTAACACGATTTTTCTGAAACTACTTTTGGGAAGTTTATGAATAGTCAGACTGTAGAAACATATTATCATGCAACCTATCAATTTTGTGAAATCTTTTGTTTCAAAATTTGATTGTATTTCAACGAACTTAAAATGTTTTGGCAGAGTTTAACATGTGAAAGGAAAAGAATAGATCGACTAGATTAGAATAAAAAACAAGAAGGGGGGTTCTATCATCTTTAAGCTCATTGACATCTTTTACTTTACTGATCTGCAGGCACATTGGCCTTAACGTCACACATCCAGGTCTTTTCTTATGCAAAACAGAAGATGCTTTAGTAAGTATTTCCCGCTCTTTGCTTGCAACAAAACATGTAAAATACCCGAGATTTTCCAAAACAGTTTCAAGTTTATCAAAACACAATCTCGTTTTTACTTAAAGATTTAAACAAAAAGTAAAATAGTTGTTACATCTATCCGGTTATCTGATTTCCTTACTTCTCTCTTATTTATATTTTTGAATGATCATGTTCTTTTCTTTCATTTTTGAAAAACATGTTTTAACTTCTTAGTGAATTATAGTTATCCAAAGTTGTTATTCTTTAGAAATTACTTTTAGGTAGTTAATTCCTGAGTGTTAGAAATTATTTCACTTCCCTGTTGAACCACTTTACTTTAACCATCCAAATCAAAATCTTTTTGTATTTTCTTAAACTTTGAAAATGTAAAATCTTGTTCTTGTTTTCTTAAAATTCACTTCTCCTATACTTGTAGATCAACTTAGACTGACTAAAAAACCAAAAATCTTTTTGTTGTTTTTGTAAATTTTCTCCCCCTAAATTTGTGATATAAAAATTAAAGTAAAACAAAACACACATTTTACAGTATTTACAAAACTGTTTTAATCAAAACTTATTAGTTTGCGAGATGCAAGGAGATGGTGAAATCGAGCTGTGTCGAACGGTTTGGTGAAAAGATCCGCCAGATTATCATCTGTGTGGACCTTTTCAAGATGAATCTGTTTCTGTTCAAAACAGTAACGGATAAAGTAAATTCGGATATCAATGTGTTCAGCTTTGTAGTGTTGTTCCGGATTCTTGACGATCTGAAGGGCAGCTTCATTGTCACAATAAATAGGAGAGTTAAGAAAATTCAAACCGTAGTCGAGAAGCTGTTGTTGCATCCACACAACCTAAGAACAGCAACTAGAAGCAGCAACATACTCCGCGTCTGCAATGGATGTGGATACGGTGGTCTATTTCTTGCATTGGCAAGAGACAAGGCGATCTCCCAAGTATTGGCATCCTCCCATGATTGATTTCCTGTCTAAATTACAACCAACAAAATCACCGTCAGAGTAAGCATGTAAACGAAACTCAGAGTTCTTGGGGTACCACAAGCCGAGATGAGGTTTCCCGACAAGGTAACGAAAGATCCTCTTGACAGCGATCAGGTGAGAAGCCTTCGGATTGGCTTGACATCTAGCACACTGATATACGGAGAACATGATATCTGGTCGGTTAGCGGTCAGATACATTAATGAGCCAATCATCGAGCGGTAGAGGTGCTGATCAACATCTTCACCATCAGAATCCGAAGTGAAGACCGGACGAGTAGCCATAGGAGTGGATGCAGGCTTAGATTCCAACATATTGAACTTTGTCAGAATATCAGTAACATATTTGCTTCAATGAATCAGCACGCCCTTCGGATCTTGCTTTACCTGAAGCCCAAGAAGAAGGTCATTTCTCCCAACGCACTCATCTCAAACTTTCTCTTCATCACTGCTTCAAATTCTATGCATAGCAACGAGCTTGTGGAACCAAAAATAATATCATCCACGTAGATTTGGACGAGAATCAGATTGTCCTTATTCTTGCGAACGAACAATGTCTGGTCAATGGCTCCACGGGTATATCCATGAGAAAGCAGATGATCTGTAAGAGTAGCATACCACGCTCGAGGTTCTTGATGAAGACTATAGAGTGCTTTGTCTAACTTGTAGACACGGTCGGGATGCTGCGAATCCTCGAACGCTGGGGGCTGGCACACATAAATCTCTTCTCTTCACATCCATTTGATAAACTGTGAAGTTCATGTAGGAGGCATAGGCCAAGAAGATCCGTATAGCCTAAAGTCTTGCGATTGGTGCAAAGACTTCATCATAGTGAATCCCCTCTTGTTGGTAAAAGCCCTGAACTACCAAACATGCCTTATTCCTGATGATGACCCCTGAATCATCCCTTTTGTTTCTAAAGACCCATCTAGTTCCAATTGGCAGCTTCCCTTTGGGCAATGGAACTAGATTCCACACTTTGAGCTTCTGAAACTGCATCAGCTCTTCCTGCATCGTCTCGACCCAGCTTGAATCCTTAAGAGACATCTTGACATTCTTGGGCTAGACCTGCGAAATGAAACAGGAATACATACAAGAATTAATCGGACCTGATTGACTTCGTGAGAGAGTGCTTTCAGGCAAGGTGTTCTGAGCGGGAATGGACTGGCTTTGTGTGAGAACTCCTTCTGAAAGAGGTCCGATAATGTTTTCCACAGGATGATTCTTGTTGATGCTTAGGGTTGGCACTTCCTCCACAGCCAGATTATTGAGCAAATTGCTGATGTGGTTCATCTGGTCTTCACTGGGGGAAGAATGGTTGTCAACTGGATTTGTTTCACTGGCTTCTGCTCCAAGATCCACATAATGTTCCTCAGGAATGTGGTGTGAGAACAGTGGATTATCAAAGGTTTGGTGGGAAGAAGATGAAGGTTGATCAGTCTCTGGGAGTGGTTCAGATGGTCCTACACTCTCTTATGTAGTATTGAAGGGCTCGAAATTAGAATCATACTGAAACAGCCAGTTTGGACCGGAATCGGCGTCGGTGTTGTTCATCTCTTGCCAATCGATATAGTATGACTCCCCGATCATCCGGCTCTTCTTGTTGTATACCCGATAGGCAGCTTTCTCTGATGAATAACTCACAAAGTAACACTCATCAGCCTTGTCATCAAACTTGTGATTTGGCTCAGTATGGAGGGGAGTACACGGACATCCGAACGACTTGAAATGACCAACTTTAGGCTTCTGGTTGATGAAGATCTCATAAGGGGTCTTCTGATGGCGTTTGTTCAGCAGTGCTCGATTTTGAACATAACAAGTTGTGTTAACAGCTTCAGCCCAGAAGAATATTGGCAGCTTGGATTCTGACAGCATGGTCCGTGCAGCTTAAATAAGCGTTTTGTTCCTCCTTTCAGCAACTCCATTTTGCTGAGGTGTACGAGCTGCACTATACTGTCGAGCAATCCCCTTTTCATCGTAGTTTACAAGTTACATATACGTAATCAATGAGTTATATATATGTAATAACATTAATTACATATATTTTTTTATTTTTTTTCTTTTTGTTAACAAATATAACCTTATAACAAAACAAAACCTACAACAAAAAACAAAATTGATTTATAACAATTGTTGTTAGTTTTCTTAGTTTTCTCCAAAATGATGATTTTCTTAGGAACCTTCCCATATATATATATATATATATATATATATATATATACACACACACACACATATATATATGGAAGTGTTCAAATAATAACACACTCTTAAAACATTAACCCAAAATAACCCGTCAAGATGAAGCCAAATCTTGGAATTTTTTGAACATCATTGTAAGACATTTACAACACTTACTTCTTTTATGAGTTTGCGAAAATTTATCACCGTTTGAGACGTAACATCGTTGTAAGTTTTTCACTTACAACACTGTAACTGTTTTAGACCTAAACTTACAACGATGTTACGTGTCAAACGGATATGAATTTTCGCAAACTCATAAAAGAAGAAAGCGTTGTGTAGATGTCTTATAATAATGTTAAAAAAAATTCAAGATTTTGCTTAATCTTGACGGGTTATATCAGGCTAATGCTTTAAGAGTGGGTTATTATTTGTTCAAAATCACACACACACACATATATGTATATATATATATATATATATATATATATATTATGATACTTATATTTAATTACATATAGATGACATAATCAATCAAAACACCAAAAAACACGATATGTTGATTTAGGTGTTTAAAAAAAACTGAAAACCGTTTAAAACTGCTAACTAAACCGTATTCGTCACCAAAAAAACTGAACCGAATTCTGAATTAGGTTTTCGGTTTGTTTCCTAACCGTATCTGTATCCAAATTCGCTTTTCGTTTCGGTTATCGGTTTCAATTTTTTTTGGGTTCGGTTTGTTGTGTTTATTCGGTTAATCTATTAAACCGAATTCATATTTAAATTTATTATTTTATTAATAATATATAAGATTGAATTCAGATCGGTTTATTCAATTTTTAACCGGTTTATTTGACTTTTAATCGGTTTGTTCGGTTGAATTCGGTTTGCTCGGTTTTAACCGAAACCGAATCGAATTCAGTTAAATTCTGTTCAGTTAAGGGTTTAAGGGTTTTCTAAAACATTCATAACTTTTTTATATCATATTTTTTTATAAAAGTTGCATCAGTATACTCGTCTTGTTTTTTTCTCTTTAATTCCATTATAATCTTGACTAAGTTTTTTAATTTTTTTCGGATATTCGTATATACATCAATGTAACAAATATAAAAATAACACATTATTTGAATTTTTTTGACAGCAACAAATTAGGTCAATGTAATTAAATAAATGATAAAACGTAACACACATTTTACTTTACAACATTGTAAAGCAAAATTTGTTACAACTCGTGACAAACTTAAGACATCGTAATTTTTAGTTGAATTTGAACACAAAATTTAAGGTTTACATCAATGTAATGAGCATACACACACACACATACACACTGTTTTAAGGGTTTGATTCAACTAAATAAGTTTTTTATTTTAAAAAGTGTAACAAAGAATAATTGACCATTGGATTTATTAGATCAAATTTGACTAAGAAAATTCAAAATTTCAGAGGGAGTAGTTTTTAAAGGGGTAATTTAGTCATGATATTTTCCACCCAGTTTTAACATCTAGATAACTGGTCCCAAATAAATATCCAAAGTACGCTCGCTTTCAAGAACAGGTTTTTCCTTTCCCAAAACAACAATGCTACTTACCTGAGAAACATACCAAATTTAAAAAGTAAATGTCAACCAAACAGGTTGGTGAGTTCACATGTTTTCATAATTAAACATTTAATCAATAATCATAGAAAATAATGTAATGCAACAATGTTGTGTGTAACATCACTGTACTTTCGGTTGTCCGTACATCCGTACGATTGTACTGTACGACCGGAGATTTATGAATATTATTGATTATGATATTATTGTTTGACTTTGCTGATATTGTCACTGTTACTGGTATGCATGATTTTATAATATATTATACGCGTAAACCTTGGGAAGTTTAGTTGAAATTTAACTGAACAGACCCATAGAGTTTATCGCAGTGTTATTACTGATGATTATGGATTATTGGTTTGAGAATGGTTTTGGGATGGAACTGGGAGTTTGTTATGGTCTGGTTACTAAACATAGTTAAGGACACATGGTCATGGTTTATCGAAATAGCGGTGGGACGGTGTAGGGGAGGTTGCGATCTACCTCTGCATATGCCCTATACATATGCATATTTCGGTCTATTATGGATGTGTCAGTGACTAGGGTTTAGTGGGTTTTGGTTTGGGGAAATGATAATATTAATGTATTAAATAATGGGAATTAATTACGCGAAGTGAGGGTACGAACATTAGTTAAACGCGGGTATTGATTCAGAAACATTAACTTAATAATGTATTCGCGTGGGTGACGATTCATACGAATATAATTATTAAGAATAATGTTCTAAAACGATATTCCATAAATCATAAATCAAATCGAAATACGGTATGAGCATCGGATTCGCAAAGGTGACGATCTTTACGAATACGTACGCGAGTAACGCGTTTCGACGAGATAATTAAATATTATCAAACGATATTAATTTAATAAATTAAAACTGAAAATATTTATTAGGAATCACAACTTAAATTAAATTAGAATAATCTAATTTAGTAAATAATTATTTAACGAAAATAAAACGAAAGCGAATTACGAAGCCACTTTATTTGAAATAATCTTACGAAATAAATTATTTAAATCATTTCCTTTAACGAAACTCAAATATTTAGACACTTTTATGTTTAAATATGTTAATGAAAACGAAACAAGTTTATTTTACGAAGCGAAATAATTAAAATCATTTATTTAAAAGCAAGGCCATGTTATGAAGCAGTATTTAATTAAATGTTGTGTATTAAAAACAAAACCTATTTAGTTAAAGGTTTTTGTGTTTTAAATATGTTTAAGATAGAAACCGAGCATTTAAATTATTGTATCGCGATAAAAACGGGATCAAGCACGCGTATACGACACGCGATATAAGGAAGAATTCTTCTTCCTTCTCTTCATTCTTAACCTACAACTTTCTCTCTCTAAACACCCATTCACGCCACTTTCTCTCTCTAGATCTTCTCTCTACGATATCTCCTTCGTTACTTAACGGATTCAAGAGATTTTGGTGTCCACGCGTTCGTGTGAACGAGAGCTACAAGTAGATACGAAGAAATCCCGAATTTAACCAGTGGATCGAGGTAAATCTAGATGTTTAATTTCGGTTTTGTTGTTTGATCGTGATTCTCAAACTTGTTGTAGTTAAAATCGGTTTACTCATGCTTAAAACCCTAAAACGAGTTGATAGAATCATGTAGAAGCTAGGCATATTCTTGGATCGACAAAAGCTTGAGGATGGTGATGATGATACGACAGGTTCGTACCCCAGCAAGGTGCCGAACCCTGCACATGGGAGCCGAACCCTTCGGGGTCATACACTTTATCCCGAACCTTCACGAATCCTTACAGGTTCAGCGAACGTTCTTTTCAGCAAGGCTCTAGGGTGGCGAACCCATGTGGAGCCGAACCCTTGCTGGCCACCGAACCCTAGCCGAATTGGTAGGAGATGGCCGAACCTTTCACCTCACATGTAGCCGAACCAATTGTCAGCACAAGCCCGCGAACCCTCGACTTTTATATTGGCCGAACCATGGCCATGCAGGGAGCCGAACCCTAGAAGTATGGAGTCACGAACCTTATATGCTCGCATGGTCGAACCTAGTGAGGAGCGAACCCTAGGACGAACCCTTGCATTTGCTAGACGAACCTTTCTTTTCCATTGGGGCCGAACCTAAGTCGAACTGGGCTATAGGTTCGCTGGAAATGTTTGTGATAAAACCAAATTGTTGAATCTAGGGTTAAGAATGATTCAAGGACAACATAATGGGGTAAATACATACATGCATGGATACATTGGGTAATCATCTTTTATAATCTATACATATATAAATGAACTTTAAGTTATGAGTTGTTATAATTTAAATTTTTATGGGAATAACTTAAATATGAGTTCATGAAACTATAAAAAAGGGGATCTATTAAATTAAATAATGATGGGGTGATGAGGGACTCATGCATGTATAAACAAGGGTGTGTATGAATAAGAATAATATTTTAATGCACTTGATTATGAAAAGGGATCATACAAGCTGCAAGTAATTATCAACTCTAGATGATAGAAATTAACAAGTTTAATTCACATGTTACAATGATCATCTATAAGCCTTAGGTGTTACAAGTTAATTTAGAGTAAATAATCTAAGTAACTAAACACGTAAGGATTTAAATGGATACTAATTTGAAATGAAGCCATATGCTTATGAGTGTGAAATAAAATGTAAATACAGATAATTGAGTGGATCTTGAGATTTATTTACGCGAGCGCGCATACTTCTAGAACATTGAATCTAAGGACTACAGGTGAGTTCTCATAACCTCCCTTTCTTTAAACTGTTTTTAGTTTTAAAACTCGGAGGTGAAACATGTATACCAGATTAACTATTATTTGATAACACAAGGTTTATACCTGTTTATCAATATGATAATTACAACTTAAAATTTTTATTATTATTATGAATTATCTTTTATTATTTTAGATCCGTGTAAACATTGTTATTGACTTAGGTCAATAACAAAGATTACATGTATTGTCACGTGGATGATTTCCACATCCGTGAATCATTACTCTTAACTTCGGTTAATTGTTTTGACTTCATGTATTGTCACGTGGATGATTTCCACATCCGTGAAGTATTGCTTTTGACTTCGGTTAATTGCTTTGACTTCATGTATTGTCACGTGGTTAGCGACCACTCCATGATTCATGTATTTAACTTATGTTAATTACATAATGATCATGTATAGTCACGAACATTATTTGAGAATATGATTGATGAGATTGGTTGATTAGTTGTGGATTGATTATCTATGTTTGACTATGATTAATTGTGTTTAATTATGACTGATTGGTTATGTGATTATGTGATTGTATATGTGTATGATTGATGAATTGGTGGATGTGTGTTGGATTATCTCATACAGGTATTCATATGGATTTTCTCATGAAGATCATAAGTTTTATAACCGTTTTTAAACAAAGCCTTTTATAAAACCATTTTAATCATAAATCATTAAACTTATTTTACTAAAACATTTTTCTATATAAAAACTTATGATTACTCACCAACTACTTTTGTAGTTGACACTTGACTTCTTACATGTTTCAGGTGATGGAGACAAGTAGGAATGAAGAGAGGATCTCTTCTATTTTGGACATCATCATATAGGATCTTGGACTTAGTTAATTAACTAAATTTCTGGCAATTAGAGTTTAGTTAGTTTAACTAATTCTTTTGTGTAACTGATGTATTTGATTCATGACGAACATGATTTTTGTGTAATTATTTTGGTTGCTTAAATGATATATGATGATTTGTATTAGATGCCCACGAGCTTTTGAACAATCTACACATCCCTCGTGGCATCCCGACGATTCCGCCGCCGGTCGGGGTGTTACAGATTGGTATCAGAGCCTGGGTTATAGGGAATTAGGTTACTAGAAATGGTTGACCTAGTCTATAACCGTAGGATACCCTAGTATGAATTAATTTCATACACTAGTTAGTATATTCAGGATTTCATGCTTATGTGTTTATTACATGTTAACTGAACTCCTGTTATACATTTGAATATATATGCTGCTACTAATTTCTTGCTTACGTGCGCCCTAATGACTCGATAAGGACATACTCGTGGTGTATTGTAAAGGTGGTGGGACGGTGGTTTGGGCGGTTGCGACCTACCCTTATCATATGCCCTATACATATACCATTTACAGTACATCGGGTGGATGTCAGTATTGAGGAATAAGGGAACTACCCGTTTGGGACACTTATCTGCTCAGGAACTTAACTGCTTAGAAATTTATTTGCTTTAGGAATTATCTGTTAGATCTTGTGATCACCAGACAAGGACACACTCGTGGTATACTACAAAGGTGGTGGGACGGTGTAAGGGAGGTTGCGACCTACTCTTGCATATGCCCTATACATATACCATTTGAAGTATATCGGGGGTCTGTCAGTGTCAGGAACTTAGGATATTATTAGGACCTTACTAGGAGGGTTTGAGAGGATATGATTGTGGACTGTTGATGATATGTTTGATGGATTGACTGGGATTGACTCTTGAATGATCACACTTGATAAATACTTATAAATTCACTTATGAAACACACTGATTGGACACGTACGGTGCATAGGATTAACAAACGATATGAGCGATTAGTGATGGAATATGGACTTGGGTGATGATATAGACACTTGATGATAATATAAACGCATAGTGATGATACTAACACTTAGTGATGGTATGGACACTTGATGAGAATAAACTATAGGGAGGATATGAACACTTAGTGACAATAAGAGCACTTTGTGATGATATGAGCCCTCATTGATGATTATTGACATTGGGATTGACATGGACTTTAGTGAACTTAGACAATTGGGGGAAACTTAATGTCAGGTGAACTTAGACATTAGGTGAACTTAGAAATAGGTAAACCTACATGTCAGGTGAACTTAGACATTAGGCGAACCTAATTGCCCAAGGGAACTAGAGACCACTTCACTCAAAATTATCCTACCAAGGATAAGGGTAGTGAAGTGAGGTTATGGTAAGATACATAACACACCCTAAATGCTAACAAGGGCATAATCGTGGTGCAATGGAACGGTGGTGGGACGGTGTAGGGGAGATTGCGATCTACCTCTGCATATGCCCTATATATAAGCTTGTTGCATTGCATTGGGAGATTGTCAGTGTTAGTATAGGGTGAGGAATGTATAGGACCTAGGAATAGTTACCTAACACCAGTTATGACCAACTAGGACACTTAGAATAATACTAGGCAAATTTATAGACATTATGAGTTTAAATAACAGATAGGAAATAAATATAGTTCCTATATGTAATCCTAACTGTTTAAAATAAACTCAATTGACCATTGTTTGTATGACTTACGTTGTAAACGGTAGTAACATGTTTCTAATTTCTCAGAAACATGCCGCCTCGCCGTCACAACGAAGATGACTCAAACAGTGGGGATGCTAACAACGGTAATGCCAACTCCGGCATACAAGAGTTAGCCACACTTATTTCTGGATTGGTGAGCCAACTGACTCAGGCTAACCAGAATATCAACCAGAACAGAGGTGGTGCAAACCAGACAACTTGCACATTCAAACACTTCAATTCCTGCAACCCCCTGAAATTCACGGGTGCTGAGTCGGCCACTGGTCTGCTGCAGTGGTTCGAGAGTATGGAGAACACCTTCATCAACAGCGAATGTCCCGAGAATCTGAAAGTCCGCTATGCCACCAGTGTTTTCCAAAAGAGAGCACTGACTTGGTGGAATGGGGAAAAGCAAACTAGGGGAGTGGATGCTGCACTCGCACTAACGTGGACTGAGGTCAAGAACTTGATGACCACTGAATTCTGTCCTCGAAGCGAGATGTGGAAACTGGAGACTGAGTTCTGGGAACTCAAACAAGATAGTGGCGAGAATGTCCTCTACAATACTCAATTCCATGAGTATAGCTTACTGGTACCTCACATGGTGACACCCTTGGAAAGGGCGATTGAGAAATATATCGGCGGACTGCCGGTACAGATTCAGGATACAGTCTACGGGAGCAATCCCAAGACACTTGAGGCTGCAATCCGATTATCTGCAACTCTTACTGATAATCACGTGAAGAATGGAACACTTACTCGGAAAGGATACAAGAAGACTGACACCAAGACTGCTACAAAGGAAGTCAAAACTGAAGTCAAGTCTGAAGCTGCTAGTTCATCCAAAAGCAGCAACAAGAAGAGAAAGACCAGAAACTTTATGGTCACTGCTCCTGCTGCTAAGTCTGCGCAGCAGTCATCCAACAACTCAACTGCCAGGAATTTCACTGGGAACACTCCTCAGTGTAATACCTGCCGTTATCATCACGCACCGAACTTGCCTTGTCGCGTCTGCAACAACTGCGGCAAGTTTGGTCATTTTGCTAATGTCTGTCGGAGTGCACCGCAAGCACAAAGGATGCAACAAGCACCGCTTGCACTGCCTGCTCCACATGCACAACCTATTCCAGCTGTACCCGTTCGTCAAGTACCTCAAGCACAGGCAAGAGCCTGTTATGAGTGTGGTGAAGTGGGTCACTTCAGGAATCAATGCCCAAAGTTGACCGGGAACAATCAGAGGGTGGCAAGAGGCCGGGCTTTCCAACTGAATGCTCCAGCTGCTCAAGCCAACCAGGATGTGGTCAACGGTACATTTCTGATCAACAACTCTTATGCATCTGTCTTATTTGATTCTGGTGCTGATAGGAGTTTCGTTTCATATGATTTTGAATGCTTGCTTGGTAGAACACGTACATATTTAGATAAACCGTTCAATGTGGAAGTGGCTGACGGAAACACTATTGATATTGACACTATTATCGTTGGATGTACGGTGAACTTAAATGATCACGTTTTCCCAATTGATCTTATACCTATGCATCTTGGTAGCTTTGATGTTATCATAGGCATGGATTGGTTAGCCACCCACAAAGCGGAGATTGTATGCCATGAAAAGTATATTCGTATTCCCTTATCTTCGGGTGAAACTTTGAGAATATTTGGAGAAACTGCTAGTAAAGGTCTTAAGTTAATGTCTTGCACTAAAGCACACAAGTACCTTAGAAAGAAATGTATAGCATTTCTAGCTCACATTGTGGAGAAGAAAGAGAAAGGAAAGAAGATTGAAGATGTTCCAGTGATACGAGATTTTCCAGAAGTATTTCCAGATGATCTACCGGGTCTTCCACCAGAACGTCAAGTGGAGTTTCGAATTGACTTAGTCCCTGGTGCGAACCCAGTTGCCAAAGCTCCCTACAGACTAGCGCCCTCAGAGTTGCAAGAATTGGCGAGTCAACTGCAAGAACTTACCGACAAAGGATTTATTCGCCCGAGCCATTCGCCATGGGGTGCACCGGTCCTGTTTGTCAAGAAAAAGGACGGGTCATTCCGGATGTGCATCGATTACCGCGAATTGAACAAGTTGACTATTAAGAATCGATATCCACTGCCGCGCATCGATGATCTCTTCGATCAGCTTCAAGGCTCGGCATGGTTTTCAAAGATCGATCTTAGCTCTGGGTATCATCAGCTTCGCGTACATGATGATGATATTCCCAAGACTGCATTCAGAACAAGATATGGCCATTATGAATTTCTGGTAATGCCCTTCGGCCTTACCAATGCACCTGCGGTTTTCATGGACCTCATGAACCGTGTTTGCAGGCCATACTTGGATAAATTTGTGATTGTATTCATTGATGATATTCTGATCTACTCAAAGACCAAGGAAGAACACGAGAAACACCTTAAGTTGGTTTTGGAGATCCTAAGAGAAGAGCGACTGTATGCCAAATTCTCTAAATGTGAATTTTGGCTTAAGGAAGTTCAATTCTTGGGGCACATAGTCAACGAATACGGTGTTCACGTGGATCCTGCGAAGATTGATGCTGTGAAGAATTGGAGTACACCGAAGACACCCACGGAGATTCGATCATTTCTCGGACTTGCCGGTTACTATCGGCGGTTCATATCGAACTTCTCCAGGATTGCTGTCCCTCTCACTGCTTTGACTCAGAAGAATAGGCCATACGAGTGGGGACCAAAGCAAGAAGAGGCATTTCAGACCTTGAAGCAGAAACTTTGTGATGCTCCTGTCTTGACATTGCCTGATGGAAATGATGATTTTGTGGTTTACTGCGATGCATCCAACCTAGGTCTCGGTTGTGTTCTCATGCAACGGGGAAAGGTTGTGGCCTATGCATCAAGACAATTGAAGATTCATGAGAAGAACTACACTACACACGACTTGGAACTTGGTGTAGTCGTGTTTGCTTTGAAGATATGGAGACATTATCTTTATGGCACGAAGTGTGTAGTCTTTACTGATCATAAAAGCTTGCAACATATTCTCAATCAGAAAGAACTTAATATGAGACAACGGAGATGGGTTGAACTGTTGAATGATTATGACTGTGAAATTCGCTATCATCCTGGTAAGGCGAATGTAGTAGCAGACGCGCTTAGTCGCAAGAGTCAAGTTCAAATCCATAGTGTCCGAGTGCACAATAACCTCCGTAATGATATTCTCACAGCCCAACAACACTCATTGGCTCAAGATGACTTGAAAAATGAGATGTCTTGCGGGGCTGAAATACTGTTGGAAACTAAGGATGATGGTTTAATGTATTACTTGAATCGGTTGTGGATACCGAACAGGGGTGATCTTAGAATGATGATTATGGATGAAGCTCATAAGTCTCGATATTCAATCCATCCGGGTGCTGATAAGATGTATCAAGACCTTCGGGGCTTGTACTGGTGGCCTGGAATGAAGAAGGATATTGCTGAGTATGTATCTAAGTGCCTTAACTGTGCCAAAGTCAAGGCAGAACACCAGCGACCTTCTGGATTGTTAATACAACCTGAAATACCAATGTGGAAGTGGGAGAATATCTCCATGGATTTCATTACTAAACTCCCACGAATCGCAAATGGTAAAGATAGCATTTGGGTGATAGTTGATAGATTAACCAAGTCGACTCATTTCTTACCGATACGCGAAGCTTACCCTGTGCAGAAGTTAGCTCGTATTTACATTGATGAGATCGTTAGTCGACATGGTATTCCCTTAAGCATAATATCGGACCGTGATGCTCGCTTCACGGCACGATTTTGGGAATCACTTCATGAAGCCTTTGGAACAAGACTGGATCTTAGCACTGCCTATCATCCTCAAATGGATGGTCAGACGGAGCGAACGATTCAGACATTGGAAGACATGTGAGAGCTTGTGTCATCGATTTCTGTGGCAATTGGGATAGCCATCTACCATTGGTCGAGTTCTCGTATAACAACAGTTATCACGCGAGCATTGGTATGGCACCGTTTGAAGCTCTTTATGGCAGGAAATGTCGGTCACCTATTTGTTGGACTGAAGTCGGCGATTCGCAGATGATTGGTCCAGAGATTATTCAGGAAACCACTGACAAGATCCGCCAGATCCGCGACAATTTGTTAGCTGCTCGCAGCCGACAGAAGAGCTACGCGGATAAACGGAGAAAACCTTTAGAGTTTGAAGTGGGAGATATGGTTTTGCTTAAAGTGTCGCCTTGGAAAGGCGTTGTGCGATTTGGGAAGAAAGGAAAGCTTGCTCCACGTTATGTTGGCCCTTTTAAGATCCTTAAACGGATCGGGAAGGTTGCCTACAAGTTAGAACTTCCTCCTGAACTTAGTAATGTGCACCCAACGTTTCACGTGTCCAATCTAAGAAAGTGCTTAGCTGATCAGGATCTTCAGGTACCACTCGATGATATTCGCATCGATGATACCATGCATTTTGTTGAAAAACCAGTGGAGATAATGGATCGTGAGGTTAAAAAGCTCAAACGCAGTAGAATTCCAATTGTCAAAGTACGTTGGGAATCGAAGCGGGGTCCAGAATTCACATGGGAGCGAGAAGATCAGATGAAGCTTAAGTACCCACATTTATTTACCACGGCCACTCCAAGTTGAATTTCGGGACGAAATTCCTTTAAGTAGGGGAGATTGTAACATCACTGTACTTTCGGTTGTCCGTACATCCGTACGATTGTACTATACGACCGGAGATTTATGAATATTATTGATTATGATATTATTGTTTGACTTTGCTGATATTGTCACTGTTACTGGTATGCATGATTTTATAATATATTATACGCGTAAACCTTGGGAAGTTTAGTTGAAATTTAACTGAACAGACCCATAGAGTTTATCGCAGTGTTATTACTGATGATTATGGATTATTGGTTTGAGAATGGTTTTGGGATGGAACTGGGAGTTTGTTATGGTCTGGTTACTAAACATAGTTAAGGACACATGGTCATGGTTTATCGAAATAGCGGTGGGACGGTGTAGGGGAGGTTGCGATCTACCTCTGCATATGCCCTATACATATGCATATTTCGGTCTATTATGGATGTGTCAGTGACTAGGGTTTAGTGGGTTTTGGTTTGGGGAAATGATAATATTAATGTATTAAATAATGGGAATTAATTACGCGAAGTGAGGGTACGAACATTAGTTAAACGCGGGTATTGATTCAGAAACATTAACTTAATAATGTATTCGCGTGGGTGACGATTCATACGAATATAATTATTAAGAATAATGTTCTAAAACGATATTCCATAAATCATAAATCAAATCGAAATACGGTATGAGCATCGGATTCGCAAAGGTGACGATCTTTACGAATACGTATGCGAGTAACGCGTTTCGACGAGATAATTAAATATTATCAAACGATATTAATTTAATAAATTAAAACTGAAAATATTTATTAGGAATCACAACTTAAATTAAATTAGAATAATCTAATTTAGTAAATAATTATTTAACGAAAATAAAACGAAAGCGAATTACGAAGCCACTTTATTTGAAATAATCTTACGAAATAAATTATTTAAATCATTTCCTTTAACGAAACTCAAATATTTAGACACTTTTATGTTTAAATATGTTAATGAAAACGAAACAAGTTTATTTTACGAAGCGAAATAATTAAAATCATTTATTTAAAAGCAAGGCCGTGTTATGAAGCAGTATTTAATTAAATGTTGTGTATTAAAAACAAAACCTATTTAGTTAAAGGTTTTTGTGTTTTAAATATGTTTAAGATAGAAACCGAGCATTTAAATTATTGTATCGCGATAAAAACGGGATCAAGCACGCGTATACGACACGCGATATAAGGAAGAATTCTTCTTCCTTCTCTTCATTCTTAACCTACAACTTTCTCTCTCTAAACACCCATTCACGCCACTTTCTCTCTCTAGATCTTCTCTCTACGATATCTCCTTCGTTACTTAACGGATTCAAGAGATTTTGGTGTCCACGCGTTCGTGTGAACGAGAGCTACAAGTAGATACAAAGAAATCCCGAATTTAACCAGTGGATCGAGGTAAATCTAGATGTTTAATTTCGGTTTTGTTGTTTGATCGTGATTCTCAAACTTGTTGTAGTTAAAATCGGTTTACTCATGCGTAAAACCCTAAAACGAGTTGATAGAATCATGTAGAAGCTAGGCATATTCTTGGATCGACAAAAGCTTGAGGATGGTGATGATGATACGACAGGTTCGTACCCCAGCAAGGTGCCGAACCCTGCACATGGGAGCCGAACCCTTCGGGGTCATACACTTTATCCCGAACCTTCACGAATCCTTACAGGTTCAGCGAACGTTCTTTTCAGCAAGGCTCTAGGGTGGCGAACCCATGTGGAGCCGAACCCTTGCTGGCCACCGAACCCTAGCCGAATTGGTAGGAGATGGCCGAACCTTTCACCTCACATGTAGCCGAACCAATTGTCAGCACAAGCCCGCGAACCCTCGACTTTTATATTGGCCGAACCATGGCCATGCAGGGAGCCGAACCCTAGAAGTATGGAGTCACGAACCTTATATGCTCGCATGGTCGAACCTAGTGAGGAGCGAACCCTAGGACGAACCCTTGCATTTGCTAGACGAACCTTTCTTTTCCATTGGGGCCGAACCTAAGTCGAACTGGGCTATAGGTTCGCTGGAAATGTTTGTGATAAAACCAAATTGTTGAATCTAGGGTTAAGAATGATTCAAGGACAACATAATGGGGTAAATACATACATGCATGGATACATTGGGTAATCATCTTTTATAATCTATACATATATAAATGAACTTTAAGTTATGAGTTGTTATAATTTAAATTTTTATGGGAATAACTTAAATATGAGTTCATGAAACTATAAAAAAGGGGATCTATTAAATTAAATAATGATGGGGTGATGAGGGACTCATGCATGTATAAACAAGGGTGTGTATGAATAAGAATAATATTTTAATGCACTTGATTATGAAAAGGGATCATACAAGCTGCAAGTAATTATCAACTCTAGATGATAGAAATTAACAAGTTTAATTCACATGTTACAATGATCATCTATAAGCCTTAGGTGTTACAAGTTAATTTAGAGTAAATAATCTAAGTAACTAAACACGTAAGGATTTAAATGGATACTAATTTGAAATGAAGCCATATGCTTATGAGTGTGAAATAAAATGTAAATACAGATAATTGAGTGGATCTTGAGATTTATTTACGCGAGCGCGCATACTTCTAGAACATTGAATCTAAGGACTACAGGTGAGTTCTCATAACCTCCCTTTCTTTAAACTGTTTTTAGTTTTAAAACTCGGAGGTGAAACATGTATACCAGATTAACTATTATTTGATAACACAAGGTTTATACCTGTTTATCAATATGATAATTACAACTTAAAATTTTTATTATTATTATGAATTATCTTTTATTATTTTAGATCCGTGTAAACATTGTTATTGACTTAGGTCAATAACAAAGATTACATGTATTGTCACGTGGATGATTTCCACATCCGTGAAGTATTGCTTTTGACTTCGGTTAATTGCTTTGACTTCATGTATTGTCACGTGGTTAGCGACCACTCCATGATTCATGTATTTAACTTATGTTAATTACATAATGATCATGTATAGTCACGAACATTATTTGAGAATATGATTGATGAGATTGGTTGATTAGTTGTGGATTGATTATCTATGTTTGACTATGATTAATTGTGTTTAATTATGACTGATTGGTTATGTGATTATGTGATTGTATATGTGTATGATTGATGAATTGGTGGATGTGTGTTGGATTATCTCATACAGGTATTCATATGGATTTTCTCATGAAGATCATAAGTTTTATAACCGTTTTTAAACAAAGCCTTTTATAAAACCATTTTAATCATAAATCATTAAACTTATTTTACTAAAACATTTTTCTATATAAAAACTTATGATTACTCACCAACTACTTTTGTAGTTGACACTTGACTTCTTACATGTTTCAGGTGATGGAGACAAGTAGGAATGAAGAGAGGATCTCTTCTATTTTGGACATCATCATATAGGATCTTGGACTTAGTTAATTAACTAAATTTCTGGCATTTAGAGTTTAGTTAGTTTAACTAATTCTTTTGTGTAACTGATGTATTTGATTCATGACGAACATGATTTTTGTGTAATTATTTTGGTTGCTTAAATGATATATGATGATTTGTATTAGATGCCCACGAGCTTTTGAACAATCTACACATCCCTCGTGGCATCCCGACGATTCCGCCGCCGGTCGGGGTGTTACATTGTGCAAGTGAACTCATCGTAGACTAGTTATGCCTTACGATACGATAGATATCATAAGCCCAAAATAAAACCAAAACCAAGGTGTGAACACCCTCAACAGTTTAAAAGGGTCGTAAAGCTCACCTAAATGTCTTCACAGAGATTCCCAATATAACCAGATTCTTCTCACTAGCGCCTTAAAACCCAAGGGACACGTTAACAGTCTAAACTTAATTATTTTTAAAGTATTACTGTTTCCAAATAATTAAGTTATATTTATTAAAAATACATTTTAACTCTAAACTTAATTATTTATAACAATTTGCAAAAATTGGAAAATTTCCCCGTTGTAAACCGACAACACAACTCACACCAAATTATGCTTCAAAAATGAAATTTGTCCTATGTTATTTTCAATAATTCAAAATAAGATTATTTTACTTATTTTTATACAAATTTTTCTGATTAAATTCAGTCACATAAGTATGTCGAAATTTTGCGTTAAAGCGACATTTTTATGTCATATTTAAACATAGTTTTCAAGTATTTCATCTTATAATTTTCTTTAAACACTTACACATCATAAGTTATAATAAAAATTTATAAAAATAACTTTTCGACATCATATTTATGAATAATCCTTTTTTACTTATTAAAAATAGTCGAAAAACGCTTATTTTCGGTCTCCAACAACCATTAATCCATTATATAATTACACCTTTTAATCCACTTGATTTTATACTTTACATATGTTATAAAATTATTTTTATTACTGTTATAATCTACTCTTATTATTTTTATAGCAAACTTTACTTTCAAGTTTTTAACTTACTTAAATACGCACTTTAACTTGTTCAAAATATGGCTCTTTGTCTAACCATGTTTTGTAATTTTTATAACAAAATATCACTTTTCTTATTATTTTCAAAACTCAACAATATTTAAAAGCAACATTATGCATAGGTAAAAGCAATATTATGTGTTGGTAAAACTATAATATAAGTGTAGAAAAAATATAAATGTGCTGGTAAGCATAAATTTATGTGTAGAGATTAAACACAGTATGTGCAGGTAATAACGTTCAAATGCATGCCAATAAATACAATATATGCACATGGATATATATTTGATCAAAACAACCAAACTTAATTGAAATATTAAAACGTCACCATTCAAACTACAAAAGAAAATGCGGGCTATACAAAATGAAATACTCAAACTAACAAAACAAAAATTATTCGATATCACTACGGTTTGTAGAAAACACTAAAACTAGCTTACTCAGCAACATTTTCATCACTCTCTGAAGTATCATCTTGAGATGGTCCTGGTAAAGATGACATGTGATTCTTTTCAATTAGTATTTGTTACATAGCACATTTTTCCTTTAGTATTTCAACCTCATCCACAAATTCAATGGGTCGCTCATTGATTCCACAAAATGTTGTTTTCTCAACTTTATCATATCTTACTGTTAGAGAAAACAATGTTAAAAATAATAACTCTTTTAGCAAACTTATTAATTGCTATGTGATAATTAAAACAAATGTTCAATCTCCTTCTATTTTCCTCTTCGGTTTCAACTTCCTTTAATTATTTTATAGAAAATGTTCATACTTTTGCCATGTTTTTTTGGCTCATTTCGTTCTAATTCAATATTAGTTTTCATCAAAAACAATTATATATTTGTATTGTTTATAGAAACTTCTTATCAAAATAGATATCATGTAAACAAGGAAAGAAGAAATTTGAAGGATGTAAATCCACATAGTTCATGGGGCTGGAAATGATGGTCTCAGAGTTTTATTAGGCACACTAGATACATAAATGATCTAAAGATGAGCTTCAAGAAGAAACTACGGGTTGACTAGGGGCAATGGAATTGACTTAAGATCCTTTACGTGCCTGCATATGGGGACCTGATTGCTTTGTATGGTTTACTAGTTAATCAAAAGGTGGCATCAAGTATGTATACAGGTTGCAAGGACTTTATTGATCAGATGTGAAATTTTCTCCCAATTCATGATGTTGGAAATATTGGTCGCATATTTTTTTTGGCTTAAGATCTTGGCTGTGTTCTCTTACAAGCCTGCATATAGGGGCCTGCATGGTGCGGTAACCAAACCTGTTGATAACAAATACAAATGGGATAACACCCTGAGCAAACCTTCCACCCTTCAACCATCACCACAACAACGTAAGTTAGGGACATCTCAAGCTTACACCCCACCTACCCCAACCAACCAGAACCTAGGAGTCCATGCAGGCAAACATCCTAAATGCCACAAGTGAAATTTCCATCATGCACAGGGTCAATATGGCATCTTTCAATTCCAGAGCTGTGGAAAGATGGTACATGCAGCTAAAGACTGCAGGGGCGAACTACTGGTCAAAACCTCACAACCGCCAGTCACAGTGAGCACCAAAGGGGTGCTATGAATGTGGAAAACCAGGGCACTTCAAGAAGGATTGCCCACATTTGAAGAACAACAAAAAAAACGAAAACAACGGTCCGAAGGGACGATCCTTCGTGATCGGGGCGAAGGAAGCCAGAAAGGATCCCAACCTAGCAACACGTACGTAACTCCTAAACAATCATTACGCTTCTATATTGTTTGATACTGGAGCTGAGAAAAGTTTTATATCTAAGGATTTTAGTGAGATACTTTCCATAACCCCAACATCCTTAGAGGTTGAATACACTTCAGAGCTAGATGATGGTAAACTGATTGTAACTAAGCATATTCTGAAAGAATGCACTTTAGAGCTAGCAAACCATAAGTTTAAGATCGATCTTATGCCAGTCACACTAGACAGTTTTGATGCCATAGTGGGCATGGATTGGTTGTCTAAAAACCAAGCTGAGATAGTTTGCCACGATAAGATTGTGCGCATACCTCTCCCTAGTGGAGAAACCTTAGACATCAATGGCAAAAGGAGCGACACTCCTCTGCACATCATCTCGTGCATGAAAGCTCACAAATGCCTAAGAAAGGGATACATAGCCATACTGGCGCTTATCACCGAAAAGACTGAAGAAGAGAAGAAAATAGAACACATCCCTGTCGTATGCGACTATCCTGACGTATTCCTTGAGGATCTACCAGGACTACCACCTCAACAAATGGAGTTCCGCATAGATCTCACGCCTGGAGCAGCACCTATCGCACGAGAACCCTATCGACTTGCACCTTCAGAGATGCAGGAACTGTTCAATCAACTGCAAGAGCTTTTGGACAAGGGGTTTTATTATACTAAGCTTCTCACACTAGGGAGCTCCTGTCTTATTCGTGAAGAAAAAGGATGGCACATTCCATATGTGTGTCGACTACCGTGAATTGAACAAAGTGACAATTAAGAACCGTTACCCCTTACCTCGCATCAACGATTTGGTTCCATCAATTGCAAGGATCAAGTTACTACTTCAAGATCGATTTGCGATCTGGGTACCATCAACTGAGAATTCATGAAGAAGATATCCCCAAGATATCTTTTCGACATGGTATGGCCATTACAAGTTTTTGGTCATGCCATTTGGGCCGACTAATGCACCTGCAGTATTCATGGACCTCATGAATAGAGTGTGCAAACCCTATCTTGACAAGTTCATCATTGTCTATATAGACGATAATATCATCTACTCCAAAATCTAGGAAGAACACAAAGAGCATCTTCGATTGGCTCTTGAACTCCTACGACAGGAGAAACTGTACGCTAAACCCTCCAAATGCGACTTCTGGATTCGAGAAGTCCAATTTTTGGGACATGTTATTAATGAACAAGGAATACACGTGGATAAATCCAATATAGATGCCATCAAGAACTGGGAAGCACCAAAGACCCCAACTGAAGTGCGACAATTCCTAGGCTTGGCTGGCTATTATCGATGATTCATTGAAGGATTTTCCAAGATAGCCCAACCACTCACAGCTCTCACCCATAAAGACAAGAAATATCTCTGGACTGAAAAGCAAGATGCTGCTTTCCAACTTCTCAAGCAGAAGCTCTGTAGTGCACCTATCTTATCTCTTCCTGATGGAAAAGATGATTTCGTAGTATGCTGCGATGCTTCGATACAAGGAATCAGATGTGTGCTGATGCAGTGAGAGAAGGCGATCGCATATGCATCCCAACAACTGAAAGTCCACGAGAAGAATTACACCACTCACGACTTGGAACTTGGAGCTGTCGTATTTGCACTCAAAATCTGGAGACACTATCTATATGGTACAAAGTGTACGATATACACAGATCACAAGAGTCTCCAACACATATTCGAGCAGAAGAACTGAACATGCGACAATGTCACTGGCTCGAACTCGTAAACAACTATGAGTATGCTATCAAGTATCATCCGGGGAAAGCCAACATTGTGGCCGATGCCCTAAGTCGGAAGAATACCTCGAAGCCCAAGAGGGTACGAGCTTTACAACTCACCATCCATCCCAATCTCCCTGAACAAATATGAGATGATCAAGTTGAGGCACTAAAGGAAGAAAATTTAGTGGCCGAATCATTACGGGGAATGAAGAAACAACTTGAAGTAAAAGCCGATGGCTTACACTATTTCATAGTACGCGTCTGGGTTCCACACCATGGAAACTTACGATACCTTGTGATGGACGAGGCTCATAAGTCTCGATATTCCATTCACCCTGGATCAGATAAGATGTATCATGATCTGAAGGTCCTTTATTGGTTGCCAAACATGAAAGCCGATATTGCCACTTATATGAGCAAATGCTTGACTTGCGACAAAGTCAAGGTTGAGTACCAGAAACCATCTGGATTACTCACACAACCAGAGATCCCCATGTGAAAACAGGAACAAATCTCCATGGATTTCATTACCATGTTACCCCGTACCCCTAGTAGATGCGACACTATCTGGGTAATTGTGGATCGACTGACCAAGTCGGCACATTTTCTTGCGATCAAAGAAAATGAAAAGATGGAAAAGCTAACCATAATATATGTCAAAGAAGTAGTCTCGCGACATGGAGTGCCAATATCCATCATTTCGGATCGAGACGTTGGATTTACTTCGAACTTCTGGAAATTGTTACAGAGATCGCTTGGTACGCGGTTGGATATGAGTACAGCATACCACCCACAAACCGACGGCTAGAGCGAACGCACCATACAAACTCTCGAATACATGCTACGAGCGTGCGTGGTAGACTTCGGCAACAGCTGGGACACTCACCTACGATTGGTGGAGTTCTCATACAACAATAGCTACCACACGAGCATAAAGGCAATGCCTTTTGAGGCCCTATATGGCAGGAAATGCCTATCACCCATCTGTTGGGCGGAAGTGGGTGACAATCAGCTCACTGGCCCGGAACTAGTACACGAAACTACATAAAAGATGGTGCAAATCAGAAACCGTATGGCAGCAGCTCGAGATCGTCAAAAGAGCTATGCCAACAAACGCCGAAAGCCTCTAGAATTTCAGGTAGGAAACAAAGTCCTTCTGAAAGTTTCACAGTGGAAAGGCGTTATTCATTTTGGGAAACGAGGAAAACTAAACACACGGTATATTGGACCATTCGAGATTCTGAAGCGAATTGGTCCAGTGGCATACCAACTCAACCTACCAGTCGAACTCGATGGAGTTCACAACGTATTTCATGTCATGAACCTGAAGAAGTGTTTATCCGATGAGACACTTGTGATTTCACTGGATGAGATCCAGGTGGATGAACAACTACGGTTCGTAGAAGAGCCGGTAGAGATCATGGACCGTGAGGTCAAACAACTCAAGCAGAGTCGGATTCCGATTGTCAGAGCCCAATGGAACTCGAAACGTGGACCTGAATTCACATGGGAGCGTGAAGATTAGATGATGCACAAATATCCGCTCCTCTTCAAACAGACAATGTCAAACGCCGACAACAACGAATAAATTTCGGGACAAAATTTCCTTTCAAAAAGAGATGATGTGACAACCATAAAATTTTGTTCTCAAACACAACAAACAACAGCCAAATTTCAGGACGAAATTTATTTCAACAAGGGGATGATGTGACACCCGACAATTTCAGGTAAATTGCAACTCTTACAACTTTGCATTTCACATTTATACTTGTTTCATTTCATTTAATTATGCTTAATTAGATGAGTTAAACACAAACAACTACGAAACGATAGTTCGTGGAACTTTCGAATCGTACATTGCACATTGGTTTTGGAAACCAAGCGTGGCAAACACAAACACAAACACAAAACAATAATTCGAGAAATTATTGAATTGTACATTACATGTTGATTATGTCTAATCAAACATGCAATCACTTCGTAAAACACAAACACAAACTATCTTGGAGAATTCGAGGAATTATCGTAACACTCACGAGTCTCACGAACGTTGGTGAACAAACAATTAAACAATAATTAAAGTCCAAACAAATGATAAACGAAGAGTGTAAACGTATAATAATCGAAAAACAAGTTGAAACCATTAAATTGGACTGACTGGGCTCATCTAGCCGGCCAAGGGCCAAGGTTTGGGCCTTGGCAGTACGCGAGGCTTGGGCGGGAACATTTAAAGTCTCTGAAATCACCAGGCGGTACGCCCGAGACCATGCAGCCACTCTGGGCAGTATGCGTGAATTTCTGAGGAGCCGTCGGATTAAAATAATCCAGGCGGTATGCCGAAGACCATGCACCCCACATATCGCATATATATTCCTAGTCTTCTGTGCTAATATTATAAGGGGGTGACGCCTTTATCTTTGATAGATATTTTGATCCTTCATTCTCCTTGAAATAAGCACGTAGCTTAGCTCGATGAGCTCGCCATGCCCTTTCCATGTAGCTATCAACGACTTTGCATATGTTTGAATTTTCCACATCAATGTCAAAAACTGTCTTCAAGCAACAAGTACAATAAATACATATAACTTGTTAGTAAATGTATATGTTAAAAGTCCTATTTGAATTTAAAAAGAAACCTACGGTTAGCTTGTGGCGTAATGGCAGCCTAACTTCATTTGGTACAAGCCTCCAATCTTTAAATTTAAAACTACAATTGTTTCGCATGATGTAGCCACACTCGTGCATGATAGTTGAATCCTTTTCAGATATTACTCTCCTCGATTGAAATTCGAACTCTAGTGGCGTGACACCCGGCAATTTTAGGTAACTTGCAACTCTTACAACTTTGCATTTTACATTTATACTTGTTGCATTTCATTTAATTATGCTAAATTAGATGAGTTAAACACAAATAACTGCAAAACGATAATTAGTGGAACCATCGAATCATACATTGCACAATGGTTTTGGAAACCAAGTGTGGCAAACACAAACACAAAACATTATTACGTGGAATTATTGAATTGTACATTACATGTTGATTATGACTAATCAAACATACAATCACTTCGTAAAACACAAACTATCTTCGATAATTCGAGGAATTATATAAACACTCACGAGTCTCACGAACTTTGGTGAACAAACAATTAAACGATAATTAAAGTCCAAACAAATGATAAACGATGAGTATAAACGTAAAATAATCAAAAAAACATGTTGAAATCATTAAATTAGGCCAATTGGGCTCATCCAGCCGGCCGGGCGGTACGCCAAGGGCCAAGGTTTGGGCCTTGGCGGTACGCGAGGCTTGGGCGGGAACATTTGAACTTTTTGAAAGCACCAGGCGGTACGCCCGACGCCATGCAACCACTCTGGGCAGTGTGCGCGAATTTTTGAGGAGCCGTTGGATTAAAATAATCCAGGCGGTATGCCTAGCCCTACGGAGTCCCGCTAGGCGGTACGCGAGGGTGTCACAGATGGCAAAAATCTTACAAAAACTAATCAGACTCGTATTCAACACTTATTATCATTTTTCTCGACCAAAACACTCATCCACGAGCAAGAACACTCTGCTATCACTAACCCAAACCACCAAAAGCCATCTTTGGAAGATTATTGGTGCATCTTGAAGACTTGATGTCCTTGGAGTTCTTGGAGCTTGGAGAAGGAACAAGAAAGCTAAGAACAACCACCAACTCACTGGATCTTCATCATTAGGAGCTGTTGCAGTTCATTCTCAGTGGATCCTGACTTCTAAGGTAGTTCTATGAGCATAACTATAGGTAGATCGTACATGCAAGGACCAAACACCCACAGGTGTTTGATCACATGCAACTCCGATCCACTCACATGCACGAATTTTCAGTTGGTATTGAGTGTTTGTTGATGTATTTTGAATAAGATTGATGATAGAAATCATCTAGGATTGAGTCTTGTTGATTTGATGATGATTTTATGCAACTTACTATATTTGGAAATTTTTAGTTGCATGTTGGTTATTTGTGATGATCTAGACATGTTAGACATGTTAGACATGTCTAGATATTGTCAAATGTATATTGAAGTGTTTAGAAACTCATTTGGGTATTTAATTTTGTGAAAATACAGTTTTGTGACAAACTTACTATTTATGAAAACTTTTGTAAATCAAAAGAGGGGTTGTGATGTTTTAAGATGTTTTGGTGATTTGTGATTATTGAAATATGCTTAAAAATGATTTTAACATATTTGGAAACTTTGATTTATGAAAAAGAGTTTTTAAACGAGCACTTTCCAGATAAGGAAACTTTATTTGGGCAAAATGCCATAAACGGTGATTTAAGCATAAATAACTTGTTATACGTGTTTAAACGCATTTTTACAAGCATACTAGAAGTATTAGTTTTATGAAATGGGATTTCATAACTACACCTCCCTAAAATAGAAACTTCCCAAAAATGGTAACTTTCCGGAGATGGAAACTTTATGATTTTCGTACATGACTTACTTGAACCTTGTGTGGTTAGAATCGTAGGATGTAGGATGATATCCTATGCGTGTGTTAAGAATAATAAGACACATAAACAAACGAAACACAACAAACGTAACCCCAACGATTCGTCGAGTCAACACGAGTCAACACAAGTTAAGGCTCAAACACTCGGTTGAGCACACCGGCACTTGGAGTTGTATGGGATACAACACACCACAGAACACATACTCACTACCTATATGATTATAGGTGCTCACTAGCAGGTTGTTAGCACTCGCGGTAGCGAACACATAACCGGAACTACTTTATCAGGTGAGTTCACAGCCCCTTTTTATCTTTTCGACCTTTAGGGGAGAAAATGTTACATTCAAACTGTTTTTGAACAACAAAAATACTTTTTGGTTACATATGGACATGCTAATATCACATATATGCATATGTGTGGCATTCATCCACAAAACAGATAAGTCCTCACAAACACATCTCGAAGCGTTGATAGCGTGTGGCGCCTAGCGTGGCAATTCTGAATAGTACCATTTGGGCCTGACAAGCCCCAACACCGTATGGCCACCCCGAATGGAGGTCGGAACAGCGCAAAATTGACCAAACAACATTGCCATGTCTAGTTGGATGGACATGGTGGGAGGCACCATGTTAGCTTCGTTGCGAACCCACATATGACATAACACATATTGATTAGCTATCAAAGGATATTGCATTGTAATGATATGTAGATCTGCAAACTCTTACTTTAAACATTTAATGTTTATTGATGTTATAAAACATGTGCTCTCACCAACCATGGGTTAACCTTTTACTCGCATGTTTTCTCATGTAACTAAGGCATGCGCACGAGGAATCTACGATGCTAGGATGGAGTCCATGCATCTACTTTAGTGTCTTAGGCTAGTGAACATTCAATATCATTTTGTTATGTTATGTATTGCTAAACAACTTAAACCGCTTCCACAAACTATTACTTTATGTTATTTTGAAAACTGTTTTAAAAACGCTTCCGCAACTTAAGAACTCAAACTGTTTCGAAAACTATTACAGTTACTTCCGCAACTCTGATTATACAAACTGTTTTATCCAAGTTATTGGATGCACGTATGCAACCACACATGTAGGTCTCGCAACTGTATGACCGGAGACTGCGATCCTGCTGGGCTCCGATGACCGGTGTCCTCACATCGTGCCCTTCGGAGAGGCCAGGAAGGCCGGCGTGCGACAAGTGGCAATCTCATCTTTGAAGTTTTCATTATTTTTCTAGCTCCCTTTCCTCATGTAATGCCCCGTTCTTTTCTTCTTATACTGAGTTAGTATTATGTGTTTATAACCTTTTATTTAACTTTTAACGAAAAATTATAATGAAAAATATGTAACTAAACCTTTACCCATGCTCCCTAATACAAAGTGAAAAACCATACTATGACTAACGTACTTATTTTTAGGTTATTCAAACAAAATACTACTTGATTAATGTCAACCAATTTAATTCTATCCAAATAAACTAAATCAAACAAAATATAAATTCCAAACAAACAAACCAGCCCTGAACTGAAAATAAAATCAAAATTAATCCAACAAAACAAGACTAGGAAGGTGGTGATGCGGTGCAATAAAATGAAGGGGTTGTTGCGGTCATTACAGTCAGTAATATAAAAAAAAGGCTATGTAACTAAAATGGGAAAGCTTCGTTGTGGTTCGTTGCTTGAGAGATCATGGATTGGATTTGTTGCAACATCAATATATATAGGCATAAATTAGAGTAACACATAAATAAACAAATGATCTTCTCATCTTGTGGACTACTTTTGTATGAAATAAATAAACCCGTTACTTGAAGTGTCATTTTTATTACATTCATTTGACTAACTGTTACATTCGCAAGGTTATATGCATAAAAATGCTGGTAGAAGCATAATAATCGTATTCACGTTTAGGATTGTATGTTTATGACTTTTTGTTTGTCTTTAAAAACCAGAAATTATGTTGAAAAATATGTAACTTAGTCTTTACCCAGGATCCCTAATTAAACTAAACAAAAGACAAACCACACTATGACTAAACTACTTATTTTTAGGATATTGAAACAAAGTACTACTTGATTAAAGTCAATTAATTTGATTCTATCTAAATAAACTAAAATCAAACAAAACATAAATTTCAAATAAACAAACCAACCCCTAACTTAAAATAAAATCAAAATTAATCCAACCAGACAAGGCTAGGAAGGTGGTGATTTTAAACATGTCTGGTTTTCCTTTTGTGTAGGAATGGGTCTTTTTTTACACCTGATGGCTTGTATTGGGTTAAATATAATAGTTAGAGGGTCAAATGGGTAATATTGAGAAACAACAATCAAAGAAACGGGTCAGGTTGGGCCATGGACTTGTGGGTTCTAAAAACAACGGGTTCTCCAATTCTCCTCCTCAACCTAAATACCTGTTGTTCACACATATACTATAAGTTGGTTTCTTGTCTCCTTGAATTCTTCTCTTAATCAACCCAAGTTTGATTATTGGCCGGGGCTTTTTCTTGTTTATTTAATATCCTTTTTTTTCTTATTAATTAGTTTATTTTGGCTGATTATGGTTTTGGTTTTATTTCTATGTTTTTTTCTTAGAACCACATCTCGTTTATTCGTTAACGTTTTTGTTTTTTATTTCTTCGAACTATATCTCGTTTATCCATATTAGTGTTCTGAATACTCATAATTTGGGTTATTTTTATTAACAAAGTCGTATTTTAACCGAACAAACGAAATAGAAAAAAAAAACAAATCTGATAACCGAATCGAAAATTGACTTTAGAATTCGAATGCAGTTAGAAATCGAAACAAAAACCGAATTCACAATTCAGTTCGATTTTTTGTCGGTTACGTATATTGTTCGATTAACGATTTTAAACAATTTTCATTTTTGGTTTTCCTGAACACCCCTAATACCTAACATATACAAAAATGCCTAGTTAACATTTACATATGTAAATTATGTGTGATCACTACTTACGTGTATCAATTTGGTTTAAATTTATTTTAAATATTTATTTTCATGCCATGTCATTTATATCTACACACTTTATTTAACATCTTTTGTATGTTTGAATAATATCTTCTACCTATTAAAAACAAGTTTTTCAAAATACACTTGTCAAATTCTTAAACCACTTAATAACACTTGTTAAATTCTTAAACCACTTTTGACACATGTCACATTCTAACAATGTTATATACTTCTCTCATATTAATTGCTTATATATTCTCTTTCATATTAAATAATTAAATTAAATACAATAACTAATGATTTTAATTACACATTTTTTATTAATAATAATTTTTTAATAAATTATAAATCAAATATTTATATTAAAAATAGATTTTGAACATAAAAATTATAAAAAAAAACAATTTTTCTAAAAAAACAAAACCCATAAGTTTAAACAATACAATTTGTATATAAAAAATAGTTTTTAATACATTTTTAAAAATGAAATGTTAAAAAATAACTTAAATTCAATCATATTTTATCTCAGAAATCGTTTTTTAAATACTAATTTTTTATTAATTACTATATAATATTTTTTATACAATCCGTGTAATACACGAGATATTAACCTATTGTATCTAATATCTACACATATTGTTCATTACTCGATATATGTAGATATATATATTTTGCCACATTATTTTCAAAATATAAAATAAAATTTAATTACTTAATTTATCTACATATATATTTACAAATATTATGTGTGGGTAAAACATAATCAATTACCCACACATATTTTACTTTTTTATGTATGTTAGATACTTTACCTATACATAACATAAAAATATCAAATGTGTGGCTAATTGATCATTTAATTATTTGTGAATTTTGGGGAGATTTTCCCACCAATATTAAGTGTTAGTCATCATGAAAAGATATCAACTAATTATCTGCACTAATATAAATATGTGTAGGTATTTACCTACACAATTGTATGTGTGGATAATTTATGTAAAGATATTATCAACTAATTATCTACACTAATATAAATATGTGTAGGTATTTACCTTCACAATTGTATGTGTGGGTAATTTATGTGTAGGTAAACCCTCCAATTTCTTGTAGTGCGTGACAGAACGTTACGACTAAACCTTTAATTTTTAGACAAATAATAGGCTTGATAATACATATATTTTAATAATAATAATAATAACTAAATAATAATAATTATTACTATATAACATTAATATTAATTAAAATATACGGCCATATCGACCATGATCTGGTGTTTCTATTTTTAATGTTTTTTCTTGTGGTTTCTTTCTTAAACGACATATTTATGCTAAGGGCCATTTTATTTAAACACCCCACTTTTATATTTTAACACCTCAACGACCTGACACGGGTCGTACTGGTCCGTACGGCTCGTATAGAGTACAGACAAACACTCCAGAGAATTGTCTTGGATTCAGTGAAGATTCCTTAGACGGGCCATACAGGCCTTGACTTATTTTTACAAGCCAATTTGGGTGTCATTTTATACGGCCCGTACAGGGCAATACGGGCCGTATAAAAATTATTTATTTTATTTAAACATAATTTCTGTATTTTATTAATTTTTAACGATATACGTCTATTTACGTTAAATTTTGAACGATATACATCTATTATGTCAATTAAACGTCATAAGTTTGTTATGTTATCATTTTAAACGATATTAATTATTTACGAAATCATTTTAACTAAATATTTTATTTTATAATTAATTTGTTTACGTTAATTTAATTTAAACATTATAAGTTTTTCGCGTAATTATTAAATAAAACAAGACAACCAGAAACAATACAAATAAAGAATGAAACATACATATATACACAACATGAGTTTTACATACAAGGAAACAAAATACAAAAATATAAACTAAATTTTGAAGCTCCGGATGGTCCAGCGGAGGATCAATTGTCTGTGTAGATGCGTGGCTCCGGCAACTGTCGAAGCTGTGACCCTCTCGTCGCGCACGATCTGACACGACGTCGATGGTCCACTGGACCATATCCTCCACTCTATTGAGCCGCCGCTCGACGCATGTCTCCCATGCGGCCCGATGATGAGTGTCCTGTAAAATCTCGTCAGACTGGGCCGCAACACTGTGCAACAACGCCTTGAGTGGCTCGGTCAGGAGCACCGCACGGTAGACGTGCGGTGGATGCTGTGGTTGGTCCTGCGAAGGCTGCTCCTCCTGTACAGGAGACTGGACTCGCTCCTCCCGAATCGGCTCGGGATCTGGAAGCTACCCCTCAGCCTGCTGTTGTTGATGCACAAAGGCCATCTGGGCTGGCTGCCAGATACGGCCGTCTAAACCAATGAAGCACAAGCTGACATCCTGGATGTCCATGGCTATACGCATGTTCAGGATCGTTTGACGATCCAGCCTACGAGGCTCGATCGCCGTTAGATCCTGGAGATGATGGATGAAGCCTCTCGTATGTGCAGTGTGTATCACACACGCTCCACCCCATAAGGTAGCACGCTCCTGGTGGTGATAAAAGGAGGCGAAGTACAAAGAAAATCAACATGCAAGGTTTCGCGGCCTGCCAGTCATCAACGAGTGAAGATAAAATAAATCGGACGTTGTCACCCAATCCTGCGACTGTCCCCGTGTTGATATAGACATAACGATGAACCGGTGGATGTAGATGGTAAGCGGGTCCCGAATCATCGACTCTCGGACTCGATGGCTCCAAAACTGGGCGGTGGAGATCTGAGGCCACCACGCCCTCATAACGCCATCCTCACCCTGGGTTAGACCCTGAACGAAGGCGTCGGTAACCGTCTCCAGCTCGTAGTAGAAGCCAATATCATGGAAAATCTCCCGATCGTCGTGTTGAAATGCTGACCGCAGGGCTAGAACTCGATGTCGGAGAGCGGCTCCTCCTCCTCTTGATCCGCAACGACCGCCTGATGAGCACGATAGCGGAAAGGCGATAAAAACTCGACTGTAATAAGCCAGTATGTGGGAAGATCCGCTGTATCAAACCCTACATAGATTGATATTTAACAAATAAAACACCTATATTAATGATCTACAAGGCTAAATACATACCTGGTGTCGAAAACTCGAAGATCAAGACGGGGTGTATAGATCAATACGAGAGAAATTTTGGGCGTTTTGTGTGGTAAAAGTGAAAAGAGAAATTGAAAAAAGGTATATAATCAAAGAACAGTACGACCCGTACTGTTCAAAATTTGATATTTTTTAAAAGAAACATAAAATTCAATTTTATTACATTTAAATGAAGACTTTGTTGTTTTTACATTTACACATCTACGTAATCAATCATCTTCGTTGCATCTATAATTCTTCTATATTCTTGCAGTCTGTCATGATATATGAACTCCCAGTTGGATGCGGCATCATTTTGGTAACGTTTCCATATGGGATTTACCGTTGGCATCGGATAATCTCCTTGTAATGTAACATTAATGAAATGGACGCCAAGATGAACTACTGATACGACATTATATCGCATTAAACCATTAGCAGATATCTACAAACGAAAAATGGGTTGAGCACCTCGATAGCAGATAAGGTGAACGATTACACCACATCTTTGAGCAATTACTAAGCCTGTGTGAGGCATAAGCATCCAAAGTTGGCTAGGAGCAGGTGCAATCTGTTGCCAATTTATTGAGCTACGTAGTACATCATAAGATCCTGGGTCGTAGGACTTAAACACATATCTGTACATATCTGCGTGGAAATCCAATTCTTTCAAGAGTTGTTTTCGAATAACGGCCCATTGATTTTCATCGAATCCTAAACCCACGACTACAGAACGAAAACCACAGTTACAATCTGG
This sequence comes from Mikania micrantha, assembly GCA_009363875.1. Classification (NCBI taxonomy): domain Eukaryota; kingdom Viridiplantae; phylum Streptophyta; class Magnoliopsida; order Asterales; family Asteraceae; genus Mikania; species Mikania micrantha. The sequence goes on along the minus strand of CM018687.1, from coordinate 33,884,157 downwards.
CTCGACATCTTGTATGTTTATCACGTAAGGTTGAAATATAGGAAGGATGTGACGACCGAAGCGATAAACATTGTTTAATCCTTCTGGCTTCATGTTACGTGGAAACTGGAATTCGTTTTGACTTTGCGAGTCTGATGATTGCATTCCTTTTGATACCAATATGGAACAACTGCCCCGAAATACGGGTTTCTGACTCTTCTCGATCACAGCTGTAAACGAACTATGCCTCGAAGGTTCAAATGTACTTTGTTGGATGCTAATCTATCTTTAACAACGTCTTGCTCTTTTAGTTTCTGTGATTTTAAAGTTGGACGACCACGTGTATCTTTTTGAACTAAAGGCGCCTTTTTGTCTTTTTTATATGGAAATACCTGCGACAGGACCTTCTTTATTAGACATTTTTTTATCTCAGGAGATTTGGAATTTATTTCTTCTGTAACCAAACTCATTTGTACTATAACATCAATTTCTTCTTCTTGTAATAGTGTTGGGTTAGTTGTGTTTAGTTTGGTCCAAAATATGTCTATCTCAGAAAGCGGTATCTTCGTATCGGCATAATTTATAATTAAAGATAATAAACCAGTAACTACGTCTGAAACATGAAATATTTACATTTATTATTGCAAACCTCTGTTTAAGTATTTTGATATATGACAAGCGCACAGCAACCCACAACTCTTCCAAAGCTGGTGGCCACACGTCATATTTGAGTCGCACATAACTCTTATTTTATCTTTTTGCTCGACCAACAAATCAAGAGCTTTATGGGACACCTTTCCTCGAAGGTTATCAAATATTGGTAGTTTATGATGACTCATAGTTTTAATCAAGCTCGTTTCAAAATTGTGATTCATTTTTACCTCCTGTGATTGCACGATTTCATTTAGTAAATCGACAAGCGAGGCGAGCGTTTTGTTTGTTGATCTAAGGTATCTTTTTAGGTTTGAGTGCTGACTTTCCACCCGGTGTGTTGTACGCTGACCAAAGTTGCGTGTTCTATTGGTTCATGATGTTATAAACATATCTCTGTAACTGTTTAACCAGGTGTGCGTCAGATACTCCAGAACCCCTGAAATGAAACAAAAAACCAATGATGATATGATGATAATAATGATGGTATATGATGCTTCCTTTTTTGGTTGTCTTTAATAAGTCTTTCGTACAGACGATTGTAGTTATAGTCGTATAACTCTGCTGTCGGAGAGTTACACAAATTCACCCAACGACCTTTGAATTTCTTCCCGTCTGCATTTGAAAAGCTTGCCTTGCAATGTTTGGCAATATTTCGTCTATGTGCTATCTGCAGAAATATTTTGCAGATTATGGAAATACCTTACGACACGCACTCATAACAGCAAGGTCTCGATCTGTTATGATAACACGTGGCTCCGTCCATTTATTCAACATGCTCTTAACCATTTCCAAAACCCGGACATAGTTTTCCTCACGCTCTCTGCTTGCGAACACATGAGAAATATTAAACGTTTGGTGTGTGGAAGTCACGCCAACAATTTGAATAAATGGAAGTCGGTACTGGTTCGTTTTATACGTGGTGTCCGTCATTAGTACGTGCGGAAATGCACGCCACCAGCAATACGATTTTGGATGACAGAAGAAAATGTCTTCCACAACGTTTGTTTCAAGATCCTTCCTGGGTATATTAAACGTAACGCTGACTATGAAGCGGGTTTTCCAAAACTTGCATCGGAGTATCACCGAATTTCTTCTTATTTTTCATTTTCTGCTCTAAATTGTATACATGTCTAGAGATGGACATATTTGCAGGGTTATGTTTCTTTATGCTCGAAAGAATGTTACGAGGATCCATGTGTTGCTCGGTCAGATTCTTAACCATATCTTGTTTCTTCGTAGTGAATTTTCTAACATATGGATAACCCTCTAGATTCTGAGAAAGTTTGTGATTGTGATTGTCGTTTATCACCTGTAATTTCCAAGATTCACGAACTTCGTTGTATAACCCTATCAATTGAAATGAGCAACCGATTTTCTTGTTTCCTGACCGTCTAAATATTCTGATGCTATTATGCTCGCCACCATGGTCTCACATGAGCTAGGCTTTAATTACACTGCCTTTTGTCTTTGATTTCTTTGTTCTTCTTTTGACTACAATGTAACCGTTGTCTAGTGCTCTCCTTTTCACCCACTCTACCGGTGCTTCTTTGGACATAAATTCCTGACATATAAAAATAATAATAAATACCATAAATAATAATCATTATATACAATCATAAACATCTATGTTTCAGTTAAGTGTACCTCTTTTGTTTCCCAGTTAATGTTTGAATCGGCCGGCTTTTCTTCATAAGACTCCTCCGGGTTACTTTGTAAACTGTCAGGATACACGACCCCATAATCGTTTTGTTGCGCATACGATGCTTGACTCTCAAAACCGACATTAGCGTTAAGTTCAGCAGTCAGATCTATCGTGCCCTATGAATACTCAACAGGAGGCTCTTCATTCAAATCTGGCACGTAATCGTTGAAAAAACTTCCATCCCAGAACGACATCGTTATAAATTTGAATTTATTGTGAGAAATCTTCGAAAATGGATACGTTCATTTGAAACAATTGAAGGTTATATAGAAATTTCAAAGTTGTTTTTGATGGCCCGTACAGGTTTGTACGGCCCGTCTTGATTCAAATCATTGTTCTAGCATGTCAGCAGTGTCAGGGGTGAAAAACAAGACGGGACGTACTGGTCAGTACGGGTTGTCTTGCTTCAAATCTTTGTCCTAGGTTGTCAGGGAATGTTTGTATGATGAATGAGACGGGCCGTACTTACCAATACGGCTCGTCTTGCTACCAATCATTGTCATAGGATGTCAGAAGAATGTCTGACCGTGGACTGAGACGGGCCGTACTGGGCAGTACGGGATGTCTCAAGGGTGTATTTTTAAAAAATGGAGTGTTAATTTAACATAACCCTTCTGCTAATCATCCCTAATGTTTTTGATTTTTGGTTTTTTTGGTGTTTTTATTACATGATTTTTTGGGGATCTCATTTTCATCTTTAGGAAAAATTGATTTCTAAGCCCATCATACGACGTATTAGTCCCTTTGAGAGCTAGAGTGTTCGCTAAATTTATTTAGTAGATATATGTAATTTGCCAATGAGGCATTGCCACAATGGTACCCAATATTCTTTCAAATAGGAGGTCTTGGGTTCAAATCTCTCCCGTAGCAAAAAACGGGTCTGAGGGGGGTCAGGGGGTTTTCCCTGTGGGGTTTCCTCCTGGGCTGGTTGTGGTGGCTCATGGGAGGTCCAGGTAACTAAACCTTGGTGATATAGCATGGAAACAGTGAGTTCACACGATTAAGACCTTCGCCGTTCAAAAAAAAAAGATATATGTAATTAGTTATGATTTTTTGTCTTATACCTTGATGAATTCCAACGAGATTTTTTAAGAACATAGTTGGTAGTATTCACTCTAACCAATCACCCGATTCATTAGTGAGTTTAACCTTTATTGCTTACACCACATCCTCTTGATCACATGAACCACATGGAATTTTGTTAAAATTTTGCTACCGTGATTTTCAGCAGCACCTCTTCGATTCGCTCGATGTTAGTTTACAAAGTGTCTAATTAATAAATAATAGTTATATGTTATTCATTTATAAAACCTCAAATACAAATGCTAAAAAACATAAGGTTAACCTCTAAGAAAGTGATGTATTAGTTAAGTGATGAAAGAATATCCTAAATGTCTCAAGATCAAACCCCGCTAGTTAAGGTGAGTTATCATAACCCCCATTTAAATCTTTTGTTTTAAACTAGGGAGTGAAACATGTATACCAAAATCAACTGATTTTTATAAAACATGTGTGGAACCGGGTTATTATTGAGATAATATTGTGTATGTGGAGAATTATCATAATTAATGAATCATTGTTGATTGAGTTAACTTCGGTCCTCCGCGATTATTGAATTGCTGTTGATTGAGTTGACTTCGGTCCTCCGCGGTAATTCCACTGTTGATTGAGTTGACTTCGGTCCTCCGCGGTGCACGATATTGATATTTGTGAGGAATATCGTTGATTGAGTTGACTGAGGTCCTCCGCGATGATTCCGTCGTTGATTGAGTTGACTAAGGTCCTCCGCGGTATCTTATATTGAGAATATTATGGGATAATTATGATTATTAGGAACATCGTTGATTGAGTTGACTGCGGTCATCCACGATGATTCCACCGTTGGTTAAGTTGACTAATGTCCTCCGCAGATTATTTATATTGAGATAATTATGTTGATTGATGGTTGATGATTGATGAATTGATATGTGTTGGTTGAGATGGATTGAATGAACTTGGTAGATTATTTGTCTTTATTTGGCTTATTGAATTGGTGTGTTTGATATGTATTTACTGATTGATATTACAAAAAGGGTCACACATGATGTCTTGAAACTTTTATGATCAATTTGTAATCATTTGAAGAAAATAAAAACTTATGATTACTCGCCAACTACCTCGTAGTTGACACTTGATTTTCTACATGTTTCAAGAAACGAAGAGAAGTAGGTAGAGCAGGGTAGCTCTACATCTTTTGGACATCATCACTTAGGATTTTGGACTTAGCTAAATTAACTGATTTCTGAAGACCAGAGTTTAGTCAATTTAGCTAAATCTTTTGTGTAACTTTTTAATTAAGTCATGACGAACATGATTTTTGTGTAAATACTTTATTTGCTTTAATTGTTATGTGATGATACTTTAGATGCCCATGAGCTTGTGAACAATCTACACATCCCTCGTTGCATCCCGACATTTCCGCCATCGGTCGGGGTGTTACAGATTGGTATCAGAGCCTGGGTTATAGGGAATTAGGTTACTAGAAATGGTTGACCTAGTCTATAACCATAGGAAACCCTAGTATGAATTATTTCATACACTAGTTACTATATTCAGGATTCTGTGCTTGTATGTCTATTACATGTTAACTAAACTCCTGATATAAATATGATTTGCATATGTTACTTGTTGATTATTTATGTGATTGATTATGCCATGACGACTCGATAAGGACATATTCGTGGTGTATTGTAAAGGTGGTGGGCTGGCGACTGAAGCAGTTGCGACTAACTTCTACGTATGCCCTATACATATACCATTTACAGTACATTGTGTGGATGTCATTATTGAAGAATAAAGGAGATATTGTTTAGGAAAATGTCTTCTTAGGAATTGCTTGCTTGATCTTTGATCGCCAGACAAGGACACACTTGTAGTATACTACAAAGGTGGTGGGCTGGCGGCTGGATAGGTTGCGACCGATTCCTACGTATGCCCTATACCTAGACCATTTGTGGTATATTGGGATCTGTTAGTGTTGGGAATTTAGGATATTACTAGGATATGTTGGAAAGTTGTTGGTTGAAATTGAATTGGATGATCACATTTGAAAACACATAGAAATACTCATTTATGGACACATTATTGGACACACATGGTGGATAGACTTGATTAATGATATTAACACTTAGTGCTGATATGAACACTTAGTGACAATATGAGTGCTTAGGATGATATGAACACTTGACGATGATGTGAACATGTAGTAAACTTGGACATTAGGGGAGCTTAAACGTCAGGTGAACTTAGACATTAGGTAAACTTAGAAAATAGGAGAACCTAGTGTCAGGTGAACTTAAACATTAAGCAAACCTAGATGTCAGAAGTACTTGTATACACTTCACTCATAATTATCCCCATAGGATAAGGCTGTGAAGTGAAACACTTGGGAAACATATGTATACCCTAAATTCTAACAAGGGCATAATCGTGGTGCATTGCAACGGTTGTGGGATGGCGAATGATGCGACTGCGGTCAAGTCTCCATATATTCTATGTAAAAACTTGTTGCACTGCATCGGCAGGTTTTCAGTGTTAGTATAGGTGAAAAATGTTTGAAATTTAGGAACATTTAGTTAATATTAGATATGACCAATTAGGATGTTTTAGTATAAAATTAGAAAATTATTGTTTTATTATGAGTTTGAAAACAGATAGGAGACAAGTATAGTTCCATATATGTAATCCTAACTGTTAAAATGAACTCATTTAACTTTAGTTTGTATGACTTACGTTGCAAATGGTAGTGACATGTTTCTAACATCCTCAGAAACATGCCGCCACGCCATCACAACGAAGATGATACAAACACCAATGATGTGGATGCTAACAACAACAATGCCAATACCGTCATGCAAGAGTTAGCAAATCTCATTACTGGGTTGGTGACTCAACTGAATCAAGCCAACCAGACTCTCAACCAAAACAGGGGTGCTGCAAACCCACTTGCTTGTACTTTCAAGCACTTTAACTCTTGTAACCCGACAAAATTCACGGGTGATGAGGGAGCCACTAGTCTACTGCAGTGGTTTGAGAGTATTGAGAACACCTTCATTAACAGTGAATGCCCAGAGAATTCGAAGGTGCACTACTGTAACATCTTGTTTTGAGAAAAATAAATAAAATACTCTCATTTATAATTAAAATATTATTACTCAAAAATAAAATAATAAAAACACTTAATTAAAATGTAATGTCTCGACTAATAATATAAAATAGTTTATTTTATAAATATGATTATTCGAAAGTATAAGAATAGAAATAAACGTTTAAAATATTTATCGTTCGTTTAAACGAATAGATAGGATAAAACAATTATTAGAAATAATCGTTGTTTGAACGATCAGATACTATTATAGGAAATCACCTAAAATTAATAAAATATATTATAATTAAACTTTCTCCGTTTTTAACGAAACTTAGATCGAAACGTAGAAAAAATGAGCCGGTTCTAGCAGTATTTTTAAAATGTTATAAAACATCATATTTTAAAAGTCATAAGAGATATTTTAAAAGTTATAAGAGATAAACAAAATTTGAGCAAAAGTAATTAAAATAATAAAATAATATAAGCTTACAATTACAATTCAATTCAAATATGTACGTGGAAGGAAATATACAGAAATTCATTCGAAATGGAGGACACGTATAAAAGCTACATCTAAATATTTCTTCAACATCACGTTTCAATTCGCCTATAAATGCTCACAACTTCACGGCAATTAAAAATCACACGTACATGATAAATATACACACCATTAAGAAGGAAATTTTGAAGCTTTGGATAATAGGAGGTGCCGATCAGCATAAAAAGTCAAGATAAGGAGTTGGTTCGTTTAGGTATATTATCTAATTTTTTTACTTAAATTATAAATTAAAAAATTTAATATAACATTAATTTACAGGGTTAGGGTTAATATCCGACCCTATGTATATATTAAAATTTTTGTTTACTTAAAATAATAATAATAATAATAATAAAAATAATAATAATAATAATAATAATCATCATCATCATCGTAGTAGTAGCAATAATAATAATAATAACAATCGTAATAATAATAATCATCGTATTAGTAGTAGTATAGCAATAATAATAATAATAATAATAATAATAATAATAATAATAATAATAATAATAATAATAATAATAATAATAATAATAATAATAAATAAATAAATAAATCTTCTTTGCAGAATAATTATAAGAATATATTAAGCAAAAACGCTGACCAAATTTCTAGTGAAAAGTTCTAATATGTCGCTCAGCCAAAAATTCAGGTGAATACATTTAACTTGTTTTAAAATATAAATGCATTTTTTGAGCATTGTGCGGTTAAACTTTGACGCATAAAGGAATACTACGTGACCAGCATTTAGGCTATTAGTATATATGTATGATTTGCAAATTGTATCCGCATATGGGTGAAATTCCCCTACGTGGCTAGTACAAGTGGGCTGGAAGGTTAAACGTAAGACGTACTACGCAGGCAACCTAACCTGCGACCAGCTGTGGGCTTGAGGGAACAAAACGTAAGACGCGTTGCGTTGTAGTTCCTAACCAGTGACAGTTATAAACCATTGTATACAGTAGTTGTATCAAACAGTAAAATAACATGCTAAATGTGTAGTATCGCCAATATCACTTATGGTTAAAGGACCGAACATTCTATGTTTACATATCGAGTCTGTTACTTGTATTCATCAAATTTATGTTGACTTTCTATTTTCAAAAACTTTTCAGGTGATAATGAATGACAAATCAAAAGCAATATTAGAGGTTTAGGGCCTATGACGCCCTAAATAAAATCTTGTGGCGAAACCGAGGAGCAATTGGAGTTATACCTCCAAGTCCCGTGTAAACTAGGATATGTAAATTTATGTTTGTAAAAACTCGGGTTAAAATAAAATAAAATGACATGTTCATATCTATGCATATGAAATTTTATAAAACCCTGAAAAGTCATTTACAAGTGATGAAATGTGGTTGTTCATACCTATACGTATGAATATTTGTAAATTATAAAAAACGGTTTTCACATCCATGCATGTGATTTGTAACATCAGTGCCGGAAACGTTACCGGAACAGTGATCTCTACAGTAACTTGCACAGTAACTCAGGTACACACTACGTGAAACTATGTATATGCTATTGACACTTGATGCTTGACACAAAACTATTATACAATTGTTCTGAAATCTGATTTAAGCCTTATGATTTAACAGTCAGAAACACATCAGACAATACAGAACTGACACACAGATGCTAGATTTTATGCTATTATGTATAAAAGTATGCGAGGTTAAGCAAAACAAAACCATAACGGTTGTTGTTACGGATTGCTAAACTGACGAATTATTCGTATAGGAGACGATCTGTACGAATAAGTCTGAAAGTTTAACGTTCTGAAATGATGACTGAAAAGTAAAAAACAAGAATCAGAAAGTGAAACCAATGATGTGTCCGTTAGGGTGACAATTCGAACGAATACTCGCGAAGGTGACACGTTCTGACGAAACGAAAACGAACTACGAAACGAGCGATAATAACGTAAGAAAGTTAAACATTTAAATATTTATTAAGAATCACAATCTTTTTGAATTTTAAAAATAAAGTTATTTAACTAAAATACATAGATCACGCGAAATGGTGACGCGAGTTAACGAAACGTGTAAAGTAATTAATTTCGATAAAATAATTCAAGAAAAACGGATTTAAAAGATTTACTAGAAATAAACACCTTCCAAAATATTTAAAGTAAATTCATTTTATTTAATTTACAAAACACGCGCGTAACGTGCCGGAAACACGACGAAAACGAGAACCGAGCAACCGAAATGAACCCGAATACCCACGGGGTATATAAACCTTAAATGAGGGAGCCACTGGTCTGCTGCAGTGGTTTGAGAGTATTGAGAACACCTTCATTAACAGTGAATGCCCAGAGAATTTGAAGGTGCGCTACTGTAACATCTTGTTTTGAGAAAAATAAATAAAATAATCTCATTTATAATTAAAATATTATTACTCAAAAATAAAATAATAAAAACACTTAATTAAAAATGTAATGTCTCGACTAATAATATAAAATAGTTTATTTTATAAATTTGATTATTCGAAAGTATAAGAATAGAAATAAACGTTTAAAATTTTTAGCGTTGGTTTAAACGAATAGATAGGATAAAACAATTATTAGAAATAAGCGTTGTTTGAACGATCAAATACTATTATAGGAAACCACCTAAAATTAATAAAATATATTATAATTAAACTTTCTCCGTTTTTAACGAAACTTAGATCGAAACGCAGAAAAAATGAGCCTGTCCTGCAGTATTTTTAAATTTTATAAAACATCATATTTTAAAATTTATAAGAGATATTTTAAAAGTTATAAGAGAAAAACAAAATTTGAGCTAAACTAATTAAAATAATAAAATAATATAAGCTTACAATTACAATTCAATTCAAATATGTACGTGGAAGGAAATATACAGAAATTCATTCGAAATGGAGGACACGTATAAAAGCTACATCTAAATATTTCTTCAACATCATGTTTCAATTCGCCTATAAATGCTCACAACTTCACGGCAATTAAAAATCACACGTACATGATAAATATACACACCATTAAGAAGGAAATTTTGAAGCTTTGGATAATAGGAGGTCCGATCAGCATAAAAAGTCAAGATAAGGAGTTGGTTCGTTTAGGTATATTATCTAATTTTTTACTTAAATTACAAATTTAAAAATTTAATATAACATTAATTTACAGGTTTAGGGTTAAGATCCGACCCTATGTATATATTAAAAATTTTTGTTTACTTAAAACAACAACAACAACAACAATAATAATAATAATAATAATAATAATAATAATAATAATAATAATAATCATCATCATCATCATAGTAGCAATAATAATAATAATAATAACAATCGTAATAATAAGAATAATAATATTAATAATAATCATCATCGTAGTAGTAGTAGTAGTTACTAATAAAAATAATAATAATAATAATAATAATAATAATAAATCTTTTTTACAGAATAATTATAAGAATATATTAATCAAAAACGCTACCCAAATTTATAGTGAAAAGTTCTAATATGTCACTCAGCCAAAAATTCAGGTGAATACATTTAACTTGTTTTTAAATATAAATGCATTTTTTTGAGCATTGTGTGTTTAAACTTTGACACATAAAGGGATACTACGTGACTAGCATTTAGGCTATTAGTATATATGTATGATTTGCAAATTGTATCCGCATATGGGTGAAATTCCCCTACGTGGCTAGTACAAGTGGGCTGGAAGGTTAAACGTAAGACGTACTACACAGGCAACCTAACCAGTGACCAGCTGTGGGCTTGAGGGAACAAAACGTAAGACGCGTTGCGTTGTAGTTCCTAACCAGTGACAGTTATAAACCATTGTATGCAGTAGTTGTATCGAACAGTAAAATAACATGCTAAATGTGTAGTATTGCCAATATCACTTATGGTTAAAGGACCGAACATTCTATGTTTACATATCGAGTCAGTTACTTGTATTCATCAACTTTATGTTGACCTTCTATTTTCAAAAACTTTTCAGGTGATAATGAATGACAAATCAAAAGCAAGATTAGAGGTTTAGGGCCTATGACGCCCTAAATAAAATCTTGTGGCGAAACCGAGGAGCAATTGGAGTTATACCTCCAATTCTCGTGTAAACTGGGATATGTAAATTTATGTTTGTAAAAACTCAGTTTAAAATAAAATAAAATGATATGTTCATTTCTATGCATATGAAATTTTATAAAACCCTGAAAACTCATTTTACAAGTGATGAAATGTGGTTGTTCATACCTATACGTATGAATTATTTGTAAATTATGAAAAACGGTTTTCACATCCATGCATGTGATTTGTAACATTAGTGCCGGAAACGTTACCAGAACAGTGATCTCTACAGTAACTTGCACAGTAACTCAGGTACACACTACGTGAAACTATGTATATGCTATTGACACTTGATGCTTGACACAAAACTATTATACAATTGTTCTGAAATCTGATTTAAGCCTTATGGTTTAACAGTCAGAAACACATCAGACAATACAAAACTGACACACACATGCTTGATTTTATGCTATTATGTATAAAAGTATTCGAGGTTAAACAAAACAAAACCATAACGGTTGTTGTTACGGAATGCTAAACTGACGAATTATTCGTATAGGTGACGATCTGTACGAATAAGTCTGAAAGTATAACGTTCTGAAATGATGACTGAAAACTAGAAAACAAGAATCAGAAAGTGAAACCAATGCCGTGTCCGTTCGGGTGACAATTCGAATGAATACTCGCGAAGGTGACACGTTCTAACGAAACGAAAACGAACTACGAAACGAGCGATAATAACATAAGAAAGTTAAACATTTAAATATTTATTAAGAATCACAATCTTTTAGAATTTTAAAAATAAAGTTATTTAATGAAAATACATAGATCACGCGAAATGGTGACGCGAGTTAACGAAACGCGTAAAATAATTAATTTCGATAAAATAATTCAACAAAAACGGATTTAAAAGATTTACTAGAAATAAACACCTTCCAAATATTTAAAATAAATTCATTTTGTTTAATTTACAAAACATGCGCGTAACGTGCCGGAAACACGACGAAAACGAGAACCGAGCAACCGAAACAAACCCGAATACCCACCGCGTATATAAACCCTAAATGAGGGAGCCACTGGTCTGCTGCAGTGGTTTGAGAGTATTAAGAACACCTTCATTAACAGTGAATGCCCAGAGAATTTGAAGGTGCGCTACTGTAACATCTTGTTTTGAGAAAAATAAATAAAATACTCTCATTTATAGTTAAAATATTATTACTCAAAAATAAAATAATAAAAACACTTAATTAAAAATGTAATGTCTCGACTAATAATATAAAATAGTTTATTTTATAAATATGATTATTCGAAAGTATAAGAATAGAAATAAACGTTTAAAATTTTTAGCGTTGGTTTAAACGAATAGATAGGATAAAACAATTATTAGAAATAATCGTTGTTTGAACGATCAGATACTATTATAGGAAACCACCTAAAATTAATAAAATATATTATAATTAAACTTTCTCCGTTTTTAACGAAACTTAGATCGAAACGTAGAAAAAATGAGCCGGTCCTAGCAGTATTTTTAAAATTTTATAAAACATCATATTTTAAAAGTTATAAGAGATATTTTAAAAGTTATAAGAGAAAAACAAAATTTGAGCTAAACTAATTAAAATAATAAAATAATATAAGCTTACAATTACAATTCAATTCAATTCAATTCAAATATGTACGTGGAAGGAATTATACGGAAATTCATTCGAAATGGAGGACACGTATAAAAGCTACATCTAAATATTTCTTCAACATCACGTTTCAATTCGCCTATAAATGCTCACAACTTCACGGCAATTAAAAATCACACATACATGATAAAGATACACACCATTAAGAAGGAAATTTTGAAGCTTTGGATAATAGGAGGTGCCGATCAGCATAAAAAGTCAAGATAAGGAGTTGGTTCGTTTAGGTATATTATCTAATTTTTTACTTAAATTATAAATTTAAAAATTTAATATAACATTAATTTACAGGGTTAGTGTTAAGATCTGACCCTATGTATATATTAAAAATTTTTGTTTACTTAAAATAATAATTAATTTTAGGTTTCCATTATTAGATGGTGCCCTGCCCACAATTAACCAATCCTTCTGCAAGCTTCAAGTTCATTAAGTCCATTTAATGATGGCAACATTCTAACTCTCTTTACTTCTGTTTTTCTATCTTATACAGATTTATTTTGATATGCTGATAATTTGAATAAAGTTCAAATCCATATAATATGTTGATGTGTTGACAGGCACAATACAGACAACACATATGGTCCACATCTTTGAACCTTAAACCTTTTTATTTATAAGATCATTATTTGTTAATTGATTCTTATGTTTAAGTGTTTAGTAATTGCAGGATTTGTCAAGGATGTTGTAGTGCTGACAACCAAAGTAATAATGCTGAAAGCCAACTCATTGAAGATTGAGATGCTGACATTTTCTCAAGGATTCTTCAATGCTGACAGCTTAAAGTTGTAGTGCTGACATTCAAAGTACACTGCTGATGATGTTATCTCAAGGATATTGCAGTGCTGATAAACAAATCTTGTGATGCTGATGACCAAGTGTGATGCTGATGATATATACTGTAGTGCTGATGATTACAATAACCAAAGTATTCATCAATGCTGACATTGAGCTCTCAATGCTGACATCCAATCCTCAATGCTGACGACCAACTGTTGTGATGCTGATCAAGAAAATCTGCCAAGTACAAGAAAGTAAGTTTGCAATGCTGACATGCAAACTTACTAATGCTGATGTTCAAGATTGTTGTTGCTGATGAAGAATCTACACTTAGATTCTGTTGTTTATTTGTTTTTGCTGACATCAGTTATGACATGTATAACTGATGTGACGTTTGTATTGTTATTTTGATAGCAGTTATCCGTTAGGTCAGTTATGTAGGTCTGAAATAGGTCTCTATAAATAGGACCTTTATAGAATCAGTCTGTACGCTTTTTGGAGAAAACACACGCACTTTTACACACTGTAATTCTCTGAGCAATTTCAGATCTACAATCAATATAACTGCCTTTAATATTCATCATCATCATCTGTTCTTAATTGTTCTTATTAAATATGTCTTGAATATTAATTACTGTGGGTTTTGTTATTTTAGATTGTTACGAAACTTAGATTGATTGCATGTTTCCGCCTTGTTATCAATCGAAATCATAGCTTATTGTTATCATCAGATCTCAGATTAAGATCTGATCCGATCCTGACAATTGGTATCAGCGCCAAGAGCTCGATATTTTGATTTTCCTGAAAATCAAAAGCTGAAGTTATGATTTCTACGATCAAGAGCTGATTCTAGCTTGAAATCGTATAGTTTAGAACGATCAAATTTAAATCGGATCAATTCGTCAAACTAATTTACATGGATTGATTGATTTGTTTTACTGTGTGTGTTCTTGGTGAAACTGTGTGTTTTGAGATTTCATATTCATAGCTTAATATTGTGAAAACAATCAAGCGTATACGATTACCAATCACTTGTTGATTCGTAATCAATCTGATCGTTGAAATTTGTGAGCCGATTCACAAATTTCCGTCTCAAGCGTCAAGCGTTTATTTCAGGATTTACTGTTTCATTGATTTTCGATTCTCTTCAATAGATCGCAAATCTTTAACTATAGTATTCCTGTTGTTTTTGTTACTTATTTAGAATTGTCTCTGATGATTAATCAATCATTTGAACTAACTGAGTGGACGAATTCGGACTAGGTTATTAGATCCTGAATTAATTTCAACTCATTAGAAATTCTAAGTAAATTTTAACAAAAATGACAGATCAAACAATGGCACAACCGACTGTGTCTGTATATTCTGAATCAGGTTCATCTGGTGCTAAACCTCCTGTGTTGAAGAATGCAGCTGACTTCCAACAATGGAAGCTTAGGTTTCAAAACCATATCGATAGCACTGATCCAGAGATGTGGTGCTCAATTGTCGACGGCCCATATGTTCCTGCTGATTTGAGTGAAGAAAACAGATTGAAGTACCACAACAAAAGCTTACCTCTCAGAGGAATCAACCTGAGAGATGATGAGAAAAGAGTGGTCAAAGTGGATATTAAAGCCTATGGTACACTTAAATCTGCTTTACCAATGGAAGTTTTGGTATGTGTCAAAGATTTTGAAACTGCAAAGAACTTGTGGGATCAGTTGGAGGTGTTGTTTGCTGGAAATGAAGAAATCAAGAGAATGAAGAGGGATAGCCTCAAAATGATGTTTGACAACTTCAAACACATGTCAAACAGTCACTCAACAAATCCAACGTTATGTGCAATTGATCAATGAGCTAAAAACCTTTGGAATCAAAGTTGATAATTATGACCTAAATCTTAAGTTATTAAATACACTTCCAGAGAGCTGGACTGAGAAAGTTACATTGATTAAGGAAACCAGAAAGCTTGATGAGGTAAAAATTGAAGAGATGATTGCCAAACTTGAAGCAATTGACATGGATGTCAAAGCACGAGCATCTACTGCTCAAGTTGGTCAATACAAATTTGTGAAGACTGCTGGTGTTCAAGGTGGTGTTCAAGCCTTGGTTGTTGAAGAAGGGAGGAGTAATTCTCAGTACTCTCCTAATGAAAATGTTGGATTTGGTGTATATTCAACTCCCACACCACAAGCACCTGCTGCTGCGAATCAATCACAAAATGACTCTCAACAACATTTTTCTCAGCAACAGTTTTCTGTAAACACAAATTCTGTTGAGCAGCAAGAAGCTTGCAAAGCATTTGTTGCAAGCTTTGAATGTTTTGCTGCAAGCTCTCTTGCAAAAGCTCAATTTACTCAACATGATCTTGAAGAAATAGATCCAAAGGATTTTGAAGAAATGGATATCAAATGGCAGATGGCCATGGTTGTCTGGAGGCACAAAAAATTCTGGAAGAAGTATGGTCCCATGAAATTTGAAGCTGATAAAACAAAAGTGGGTATTGATCTTGATAAAGTAAGATGCTACAACTGCAATCTTTATGGTCATTTCTCACGTGATTGCAAAGCTCCCAAAGACACCTCCAGATATCAACCAAATCACCAATCAAGTCAATCTGCACCTGCTGTTCAAATGAAAGCCATTGAACCACCAAAACCAAAAGCACTTGTGGTCACAAACAACTCAGAGGATTTTGATTGGAGCACGTATGCTGATGAGTATGATCCTGCACAAGCCATGATTGCTGTTGCAAAAAATTTTCAAGAAGACACAGATGAACCACTCCTTGCTTTGATGGCACTGGGAAATGAGGTAACCAGACCATGTTCTGATGAGTGTAAAATCAAGCAAGAAGTTTCAAAACAACACATAGCTGATTTGCAAAGAGAGTTAAGCAAATGCAGGTTTGAAGAGAAACAGTGGATAAATGACAAAATAACACATGAAAATAAAATTAATTCTCTTTTAAAAGATAATGAACTACTGAAAACTGAGAAATTAATTTTGCAAAAAGAACATGATGAAAACTTGTCAAAATTAACAAAAGCATTATCTGATTTATCCACTGCAACTCTGAAAGTTGAAAATTTTGAAACTTCTTCCAAACACTTGACTAATTTGCTCAACAGTCAACTTCAAGGAAAATCAAAGGCAGGATTGGGTTTTCATGAGGTTCCACCTCCATACAATGAAAACTATACACCCATGCCTGAGTCAATGACCCGTCCAAAAGTGGTACTCCAAAAATCTGATTCTCAAAATCAGAAAAGTGAAATTGTTGATGATTCACATTCATTTTCTTTTAAGAATTTTGTCTCTGCTGAAAATAAAACTTCTGAAGCTTTAAAATCATCAATTGAAAATGAATCTGAGAAATTGGTGACAACTGAAAACCAATCAAATTTAAAAATCAAACAAAAGGTCTCTAATTCAACTCAGAATTCAGAGAAATCTAATGGATCTAAGTCATCAAATTCTGATTCATCAACAAAATGCACAATTTGCAAAAGTTTGTCTCACACAAGGAAACAATGCACATACAAATCAAAGAATCATTTTAACAAAATGTCTGAATTTGTGGAGAAAAAGAAAAGACTGCAAGGTAAAAACTACTCTCCAGTTTCTGCAAACACTTCAAGGTACTGTTCTATATGTAGAACAAACAATCATGACCTTGTTGATTGTTACTATCATCAGCCTGATTTGGAGTGTATGCAGAACAGTAAAAATGTGGCTTATCCTTTTCCTGATAGTAAAGTTGCCAAAACAAAGGGCAAATCTGGAAACAATGCCTATCATTCTAGAAATTCCAAAGATTCTAGATTCAGACAACATCAATCTGAAAATAGAATGCTTGGGAATCATTATCAGTCACAAATTCACACATCTCAGCAACCAAGAATTTCTTCTCAAAACTATCAGCAATGGCAAACTATGTTTGGTGGTTATCAACATCCCACACATAGTTTTGGTACTCAACAGTACTATAATGATGACAGTTATGGATACAACTTCACCCCACCTAAAATCAGAAAACAGAATTTTCACAAAACAAAAGCATGAAACATTTTTTATGAAAATTCATTTTATGAATCAGATCCAAACAGTCATCATGCTGATCACAAATCAATTTTGAAGAAACCTGTTGATAAATCAAATGGATATGACTCTACTTCCTCTCTCAAGGATGAGAAAGGAAAAATAAATCAAAAGAAAGTTTCCTTTGAATCACAATCCACTCAGAATTGGAAACCAAAAGTTGATTCTGAAAACAAACAAAAGGATGAATCTAATTTGCCAGATTTATCAAAAATGCAGAAAGTTACCTTTCAACATTTGAAAATGGGAAACCCAAGACCTGGGAGGCTTGGGTTCCATTGTCTATTTAATCTGTTTCATTGATTGCAGGGGCATCCAAGGAGAACTGACAACATCTGGTATGTTGACAGTGGGTGTTCCAGGCACATGACAGGTAATGCCAACCTGCTTCATGATTTTCAAAATATCAATGGCATCTCTGTTGCGTTTGGAGGAGATCAGAAGGGAAAGATCACTGGTACTGGAGTAGTAAAGTGAAGAAATCTCAGCTTTGATAATGTGAGCTATGTGCAGCAGCTTCAGTATAATCTATTGAGTGTCTCACAGATCTGTGATAAAGACTACTCAACCTTTTTCACCAAGCAAGAATGTGTGATTGTCAAGCCTGGTTTTCAAATCCCTGATGAATGGGTGGTGATGAGAACCCCAAGAAGGAATCATGTATACACTCTTAATATGGAATCACCACCATCAACATCACAAGAAACATGTTTACTTTCAAAGGCTACTGATGATGAATCAACATTGTGGCACAGAAGACTTGCTCATGCAAACTTCAAATATATGAACAAGTTGGTAACTGGAAATCATGTCATTGGTTTACCACAAAAAGAATTTTTCTGTCTTGACCACTGTGCTGCTTGTTTGAAAGGTAAACAGAAAAGATCTTCCCACAAATCAATTACAACCAGTGTAATTAACTCCACATTACAGTTAATCCATACGGATTTATTTGGCCCTGTAAATGTGTTGAGTTTGGGAAAGAAACAATATTGCCTTGTGATGGTGGATGACTATTCAAGATATTCTTGGGTGTTCTTCTTGAACAAGAAGAGTGAAACTGCTGATTTAATAATTCAGATGGTGAAAAGAATTGAGAATCAAATGGGAAAATCAGTTAGAGGTTTCAGGAGTGACAATGGTTCTGAATTTAAAAATGAAACAATGGACAATTTTTGTCTCGAAAATGGAATAACAAGACAGTTCAGTGCAGCTAGAACTCCTCAGCAAAATGGTATTGCTGAAAGGAAAAACATGTCCCTAATTGAAGCTGCAAGATCAATGCTTGCTGATTCAAAGCTTCCTTTATCATTTTGGGCAGAAGCTGTCAACACAGTGTGTTATGTGCAAAACAGAACCTTTATTGTCAAAGATCAAAACAAAACTCCATATGAAATCATGTTCTCCAGAAAACCTCAAATAAAATTTGTCAAAGCTTTTGGATGTCCAGTCTCCATTTTGAACATAACTGACAGATTATCAAAATTTGATTTGAAAGCTGATGAGGGATACTTTGTTGGATATTCCAGTGTGTCAAAAGCTTACAGGGTCTTTAACAAAACTGCATATACTTTGCAAGAAACTGCTGATGTTGTGTTCTTTGAACATAATTTCAAAACAAAGTGTATTGGTCCTGATTGGCTGTTTGACATGGACACTTTTATGAAAAGCTTTGATATTTTCCCATCTGATGATGCAGGCTCAAGTGGAACAAAAGATGATGATATATAGTTAACAAGTTATGAGGGAGGATGGATTAAACCACTTGTTTCTGATAATCCACCCATCATTGCTGATACTCCAGATCCTCAGCCATTAGACTCTTCTGCAGAAACATATTCAACTCATCAGCATTCATCATATCATAATGCTGATGTACAAAATTCTTCTCTGAATAGCAGTTCATCAGCAATACATCCAAATTCCCCAATCCATTCATCTGACACAAATCTCTCTGATGAAAACAATGCTATTGATCTAAATGACACAAATTTAGACATCAATACTTTGGTTCCAACAAGTTCAACATACAGAACTGTTGAAAGAAATCATCCTGCTACAAACATCATTGGCAATTTATCATCAAAGACAACAAGGAGTATGCATGAATATGCAAATGTTTGCCTGTTTTCTTGCTTTCTTTCTCAAGATGAACCCAAAAACATTAAAGAAGCCTTAAAAGATAACAGTTGGGTAGAAGCAATGCAGGAAGAATTGCAGCAATTTAGAAAACAAGAAGTTTGGACCCTTGTTGATCTACCTGAAAATCAAGTACCCATTGGCACAAAATGGGTATTCAGGAACAAGAAAGATGATAGAGGGATTGTGATCAAAAACAAAGCAAGGCTTGTAGCACAAGGCTACACTCAGGAAGAAGGTATTGATTATGATGAAGTATTTGCACCAGTTGCAAGAATTGAAGCTATTAGAATCTTTCTAGCTTATGCAGCTGCCTTCAAGTTCACTGTTTATCAACTGGATGTAAAATCTGCCTTCCTGTATGGCAAACTTCACGAAGAGGTCTATGTGGCACAGCCACCAGGTTTTGAACATCCAGATCATCCATACAGAGTGTTCAAATTGGACAAAGCTTTGTATGGGTTGCATCAAGCTCCTAGAGCATGGTATGAAACCTTGTCTTCTTATCTCATTGAAAATCATTTTAAAAGAGGAAAGATAGACCAAACACTCTTCTTGAAGCATGTAAATGGTGAACTCTTAGTAGTTCAAGTGTATGTGGATGACATAATATTTGGGTCCACAAACAAAACACTATGTGAGGAATTTGAAGCCTTGATGAAGAAGAAATTTCAAATGAGTGCCATGGGTGAACTCACTTTCTTTCTTGGTCTTCAAGTTAAGCAAATGCCTGATGGAATCTTTATCAGCCAAACAAAATATGTCAAAGATATCCTCAAAAAGTTTGATCTCACTGATTCAAAGCTAGCTTCAACACCTGCAGACCCAAGAGACAAGCTACATCCAGATCCAACAGGAAAGCCAGTCAATCAAACCCATTACAGATCAATGATTGGTTCTCTCATGTATCTCACTGCAAGCAGGCCTGATATCATGTTTAGTGTATGTTTATGTGCCAGATATCAAGGTGATCCCAAAGAATCCCACGAAATTGCTGTCAAAAGGATTTTTAGATATCTCAAAGTAAAACCTGATCTTGGACTAATGTATCCAAAAGATGAGGATTTTTATTTAACTGCCTATACTGGCAGTGATTTTGGGGGAGATAATTGGGATAGAAAATCAACGTCAGGAGGTTGTCAATACCTTGGTAACAAGCTGGTATCTTGGCAATGCGAAAAGCAAACAAATGTGTCCATATCAACTGCAGAAGCTGAATATATAGCCGCTTCACAGTGTTGCTCTCAAGTTCTCTGGATTCAAAACCAGATGCTTGACTTTGGATTCAACTTTTTGAAAACTCCAATAAAAATAGATAATAAAGCAGCAATTTTCATAACTAAAAATCCAGTACAACACTCAAAAACAAAGCACATGGAAATAAGATATCATTTTCTAAGAGATAACTCTGAAAAAGGATTGATAGAATTAAAGTACATAAATACTGAATTTCAACTTGCAGACTTATTTACCAAAGCGTTAGACCCAAAAATGTTTGAATTTTTGGTAAAAAGTCTAGGCATGATGAAATATGAAAATTGATTAAATTTTGCTAAGTTACAGTTATAAATAGTTTAAAAAAAAATTTGAAAAAACAATGAAAAATTCAAAAATATGTGAATTTCAGTATTGTATATATTTTTATGTATATCTGATATTGATTTCTTAAAAAAATGATAGGAATCTGTGATGGAAAAATCGTCATTATACTGCAATCAAATCATCAATACTCTTCATCTTCAAGTTCTCGACCCTCATCGTAGAGATATGGCTCTTTTAGAAATCGCAGACCAACACAACATGTGCGCTTTCTTGAACGCAGAGCATCCCAAAGCTCATGGGTTTAGGGAAACTCTTCGCTTCATAAACCGATCAAACTTGGTGTTTGCCCTAACCGCAAGACCAACTCTGTACAGACAAATGATAAACAAGTTCTGGGTCACAGCGGTTGAAGAAATACAAAATGATATCCAAACAATTGTTGGAACAGTTGGGGGGCAACAAGTTGTTATTTCTGAACAGACATTAAGGAATGTTTTGCACTTAGGAAATGATGAATGTGATACAACTGAACTTCCAGATGATGATATTTTGAATTTATTTCAAAATTTTCTTGGTTATACGGGTGGAATGCCCAGAAGACAGATTCTTAAAGGTCAATTAGGACCAAAGTGGAAACTGTTAGCTCACATCTTACAACATTGTATCTCAAATAGGAGATCAGGATGGTTTGAGCTTCCACTTGGAACAACATCTATGATAATGAGTTTTCTGCTGTCAACACCATTCAACTTTACAAGAACCATCTTTAATGGTATGATAACAAATGTAAGTGCAGGAAGTAAAAAATTCTTGATGTATCCAAGATTCATTCAGCTAGTAATCAATCATCAGCACCCAGATATGCAACCATTTGGTGAAAAGATTCATGGGTTGAAGCATCATGATCATCTTACATGTCCATCAATGAACAGGGGTAAATTTGAGGGAGGAGATGCAGATTTCCCTCAACTATTCTTTGACTTACAAGATGCATTGATTGAACAGGGGATGATTATAGCTGATGATGAGAATGATGATTCTAGCACTTCATCATCAGATCACGTTGATTCTGATGCTGATGTGTCTAGTAGTGAGAGCAGTAAAGATGAAGATGATGATGATGATGGTGATAATAATGAAAGATTTCAAGAACAGAGTTTAACTTCTGCACACTACTCTCCAGCAACTTCAGTTGATTCACAGGCAAGGCCTGATGATCAAGATTTTATTCAAAATCTTGATCTTACTCCCATTTCATCTCCTATCCAAACAGCAACAGAAATTTTATCAATTCCAAATTCTCCTTTGGAAGTTGATATTACAATACAGCAAGAACAATAACAACAACTGCAACAAAATGAATCAGCAACAATGCTTGCTATTAAACAGATTCACTCTGTTATTCAAGATATTGGTGAACCTGAATCTTCTCAACCACATCCTCAAGATCAACCTCAACCATCAGCTGCAGTTAAAATGGTTCCAATTTTGATTCATCATATGGCCTCTCAAATTGAAGCCAAAGAAACTGAAATTTCTCAGCTAACTGCTGAAATTGAGAAAGATTTTGATGAACATATGACTGAATACAACCAGTTTCAAGAAGCTCTTGATGAACAGAATGCTGAAATCACTAGACTCCTGATCGAACTTGAACAGAAAGCCAATTATCTGGTGATTCAAAATGCATATATTGAAAGTCAGGATGCACACATCAGAGATCTGAGTGAAGCAGCTGTTCAAGCTCAAACTTATGTCCAAAAGAGTGATGATTATGTTAATCAATTTACAAACACTCTGGATTCACAAGCTGAAGAAATAGCTAATTTAAAGGCCTTTGTAGATGATCTACAAAGTGATTTAAAATTCTCAATTGCTCAAAGAGAAAGATATATTGAGAAATCTACTGAATTGAGCCAAAAGCTTATTAGTGCTCAAAATGAAGTAATTTATGCTCAAAAGGCTCAAGATAAAATGAAGGAGCATGTAGATATTCTCAAATCTGAAATTCAATCTCTGAAAAATCAGCTTGCAGCAGCTAGTGGCCTGGTTGATAATGATCAAAAGGCAATTATAGCTGAACTTAAAGACATCATTAATGCAAGAGAATAGAAAATTGCTGAATTAAATGCTCATTGTGATAAAATCACTGAATTAAAAGAACAATTAGAAGAGAGCAAGCTGACATATGAAAAAGAAGTTGAAAAGATGAATCATCAGTTCAAATCAGTCAAAGCAAAATACAAAGCCTTGCAGAAAGAAATTGATGGTCTAAAACAAATTGATCAGAACAGGATTAATTCTTTGCAAGAGGCTGCAAGAGAAAATACAAGGCTTAATGCCATAATTTCTAAATCAAAGAGAGCAGAGACTTCCTTTGAATCCCTTGAATACACTATTGAAGAGCTTGAAAAAGAAAATAAAATATTAAGGGAAAGAATTGAAGAGCTTGAGGATGAGGTTGAAGACATTCAGAAATCAAAACAAGGTGTCAGTGGTGATGACATTGACTACAATTCAGGGGGAGATGATGCTTCCTCCAAGGGGGAGAAGAGGAAGTTTGATCATGAAAAAGATGATGATGAATCAATAAAAAGGCTCAAATCTTCCTCACCACCACAATCCCCGGAGAAGTCAAAATCTCCATCTCCCAAAATTCAAAAAGAAGTTACATCAGTCAAGGAATTAGATTCATATTTTAAGGCTGCAATTCTCAATAGATATGGATTTTTTGAACTTATGAATAAAGCAAATGATGATTTGCTAAATTTCAGCATTCCATCTTTTGAAGAATTTTCAAGGGGGATTCCTGGAACTGAGATTGACAGAACCTTAATCAAAAATCACCTTGAGATTCTAAGAAGAAAACAAGATGCTGCCCGGGAAAAGGCAAAGGGAAAAGAAAAGGTTCCTGAAGAATTAAAGCCCAGGTCATCTTCAAAGTTTGAGAAGAAAGAATTAAAAGCATTGGCTGGGATTCTGGGGGATTTAACTGATGCAGAATTGGCTGCGAATGAAGCTTTAATGTCAGAAATCCAAAAATCTAGCAGCATGCATGCACCAACAATCTCCACTGGTCCTCAAACTGAATCTTTATCAGCAAAAATCATTCCACAGTTTGAGGAACCAAATTTCTCTTTTAATGAAAGCTTTGCATCGCAATTTACGGCAAATGCTATGGCTGACAATCATATGAAACTGGTACTAAAGCTTGTGGAGTTTGGTGGCATGGATCTTGAAACTATAAATTTGATGTCTTTTGAACAATTGTCAGCAGAGTCTGATAGAATTGACTCTCTTCTTGATTCTCAAAATGAAACTGAGATTGATAAGAAAGAGAGAGAAGAAAAAGAGAAAAAGATAAGAGAACAAGAAAGAGCAAATGCTGAGATTGCTAATAGTATGGTTCAACCAGATCCAAATTCTATGAATGATCAAGCTCTAAGAAATTTTTTGCATGACAGA
Source organism: Mikania micrantha (assembly GCA_009363875.1). Lineage (NCBI taxonomy): Eukaryota > Viridiplantae > Streptophyta > Magnoliopsida > Asterales > Asteraceae > Mikania > Mikania micrantha. Next base: position 33,859,420 of record CM018687.1, on the reverse strand, counting down.
GGAGTTCCTTCTAGAAGCTATAACAGAATGAAGAGGGACACTCTGGTCAGAAGAGTAAAAGAATTTTTGATGGCTGATGAGAAAGCAGGAAAGAAAGCCAATCTTGATAAATCAAATATGCCTGTCATTAGCCGAATAGCCTCATCCAGTCAAACTTTTGAAAAGCCAAAGTCGTTTATTCCACAACATCTAACAACATCACAAGCAAAATCATTCTACACACAATCTTCTGCTCCCAGGCAATCTTCTCATTCCTCCCAATACATGAAAAATATTGGAATGACTTTCCAAGAAACTTTGACTGTTCAAGATCAAGATTTAATAAAGCAAAAGTCAAAAATCATGGGATGGAAATATGACTGGAGCTGGGATGCTTATCAAATCAAAAGAGAATCAGGAGCAGTGGAAAGCTTTTATCCATTTTTTCAAATATTTAATCTTTCTGATCAAGAGTTAATTGAATTGGCTGGTCTAGATTTAGTAAACAGAAGCAATCATGCTAGGCCAGCAGCTTTTCAAGATACTCTAAGAAAATGTGTAAGGCTATACAGATTGCAAGATGGTAGTTTGGATCAAGATAAAGTCTTGAGAGAATTCAAGAAGTAAGAAAAGAAATTCAGTGAGCAAAATCTGAAGCTGAAACCTCCTGAAATCAAGAAAAAGAAAATTTTTGGAAATATGAAGGAGTTCCCTATCACTGGATGGGCTTATGATGAAAAATCATGGGAGCTGGTAATTTTCAAAAGAAATCGAGTCTTAAATGCAACTGATATAAGGCTATATGCCTATTCTGAAGTGAGACTTCTTGAAAACTCTTATCTCATTTTTTTGGATAATCTAAAAATTGACAAACCAATTTCCACTTTTGGAAGACGCAATCTCCTTCAATTCTTGAGCCTGATCAGAAGATTAAGAAAAGATTCAGAAGATTTGTTCATTGGCTATGAACTGAGAAGAAATGAGCAAAAGGTGAAAACTTTGAAGAAACCACAAAGAGTTTCTATTAACAATGATGGAAACCTGGTGGTAGAATGTCTTGACAAATCATACATCTTCACTGACAAATATGACAGTCTGAATTGGATTTCAAATCTTTATCTGCACTAAATCAAATGCCTATTTATTACATGAGAGAAGATTTGAAAGCTCCAATGACTCAATTTGCTGGCATTATACATCATTTGATGTTATCTTTCAGCATGAGTCAAGTCAAAGACGAAGAGGATGTGTGAAGATGACGAATGCTGATGATGACAAGGCTTTGGATGTGGTTTACTCATTTGAAAGAGGTATTTATGGATTATGGTGGGCTAATTGTAGGAAGCATCATCTCAGGGGGAGATTGTTAGGTTTCCATTATGAGATGGTGCCCTGCCCACAATTAACCAATCCTTCTGCAAGCTTCAAGTTCATTAAGTCCATTTAATGATGGCAACATTCTAAATCTCTTTACTTCTGTTTTTCTATCTTATACAGATTTATTTTGATATGCTGATAATTTGAATAAAGTTCAAATCCATATAATATGTTGATGTGTTGACAGGCACAATACAGACAACACATATGGTCCACATCTTTGAACCTTAAACCTTTTTATTTATAAGATCATTATTTGTTAATTGATTCTTATGTTTAAGTGTTTAGTAATTGCAGGATTTTGTCAAGGATGTTGTAGTGCTGACAACTAAAGTAATAATGCTGAAAGCCAACTCATTGAAGATTGAGATGCTAACATTTTCTCAAGGATTCTTCAATGCTGACAGCTTAAAGTTGTAGTGCTGACATTCAAAGTACACTGCTGATGATGTTATCTTAAGGATATTGCAGTGCTGATAAACAAATCTTGTGATGCTGATGACCAAGTGTGATGCTGATGATATATACTGTAGTGCTGATGATTACAATAACCAAAGTATTCATCAATGCTGACATTGAACTCTCAATGCTGACATCCAATCCTCAATGCTGACGACCAACTGTTGTGATGCTGATCAAGAAAATCTGCCCAGTACAAGAAAGTAAGTTTGCAATGCTGACATGCAAACTTACTAATGCTGATGTTCAAGATTGTTGTTGCTGATGAAGAATCTACACTTAGATTCTGTTGTTTATTTGTTTTTGCTGACATCAGTTATGACATGTATAACTGATGTGACGTTTGTATTGTTATTTTGATAGCAGTTATCCGTTAGGTCAGTTATGTAGGTCTGAAATAGGTCTCTATAAATAGGACCTTTATAGAATCAGTCTGTACGCTTTTTGGAGAAAACACACGCATTTTTACACACTGTAATTCTCTGAGCAATTTCAGATCTACAATCAATATAACTGCCTTTAATATTCATCATCATCTGTTCTTAATTGTTCTTATTAAATATGTCTTGAATATTAATTACTGTGGGTTTTGTTATTTTAGATTGTTACGAAACTTTGATTGATTGTATGTTTCCGCCTTGTTATCAATCGAAATCATAGCTTATTGTTATCATCAG